>JAWWLV010000018.1:9890237-9986418 GCA_035041135.1 Platyrinchus mystaceus
CACTTGCCCAAGTTTTACACTGCTGTGGGATCGCTTCCACTCTACACCGTCTCAGAAGCGCAATTTAGACTTTTCATTAAACTCTTGCTGTGCAGATGCACCGACAGCAAAGGCCACCTCTTGCCAGAGGTGCCCGAGCCCGTTCCCTCAGGGGGCGCGGGCGCCGCCCCCCCGGTGCCATTCGCCGCCAGAGACTTCGCTCCTCATCGCAGCTGAGCCGTGGCCTTTTCCGTGCCCGAAGCGGCTCCCAGAGCCTGGCGAGGGCACCCCGGGCCCGGCCTCAGCACCCCGGCCCGAGCTGAGGGGGCTGCAAAGCGCGCCCAGGTCGGCGGGTGGAGCGGAGCGGAGCGACCCGGGGGCGGCAGGGGACAAAACCCGCCTGTCACCCGCCCCCGGCGCGGGGCGGCGGCCGTTAAATAACGGGGGGACAGCACCGCTCCCTCCGCCAGCAGGGCGGGCGCTGCCGCCGGCTGCGGTCACCTCATGACTGACTCGTGGGTCGGGTGCTTCGTGGCCCCGTCGGCCGGGGAATCCGTGAGTACCTTCCCGTCGGCCGGACGGCTTCGGGACCTCGGGGTTATGTGGTGCTGGGTGGGCGAAAAGCCCCGCTGGAGCCTCCGGGCGGCCGCCCGGCCCTGGGGGCGCCGGGCCCGGGCTGTGTCCCGGCACCGCCCCGCCGGCCGCACGTGGCAGCGCCGCGAAGGCTTCGCGGGGCGGCGGGGACGGAGCGGAGAAAGCGGAGAGAGCGGCCCCGGCACGGCCGCGTCCCCTCAGCGCCCCACGGGGAGCTGCCCCGGCCTGCGAAGGGACGAGCCGGCTTCGGGCCTTAACTTTTCGACTTTTTGTGTGTGTGTGTGTGTGTGTGTGTGTGTTTACTATTTTGTAACTGCCAGAGGACACGATTCTTTGCCCTTCTATTAACACGCTTAGGCGTTGCGCATTTAGATGGTGGTTAATTGCTACCTTGGAAAGCCTTTGATAGCAGTAAGGGAAGTGTTTCTGTGGTCATAGGAAGCTATTGAAATATGCATGTGTATACACGAAATCATTGACAAATTGACGGCAATATCACAGGCTTGCTATCAGAAGCCTTCTGGAAGACCCTCTAGTTTCATTTTACTCGTTCTTCTAGTTAAAGTAAATTCTCAGATTTAGCTTTAGCACTGGAGTTTTCAATGAGTTACACAAGCAGTGTGTTTTTGTGTTAAGAGTTAATGTCTAAGGTTGCTTTCCTCCTGCATTCAAACATCCCATCTTGTGTTTTGGGAGTGCCTTTTCTTTCTCAACTACCAGGAGTCTGCCATACCCCGCAGTCCAGAGCTTCTTCAGTCTCTCCTGCTTCATAAATGTGTATGAATTCACCCTTGCTGTACCATTGTGGTGAGGAAGAATTCATTTTCCTATCCACAGAAGAGAGGGAGGAAGGTGCACTGATAATTCAGAGGTGTGAAGCACTGACAGTGGGAGCTGCATATGAAACCCCTGATGTCTTACAATCAGGTTTTCCTCAGATCACAGAGGGAGTTGAGCCAGGGTTTTGGGTGCATGTGTTCAGCTTATATGCAGCACTTCTGGTGCAAAGCCTTCAGGAACATTAGCATTTCTTTTATTCTAGTCCGGAAAAGTGTCACTCAGAATATTGATTCTCACTGTTGGTCTTTTATCCATCTTAATATGCATAAAATTTCTTTGTATATTCTTATTGCCCCTTTTGTGAGTACAAACAAACATATTTATAAATTTATGCATCACTATTTAAGTATAGACTGTTTAGTAGATGATGATGTACTTCAGTTTTTTTGGTCTTTCCCTTATTGCTTCATACTTCCAAAGTCAGTTCTTACACCATGACTGGAACCAAATGCTGCTTCCTAGTGAAAAGTAATGTATGATACATGGAGTGTCAGGCAATTCATCAGGAGTAAGGAGGAGATGGCCCTAAGGCAAACAGTTTGCTCTTTAGAATATAATGGTTACTTAACCCTTTAACTCATAGAACACGTGTATAAAGAACAAACTGGAGGGAAAAATCCTTCTCAACAAATGTTAATACTCTGTCTGGAAAAGTTTGTAAATGAAAACAAATCCTTAGCCCATCAGTGTTGATATTTATGAGCAATTCTTTTAAATTATAAAAAATGTATTTTGAGTTTTTCTTGTGAACTATGGATAGTTATTTTAGTGCCATGTTCACCAAATGAAACGTAGTTGCAGGCATGTTAATTTTTTTCTGCCTAAGTTCAACCCTGATTATTGTGCATTTGTTTTCAACAGGAGCTGAAATAACTATTGCTTTCATGTAATTTCTTCATTCTTTAAGCTGTTTAAAGAAATACTGATGCTCAACTTGAATTCTAAACCATTGGAAAGCAAATCAGAAGTAGTTTTAGGAAGTACAGTAGCTATGAGTACCCTTGTCAATAGTGCCAGCCTTGCGTTATTTTTCACTGGGTTACCTTTTTGTGAAAAGCCACACAGAAACTGGAGGCAAACACGTTTTGCACGGAGGGACAAATGAAATTGCCCAGATAGCTGCTTTCAAATCCACAGAATAAACTTGGTGAAGAATAAGGGCCAGTCTTACTCTGAAAGCTGTGACCAGTTGCTGTTTATATCCAGATACTTTTATGTGTGACAGTGTACAAATAATCTTGGATACAGTTCCCATTTATTATTATTATTTTTAAGTAAATTTGACTCTGCCCTTTTATGTGAAGTGGCATGCATGGATATTTGCTGATGACTTTTAGGCTGCTGTTTACCTACTGTTGGGTCAGTACGTGCTTTTAGGAATCAATATGTTTATTCTGTTACATTCTTTTCCTTGGGTATAATATTTACAGAGGAAAATTATTTTTAACTATGTTATTCTTTGCTGGCTTCTGTTTTCATTTTAAAGTAGCTGCTTTAGACCCAGACTGAACAAAGTACTTAAGCATATGTGCAACTTTAAACCCGGGGACTGTTCAGAAAACTTAGAAATTGCATGCAAATTTATGTCCCTGGGGCAGATCAAACCCAGAGAAGCAGTTGTGGAGTTTATCGTACGGATTTTGGATTAGAAATCCTGTTGATTTAAGGCCTGAATAGTCTGTTTGGCTGAAGGGCACTTACTGGGCATTCTGATTCCAAGAAGGTAAAGGAGAGTCCTAGGTCTGAAGAGGTGAACATAAAACTGTTTAGAAATTTTAAGATAAACACGTGGGACCACAGCATGGTGTGAAAGAAGGAATGTTGTATAATGCGAACTCTTAACTTCTAATTCCTGTTTTTAAGGAAATAAAAGGACTGATTTGCTAATTGTCACTGATAGCCCACTGTCTTTCAGTTAGTCAAAAGTTTCTGGGTTAAGGTTATGTTGTATTTTTCTCTCTTTGCACAAAAAAATGAAAGAGCTGTTACTTAGCAAAGGTTCAGCACAAAGCCCTCAGTTACTCCTGAAAGGGTTAACACGGCAAAACTCTTGGAGACATCTGGCAGAAGCTGTGGGTGTTGGGTGTGGCAGATCCCAGGGCCGTACCAGTCTCTACAAGGGAGCTGTCATCCTCCTTGATTTATCCTTCCCTAATGTCACGGGGTATGGATGTTGAAACTGTGGCTAGAATGTGAAATACGAAAAACATGAAGATTATGATTTAGTGTCTGGGGAGGCTCATTGTTGGCCTCTGTTCACAAGTTGTAAGCATTGGAGGTAGCTTGACACAGGTTACAAAATCTGGTATGTAGCACAGAAAAAAGGCAGGAATATTTTGGCGTTTGGAACTCCTACATGTGTTAGTGCACAGGAATGAGTGACGGCAACAATTAAATCAAAGGCTGTGCTGATGATATATTACACTGGAAGCACGTTGAAGGTGCTTGTGAATAACATTTAAATAAATGTACTTTCTGGTCCTTCATTTGCAAATAAATATAACAGGTACAGTAGATGAACAAAGTAGTGAATTAACTATCTTTAGTAAAGACTGTTTGGATAAAGAACTGATAAATGAACAGAGATCAAATGTAAGTGTATTATGGTCATGGTTTGGCATCTGTTTGAATCTGACATCAGTAAGAAGCTAAGTTTTAGAATAGGTTTACATGCAATTTTTCGTAATAAAATTGATTTTATTCTTTACATTCTTCTATCCTCACACAGATAAATATTCTGTAATTACAGTAGTTGGATCAAAATGAATACTGTGGGTTTGTGTCAAAATATCCACATAGAATAAATGTTAACTGAGTGAAATAAGTTTAATGCGTAAAATTGTTTTGCTTTTTTCACTTTCTTAAAAGATAATCATAAATAGGATTGTGCTTTCATAATGGTAGAATAGAGATGTCACAGTCACAGTAGCTGTTAGTGCTTAACTATTATTGTATCTAGTATCTAAAAAATGTTCTGATACAGCATAATATATAAAGTCTCACAGGTAAAGTTCTGTTCTTTTGAACATATATGTATTTTTTGATTGGATGATAATTCCATTATTTTCAATAAAAGTCATGTATTTTCAAACTAAAATAAACTGCTCTCTGCAATTCAGTTTTCTAAAATAGTGCTTGCTTTAAAAATATGTAAGAGCTTGATGGGATATCTGGGCTTGATTGAGTTGTAACTTAGCCAGTTTAGGCAGAAATTGGAGCCTGATTCATAATAAATAAGTTCCAAATTGGGAAATGCATTTTGGTGGATTCAGGTGTGAATGACATTCCTAGGAGTAAAGGGTATTTGTGCTGAAGTCATGGATGCAATTTTGTTTATTTGTATTAGGAGAAATCTTGTAACAGGACCTGAAGAACTGTTCCTGCTTTCTTTATCATTCTAATAAACTCGTATTGACTGTGGAGCAAGAGCAGTGCTGAATTCTTGTTGAGGAAAAAAACACAATTAGGTTTTTAAAATACTGTGTTTAATATATAAATCAGTATGTTTAAAGCCATATTTATATGATTTTTTTTTCTCTCATTATCTGGGGGCTTTGTTGTTGGGTTTTTTTGTGATCTGATTTGTTGAGTTCGCAGTTATTTTAAAGGACAGAAGTAGGGTTGTGCTGTGCTGAGGTCCTTTAAATTGAAATTTTTTTGCCAGAGTCTGTTACTCACACTGACAGCCGGGTAGTTGTTTTCATCTAAGCACACCTGGATGTACGATAAAAACGCTACAAATCAGTTTATACACCCAGGAACATCTGTGAAACTACTGGGTTTAGAGATGCTTTGTCAAATGTGTTTAGAAAGTTGCAGTAATTTCTGAAATTTAGGGTAGGATTGTGTTTGGAAACACTGCTGGCACCATGTTCCCTAAGAAATTCTGCAGCCTGAGTTGTGTTGGGATCCCACACTAATCTGCTTCAAAGCAGTGAATTCGCTGCTTTTCTGGTACCTTTCTTTGAACAGTGGAGTCTGTCTTGGCATCACTTTGTATTAACTTTATACAGATCTAGGTGATACACCTGATGCAATAGAAGCTGAAGGGCAATGAAGACTTAGGTATCAAATATGTGTTACTCAGTGGGTTATCTTTCTGAATATCTTTGCTGTCTGAATCTTGTTTGAATTACCAGGTCATTTTATTTCAGTTATATTGTTGGGATCTCTGTATAATCTTATCTTTGTCTTCTCGTGTTCTCATGTAGTACCATCTGAGCTCATATGTCTGAAGAAGTCTGGAATAGTGGAATATGAAGCCAATAGACTTTATTAAAAAAACATATCAGTAGTAAAAATGGGGGGAAAAAAGTAATTCTGAAAAAAAGAGCATCACAATATCATAGATATTCTCTCAAAATGATGTCGATTTGGACTAGTCAGGATATCTGGAGGGAATCTGAAGCCAGAGAAAATGGCTCAGCTATACAAGGCCAAATTAAAAAAAAAAAAAAAGGGCAGCTACATGGATTCATTATATATGCATAAACCAGGAAATGAACAAAGTGATGAGTTGTAAGATCAGACAATGATGTGCTAATATATAATGTCAGCCTACCCAGCATCTCTCATAAACATGGTATGTTTATAAAAACAAAAATCAGCATTTTTCAGAAACAAAACCTGTAGTTTTGTTACCCTGCCACCCTGCTGTGTGCATGAAAGTAAAGAGCTGAGAAAGCACTTGCCAGGGGAGTTCTGCTGCTGCCTTTGGTGTCTCCACAGTTGTGTGTGTGAGTGGTGATGCATCAGATACTCAGGAGTTGTTACTCGTGTCCTGTGAGGATCAGGCAGTGGCCCTGCTCAATGTCCCAGGAGGGTTTTCCTGATAAATATAGGTATGGGTGTCTAACAACCAGGCTACTCTGCTGGTTTGCATCACACCTATTGGCAAAAATGAGATCAGCTGCTTTTCCATTTCTGGATGCCTTCATTTAGGAGATATGTTGGAACAAGCTAAAGTTGTCATAGAGAAAAGGATCGTTCCTAATAGCTCCAGAAAGCCCATGGGCTCACGGTTTGAAGGCCTTTTTAATTATAGGAAAGGATCTAGACACACACATAAATTCAAATATGTTGAAATTTGGTTTCCCAAAAGTCTTTGGATCTTTCTAAAATCACGCCTTTCCAAAGTGAAACAGCACTTGAGGAAGTTTAATGCATTTTTAAGAGCTTTATTTCAGGTAATGAGAATAAATAGTTAGAAATACATTTTTACGTCATCTTCCACTCGGTTGTTTTTGTTTACTTAGCCTACTCACTGCCTTACAAACTGATAAGGAAGAATCTAGTGACCTGAAGTGAGGGTGTTTTAATTATTATACCTGTCTTCTTAAAACAGAGTGATAGATGTGGAAAATTCAGAAGCATGAAAGCAGCAAAGAGTTTTTTGGTCGCAAAACTATTGCACGCTTTTCTGAATCTTGCTCTACATAGCAAAGCAGCTTTATTTGAGGAAGAAAAGGTAAAATAATTTTAGGACACAGGTTTGTCTTAGACAAATCCCATTCAAGACCATGAATACTTTTGCTAGCTGTGAATAGGCTTTCGATCATCAGAGTCTTAATAAATTAATCCTGTTGGGTTTATTCATCCTTTGTAAAGAGACTGTTTGAATCACATGCTAATTTGGAACATCCAGTTATTTTTTTTTCATAATGATGCTAAAAACAACTTGTTTTGTTGTTGTTTAGAGTATGTCTGTGGGAAAATACACAGGAAAGTATAGTATATAGCCTAGCTCAAGTCTAAACATGATTGCTAACGTATATACAATTAAATGAAACACCTTCAAGATTTGAATCTAACCTGTCAGTTGGTTGCCACATTACAAGAACTTAAAATCTATAGACCCTCCTTGGGCCAGTTACTATTAATAATCCAGAATTTGATGTGAATGTAAGCTTAGCATTTTATCTTTGCTGTTCGGATTTTTTTTGTATTTTAAGATGCAAGTTCATAACCGAGAATTCTACATATTTTAAGGAATAACATTTCAAGCAGTAAGATTTCTAACTTAAGTGCAGGCTTTTGGGAACTTCGGGTGACCCATGACATTTGTGACCACTGTGATAAATAAGATTCAGGTTGGAAACTACTTACTCAAACTGGAACTGTTCCTCCATTAAATCAGGGAAATTATTCCTTTGAGTAGCTGTTCAGGAGTGTGGATAAGAGATTCACAATCTGTCTGAAAAACCACATGCATATTTTCCAAGAGTGTTACATATTAGCTTCTGTTCAGTCAAGCAGTTTCTTTCTGTGTAGCTAAATCCTCTTCAGTTTGAAGTAAATATGATATTCTTTGCTTTCTGTCCTAAACATTAGGTAGGAGTCCTGTGTGCTGTTAAATAGCTTTCATTCTCCACCCAGATGTAGCTGTATTTCAATGAGAAGTGAAATGATCCTTGTGTATCTCTTTCCTCACTTGCCATCGAGGCGGGGGGGGGTAATGAATTGGTTGTAAAGGAGTTTGCAGAGCTCACATGGAATGCACGGCTACGGAAGTTTGAAGTTATTTACTTTCAAGATGAATAGTTCTTTAAGAGATGGGTTAAGCAGTCTGGCTAATATACAAGACATTAAGTCTCTAAAAAGTTGTCGTACATATCATTTGAAACAGCCTAAACCCCTCCCTCCATCTTAAGTTTATGGCAATAATAAGCCTTGCAGATGCTTTTCCTGGGAATTAAGGACCAGCTGGGGTAAACAGACCTCAAACTATCCTCTTAGCCAGTCATTAATCTTCAGGGAAAGCCTGTGCTTTGATCATTATTGCTAAAATATGCCTAGTGCAGCCTGGTCTTACATGCCAGTAAAAGCAAAGTAGTATTTTGTCAAAACATGAATATTCTTTTGTTTGTCAAGTAGCCCTGTGTCTTGGACTCATTTTTGATGTGTGTAAACATGCTTGTGTATATGTGCACACACACAAACAGACAGGAGGGCATGAATTTCCCAGTTAAATTATTCATTCTGCGTTTATAGCACTCTAAATTAAGCAGGGTGTCTGAATCACCACTGTTGTATTGATGAGCCTTTTAGTCAGCTTTGGTTCTTCTCAAAACTTGTGAAAAGTCTTGGATCAGGCATCTTTGGTTTTGAAAACTGCTAAGAAATATTTTATCTATTTCTGACCTTATGGAGGCCTACTTTAAATTGTGCCAGTGCATCTCACTGAGGACCAAAAAGAATCAGGAACTGTGTGCAGCATATTCCATCCCAGCCTGGCCTATCCTGGTGTAATTAGTTGAATGAGAGTTGTGTTGGGGGTTTTGGTGCTCAAAAGGCTGACAGTTCCCAAACCAATTTTTCCTTATGTTTTTGGAAGGGATTTGTGCTGTACAATGTATCTAGTAAATAATCCCAGGTTTCACAAGTAAGCTGTGGTACAGTGTTTCTGCATACAGGTCATGGAGCTGAAAGTCCAGCAAGCAGCCTTCCTGAATTTCCAGGCTTTAGTTTTCCTGAAGTGTGGCAAATACAGAGCTCTGAGATTGGGGGTTCCACAAATCACTTTGCTTCCCCGATTAGTTTGCCATGTGTTATGTGTTAGACAGTGTCTTCTGGTCAAGAACTAACAAAAAAACAATGTGGACTTCAGATATTTGCTGCTTTTTTAGCAAAATGACCTGTATTAGTTTGTCAGCTTAAGCCTGAGTTAAGAAAGATATTCCATATTTGTAGTGTTAAAACGTTGAAGTTTCATTAGAGACAGCAGTTCTTGGTGAGTTTCTACAAACATCACTGAATTTGAGACAATGCTGGTATTTCTTCAAGAAAGAAAATTCCCCTAATTGTCTTCTGTAGTTAACTCTCCATTTATTGGGAAGAGGTGGGAGAGTTACTCTGTGTGTGTGTGTTGTGTGTGTTTTGTCAGCAGTAGAGGTTGTGTGGTGCTCTGTTCCATGAGGCATCAGGCACTGCAGTGACAGGAAAGGAGGTGAAGTACAGAGAGTTCACAATGGAATTGTATTGAATAGATGCAGAAGAAGAGCTGTTTCACAACCTGTGTCCTTTGCCCTAAAAGAGACTTTTGGATCTTTCCCTCTACCGCCAGTGTTGATTTTCTTTGTTCTGTGTCCCCTAAGGGGAATCATCAAAGTAGCAAGAGAAGGAAATCATTCTTATATCTTCTTGCCAACAGCATTTTCCCTATTTTACTATAAATGAGCACCATGGAGGAAGTGGAGAGGGGGGGAAAATAATTCTGCAGCTCCTTAAACACCCTGAGCAAAATCTCATCTGTTGCAGAGGGTGAAGCTTGTGATTGTCTTTGAGAGCCCTGATGGACCTTCTTGCAAGAATCAGACAGCTGGAATGAAGGCTCCTGCTGGTAGAGGGCTGGGTATAATCAATTACTGTATGGTGTGATCAAAGATAAAAGTACATTGTGTACTGCATATATAATCGGAACTTAGAATAAGTCTATGTTTAAGTTGTATATTTTATGTTACAAGAATTCCCCTCTGTGATACACTGCTCTTGGCTTTAGTGGGCAAAATCCCGTTGCACTTCACTTGCTCCCTGGTGCAGTTGCCCATGCAATTTTTCATTGCTGTATGAGAAGAATATTTCAGAAAACAGCAGTCAATACAGTTGTTTGATCTTGTGTCTTGGTATGAGAATTTTATTTTTTTTTTACAACCCCCTCTCCCAAAAGTACAAAGCAATAAATAGCTAGACTTGGTGCTCTGTAAAAATAGGCTTTTGACCTCTCCATTTATTGGTATACCTTTAACCTTGAAGGTTTCTGAAAGGCTCTGCTTGGTGCCGTTTCCCTCTCTGTAAGAAGAGAAAGTACTGCTGAAGTGTGGCAGCAGTGTAGCATTGGTTTATTTTCTGAGCAGTTTTTAAACTTTCTCATGTATTAAGGGAGTCATTAATTGAAAAGTTGCACTTTATCTCTGTATTTCAGCTCAGGCTGGCTACTTCCCCTTTAAAAGCTTGTTTCTGCTGTGCAGTGTTAGATGTGCAGGCTACCAGTGTTTAACTAACTGCTTTGCCTCTGTAGTCACTTGAGCAACAGTGGGTAAGTAAATCAAGGTGTCCAATTTAAATTCATTACAAAAGCTGTATCATTATGATGTTTAGCCCGTCCCCATCATCCCCTTGAAGGTACTTTGGTTTCCTTATTAGTGGACATCCCTGGATGTCTCTGGCCTGGAAAGTCACTTGAAAATTCCTGTCTGTTTCCTGTGCTGCAGGAAAGCTGCCTGCATGTTCCCCAGTCTCACAGAACCATTGCCAGCATTTTTCTTTTGCTTCCTAGCAACTGCCAATTTGGCAAAAATGAATGTGTGGGACCTGGAATTTTCTAAACTGCAAGAGATGCAGAAACAAGGGTCTGTTTGTATTGCATGGATATGTTTTATAGTACTTTCAATAGCAAAGAGGTGTCAGTGTCACCAGCCTGCCAGCATGAGAGATCAAGGAATAAATTTGCAGGGCAAAAGATATCCCTTCCCTGTCAGAAGTGTTTGTAGAAGAGAGTAAAGGCAGAATGGAGAAACCACAACTGTGCAGTGTGTGATACCATTTCTGTGTAACTAATGGTGTTCAGCTCGGACACTGTGCCCACACTGCAGTCAGGAGTGAGGATGCAGATTTAGCTGGGATGTATTCAGATGCAGTGTTTGCAGATACTCATGGCAGTATAAAACTGCCTGCTCACTCCAATTTTGCAGCCCACACTCAGCTTTGTACATCTTCCATTACATTATTTGTGGTCTAAGCTTAGTCTGAGGTGTGTTGACAGTCGCTGTCAGCACCGTGGAACAAACACAGTGTGCACATGTGAAAAGTGTCACACCTCTGGCTCACCCCTCACTCAAGTGAGGGAAGGCTGTGTTGTCTTAGTGGTCTTTGCCCTACTTTTCACTTCTAGAAAGGGTGGTTTGTTCCTCCATCCTTACAACTGCATAGGCCTCTTCTTCTGATCTGGCCAATCCCGGTTGCAAAATTGCTTGTTACTTGTTAAAAAAGAAAAAAACCCAACACCAAGCACCCAAACACTTGGGATTTTGTCATCCTTATTCCTCTTTTGTACTTGCATAATCTTCAGCCATGTTTTTGCATAGTCTTTCTGATAGGAACCGGGAAGCAACTTGTTTTGCACTGAGAATTCATAACTAAATGTTCTTTTTTTAAAGTTTTTTTCTCTTCAAACACATTTAAATTCTAACATTTGAAGCACCTGATTAATTTTTTTTCAGAGTGTTGGAAACAAGTTATCCCCTGGCTGAGATCTTGTACAAAACATTTCAGCCTGCAGCAAGCTTTTCTTTTTAATCTGGAGTTTTAGTAAACCCTCAAAAAATTGGGTTTATAATTGAAGTGACAGCACAATCCTAATTGTAGCACTGCTGGCACACCTCCATAACCAGAAGCATACATTGCTGCAATTTTTAAGAATAAAATTAATCCCTAGTATGCAAGGCAGTAGACTTTATGCTTCCTGCAGTTTTCTAAATCTGTTACTATTTCGGAAAAATCTGAGAATTATAATTTGTGGCATTGAGGATGGACTGACTCTCTACAGTTGGCGTAAATCATGAGGTTCAATTGGAGGCAGTGATATTGTGAAGATTAGCCTGAGATGATAGAGTGACATAATAAATTTTGAAAGTGTGTGTTTGTAACGTGTAGGGAGTTTGTGTTTTCTCAGATGGAATAGCTGGGTACGTTTGTGGTTTTTTGTTTTGTGTACAATAATACTGAAAGTTGCTTAAAATTTCCAAGTCCCGTTTTGTTCTAGGAAACATCTCTTCAGTAAAAAAATAAAGGGTCAGTTTCCTTAACCACATTTCAGCACAACCTTATCTTTTCTGTGAGTTGTTAGATTGAAGAAAAATAAAAGTGCTCCGTAAGAATTTGGATTGTGATCTTACATCAGACCAAGGAACCTGAGCTGCTGGGTGGTCCCAAGGATGCTGCGTCCTGCCAGACAGATTTTACATTGTAGAGTGACAGATAAGGGTGAGGAAAATAGACTAGTGTCATATTCCCTTCTCATGCATGTCTCATGACACTTGTTAGCATATGAATGTGCAATTCTTTATATAATCACCTGTAATTCTCGATGGTGTAACACATCCAGCCTTGGGACGCCAGGTCTTTGGCAGGCACATAATTGCACATGAGATACTGCTTGTTATTTCCAGTTGTCAGGATGACAAGTGGAGCAGAGTATCAAAACAGTCATATCTTAGCAAGTGAGGGGGGAAAAAGGTATTTTGAAAGGACTTGTATTCAGCTCAGCAGCCAGAAGTCATGACCATGAGGGCAGCTTAGGGATCTCTGCTAATAGTTCTCAGTTAACTCCGGTCTAACCAGACTAGAGAAAATGGGCCTTTCACACCTAGCTGGGACTACTGACCTTTGCCTTGGCACTTCTGTCACTTTGTTAGAAACTTTTGCCACTGCCAGCAAAGCTTCTGCTGCCACTGCTTCCAGCTGGAGGAGCAAAGTGCAGGCACAACCAGGCTTGACCTCACATGAAGCCAGCACAGGTCTAACAGAGCTGGTTTTGTTTGGGCTGTACATGCACGACAGAAGGTGCCCACTGCACAATTGCTGGAATTTGCAGATCTGCATGCCATGCCTTATCCCTCCATCCTGTTTTTCTAGAGGCGTGCCAAGGATACAGTACCTTGTTAGCAGTTGGATTCCCCCTCTCCCTATGACAGAAGGGAATCTGATGGTTGAATGTTTATAGAAGATAAATGGTGACCCTGTCTTGAAAGAGGCTCTTCTGGCCCAGACTGAGGTCTGCCTGTGCAAAGAGAAACTTAAATTACAGATACTATTGCTCGTACTGCCTTTGTTGTATGGACTGATAAACATTTTGTCATTTAACATCTGTTAATCTAAGACACCTCACAAGTATCCTCTTAAAAGGGCACATAAATGACAACGTAAATTAATGTGCTTAGCACTTCAGGCAAACCTGCATGTATTTAATGGTTTAACTGCACAATTATGAATTTAATATTTAGTATGAGTTCTGCCCCTCAGAGCAAATAGCTCTGTTCTTCCACCACAGTCCCTATGGGGAGGTGTTCAAATCGTATTTGATTCTCCCTTGAGGAATAAATGGGGGAGGCACATGACAGAAATCACTGTAAACATACCAGTCTGCATCACTTCCACCAGCAGTTCTCACTGGTGTTATCTCTGACACTCAGGCTAACTTTTTGTAACCATCATGCAACATCATGAGTAATAATCTGTTGTTAACACACTGTCCATCAGAAGTGTTTACTCACAGAGTGACAGCTAACACATCTGGACTACATACCATGTTTGATCTGAGATACCAGACTGGCTCTGCTGTAACAATGACAAAACCATGCCATGCTTTTGCAGTTCAAAGCATAAAATGTAAGGATTGTATGATGTCTGATTTAATTTAAAATATTTATATAAATATTGGTTATTGTATACTATACATTAACAAATACTGTCTAAAAGGAAGTTTACAGTTTGTAGCAACAGACCTCCAGTAATTGCATATTTGCAGTGTAATTGGTACTACTTCAAAGTTAAACCATTCTTGAATGAGGTTTTCTAAATGTACTGTTTAGTGAATGCACTCTACAGTAGCAGCATAAAATGTAAAATCTATCTTACTACCTATAGTAAAGGTCTTCTGTCAAAGCATTCGGTTTTGAAGTCAGTTATCTCCATTGTCATCAAAGCTGTATTGATGTAAATCAGGAACTGGGAATTGCTGTATCCCGTGGTTTATTGCAGAGAAGGCTTTTTGGACATGGACTGTCTTTTGCAGATGTAAAGGGGGATCTGTAGACAGCTCTCCCACCACCTGGGAGCCTCACACAGGGCTTCCTGTGGTCTGCAGTATTCCTGAGGGAATACTGCATCCATCCTCTGCTCTGTGCCTTTCCTTGGGACTTCAGGACCCAAAAGGGAAGAGCAGTTTAGCCCCAGCCTGCCTGAGTCCATTCTGCAGCAGATCCAGAGCTGTTCACTGTGTCAGGGAAAACAGGAGCTGTTGTGGGCTCAGACCAAACAGAAAACATTTACCCTCAAGCATATTAAGTGGATAAACCAAACCCAACCATTTGCCCTGTTCATACCCCTCATACATGCACAGTTGCAGCTGCATTTTTCTCTGGAAAGCCATTCTTTTCACTTCCAACCATAGCCTGTAACTTTTCCAGTAGGCTATCATTGTATCTACAGGACACAGGTATAATACTTGTCTGTGTATAAAGAACAGAGCTTGCAATCTAATAAGACACGTATTAGAAGAAATTTTAACATTTAATAGCAAGATCATTACTTTGTATCAGTTAATTCACTAAATGGTTAGCTAGGACATAATGGGGTTTTTTCCTTCCAAAGATATAAACCATTTATGTGCTTCAAACTGACAGTTCGTGTGACTTACCCTTATCAAAACTCACAAGTAGTAGGTTTTCCTTTGAGATTCCTGGTGAAGTTTTTTCTCAAGATTCCCTTATATTTACCAAAAAAATACATGTAATAACCTTCCTAAATTAGATATTTATGTTTTCAGAATGTAAGTGGAGGAGATGCCAGCAGGGAAATAGGGATAACTGGAATGGGACAGACAGGAGGTAATGAGTTTTATCTACTTCTCTGGATCAAGTTTAGCAGGATAATGTGTAATGAGTTTTTCTGTGAGCTGAAGAAGTCTGAGATGCATATATTTCTTGTTTAAGGTGAAGAATCAAATAGTGCTGGGTGGTTCATTTAGAATGGTGCTATAAGGCAAGACAAAGCACTCTTGCATGTCACAGGAAAAAAAATCATGAAATAGCCATTTCATGACTGGAAAAATGAGGACTAAAGGGGCTTATAAGACAGGAAAAAATAATTATGCAGAGTTGTCTCTCAATTCTTCCTTTTAATGATCACCCTCCTTTATAGAGGAGCTCCACCTTTAGACAGAAATAATCACGAAACAACTGTAATTTCTATAATTTTATCCCTTGAATCTACTGTTCTGCTTAAGCCTAAGAGTGTCCTTTTTCCATAATTATTTATTCTAAGACGTAAGCACATTTGGTGGGTTTTTTCCTTTGGTCTTTTACACCCCAGGGGAAGAGCCTGTTTGGGGATTTTTGTAGCACTCCGTCATTTACAAGGTGCTCGGGAAAGATTAACTTCAAGAGAAAAATTTAAAAGTAATTTTTTGTCATCTAATAGAAATGAGAGCATTACTTTTAATTACTAAATAGCAGGGAAGGTACTGCAAAATGAAGAATGGTGTGTAGGTATTCCCTGGAAAGACCTGATTCATGTCACAAGCTGAAATGAGATCCTCTGGAAACTGGAGGCCTGACAGAGCCCTTTTTCATTCCTGAAGAGGTTCTGTAGGAGTGTAAAGGGTTTCCCAACTGCAGTTGATTTGCACTGGCAGGAGCTTTCAAGCAACCTGACTTTTTCTTATTATTATTAGTGAATAGAAAAGATTTCCAGAGTGAAAGCAACTGGACTTGTGGATCCTTCTGCATCACATGAGCAGTCGCACTCTATCTAGGTTATCTTCAGGTGAATTATTTCTAGAAATGGCAGCTCTTCATTAAATTCCTTACTGTCTTGTAGTTCAAGAACTCTGAATGACTGCACGGCTTGTACTTTCTCTGGTTTGTGCAAGGAGATACCTGTGAGAAAAGCAGAAATACAGCACTTTGACCTTGAAGTTCCTAATTCTGGATTTATGACATGAACCCAAAGCAGTGGCACAGCATTTTGATGACCTCTTTACTTGCTTTCTACGGGTTAGTGATTAAAGAAGCTGAGAGATGCTATCTTCTATTTCTCTGCACAGAAGGTACTCCTCAATTGTACTCAGTTGTTCACTTTAAAAGTAGGTGGAACTCTGTATGCTTTAAAGTTATAAATTTGATAAACATAGCAAAGTTAAAACTAGCCTTGAGAAAATGACTGAACTCCCTGGGCTAACAAGAGTCCTCTTGTTTATGTTTTCATATATTTCATTGGACAGTTTTTATTTTAAAGCCAGCTGTCACAACCTGATGTTTCCCAGCCTTCCCTGTTGGAACATGCGTGTGTTCTGGCATCGGTCTCCGTGGAATATCAGTTTGAACAAATGCAGTGTCAGGGTGTGCCAACTACGGCCAGTTGCGTTTAGTTAGAGCAGTTGCTGAATGTACCTGGAGGGTCGGCATTCAGCAGGGAGTGAAGGCAATTTTGGCATCTCTTAAATGATACTTTGACTTACCTCATCCTGGTATGTGAGGAAAAAATGCCTTTTCTATCAAAGCTGGGATAGTTTGCCTGGCTGTGGGACCAGCATAGCTGTGAGGACTCGGTTTGCAGTTGGATCCAACTGAAGGACATTGCAAAGGCTTAAGTGAAATGCAAGTCAAACTGAAACACTGATCCCTGAGACCACAGTAAAAGCCCCAAAACCATTAACTGCTCCCTGAATTGTCTCTTCCCGAAGATTCTTTCTAGTTACAACAGAGTTTCTAAGGAAGTGGGACAGTTTTATGCTGCCTGCAATGCAATGTTGGCATTTTGAAGGAGCAGTATGTGTATGAGGATGCAAATAATATATTAGAAACACTAGAATATATATTAGGCCTAGCATTCAACAGTGTAGAAGGTTCCCCTGAAATAGTTCACAGCTTCATTCATAGGAATTAATGCAATAGCATAAATGGTCCCTTCTGAAACTTGCAGTATGTTCATCTTTACAGTTGTGACTGTTTGAAGTGAAACAATCCAATAGTCTGTACTAGACTAGTTGCCCACAAATCAAGTTGTCATTAATTACACTTGGGGAGAGCTTGCCCTTTGTGGAGTAAATTATAGTCAGGAAACTACAAAGCACAGCTAGATCATTGTGAAGGGATAAAAAGTCTGAAGAATAACAGCCACTAAATCTAAAGAGTAACACGTAAAGTATTTGGGAAATTAGTAGATTCCAGTCAGTTAATGTGGGTTTTAAGAGAAATACTCTAATTAATTGATTGAACCTGTAACAAATGTTATGTCTACAGGTAGGATAGATAAGAAATATTAGAGAAAAGGAAATATTTCCTTTCCCAAATGTAGGTAGGCTGTTCCTGACAACTCCCACTGACCTCATGTTCAGATTCAATGAAATAGTGGATCACAGTTAATTTTGGGATCTGTCTGGTGCTGGGAACAATATGGAGCAAATGCACCTCAGGGTGGTTCTGCTGAGTGTTGTTTGAATCCTGTCTGACATTCCTGGGAAGCACAAGTGTTGCTCCATCTTCTGTCTACTTTCATAGTTCTGGTGGGATGAAAAATGAGACATATTTATATCTGATTGTAACACTCCTCTTGGGGTGCAAGGAAGGAGCAGGAATTAGTTTGTGTCCTCTGAAGAGTGCAAGGGCTGTAAAATGTAACCGGTCCATTAATGTGACAGGGCTAGAAAAAGTCCTTGTTGTTTGTTTTCCTTCAGTTCCAAATGATAAAGAAAAGCCATCTCAACCTAAGCACATTGAATACGCTGAATCATGACCATTGGCAAACCACTGCAAGGGAAAAAAGCTGAGGCTTCAAAGCAAACCTTGGAATTGCAAGCTGCAGGCACCAATCTATAATCCAAAGATGCCAAATCTACTTTATGTTCTGGCGTGTAGAAGGACCACTTACAGCAAAGTTACAAAATTCTACACAGTTACATACAGATAAAATCTAAATTTGAATACCAATATACTGCTTCTTGATATTTGGCACTGCCTGAACCAGTTTAGGGCTGATTTGCTTTGGGGAAGTGGCAAAACTACCCTTGCATAGTTTGGTCCTGCCCTAAACCCTGGGAGGAAGACTCAATGCAAATGTGACTTTACTGCTTCCAGGCTTCAACTGGTGCCTGCAGAGAGGTCTGCAGAGCTCTGTGAAATCGTGGGGTTTGAGTCAGCACTCTGCCCATGCACTGCTGTGCAGTTCTGACATGAACCAACATCCATGGGGAGTCCATGGGCCAGGAGATACTTTGCAGGAGTAAGCCCACCAGCTGTTTGCTTGGCTCTCATGCTCTTAATTCCATGCTCAGAAGTATTTTTCCTACTTAAGTGCAGATTTCTGTGATACACCTTTTGTGAGAGGAGGTTACTCATTAAGGAAAAAGTTTTGCAGGGTCAAGCCCAAAGGAAAATGTGTGGTCACACTGAATGTAAGCTGTAAGGTGTGTATGTTTTACACTAAGGTTGTATTGAATAAGGTGCTCCACACAGGGAGAGCTCTGGAAAACAGAGCACTAAGAGAGGTTCCAACACTGGAAGCAGTCAGGTCTAGTTTTCAATCTTTAACCTCTTTCCAAATAGTTATTCTACTGCAATGTAGAAATAGTGTTTGACATCCACAACTAGGACAGGCCGTTAAAAATATTTATTTAGGATAATTCACAGCCATCTGAAATAATTCTGAACTTGTGTACACATATCAGCATGTTTTGATTGGGATGTGAGGGGGCCAAGTTTTAGATTTATTTTTTTTTTCTGATAGATGGAGAGAGATTTTTCACAGTGCAAAGCCAGAAGATTTTGGTGGTGGATATAACATACATAGTGCTACAGAATGGCTTACTCCAAAGAAGTAGGAAATGACAGCCATGATTATTGTTTTATATTAATATATGTACATTCCAAATAAAAATCATATAATGAGACTCTGATGGGAAAGTGGAGCACTTTGTCAAATAGGGTTTAAAATTCTGTTGGCAGCCATGTATTTTCTCAAGTTCAAATGACAGTGTTTTTGTCCAAAGAGAAGTCTTTAATTTTCAATCTGATCTGAGGGATTTGCATACAAAGGATCTATGGCCAAAACCCCACTTAAATGTTGGTATTTTTATTGGTTTAAAAAGACTTGCATCTGCACCCTTCATTTCAGAAGATCAACATCTCTCTCAAGATCTGTAGATAGATAGCAATTACAGAAAGCAGTTCGCCCACACATACAGTGGCTTAACTCTTTAATAACAGTTATTTTTGCAAAAAAAGCGTGAAC
This sequence comes from Platyrinchus mystaceus, assembly GCA_035041135.1. Classification (NCBI taxonomy): domain Eukaryota; kingdom Metazoa; phylum Chordata; class Aves; order Passeriformes; family Tyrannidae; genus Platyrinchus; species Platyrinchus mystaceus. The sequence continues at coordinate 9,909,657 of JAWWLV010000018.1, forward strand.
TTTTCTCAATCAGTACACTTCTGTTCTGCAGAATTTCTTATTTCCTTCAGGAGCATGAGCTGGTAGCAGGGTCACAGCAGTACAACTGCTGTGCTCACTCATGTCCACACACTTGGACTTGATGCTCCTTGTGGTCCCCTCCAACTCGACGTGTTCTGTGATTCTGTGACTTGGGGTAAAGGCTGAAGAGCTCTTAGTTTATTCTTTCCATGTTAGTCCCCAAAAAGAAATGAGCAGCGAATACTTCTACAGCATGTAGTGCAGAAAAATGAATATCTTACGAATGAAGAATTAATTGTTACCCTAGCTAATACTGAGGCAGCCTATGCTTTTATATGAATTTGTACGGTTTTCTGTTGTTTTTTTTATTATGGTTTTATATGATTTATATGAGGCAGCATATATGGTTTATATAAACAATGAAAACAAATGCTGTCAGGTGAGCTTTCAGTAGTATTTAGGTAGTGCACAGCCATGTTTTATCCTATACTATAAGAAAACTCAGTACCTGCTATTTCTTAGTGTTCCGATGTTTCACTGGTATCTTTTCCTTCCTTTGCTGTTTACACTTCTGGGATGTTGCACACATATTGATACTGTTATTTTGGCTCCTGCAGAATCCAATCTTGCTGTGGCAGTCAAAGACAAAACCTTCAAGCACCACAGGGGATGTCTTGAGGACCCTTCACTTCCATTCCTCTATTAGCCTCTAGTTACTCTGCCATAGGAGCCACAGCACATCATTTATTCCTCCAAGGAGCAAAGCTTTTTGTGTAGGGAAAGTAGCATTCAGCAATTCTTTCACTAAAGACTTGAGGGAAGGAGTTGTGAAAAATCATAGTTAAGTTTGTCTTGCTCATTTTCTCTTGAAACATTTAACTGTTCTCTCCTATTTTATTTTTTTTTTCCTCATTAATGCTCCAGCTCCAGAATCAAAGAATTTGCCCTGAAACCACTCCTAAACATGCTTTGGTGAAGGAGGAAAAGCCTCTGAAGCTGTGGAAATGTCAGATGGGTGCTATTGAGGTGAAAGGGCAAATTTGCTAATGGAGACTGTGGATGATGCAAAGTATTGTATAGCTGACATGCAAAAGGTATTTGGTGTAAGGGCAGTTGCCAGAAATCTTTTTTGGCCCAGAATAACTCACAGGAGAGCAGGGCAATGGAAAAATCAGGAGAGAGCTGAAAAAAAAAGAAACCCCAAACCCAACCCAATTAATTAAAAACTTTTTCTATCAACATAATTTAAAACATTCTTCGCTATCTGGATGGGAGCAGCACAGGAGGCACGAGTGTACGGGTGTATTTGTGTGTGAACTTACGGTCACACTTTTTTCCTTTTTACTTCTCTTCCTGGCACTGCCATCTATGTCAGGTATCTCTGTTGCCTTTCATCCTGTACTTGCATAGATTTTGGTCTCGTGACCTTTTCGTGATATTTACATCTGACTCCTAGTGCAGTTACTTGGCTTAGTCCTGATCTAAGGCTGTGAAAAGCCCCATTCTCAAGCAATGGTAATAGTCAAGGCTTAGAAATGGAGAAATGGAGGGGGGAATATGACAGAACTTCAGATGCAGAGTGGGTGTTTTCCCTCCTTAAGCTGGCATGGGTTTTCTTAACTGATCTGTGGTAGTTCCTAAAAGAGTTAACTTTTAAATGACCAGCTATCATTTTTTGCTAATTGGATTGCAGGATGGACTTTTCTTTAGGCAGAAGAACCCTGCTTGTTGTTTAAACTTGAATATTGTTTGAAGTCGCCTCTTCTTTTTTTTTTTTTTTTTTGGCCTCTTGGGCATAAATGGAGCAGGTGTGTGTTTGCCACAGGCCACAGCTCGGGAAAGCTGTGTCAAAGCACAATGAGGTCATTGTGAAACATCAGTGCTCTTCCAGAGACCTGGCTATTACAGGCAGGAATACTTAAGAAAGCTCTGTGAACTGGATTGCAGGTGACAGACAGAAAACACTTCAAGAAAAACCTTTATCTGCCTGATTGTGTTTGCCCAGTAAGAACTACATCTTATCACCTACCTCTGAACAAGCTATTTGAAACAACTGCTGTTGACAATGAAGTGGGTTTGTACAGGTCCAGTGTTGGGTTGATCTTTGAGTGCTGAGGAGATCTGGTTTCTTTAAACAAATCATTCTGCATGTGAACAAGGTGAATATTTTCGTTGTAAAGTGTTGCTTTGACTGTGAGTGTGTCGGGAAATACTGTATCCATTAAATGATTATTAAATGGAAGGGAGGGAGGAGTTCCCAGGCATTGTGGAGCCAACTCCTACTGCCGGACTCTGAGCTGACACCAACAGCGCTTTGCCAAGAGTGAAAGAATATGTTGTATAACTCACTGGCTCTACCAAGTACGTAGTGGTACTCTGCAAATAAACTTTCTATCAAGGTATTTTTGGACTTCTGCCTCAAACCAAGCGGATAAGGAGCATTTATGGCTCTAGCAGTAAAATTCTGCAGATGTTCTTTTTTGTATGTGCAGTACTAAAAAGGAAAGCTGTGCTATGCTTTTATCAGATCAACTTGAAATCAGTACAAGTGTAGCTCAGGGTTGGGATTTATGCTTTTGCAGCAACATACCTTTTTACTCCAAGAAGCCTTTCAGTGTTTGTGCTTAAAGTCCCACACTGAAGGCCCCCAAAGTGACAACAATATGGTTTTCTTTGTGAGATTTGAATGTCTGGATTAGGTCACTTCGCTCTTTTATAGCTTTAACCAGCTTCAACTTGTACTGTGGTGACACACATCTGCTGACTCGATGGATCAGTGCATTAAGCTTCAGGCTGACTGGTGGGCCATGCTTGAAAGACTTTTGGCATGTGCTGGTGCCTGCATTTTTCACCCTTGACTGAAAGCATATGCTTCATACAATTGAGACAGTGTTAGCATGTGGGTCTCAGGCAGCCTCCTACACATCTGGCAGAGCCTGGCCCTCCTTCCAGGTGAATCATCTCTCCTGGGAGGGTGGCTTGCAGCACTGTGGCATCTGCAGAGTGGCAGGAAGTGTCTGAATTCATCTGAGAGTGATTTTTATCTTCACATGCTTTTCCAATTTCATCAGGCCCCTCATGCTACATTCCAAGTGACATGATTAAACCTGCCAAAGACAAAGGGAGGCTGATTGATAAAAATTATCTCTGACCCTTCACAATCTGTCATAGCTTAAGATAGTAGTAATAATAGTAGTAATGATAGAATGAAATAAGTGTTATGCGAAGGAAGTTATTATTGTTTGAATAATATTCTGTAAAACAGGATTACTTCCTTGCTTTTTGTTTCCATTTTATCACCCAAATTAACTTGTCATCAGCATAATAGAAGAATGGACTGTAAAGGATTATAAACTTTACATTGACTTTAAGTGGCACTTTACTGTGATTTCTATTGTCTTGGTTTTATTTTAGCATGTAAGTTTGAAGGCACAATAAAGATGCAGACCAACAGCAAAGGATCAGTTTTCACAATGGGGGTCAGACATTTAGGCAGAGGTGTTTTTTAACAAGGAGTGTATGGATTTTTTTTTTTCTCGATATGAAAAAATCCTTAAAGGAAGGTTCTAAACATAAGTGGTACTGCACAGCAAATAGAATATTTTATAAGCACAGTACATAAAAATATTTTTATTCTTTAGTCTGCTGCACTAGTCCAGGCACTTAGGTTATATTTCCTTCCAGCCAAGCATCTGGACTGATACAGATGATCTGCAAGAAAGGAGATTAACTCTTTGCACCCTGAGATGTGTGACAGATCTGTTGCATTTGCTGCCATTTCAGTAATGCCAGCGACAAAAGTTCTGCTAGAAGTATAGTCAGTCTCCTGCCTTTTTTAGAATCTACACTTGATTTTGCCAAAGGCAAATGAAAAATACTTGGGCTGTAAAGCATACAGATATTTTGAGTTACAAAACTAGCACACTTGGGTAAGTCACAGTGGAAAGACAACCATGCAGACTTAGTTCTTGGTTACTGTGGGGGTAATGACAAGTAATTCTGTTGATTTCATTTCAGTTATTCTGAATTAATGCATCAAGTGAGGGCAGAATTTGACCCACCCGTCTTTGATGTGTGCTCTGCTCTGTCAGGAGCTGCGAGGTTCTTTTGAACAGATGCCTGTATTCTGCTGATATGCAGGGTCATTAAAAAGATCAAGATGACCAAGCCTGAGACATTGGGATAGCTGCAGACAGCTGTGCTTTGCCGCTGCAGTCTGCACCGGGTGGATTCTCTGTGAGTTTTCCCTCTGAGGTTAGTTGTGTGTGGGAGCACTTTGCATACTGACCATTGCCAGCCCCAGCCCGATGGCTGGATGTGCAAATCTGAGCAGAGATTACAATTACGGCTCTTTCTGAGAAAGCAGTGGGTTCCCATGTGTCATGTAGAAGGAAATCCGTGCAGGGCTTTTGCTAGGCAGGCTATGAGAAAGTTCCCAGAGAGACAAGGCAGCAAATAAATAGTTGCTGAGTGTGTTGTTTCTGTACTTAACAAAGGTTGGGTGTTTAGTGTTCTCTAAGTACAGGACTTTGCAGTTCACTGCTACCACAGCAAAGCAGCTGGTCAGCAAGTAGCTGAGTCAATGTTAGATAGCCTGCAAGGCTTCCTTCCAGATACTTTTATGGAGGAGTTAAAATTGCACAGGATACTAAGATATCCTCAAGTGATTGCAGTGAATACCAGCTATCAACGTAATCAGGAAATAATACTTCAAATCTTGCCAACTTCCTAACAAGAAGCTTCTTCAGTGCTTTGGCAAAGACGGTCATACCTTACTAAGAACCAAGTGTTTAATTCTATCTGTTCAGTATTGTTTTATTGCCTTTTTATCTCTTTACTGCTGTTATAGGTACCTTAATTCAGTGTATGTTTTGGTGGATTGCACCAGTGTGCATTTGTTAATTTTTTTTAATTTAAAGTCTACTGAGATAAAATGAATGACATTATTGCTTATATACAAACACATATGTAAGCAGAATAGCATCATCTAACATAGTAAATACGGGGTTTGTTCCTCAATGCAAATGAAGTTCTTCAGCTAAATGTAGCTCAAAATATCGAATACTTGAAATAAGAGCAGAATAAAGCTGTACTTCACTATTTGGAGAGTAAAGCACAATCTGCATGTTTTTTTTAAGAAGTCATTACACACTTGGGATCTTTCCCAAACATATTCCTGATTCATGAAATCTGTTGGTGAAGGCAGTAGGATGGAGCTCTGAAGAGCAGGGCTGGATGCAGCCATCACTCGGATGTGGGCTGGCAGAGCTACTTAGCTGTGACTTTTCCACAAGAGCCAAGACTCAGGCAGTGCCTTCAGCAGTGCTGTGGGTGGGAGGAAAGGCTGGTGCACTTTCCCCCAGCAAATCCATTCCAGCTGAAGAGGAACAGCCCAGTGATGAAGCTGGGCCACGTTTAAAGCGCTGTGGTAGAATCCTGTGATGGAGCAGCTAAATAGACTGGACCCGCATTTGGACCCGCATTTGGACCCGCGTGGTTTTCTGGAAGAAAAGGAGAAGGAAAAAGTTAGCTGACATTTGATCCTTCTCTTGGGAAGCCTCTTTCATTAAGTAGCTGCTGATAGGAAGTGTCATTCAGCAGTTATAAAGTCTGACAGTTGCAGATAGGTCTCTGGAAAGGCTGTAGCCCAGACTGAGCCGAGGAGGGGATGCAGGTGCAGGCGTGCTGAGGCAAAGCCCTGAAGGACAGTACTGCTCAGTCAGACCCGTGTGCCACTTACCTGTCTTGTCCACTCTGCAGCCAGGCAGGTAAAACTGTTTGATCTTTAGAAATGTTGCAGTAACTTGCACTTATGGCAATCTGTGCATGTAGTAGTCATTGTCTTTCCCCCCCCCCACCAGTTAAGCTGCCGGGGATGTTTTTTTAGTGAATATCTTTCTAGTCACCATTTAGCAGCTTGTCTGAGAATGTAAAGACATACAAGCACCATGCTTCTTACATTCAGCAGTAATTCTCTTTGAAGATAACTGTATTAAGGCTTAAAGATATACTCCATTGTGGCAGAATTGTCCCTCACCTGTCATAAAAGAAGTAGGGCTGCAAGATTTTTTCCTGAAAACGAATACAGTAAGAGTTGTTCCAGAATTCTTGCTTGCAGTGTTCCCAACCCTGCCTCCATTTATTTGGTCTTATGTTCATACTTGGAATCTCTGTTATTCAACAGGGTTTTCCTTCTTTTCTTGTATGCTTTAAGATTGCCAAGATGAGGTATTTTAGATCAGGAAGTTATATATACATATATATAAATATGTTCATGTTTACTCATGTTGGTAAATGTGGATGTACAACACTATATGCTGTTAACAATGTAGGTATCCTTCTTTTTCCTATTCAGTTGCATGGGTTGAGAAATGAGTGTTTGTGAAGTGACACTGCATGTGTAATTGTGAGGTAATGGAGGAAAATGTAATGTTCTTGCTGTATTTCTTGGCACTTATATTTAATTTTAACCATAACAATGAATTGATTAATTCAGTTTGCTAAGTGCAGGGACTGAACTAAAACTTACGCCCCCATAACTTTGAGTGCCTTTGCCACTAGGCAACAGTCTTTTTCCAGCTTGTGTTCTCCTTGTCTGGTAAAAAGGTCTGACAAATAGGTGCTGGGTGTGTGTGTGCATGCATGCACATGTGCTTGTGTTTATTTTACTCTCATTTAGAGCCATTAAGAACTCGATCCCATAGGGTTCTGAGCATTTTTATTTCCTGACGGCTTTTCAGGGGGAATACCTTGTAGAAGGCATTTGGCCTTCATGATAACATCCATGGCAGAAGGAAAAAAAAAGTGTGGAGGGATGAGGGTAGGAGGGAAGATGGAAGAGAGTGAGTGAGGACTGTGACTAAAAGCACGGAATCCACCATTCCTGTCTGTCTGCCTGGTGTGTTTGCTGCCATGAGATTCATGACAGGAGACAGGACTTTCAGCAGGTTAATAGGTGTGTATGGCTTTTATCTGCCACTGCCCTCTGCTGAATAGAATATGAGACATGATTTTTCAGCTATCTATTTGTAATAATTTCAGTCTTGAGGTACCCGAGACTCCATTAGTTCAGACAGTAGAGGTCACATACTTCTGAACATGTTTGATTTTGTGCAGGAAGTGATATACAGCCTTCTGTCATCTGATGCAAAGGCTTGGAGAAAACACTCCTACTAATGTTAAAATTGCAACACAGTTTAAACTCCTCATATTCAGTGCTTGTAGAATTAATAGTTCTCAAGTCAATGCATGAAATGTATGCTTAGCTTTAGGAAATGTATGATTGTCCCCAACTCTTGTTACATAAAAAACCCAAAACAAAGCAGTAGGCAGCCTGTAAGTAGAACAAAGTTGAATTTTCATGTGATCTTCCAGTCTGTAAGAAATTATTTTAATAAATTAAGGAGACAAGCAGTTGTAGCTTTTAATTTCTTTCCTTTAGATAATTCATGGCAAAAATTGTATTATTGTTGGTTTTTTAACCTCTGACATGAAACAAAATAGTGACTGAAGCTAGATGTAGTCCAGGTTTCTCTCAATTACTGGGAAAAAAACTCTTTTGGGCTGTCTAACTATTTCATCAGCTTTCCCTTTAACTAAAGCAAGGGACACAGTTTCATGGTGAAACAACAGAAAGCAGTAAGAGAGCTTAACAGGGCCCTCCAGGTAACATGAAAGAGTGCCTCAGTCATCCTCTGTCTTGTTACTCTAAACACCAACTGCATTGTCTCGAGTCGTTTTCCCTTGCGGGAACACTTAGCCTTACCAAACACAGCTCAGCCTTACAGGTACATTCCCACCAATTAAAGAGGAGGGGTTCCTCACAAGTGCTGCCAATGCACCCACCTCGCTTGAGCGAACATTGCCAAGTACAACAAACAGTGCCAAAGCGTGTGGTGGTTTTGGGCTCCGCTCCAGTGGGGACCAGGATGAGACACTCAGTCACAACTTAGCCTTTACATAAAGCCAAATCTTTGTGTATTCCTCTGGATTATACTTGGAGCCGTCCTCGTAATGCAGTGCTATACCTGGCCTCATCTGCTGGCAGAGCTCCAGCCTGGGAGAGACTGGGCAGTGGTGCATGCTTTGGGTTGAGGCTTATTTTGGGGGTTACCAGTTAGGTTGGCAAGTCTGGTTTGTGGCAGTCAAAATTGAGATTCTCCCAAGATTTTCAGCTGTGAAGTGTATGAATTTGGGGCCTTGCAAAACACCAGCCTCCCAGAAGAGAGAAAATAGGTACCTTCCAGTCTTGGATCTAACAAAGAACTGAACCCAGAGGGTGGGGTTTGGATGAAGGTTCAGATCTGTATTCCCTGTTTAGTTTCAGCATTGTGGTTTTGGACCATCAGTAGTGGTAACATACAAATGATTTTTCACTCTAAAGAGTACAGTAAAATGCTATTATACTTGTTAATCTTCTTTTTTATATCTTGCCAAGTGAGGACTGCTACACTGCAGCAATACAGCTGGCACAGTGAAGGTGCCTGTGTTTTTGCCACTCTTTGTTCATGGTGGAATGAGGACAGTTTTCTGTACACAGTATTCTGCCCTCTCCTTAAAACATCTGAGTCACACAGCTGTTTCCCAGTTAAATCACAGGCTCAATCTGACTGTACATTAAGTTGTGTTATGCAACACAGGCTGGCAAACTTGTCCACTGATACAGACAAATCTGAAGGTGGGCAAAATCCCATCCCCACCAAGGGTTTATACTCCTCTTATGGTGGAAGTGTCAGTGACACTTCCACTACAAGCTCACCCTGCCTTGCCTTGCTAAGAGGTTTGGTCACCATTACTCCTCATTACAGCAGGCTCTGCCAGGCACTGCTGTGAAATCTGCTCTAACCTCTGTAACAGAGCCCAGCATAGAAGATGCTCCCACGTGCACCAGGACACCTCGGGGTGTCACAGCTGTGAACCTGCCCTGGCCAGGCTTCTCCCTCCTAGTGCTGCTGCTGCATTTAGACCCCCAACAGAGAGGAAGGCGGTGGGTGCTTTCCACTGCTGCAGCCTCTCCCTGCTTTGCTGGCAGAGGCCGCGTGTCCTGGTTTACATTGGCAGAAGCCAGCATAGCTCAGGGATGAATTTAGCCCTTGGCACTCCTTGGAGAGCTGACTCAGATGACTGCACATGAAAACTACAAGCTGGTCTCTTATTTAATTCTCCTGAACGTTCAGTATTTTATTATTTTAATTTTTACTTCTTGTAAAGCTGTTTTTGTGTTTAGTGGGAGAGCTTTACTGTTGGATTCCCTGGGATGTCGTGGAGTTATTACAAGAATAGATTAGTAATAGTTCTCACCTGTGCAACACCTTACCCCAAAGAATCTCAACTTCTTCACAAAAAATAAATTCAGCCTTATGAGTGGGCCAGTTGATAGATAACACTGTTTATCTTGAATATGAGAAAAGGAAAGTGTGGAAATTTTAGGTGATGTGCTCAAAAGTGCATGGCAGATGAATTTCAGAACTAGGATAGAAGATAAATACCTCGGTTCCTTCCTCTGAAATCTGTGGGCAAAAGGATGTCCTGGAGCCAGGATTTCTTTTCTTCTGCCAGCAGCTTCTGTGGATCACGTTAAGGCGTAACTAGATCAGTTTGTGCCTTGGACATCTTTTGAAATTTATTGATTATTTCCAAATTTCAGCTCGTATTTTGAATTGAGCATCCTCCTGGTCTTTGCTTTGAGGAGGGGAAGCTTGAAAATGTGGCCAGAGTATAGATTTGGAAGGTATAGTAGTCTCCAAAGCAGTGATTCCTAGGCAGTAGCTCTGGGAATGTACCTGCACTGCTCAGCGAACTACTGGTAATGTCCAGTGCTGCTTGGAGCCTGATCCACAAAACTTTGCAGTGGGAAGAAGTTATGGGAGTTCAGCCAACCTGCCTGAACAGAGGCAGAGTATCTGCTGTGTGTGTGTTAGCTGGGGGTCTCAGAAAGGAGTAAGGAACCTCTGCTCCAAATCTTCAGCTAGAAGACAATCTTCAGTTAAGTATCAAATACCGATGAGTATAAGCTTGGGGAGACTTATGCTGTCCCAAGTAGGTGACAGGGTCACACTGTATGCGTGTTCTGGCATTTGGGAGGGTTCCCTATTACATGTTAGGAGGTGTCTTTTCAGCAACCAAACATTATCAGTGCCTGGGTCTTCAGGGAAGCGAGGACTCCTTGCACTGTTTCTGCTCACTTGCAGTTTTGCAGCATGTAGCACATTCCTTAGATTTTGAGGCAGAAAAACTGGAGTTTGTCTTTCAAACTGTGTGAATACTTTGGCCTTGGAGCTCTAGAGAAAGACAGGAGGAAATACAGTAGGGATTTGCTTCGGAAATAAAATTCCGCTGCCCTTGTTGCCGTTTCCCTACGAAGCTGCTTCCTGCCAATTTGACGCACAATTTGTGTCGGAAACAGAATTGGTCAGGGCAAGTTTGTGACTGTAGCTGGCATTTCTGTCATGCCTCATGCTGAATGCACAGCCTCTCCCTGCATCTTGGGTGTCTGAACACATTAGGAGCATTGTGGGGAGGAGGGCCCAGGCAGTGAGTGCCAGAGGAGCAGAGCCACGGGGCAGACAACTGCACAGCTCAGCGAGCGGAGTCTGCTGTCACTCCTCTTGGGAGGTCAGAAAACTTGGAGGACAGTCTGAAACTGTGGTGGAAACATCTAGAGACACCATTTGCTTATATCATCTGTGAGCAAAATCTAGCTATTAATGTTCAATTTCTGTAAAGTTATAAAAGATTTTTTACTAAATTGGTTTTGCATACAACATGCAAACATACCAACTTCTAAAAAAATCTTAACAGGGGAAACTGAAATCTCTGGATTAGTTTGCAGTGCAGGGACTGTATTAATTGTTCTAATAACATTTGACTGAAGAATTACCCTACTACTCAGTAGTGCTGGGTTTTGTTTCTTAATCCAATCACCTCATGACTGCTCTCTAAGCTTTCCCTTTTCTGCTCTTAATATGTAATTAAAGGGAAACTCCCCTGTATTATTACTGCAAATAATATGTAAGTAAGCAAATGTCTCTGCTTTGCTCACTCCTATCAGTTAAACCGTATTTCTCTGATACTTTAATTGACTTCATTGGACTTAATGACAGCACATGAATTTGTCCCCTTACTAGTAGAATAAGTAAATATTCAGTAATGACAAGATCGGATTGTGTTTGATACAAAGGTAGGGTTTGCTCTTGCTTTAAATAGCCATGCAAGTCTCTTATTGCATCAACTGAAGAAGACACAAACAGTTACAGGGAAGCTGCTAAACTACAGAAAACTGTCCTTTCTGGAAGTTTCCAGCTTTCTTCCACAATTATTTCTCAGAAATAAATATAATAAAAAAGTCCAAATTAATTGGAAAAAATTATTTAATTCAAGCCAAGTGATTAATTCCAACTTTTCAATGAAACTTTCTAGTGTCATGCGACTGAAACATTCAGCTTTGACTAAGTTTCTCTAAAACTCTTCCAATTTAGAAAGTTTTTGACACTTCTGTGAGCTGCTTTAGAAACGTATTAAATACTGTGACTGAGTTCTGTTGCTCATGAAGTTTGAACAAATGACAGTAGCTGGATCCTGGGCAGGCCGTGCTGCCAAACTGCATAAATGTCTTCTGAGCCCAATAAGCCGTGACTTGGATGTCAGTGGGCTTTGGAGCAGCCTCTTTACATGTGTTAATTCAGGGCAGCAATGCCTTTGCAAACCTCTGAGTGGGATTCTTTAAAAATGGCTGTACACTACGAAGCTGGCCAGATGCTCTGAATTTTGTGATGAGGGTAAATATCCAGTAGGAATTAAGGTGGACTAGTCAGACTACCTTTGTATACTTGCCAAGCTTTCAGAAGTGAAAGGCTGCCACTGAGCCCCAAGACCCTTACCACAAGCAGCACCATGCTACTGGGACTGTTATTTAAATAATTGAAGTGGGAGGTATCTCTTAATAATCATATTACTAGTGCAGAAATGCCTAATGACTTCCCAGGCAAATAGATAATTAAGCCATTTAACACTATAGAACTGAAAATTGGGTCCCCAGTGAACTTCAAAGTTGTCTGTCTCCTTAATGGACTGTGAAAGACAAACCTGGGTCTGAATCACAGTGTGAAGCAGAAGGAACCATTGGAGAATATGGATGTAGATTTTGCAGCTTGAGCCATTCTTTTGATTAGTCAGGTTATTCTGAGTTATCTGCTTTGTAAACATACGTATAGATGTTTACACAAGAACAACAGAATTTATCAAGTCTTGAAATATGAAGGGGCTTCTGTGTATGTAGTGGTTTTTATCTTCCTTCTTACAAAAGAATAATATGGAATTCAGTTGGAAGATTCTGTGAGAGAGGGGACTCTAGTCCTACTTCTGGATTTATGGGCACGGGATTTCTAATACAGCAGAAATTTTGGAGCACTTGTGTTAGGTGCATTTGTATTCTGAGATAGGGCAAAAATTATATTGTGAAACTGGCCCGTTTCCCCACTGGAAGGAACGGGGGGAGGGATGTCTGTGTGACATTTGGAAGGGAAGAGGTGGAGACTTTAGTGAGGTCTCCAGTACTCCTTGGAACTTGAGTCATATATTATACCTTTTTTCTATGGAAAATTTGAAGAACACAAACAGCAATAAGAATGACAAACAGCTGAAGTCTCAGATGGCAAGATTTGCGGTAGTAGGGGTTTTTTAAAGAAAACAGGAAGCTGCAGATTGGTCAGTAAATGCCATGTCATTGGAACATGTATTATTTGATGTACACTTCTGTTGCAGTGTATGCATGCATCTTTTTTTGTAGGCTAACACTAAGCATTTTGATAGAGAGCTCTAGCAGACCACGGTGTTTGGAAGATTAGGAGATGAGGTCATCAGGGTGTCTTCAGTTTCATCCTCTGAAAATAGGTGAACATATTAAAAAGCTTATGGGAGAGTTTTTATGAGTAAATTTGACTTCTGTAACAAGACTTTTATTTCTTGTCACCTGTCTGTTTTTATTAGATTTTTCAGTTTTCAAATAACACTTAAAAAAAAAAAGAAAAGCCTCTGAAGAGGACCCTTGCCTGTAGCAGGAAGTATAAGCTCCCTGTTTCTCTCTTTCTCTCTCTCTCATTACATGCTGGCATGAACACTCTGACATTGCTAATTGCCTCCACATTACACTGGCTGAATTCCAACAGTAGTGGCATAAAAATTAATGAACAAGACAGAGCTCACACATAAGGAACATATGGTGCAATAGCGGTCAATTGCATTCGGGTTTAAAATGATGTCTTGAGAGAGTCGTGATCAAAGCACTTTCACAAAATGGAAAGGGCCAGATTCTCCTTGCACTAAATATCTGTGGTGCCTCACTGTCCTCAGTGAGAGTGCAAATGTGAAGGAGATTCCCCAAACTGTAAATAGAGAATGCCAGAAAAGCTGTTTCGTTTTCAAACGCAATAGGAATTTCCTCCACATTCTTATTGTGAAAACTGGTGTGAGTTAATTTTCTGCTGTGAAGCAAGGCTAGGGGAAAAAATGTTCTTAGAAATAGAGAGAATTCTTCAAAGATTTTATCACTGTCTCTGCTAACAGTGCCTTCACAGAGCGAGCTATGCAGTTTACAGAAAGGTGACACACAGTTATTTCCCATTATCCTAAAATGTGCAATTTAAAGTTAACACAAGTTAGTTTTATCTGTGTATATGCTTCACGCAAAATCCAGATTTCAGAGCAATTAAGATAGTGTTAATACGAGGTACTCTCAAGATTCTTTCAAGTTGAAAGCTTGCTTAAGATTAATGTTAAAATTCAGTTTTTATTCTCTTGCCAAAGTACATGCTAGGTAACCTCTTGTTAACATTAATGGGAGTTAAATATTTGCACTCAGAGGAAAATAGACCCCAGATATGATACAAACTGTGCTTATATTACATAATATAAATAAACATTGCTTGTTTAATAACTTTTGCTGCCTTATTATGGAACAGAGTGTTACAATACTATTGCAAGGTCTTATATAAATTATTGATTTTTATTATGCTGGTGATTTCCTATCATGTTCTTTTTCTCATGAGATTTGAACAGTAGTTTTAACTTGTATGGGACAAGTCCTACAACAGTTTAATGAATGGCCCAAATAAATCACTGTATCAGTACAGAGTTCATATCCATGGAAAGGAGCTTTATAGCACTCAGTGTCTGTTTCCTCAGCCAGAGGGGGTGCTTTGGTCTGTACCCCACGTTGGAGCAGCCTGGGTTGGGTTTTGCCCAAACTGAAATGTGGCTGCAGATGGCCCTGCTGGGTCATTACAGCCACTGGAAAGAGCTGGAATGCAGAAATGCTCAAGCCACGTCCCCAGTGTGCCTCCTGCTACTCTGCAGGAATTTCCTTGGGGCTAACTCACACTGGCTCCCAGCCATTTCTGCTTTAACTCCTAGCAGGATAAAGAAGAGTTAGGACAGCTTATTGGAGCACTGGGAATGAAGGGTAGACAGTTCTTTACCTGTCTGGATATGAGTCTTATTTGCATTTGAATTTTTCTCAGCTACTTAAAGGAAGTGTTTCTCAAAGAATTATGTTTAGGTAATCCTGAAGCAATAATTGCTTCTCATCTGAATTTTCTGAATATGATATAATACTGATTTCAGTTGAGCTTTTATTTACTTATTTTAATGTTAAATAAAATAGTTGATTTTAAATTTTGGACATATAGTTTTGGGTTTTGCTTAAGACATAATACACATTATATTTTAAAGAAAAAATCATACAATAGCTGAGAGCTGAGTTCATTGCAATATAGTGGCTTCAGCATAACCCTTTCCATTTCCAATGTAATTAGGTGCTATTCTTCTGCAATTAATGGGCCAAATGACACTCCCACTTATTATGATAAGCTTCCTGATAAAAATCTGAGATAACTCAGGTTGATATTGAGACTTACGGAAATGCCCTATTCTGCAGAGATGCAACTGGGAGAGGAAAGCACCAGCTGAGTTGCTGTTTCTGCTGCTCCTGCCGCTCTTACCACAAGCTGGTTTTGGCCCACTGTGTCTTGGTGTATCTACAAGGAAGCAGCTTCTCTCTCTGCTCTCCCTTTCCATAAAGGCAGGCAGAGGGTACTGGCTGGCCTGTGTTACAGAGCGTTTCCTTCCAGCACAGAACTTATTTCCAAGATGTAGAATTGTGAGGATTCCTTCAGTCATCCCCCCAGAGTCACAGGTTTGGTATCTGGCCAATGGCATGTAATACATATCCTGGCATGCTGTAGGAGAAGTAAAATTAGTTCAGAATTTCACTTTACTGTTTGAGGGGTGTTTTGGTGTTGGTTTTTTTTTTTTTTCCTGTGTTTTTTGAACATGCCTGCAAAAGGATCAGTGTTTAAGATGTATTAACCATTTCATTTCTGAGTTGGGCATAGCCTCCCACCCTGGCTGTAGATTTGGGCAATTGTCAAAATGTGTGAAAACTGAATATTGCTGCTTAATGCCACATGCATGCCCTTGGTATGGGCTGAAATATTGGGAGGGAATTGAAAGTGATATTGGAAAAAAATCCTTCATCTATGTAGCTTTTCTTACAAAAATATTATGGAAAAATTTATTTTTCACGACCTGGGGCTTCCAGGTGTGGTTTCAGGGTTGCTTTTGTAGACAGAAAAGGAAGGAAACAAGCTAGAAAATTCAAGTGAGTAACTATTGTAGGCTGTTTCCCTTGCTAAGGTGTTCAAGTGAATTTAAAACCTTATGGAAAAAATCCTCATGAAATAGTTATTACAGCCCAGTTATTATTGTGTACCAGTAGATATTTCTCTGGTTTGCAAATTTGGGTGCAACTTAACAAGTTGAGTGTCAAAAGAAAGTTTATCTCAAGGGACTTCTGCAAAAAACTTCATTTAGTTATTGGGACATGACAGTTAAATTCTTTGACATGTGCTTGCTTTTTTTTTGCTTTAGAGAGAAATGTTTAGTTGCATTATGGCTGTGAGTATTTGTTCAGTATTATGAGGGAGATCACTTTCTGTGATTTTTTTTTTTTTTGCTATCCCCCTTATACATTCCCTTGTCATCTTATGGTGTACTGCACTGTTATCAGGAACAATGCACATCACACCATGTGCATGTAGTCGAGGGCATGTTTATATGAAAAAGGAGATTGTTTCTGTCTTGCTATAATCCATGTTTGTACAACTCTTTCAATGTCTTTAATTGTTTTGAACTCTAAAGTGAAATGACTTCTAGATAAAATGAGCTTTCAGCTCTCTCCTTTTGTGACAGATTCCAGAGCATCTCTACCTCAAGGCACGTTTGGTCACCATTTTGCCTTTGTGACCCTTCCTAACCTGTACCACTCAGCAGGCTAGCACTAATGTCAGTACTGTTTACTTGGGCAAGACTGATGGCATCCAGGTGGACTTTCCAGTCCTCTTTTTTCTTTTTTTTTTTTTCTTTCTTTTTTTCTTTCTTTCCCCCCCCTTCATACAGCCATGGAATACATACCCGAACCAAAAAGTCAAGCAGCAGACTGTTTTGCAGATCTGTCAGGTTTTTACTTTACATTTACTACTTAACATTGTCATTTTCTTTTGCACAAACATTGGACAGAACCTCAAGTCAGGAAATGTCATGGTTTGACCGATCTCAGTCATCTTATAGTGCTCTGAGGTGTACTAAGGATCTGGCTTGTAAATCTGATTTTTTCCCTTTATTTGACCTTTTCTAAATGCAGTTTCTTTACACTTTTTGGTGATCTTGTAGTCTTCACTTCTCACTAAAATACTAACACTAGCACATCTTTATTTAATTGGGTTAATCACTTGTATGCTGGTTTAGTGATACCAGTTTACTCAAATGCCCTTTCCCTGCTTTTCTTTCATTATTTCATCTTGATGAACAAGGTTGTTCAAATTAGTATAAATCAGTCCACTTACAGCTTTTGACACTTGTGATTTAGGTACTGAATTACTGTCCTTGACAGCTGAAAGTTGCACAGTTTCTCTCCCTTCTGAATTTAAGACTGGAATGTAATTCTTGGCAATTAATAATAGATCATTAGAAATACCCTGAAAGTATCCACAATTGATCTGTAAAAGCGGTGTGGCTGATCAGAATCCTACAGAGTGCTGCAGCAGCGCCTGTCAGGGAGAGAATATTTAACAGCCAGTGCTTGCCTGCCTCTGCTCCATCAGCTCCTCCAGCCTGTATAAAAGCAGGATAGGACAAGTCCCTGGTCATGTCTTTGGGGACCAACCTTTGCAGAGAGCTTAAATACCATTAATGTGGCAAACTGTGCCGGGCACTTCTCATAGCCAAGTACAGGAAGTCCAATATAACCCCAGTGCTCCGCTGAGGGTACATTTCTTTAATGCACAGAGATCAGGAGCCTTCCACTGGAATGTGGTGTGAGGCTCCATCCTTTGGCTCCAGTTGCAGAACTCATGATCTTACCTCACTTCCAGATAACAGCTAATGTGGGAGCTGTTTTCCAAACCTTTAACTGGAGCTCGGTGTTGATACCTGTGTAGGTTCCAGGAGGAAATAGATGTCGCCCACTGGATTTTAGGGAGAGGTCACTGGATTAATTATTTGACCATGCAAAAAAATACTGATTTTGTCAACAGTTACAAATCTCTAGAGAAGAAGCTTTGTAAACATATTTTGCTTCCTCCCTTTGGTCTTGAAAGTGATTTCCTGACTGAAGTAGTGGTGTGCAGCACTCCTTCCTTCTGTGCTCACCTTTTAGTGCTGTAGCGTCCTTGTAGCTGTGCCACTGATGGTTTGTGCACTGATGACCTAATGCTGAGATGATAAAGCTAAACAAGGTACCTCAAAAATAACAATTTCCTTTAAGTTTAAAACTGGAGAACATCAAAATGTCGTGACTTGGTTTCTGATTAGAATTGCAGAGCAATTTTACACATAGATAAGTCCTTCACTGTCTGTTCTATATTAACTTGATGGTCTGTCTGTTCAGAAGTTGAAGTTCCCTGCAACAGGATAAGAAACCTGCTTATTGTGCCTATTTTCTTTTGAAAGTGAGTCATGACTGCTTTTGTTATATTTATGGTAGCTGATTGAAATATGGAGTAAGAGCTCATTTTTGAGAAGGTTCCTGGCATTTGTGGACTTGTTACAAAAAGCCCATTCAGTAAAGCAATTGAGATATTTAAAGGGCTCAAACTAAAATATATTTACCACACAGTACTAGTGTCCTGTTATAACTTACTGTACTTACTGCAAGAGCACAGTCACTGTTCCTGCTTTTGTCACTGATAACATACTAGGAGCTAATTTTAAGTATCTTTTAAAGGGAATTGAAGAAATCTGTAGTTTTATGAAATTACCTTGATTTAGTAGTGTTTTCCTCAGCATGTCTGGAGGCAAGAGAGAAGGGAGGGAGGAAAGATGATGCTTACTGAAGCTAATCTTCCTAGGCCCCATGTATCAACATTTCTGTGGAGTACTGTGCAGAGCTGGCAGAATATCTGCATTAGACTCCAGCTTTGAAACACCCACAGAAGGAGCCTCTCCCTCTGCCCTGAAGATAGAGGAAGCCTGGACAGAATAAACTTTAGGAATATCCTCTGCTGATCCTTACAAATTATCAGAGAAGTCAGAAAACTGTTGTCCTAAAAAAAGTTTATTCAGGTTTCATTCATTCAAATGTATGGTGTTCAAAACTTCACAAGGTTGTAACTAATGGCACAGCAGCACAAGGCTGGCCCTGGAACAGCCCTGAGCAGGGCAGCCCAGGGTTCTTTCTTGCTTCTGCAGTAGGGCAGATCCTGTTGCTCAGGCAGGGAGAGACAGATGGTATCACCTGCCCTGGAAGAAGGTTGGGAATATGGTCTGAAGTCAGCATTTAGTCCATTAGGCCAAATTCCCTGGAAAACTGTCTAATAAATGTACTAAGTCCAAAGGTATTTGAGCTTAAACCTTCATTAAAAAGTCTTACTTTTTAATATGAAGAACCATTTAAAAACCTTTGTTGTTGAATGCTACTGACTGAGTGACCTTTTTACCTGTAGGGTTGATTTTGTTTCTGTGAAAGTTACGTGGTTACTTGCAATGCTCAAATGGACACTTGCTCAAAAGATAAGAAATGTCTGACTGCATTGCTACTTCAGAAATTAAAAAAAAATAAAACTACATCAATAAAAAGGTCTTGCATCATGCCTAAGGTCATTAGCATCTGGCTTTGGGAAGCTGCCAAAGGGAATGAATTTCAAAGGCTGAGACTATTAGTTGAGAGCCTGCCAGTCCCAGGAGATCTTACCTCAGTCTTAGAACAAGAGCTTCCTGGCAGATCTTAATAGCTGTGACAGTACTTTCAGTGTGAGGATATCACTTAGGACTGAGTCTAGAACTGCACAGGCCTTGGAAGAAACTTTTGCAGCAGTGAATGGCTCCAGGAAGCCCCTGAACCAGCGAACGGCCGGTGCGCAGGTGTTGCCTGCTCACATCGGTTCTCTCTGCTTGGGGGGAAAACAGATGCTTTTGTGCACCTGCTCTACTCTCAGCCCAGCTCAGAGGAATGCACTGCATTAATCTTGCACAGAGGTGACCAAGGCAAGGTGAATCGGCAGGGTCTCTTCCCCAGCCATGAACAGGCAGCTCTCTGGACGAGCTCTGCTGTATATAAACCTGCAAGCCAAGAACAGTCAGTGCATGTGCGTAGCAGGCACTGCTCCTGCTCAGTCCTCCAAATACTCCTCCAGCCAAAACCCCCAATCTCTTCTGGCTAATCTGAAATGAGCCACAGTCAGATGGTTTTCATTTGAGTCCCCTGTCTTTGTCAGGCACCAAGAAATGGATCAATGGTTGCACATCCTGTGCCTGTTAATGTGACACTGCAGATCAAAATAGGTGCCCATCCCTTCCAGCAGCTTTACAGACACAGTAGGGAGGTCAGAGGAATGCAGGCTTTTCTAGGGTACAAACAGCTGCCCAGGGGTGTGTTTGGAGCACATCCATTCATTTTAAAATGGGAGTGTGTGTGTGTTTTAGCACACAGATAAAACCAAAAAGAACCTTGGCTGAGAGGCAGGTGAACTCCCCCCCCCCAAAAAAAAGGCAGAAACCAAACCCTAGTAAATCAATCAAGCAACCTGCAAGTCAAATACATCACAGGTATAATTCCCTTTCTTCAGTGCTTTGTGCCCCTTTTCCAATGTACTTTTGTAGTCAGTGTCAGTTATTGTCTCCAGACATTAAAAACCTGGTGTCCTCACCATAGTACTGATGGAAGTGATGAAAGTATTTTGCTGATAGTAAAATGAGTGAGCATAAGCACAAAGGTATTTAATGGCTCACCAAAATCTGCCTTGTTTCACTTTCAAGTCCACTCTCCTGTTGTTCTCACCTATTCTTAATAGATCATTGGTAACCCAGGTATAATCGAAACAAGTGCCTAAAATTACTTGTACGGCTCTATAAGTGAACAAAGGAACACATGACATTTGTTCCAATAGTGTATTGGTGTTGCTGTACATAAAGATATGAAAAATACCTTTTTCTAATATAAACTGTCATTGTTCCACAGAGAATCTGTGGCCCATCACTCTTCTACATGAGATCATTGCACAGCAGAATGAATTTTGCAAAACATAGTGCAGATAATTTTAAAATGGGGTGGATTACTGTCTTGCTTTAACCTCAGTAATGATGACTGGTCTCAGCTCAGTTCCCATATGGATTCAGTTTAGTTCCCACTTGGGAAGGTGTACATTTTCCTAGAACTGCCATCTTTTTTTCTGTTCTTTTTTTCTTCTCTGATAAATGAAATCATATTCAGCAGAATCAGGGAAAGAGGCATTTGAGTAAGCTGTGAAAAAAGAGCATGTTTTTTTAAAGTTGGTCTCTCCAGAGCTAAATTTGGGTAGTAGATGGGACAGGGTAGGAGAGCATGCCCAGCTGATTGTTGTCTGCAGGCCCCCCCAAATGTCTATTTGATGCCTTTCCTCAATAGCAAAAATAAGACATAGTTTAAATATCTGCTTGTGCTGTTGTAGGGCCTGTGATTTTGTTTGAGGAGCCAGAGAATTTTTTGCAAGACATAGAGAAAACCTTTCTCTCATATGGTCGGGGCTTGTTCATTTGGTTTTTAACTGTAGGTTCAATGGCGTCCTTTGTGCAGTTTCATCTGTAAAGTAAAATTAAAAAGTGACACACAAGTCACTTAAGTATTTAAAAAACATTAACAATCTGTTTATGCTTAAATTTAAAGAAACCATCTCAATTGGAAATAAAATATTTTTGACGCTGATCCAAGAGGTGCTCAAATAGTTTTTTCCAATTTATAACTGGGAAATAACTTGCCCATCTTTTTACTGTCAATATTAAGTGAAAAATCAAGTTCATTGTGTTTAAAAATTTAATTATTGTAATTTTTTTTACAGAAATCTGAAATACTTATAGAGAAGTTAGAAGGAGATCAGTGCAACTGTCCCTCCTGCCAGGCAGCTCTGACTGCTTGGTACCAGGCCCTGGTTTGGTAATTGGGTGTGTTGTTGCCTAAGGCAGCACAGCGGGATGCTGGGCCTGGTGTCCCCTCTGCATCCCCTGCGGGTGTGACTGAGTGGTACTTGTGCTTCCTGGTAAAGAACTGTTTCATTTCAGAGGGGAGGAGCAAATGCTCTTTTCTATGGATGTCTGTCTTTTCCCAAGATTACTGTTACTTACTACACTTACTTGTAAGCCACGTTTCAAAGTTAGCTGAGTGTTCAGAGCTTGGTGTGGAAGGTCTTGGCCAGTTGGTGATTTCCAGTCCTGGAGAGGGTTGTAAGTCACCTGAGATTTGCAAACTGCAGGTCTTTGGTAAACACCCGATATTTCAAACTGCATTTATTTACTGGAGAGGCAATACCTGAGGTATGTGCTGTACTCCTGGTCACAACTGTTGTTTACTTGTGTTCATTGTGCCAGTTTTTGTCATTATGACTGGAGAAAGTGCGATGCAACACTTTAATTGGTACATACAATAAGCAGCGTGTTCCACTGCTAATGGCTGGGCTGTTTAGGGCAGTTCCTAATTAGACTAAAGAAGCTCCAAATACTGGCATTGTCACAATCTGGCTTTCCAGCAACTTATTTACATCATAAAACCTGTGTATGAAAGTAGCTTGCACCCCTCCTTCCCTGTAAACACGTGTTCCACGTTCTGTGAGGCAGATGCTTCACAATGAATGTCATCCAGATAATGTAGTTTGGAGTATGGAGAAAGCATCTTGATAAACAGAATGCACAATTTCTATGGCTAGAAATGAGTTTTTGGAGCTTTCTAAAGAAGCCTTTTTCTTTTTCTTTTTCTTTTTTTTTTAAATAGATGTGTTGCAAAGGCTCTGCTGTTTTCTCGTTACTGGCCAATATAATACAATGGTTCAGCACAAAGACAGCTTTTTCCAAGTCTATAGAGAAAGAGTTTGTAAAGGCTGGGATTGTACCTGTACTCTACTGGTTTTATAAACAACATTTGCCACTCAGTTGCTAAAATGGAGTTCAGAAGAAAGTGCTATTCCTGGGAGGAGGATAAAGCCACAGAACTGACTGAATGATAGGCTGTCTCTGTCACAGGTTTATTTTATAATTTTGTTTAAAACACAAATTTACGAGTTTGTCAAAGGGAGATGATGCTTACAGTGAGGGTTGTGATGTTTAATTGGTGGGTTTTTTAGTAAAATGCGCTGAAGTTACTTGAAAAGAATGGGCTCAGAAGTATATGGAATTTATTACAAATCTGGTATAAATTGCTTTTCTCGGAACTAAACTGATTCGTACCAATGAGGATTTGAATATATTCAGAGTACAAAATGGCATTTTTAGTGGTCCTTCTTTACTCTAAAGATAATTAAAGATCACACTAAGTACCTAATTTCTGTTTAAAATTACAACAGTTTTTTTAACAAAGATTATGCTGACAATATCACAGCCTCATTTTAGCATGAGTGATTCAAAAGAAAATAGCACTAAATATTTATGTTGAATTTAGCATTTCTTCCTTATTCAGATTTTTGTCTAATCAGTGTAAAGTTTTAGTGCTCCTTTACTCAAAAGTCACAGAGGCTGGTTGCCAGCTGCATCTCCTGTTTGCAGAAGAGAGAGTTCAAAAAGAATATTCTCTTCATAATCTGTTGGACAAGGAGCTTATGGTAGAGCCATATCTGGGTGAAGAGTTTAACACAGAAAAATTTATGACAAGCCAGGGGCTCTGGAGCAAAGCATGTGGCTGGACTAATAAAAGTGTCTCACAGTTACTGCTGCAGGGCTTGGTCCTGCTTCCCTTCAAGCAAGGGACACAAGTCACATTGGCTATGCAAAGGCAGGATAAAGTCTTTCAGCTTGTAGAGACCCTCAGCAGGAGGGGACACCTGTCCCAGCCAGTGAAAAAGGCATCAAAAGTAATCCTGAGCTGCCATTAACCCCATGCTGCTCCAGCACAGTCTGCTGCAGTATCGCCACCTTCACGTCCCACAGGGCACTGACCATTCCTCTCTTCTCTCTGGGAGCCTCAGGCTCCTTCTTACCACCACTGCATGGCTGACTTTAACATTAGGGCGACATAAAAGAGAAAAGGAGGTTTGTGAAAAGTCACACAAGCCGTGTGTGTGCGTTTAGTATACCTGAAGGCTCGTTACTTCCTTGTGGTAATCCTGCCAGGCCTCCTTCTTCAATCACTTCTGTGTCAGTCTGGCAGTCAGCTTCCTGCAGATATTATACCCCAGACCACTGCTCCATAAGAGACTTCTGTTTTACACCTGCCACCCTTTTTATAATTGTATGATTTCACACCTTGTTCTAGCCCTGGCACTCCTCCAAGGAGTTCCCAAACGTCCACTAAAAAGTGGTTGGTCTTGAAGCACTTTTTCTTCTTTTCCACTTTTCATGCTATGCATACTTCCCTATTATTTTAAACCACGGTATTAACAGAGGGAAACCCCTGGTAACCAGTCCAGGGCTTCAAAGGTATTAAAAGGGCAGCTCTGGTTTCACCCTAAACTAGGCTTGTGGTTGTTCAAGTGCATTTCAAGAAGCACCAATGCTGAAACTTGAGGGACTCAGTAGGCAACACAATACTTAATTCACAGCAACTTTGTGTTTCTTGAATTGCTTCTACCTGTTGCAACATTCAAACATTCCTGCAAGTTATTTACTTCCCAAAGTTGCTGGCTGTCTAGATAAGCATCCCAGCCATTTTAACCAAGTCTAGTGTCCAGATCACCCAGAGAGATACAGCTTGAGCTCCAGTCTGAAGGCATTTAAACTGATAATTTCCAGCGTAAAAGTCTGCTGTTAATGTTGCCTAACTAGTACCAGGTAGAGGAGGGATTCTGTTTTTCCTATGTAAGCAATCTCCCGTCAGAAAGCTGAGTGAGACAGGGATTGGCAGGAGAAGGGCTCTGTGCTGGAAGGCTGCTCTGTATCCTGGGTTCAGAGGAAGGCAAAGCGGTGAGGGGATGAGAGGAGGGGAAGTGCGGAGGCTGCCTGGGCAATGGGGCAAGGCAGCGTCGGAAAATAAATGAGGGCTCACGGCAGATGCCGATTCCTCAGCCAGCTTTTCTTGGCAGTGAATAAAAAGGTTAAAGCAAGGAAAAGTTATATTTATTTATATATGTGTGTGTATGTAGATGTATATGTATGTATGTATTTTATTTTTAAAAGGTTTCTCTTATTTCCAGGTTTTAAATTATTTCAGATGTTGCCTCTATTGGAGGTGCCACAATAACTCAAAGCTTCACAGGGACAAATCTATTATTGCTTATATCACAGGAATGCCCAGAGGCCTCTTGTAGGGACAAAGCCCCATTGTGTCAGATGTTATGGAAACATCATGTATATCTTTGATTCATAGTGGATTTTGAATCACCCTTAATAGTTCAATATTTTTTTCCCCATCAGTAAATTTCTGTTTTCAAGCTTTGAAAGGGGCTTTGAAAGGGCTTTTCTAGGTTCAGGCAAAAATTTCTACAGATCACTATAGCCACCTCTGCATACAATTTCTATATACTACCATTGGCAAATACCAACAGTAGGCAATAAAACCAGATGTAAGTGATTCTGGGAATGTATCACAGTGGTAGATTCAAGCATTGACTGTAAAAAGAGTAGGAAAACCAGACATGTATTCAGACATTCTGTGACCTAAAACGAGGGAGGGAGAAATGTAATTAAAACACTAAAGGATCTTTGGGAAAAATTCAATGTAATATTTTTAGTAAAGTATTGTCAGTTGTATTTTTTTTCCAAGAACTGTAAAATCTGTCCTAGCTGCTGATAAGCTGCTTTTTTGGATATGATAATGTAACAGACACAAGGCTGACTCTAGAGTGTAAAGTTGTCTATTGAGCATACCAATGGTGGGATAGTTGCTTGCACCATTTAACAGCAAACTCTGTAAATAATCTTTGGAGGCCACTAAGACTATTCATTTATTTTAACAAGTGCTTCTGTGAAGTTCTGGCTTTGTCCACAAATGGTAATTTTATTCATTATGTGAATGCATCAACTTTGAATTGTTTCAGCATAATAAAACAGCATCCACTATGCACAAATGCTGGAAGACATTTGGATTGTGAATGCATAGAGTGATGCTTTATGTTATTTAGACTGGTGTTAGCCAGAATTCCAACAATTTTGTTAACACCACTCACATCATCAAGGTATATCCAAAGCTACAGCCAACTACCCAGGCAGCTTTCACTGCAAGTTTCTCACATATTATTCTTCTTCACTCCATTTCTAAAGTCTTATCTCCCTTGTCCATAGCCAAAAGCTACTAACTTGGAACAAAGTTCAATCAAGGCCCAAACATAATGAAGAAGGAGAAATCACAAAAGATGGAGTTAATGGCTGCAGCTGCCGCTGTGGATCCTTTTGCCACAGGCTCCGAAAGTCTGGAAAATTAATCAAAGTTCAATCAAGGATGTATGATATTGCGGCTGCTGCAGCAGCACTGGCTGGTGTCACCTGGGAGCTGTCCATTAAAACCAGCTCCCTGCAAACCATCCAGGTATCGATGTGCTATCCCGGTCGGAGGGGGTAGGCAGATGCTACTCCAGGACGTTGCTATACCTTCTGCTTTCACTCCTGGGTAAACTTCGAGTGCAACGCGTATTTTAGACACAGAAAGAACAGGCTCATGTCTGGAGTGAGTTAGTAAAAGAGGCAGTTTTAAAGCAGTCTACCAAGTGGAGGATGGGTGAGCCTTTCAAGGAAGTTTTCTTGGAATGTCACTGTAAAATAGGAACTGAAATTTCCTATCTATTAGAAGAGGATGTTGATGAGAAAAGATAACTGAGAGTAAAGGTTCTGGTTAAAGCATAAAGCTTCAGAGTGGGAGAGCTGGTAAATATGCCTCTATAACAAGCATCGACTGTCCTAGGATTAACAGCACTTGAAATATGGTTGTTAGACTCAACCATTTGGTCAGAAATTTGTAGCTTATGAGCTTGGAAAAGAATCTTCAGCAGATACACTGTAGTAATTTTTTTGCAATAATTCTTCATCCAAAAATTCATTCAAAAATACAGAATGTTTGCCGTTTATTTTATTTTATTTTATTGCCTGGGAAAAGGTGTCCTGTAACCTGTTTGATGTTTATGATTAAAACTTGGCAGCAGCTGTAGGCAGGGAAAATTCATCTTTCATTTTATCAGTCTGCCACTGAGACACGTCCTAGTCATCTCTCTAATACTCTAACACTCCCATGAAACAAAGCAAAATTGCCACCACTGGTATTACTGCCATGTTACTCATCAGTTATTATATGCCATAGTTTAAACGGTTGAAAAACCACTACCTGGTGTTAAGGAACAAGAAGGACAGAAAAAAAAAGTGCAGAAAAAACCCAAAACAAAACAAAACACAGCCAAAAGGAAAGAAAATGCTGGAGGCTGTGAAAATAAATACAAAGCTCCACAGAGTAGGTGAAGGGTCTCCTGTATTGGTAGGACTCGACTGCCTTTGGGGAAAAAAACCCCAAGCCCATTGACTGTTTCGGGTGTCACAGTGCCAACTCTCCTTTGCTTTACCATGGGAATATGAGTGGCTACCAGTTTTATGGCAGGCATTTTATTCTGAGTTTGACACACCTCTGGCCTGATGTCACACCCTTTGGCCCGAGGGCACAGTTGTGGTTCCTGACTGTTCCTCTTATGACAACACCAAGTCTCTGGAATTCTGTCTCAGCCCTTTCAATCAGATAGCATAAACATGTCTGTCTCCCCATTGTATTTCTGCCTGGTTCATCAGTATATCTCAACTGAAATTACTGGTATTCTTTTGATAAACCATTAGTGTTAGGAAGGGGGTTGAATTTTTTTGTTAATTACTAAATCTTGGTGACAGGCAGAATCTGCTTGTTAAAACTTGTGTTGTAATTTGAGGATTAAATGCTGCACCTCTGAGAAACATCAGTATCAAAACTGATTTGCTCTAAGAGACTTAAGGTTGTTAGGAGCTGCAGTCTGACAAAGTAGATTCCTTAATAATAGAGTTAGCAATTAAATGTTTTAAACTCCTCAGAGGACTTGCAAGATTAGAGGGCAGTGAGTAGAATGTGCAGGAAGGGAAATGTGTAGCCAACACAGCTCTTACCTTAATCCCTGACAGGGAAAGACTTCGACTCCCATTATTGTTTGGTTATTAGATAATATTTGAAAATCGTGTTTCACTTGATAATGTCTCTCTCATCTATCCCAAAGGTTTGCAGGTTCTTACCCTTTGCTGGCATTTTTTTTGCCAGCCCACCCCAAATCAGACTGACCCTGCAAAGAAAGATGGGCAGAGCTGCCAAAAACCCTTGTGGGTGTTGTCCTCACTGCAGCAATTCCCATCTCACTCTTTAGAGAAATATCTCCGGCTGAGTGGGTATCTCAGACATATGATACTCATATATAAAAAATGATGCAGTTTTTTCCCATCCATTTAGAAGCTGAATGCTTCATTGCAGTTAAAATATTTTGGAAGGCAGAGATCAGAACCAATAATTAAGCCAGTTTTTTATCTCATAGCCCAGGGTGACGACGAGGGAGCAAAAAGAGTCCTTTAGTGCATGTCTAAAACTTCTGATTCAGGCAAGTCACTTTAAATATGCTTATTTTGGATAGCACTGTGTTGGGATTCTTACTTTCGTAGCAACTCAATATTCACTGCATATATATATATATATATATATAATGTTTCTACTTCTGTATTTTCAAATACATTTCTAGGTGTTACACAACTTCAATTTTGGTACTTCTTTGGCTTCTTTGCAAGCATTAGTTACAAATACAGATTTGGGTTGTGAAGCCCTGTTCTTGAAGTTTGAATTTTGCTTTACAAAACACTTTAAAGACATTAATGTCACTATGTAAGCTCTTTATGACTTCTCTTCTTGTAGCCTTTGGTTGTACATGTTGAAATGTAAGTATAGAAAGCTACAAAGCAGAAGGGTGAAAGGTGTAATGTATTTAGTTTAACATTGTAAATGGGTAAAAAGACAGAACAAACAATAGGAGCAACCAGTGAGGTTCCAAATGGCTAAGAGTTTACCTGAACGCTCCAGGCTCTCCACTGGGGCAAATGGTGTTTATTGACAAGCTGGGGGAGAGTGCAGAAAGTACAGAAGCAACACTGCTTGCAGAGGAGATACAGCTTTGAGACTTGTTAAGGCTCTGAATTGTAAAATTCTTCAAAAGGATCTCATAAACTTAATTTGAATTTTTTTGTAAATGCTGTCAGGCCCTGGAGTGAAACTGTAAGCATTTAACAGAAAGGCCCAGTTACCACAAAACTGGGGAACTCACCATTATGGCGTAGGGGAACAATGGATTAACTCTACTGCTTTCATTAGGAGGGAGAAAATGCTGTATTTGTTTGTCATCAAGTATAGGCTAAAAGTTGTGTTTCTTTGCTCAGTGCAATACAGCACTGAAGGGGGGAAACTAAAACACTAGAAAGCAAGAGTGGAATAGAGTAATACCTGAAGTACATTAATGCTATCAACAAGTTAAGAGTTTCCTTCTGGTGATCCTAAGATATCTTCAAAAAGATTTGCACAAAGAGTGGAGAATGCAAATACACAATTATAGAAATCACTGGAAGCAGGGGAAGGCTTTGGTAGGAGAATCACCAGCAGGACTACCTCCAGTAGCAAACAGATTAATAGGATATGACATGTACAATTGTACTGATTAGCTCAGAGAAGTCGAATCAAGTACCTTAGTTTATTCTGCTTTACATTTTAAAGTAACATCCTCAACACCAGTACACTGAAAAGTTTTTGCTGTGTGATGCATAATTACACCATGTTGTAAAATGTGGTACCATTCATGCTGAGAAACCGGTCTTGAAAAAGGATGTAACTTAAAAAAGCCAAACTGTATTAGATGGCAAAGTGTTATAGAATCAGATTTTTCAAAGACGAATACGTTGTGGCATAAAGCAACCATTAATAAATGTTAAAAAGAAACTTACTGTTTAGGCAGGTCTTTTCATAAATGTTAATGGCAGAGCTTCTCGATCCCAGTGACTCTCAGTGGACAGGCACCGTTTCACCGGGATGGGTCAGTGATGCTGGTTTTGGTGATGTGTCTCTGGGTTTGCCATACACACTACTTTAAATATTAGCATTTTGTAATGGTCAGTGTTCACTTCACTACTGTTTTGAGCTACAGAAGAAAAGTGATGCAGTGAACAGTTAGATGAAAATTAGTGCTGAAGCAGAGGTGCAAATGCAGAGAGTATTCAATGAACTTATTTTTGGTGGGTTTGATTTTTCCAGATGCACTAAATGGGATGTGAACAGTAAGACAGAGGTAAACGCTTGAACTCTGGTTAAGCTGTTAGTGGAAAACAGTTTTGGACACTTTATACCTCAGTGTTATCTGCTTGGGCCACCTTACAAAGTCAGCCTACCTGGAAATACTGAACAAAAGATTTGGGGTTCTCTGTTACTTAGGTGAGAACTGGAGTGCCTTACCTGTCCTTCCACAGATCTTAGGAAACCCTATCGAGTACTTCATGCCTTTAGCAGGCCTATTTGTAGTTTGGCTAGTGCTCAAAACCTATGCTGCAGCACACTAAGTTTAAATCTATTTTCATCTTCATGTGCACATGTTTGTTAAATTTTAAAAAACTTCAAACTTGCAAGTTGTTTGAAACCCACAACTGTCTTTATGCCTTGCTGACAGGACATCAGTTCTTCTCATTGTCAAGGTCTGTTTCCTCCTTCTCCTCCTACCTCCCCGAAATCTTGTGTCCCTTCAGTCCTGGACAGCAATTCCTATTCCTGTTGGCTTTTCTCCCTGAAAGGTGACCCAGTGCCCAACAGTATGAGCACAGGGCTGACCATTGCTTCACGTGTCTTCTGAGAGGTGAAACCTTTAATCCACACATATCTCCAAGGCAATAAGGGAGCAAAGCATTAAATTAATGCTAAGATCTTTGCCAGCACTGATTTAAGTAAGAGGGGACATAGTGTATTATGGGTTTGGAATGCAGGCCAAGCAGGCAGGACACGGAGGTTAATGCCTTGTGCAGCTGGCTCTGGTAGAAACAGTGTGAAGCAGTAGTGTGTGGCTGGGGAATTTAGGCTTTACATACCCATTTGCCTGAAGAACACAGAGCAAAGACCAACATTTTAGTCAGTGCTTGATTAGTTTCTTGATATAGTTGATATTCTTTTTTGAATGATTTTTTGGAATCGAACACCAAAATTCAGGTCACGATTGAATTGTAAAAGTCGGGAGAAGTCTTTTCCTGTGGATTGTATTGCACTTTATGTTATATCCCTCAGTTTCCATTGCAGTGATTGACTATAAGTAATTCCCATTTTTAAAATATCCTAGGTAATAAAATAATTTAAGAGCAGCAGCTTTTTGTTTATAGTCAGTTCCATGTGTTGGAGCTCTTCTCAAAACTATGAACACTTGTGGATTTGGTTAAGTAGTTTTAGCACTTCCCAAACTGCCCTACATCTCTCTGTATTTGTGCTGCTCTGTTTCTTTCCATAAGATGCTGGTTTTCCATTAGATTTTGGTGCTTGAAGAAGAGTTATGCAAGTCACCCTCTGGTTTCCATTTTGTTCATTCTTCAAGAGACATCTTGGTAAGTGCCCTGTACAAGCAGGCTTGAACTATGAATCAGCTGAAATGCCTGAAAACACTGTTAATATGCCAGTATTTCTTTAGAAATCGACCTGTAGATACAAGCTGTGCCTTCCACATCACATTATGGTAGAGATCATTGGGTTTTGCTAAAAGGTGCACAGATAGTAAAACACTGAAAAATTGCTAATCAGAAATAGTGAATAGTTTAAAAAGAGCAAGGCATGAATGTGTTCCCATTAAATATTCATTGAAAAAGCTTGAATAATGAAAACAATGCTTGAAATAAAAGACTCTTAGTAGATAATTAATTAAGAAAAAAGTAAATTGGTCTTAAATTGTTTGCTATGGATAGTTTGCCCATTTAATAAGAATTATCATCTTCCAGGCAAATGGCAGCTAGCTAGTAAATAGGTTTTTCCTGGGAACTGGCTAGAGGGGAGAGCAGCTCTCCACACATCTAAGTTTTAGTCACTTATCATTTTGAAGTCAATTCAGAGCTTCTGGCAGTTTATGTAATCTTAAGCCACTCTTCCCACCTTTGTTGTAGAATTCTCAATCAGGTTGAGCCCTTTTTACTGACATTGCTGCTTATTTCATTAAGAAGGAAATACGATTTTAGTAACAAGGTGTGCCTTCGGCTTTATCATCTTGAGAGAGCAGCTAGATTTTGTCCTCATCACAGAACAGATGCTTTTAAAACACTGCTGTTAAGATTTACCTCAGATAAGATGATGATGGCCATGACTTCTCAGGCAGTTTTTCCCACAGTTTACAAGGCCAGTGATAATCCCTGTGTAACTGTCCTGGGTTCCCAAGAGGGAAGTGCCTGAGGCACCTTGCAGGGACCAGAGGTGGCACTGGAGCCTCCATGCAGTGCTCTGTTGGGGAAGGACCAAGTCACCACTGGTGGTTGACTCTTCTGACACCTCAGAGGATTTTTGCCAGAGGTATCTGGCAGACCATTCTATGAAACTAAATCCTCCTCTCTGTTTTTCCATTTGTTCAACAGCTTACCAGGAGAAGTAAGGTCCAGGGTGGAGAAACCTAGGGGTTTAGGCAAGCGTACAGTTCGTGGTAGGACCAGATTCTGGTGTCACATTGGCTTTATCCTGGCCTGGTTCCAGTTACTGCCATGGACTTAATGTTAAATGTACTCCAGCATATAGCTATATGTAAATTAGGTTTTCCTTAAGGGTTGCATTTATCTAGCAAATAGTAAATAGGATTAGTAGAAGACGACTAATAAACCAACAGTAATAATATGTTAGCTGTCTTCTCCCTACAGCCATCTTATTTCCTGCTGCCTTTCCTATGGCATTACGGTATTCTTCTGGTCAAATGTTGTCCTGGTATGTTCTTACAAGGATTCCCTCTGAGTTCAGTGCAACTTGCTCATGTTTGTCTCTGGTACAGTACGGTGTATTCCTGAGTTAGGAGAGTGAAAAGAAATGATCTACAGGAGTTAAAACTAGAGTAGAGAGTGGGGAGAAGTGTTTTGTCCTGGGGGGTTGTTTTGGTTTTTTAAATAGGTGAGAAAGGACTATGACAAAAATCCTGCTCTAACTCATGAATGCAACCCAACACCTGAATAACTGAAACCAGATTTTGGCCCAATTACTAGAAAGTAATTCTTCTCCTGTCTTTATGACCTGTACTTCTGTTAATAGGAAGCTTCAACTTCATAAAAAGAAATAAAATTCAGCCCTAACTCAGAAGTAAGTTGATAAGAGGAAATGTTTTAACTTTAAAAAATGCACACCCCACTCAGTGAACCTTTGAGACCTGCAAATGTTTAAAAAGGAAAAAAAAACCAAAACAAAACCAAAAACCTGCAGCAGCTGCAATTTGAAAAACAACACTCCGACGCTAAAAATAAGTAATTTTACTTGTAAGTACCTCATAGCTTATTTGCAGATAGTTGTACACTCCGAGAAGAAAAAAAAAACAACACCCTGTAATAGGCCTTAGGTCAGCTGCATTGATTTAATGCATTACTTCGGCTGCCAGAGCAGAGGTAGAATCTCCTCGCACTGCATTAGGAGCGCCTGGAGCCTCCGTGACTCCTTTTGATCAGATCTCTGTGAAAGATGAGTGTCGTGCCCTCTCCAAGCCAGCTGTGAGGGGACTGCCCTGCGACTGGAGGCGCGCTGGAGCACAGCACTCCGGGCAGCGAGGTGAGAGCTGCCTGCAGAGGTGAGAGGCAGACACAACTTCGTACTGTAGGTCTGGAGAACACCAAGGGGGAGGATCTTATTTCACTCCCCTGTGCACAGCCTGAGCATACATCAGACCTTGAGGTGCTCAGAGTCAGACAAGAGTAAAGAGGCGTGTGATGGTTCTGCCTTAGTACTTGTACAGGCAGGAGTGTTTCCAGTACTTCTTTGTACAACTCACTGAGGGAATGGGAAACTGTTTTATAGCTCTGGAAACATAAGCACAGTAAGAATGTCTGAGGTAAGGAAAGTTCTTTGCAGTTCTATATGAATGTGTGTTTTTACTGTGCAACTTTTACTTGTGGCTATGCACTGTGGAGATATAAAAAATCTTGCAATGGTGTTGTTTTGGGTAATGAACAATGGAGATGAGAGCTGTAGGGAGCTGTAGTCTCCATTTCTTAATTATAAAAAGATACTAGGAAAGTAGAAAACTAGTTTCTGTAAAAAATCCAGTTTTTCTTTCTGCTGTGAACTGTAAACAACTGTATGACTTTTCTATTCTACAGTAAGTAATGCAGAATTGCAGGCTGATTTTAATAAGCAGAGCCATCACTTGTGTAATTGTTTTCCAATTGAAGTAGTAGCATGTAAATCATAAATACTTGACAATGTTTAATTGTACAAGTCCTCAATATACATTAATAGCAATAAAATCTGTGATTTGTGACTCAGATGTGTTCTGAGTCAAGTGCTTTAAGCAGATACATTATCATTATCATGACGTATAAATGCACTGGAGAGGAGACAACGATGTAATTTCACTACAAAGTTCTTTAGAAATTACCACTAAAGTGGAGTCTAATGTATGCCCTTTATATACAATTTATTGTTGACTATTTAGCATCTAAAAAATAAAGCCAGTATTCTTTTCTTAGAATTTTTGCATTTCTTTTTGTATTTCAGGGCAGGGGGGAATGTGAGGGGGGGTAGGTTTGTGTATGAGTGGGGGGGGTGGTCTGGTTTTTTTAAATATATTGTGCTAATGTCTTGTTTTCTGGTGCATTTAACTTCTTATTTATTTTGACTTTTTTATCATATAGAAAAATAAACATGGTTTAATTTTCAGGTCATACATAATGAGGGTTTTTCAGATGTGTTTAATATACAGCATTTTACTTTCTGGTTTACTAATTGGTCAAATACTTCCAGTCCTCTGTGTAAGGAATTCTTGGTTTAAAAATGAGGAGAGGGCAGATCACTAACCCAGGGGAAGACTACTGATATACACAGACTGTGGTTTATCCTTCTATGAAATCCTATGGATAAAAAGTGACACTATTCCCCCCCCTCCTTTCCTTTCCTTTTTTTTTTTTCCTTTTATTTATGTTTTGGGTTTTTTTCTTAATATTTTTCAGTTTGAAAAACCTGGAAGCCAGGCAACATTCCGATATTTTGGGGTATATGGGAGAAGGAAAATAAACTAGTTTTGTTTTAATTTAAAAAAAAACATTGTTTGAAAGGCATTTAACAGTCAAATTTCACATCTGATCTGAAGTTGGATTTTATTGTGCTCATTTAGTCGAGATTGTTGTTCAAGCAATTTCTATACAGTTTTTTGTAATTCATGTAACTACTTGGCTTCTTGAACCTCGGGAGCTGATTGTTTGTCTTATCTTTTGGTGAGCTAACTCTGCGTTATGTTGCAAAACCTTGGGGCATGTTGTGTTTCTTCGTGTTCCTGCAGTCTGCAAGTGAAGTCAGCTTCATTAGTTTCATGATGGCACATCAGTGCATGGCTGGTGTTGCCGCTTCCTTCAAGCTACTCCCGGAGCATGATCTGGGCTGCCTTGGTTTGGATAAGCTTGTAAGGATTTGTCAGCCAGATGTGACAAGATTGTCAAGAGGCAAGTAAAGAAGGAGATCTGATATTAATCAGTGCATAGCTTGGAGCCAAACTTTCTCAAATGCAGTGTAGCAACATGTTCTTCTCATTTACTGCTTCTCTTTGTGGCTATAGAACTGCCACTGTCTGAGTTTGACGGTTAAAAGGGATGCCAGCTAATAGTCTTTAATTGTAAGGATACAATTCTAGGTGGGAAAAGATCACATGCTTCTATTTTTAACATCCTTTTGGAAAATACAGTTCAGTTTGCTGTAAAATATGCAAGCGTTGTGTTCGACAAGAGTCTCTGTTTCTGTACTTTGATTTTTAAAGCAGTGAAATTGTGGCTCAGCTCTCAGTGCTGGAGGAGTGGGAAGTGAGGAGTCTCGCTCCACTCCAGGTCATGGGGCAAAGGGGGTATAGCATTATTTTAACTACTAACAACACTGTTGGTTTGCTTTGTTCTAGTGATTAGAACAATATACACTGAATACCTTTCTAATTGCTTCTTTTACAGAAAGGGGAAAAATTACAGATTTTGAAACACACATTGTGTATTCAGATTATTTACCATTCTATGTATAGTGCTGATAGGGTTTCTTTATAATAAGTATAGCTGTGCAATTCTGTTTTAATTAAATGCTAGAGTTGTAAGTAGTTTGCAGCTTAATCAGACTTCTAACAATAAGTGAACATGTAAAAAGTAATCTTATGGAAAATACATTTTTATATACTTAATATATATGGACTTTTGATTGATTAATTTTATTTGTTTATTTATTTATTAAATAATTGTTCTGTTTGTTCTTTGAACTACTGAACCATCTACAACCTATTCAGAACCCTAAGAATAATAGTAACTGCAAGCATATCCAAACATCCAAACCTGCAGGAGAGCTCAATCTTCACAAAATTAGGAAAAATTGTTACAAATGATGGGCCACTTCACGGGCTTTACTATAGCTGAGATGAACTTCTGCCTCCTGAGGCTGCAGCAAGGTTTGGCCTTTTGATACCAAATGTCTTTAACTTCCATCTTCCATGTCTGTTCATGATACTGTTAAAAGATCTGTTCATACATATTGAGCTTGTCACTCCATTTCCAATCCAACAAGCCAGTAATTTATTTGGTTTGCAGTAATAAAGCCTTCATTACGATAATATTAAACACACCTCTGATAAGAACAGAAATGTTCTCATTTTGGTTTAGATTACAGCTTTTGTTATGGACACGTTTAAAAAGCACTTTTTGTGTGATCTGGCATTTAGTTAACATTTTTCATGCAGATTTGAGCTAAAATTTAGGTATGGATCTTGAATTCATTATTCCAGCAAAACAGTCACGAAATGTAAGAAAAAAAAATGGTTTTGCCCTCTGGGTCATGTCCTGCCCTTTCTGGCTTCAGTGGTGCAGGAACTCTGTGTTCCTGTTGTGCTGGCAGCCAGCAGGTTTTGTCCTAGCAGATGCTACAGTTGAAGTTTTACAACAAGTGTCATCACCTTTCTTCTATTTAGTTTTTATTTGTTGTTATTTTGTTTCTAGTTGCCATTTAAAAAATCTGCTTAGAGATTAAAATTTCAGTATTCAGACCCCAAAAAATATTATTGAGGGAATAAGGAAAAATGGCAGTTTTTAACAGACTTCAGTCTTTTTAGAATAAAGAACAATGGCATTTTCGTTCCACACTTTAAACTTCGCTACCCCACTTGTGGTAGTATGGGTTTTTTAAACAAATAGAAAAAAAAGGAAAAAAAAATGCAAATTTTTTACTACAAATTTCTAATATAGATCTGAGATTATCAGTGTGAAATGGGTATTTTTTATTTGGAAGTAGCTGATGTCTGAAAGCCAGTGAAAAATTTCCTCACCTGTGTTCAGTAAAAAGGGATACTGAGTTTTAAATTGTGAAATTACCAATGGAGCTACACTGTTGCGTAAAATATTGCATAACTGTAGCACCACAGATAGCATCATGTATATGTGTACAAATACTGTTTGGGTTTAAAATTTATGAAATTGCATTAAATGGAATTGTGTAACGCTAAATACTTCAGAGAGCTGTTATTTTTCTTTTATTCTTTAATCTATGTCTTCACTCTGTAACAGGAAAAAGGAAGAGATTTAAGCATGCATATTTTATGGCTTTGAGACTTAAGTAGCGGTGTGAGGAGCTGAAAAATTTAGGATTGTCTTTTGAAACATTAACTCACCCTCATTGCGCACACACAACATTTTATGAACTAGGTAAAAAAAGTTAAAGACCTTTTAAAGGCCTTGTGTTTGATTTATACTAATATTCCTCATTTCTCTGATGTTTGTGCATATGTGTTAACACATTGCTTGCTAACATAAGGCTTGGAGTTGAAGATTTAATTAAACTCCCTTCTATCACAGCATATTCTCTGATTCTGTGATTCAGTCATGGCCGGGGCTGTTGGTTCAGCATTTGTGTACCATGCTTAGCATGTCAGTAGAGATAAGTAGTATGTGCAAAATTTGTTAGGTTAAATAGCATCTAGTGCTTTATCATGAGAAATTTCACACCATTTCTGTCCAGTGACTTATCTTTACCCCTATAGCATGAGCAGTTTTTCTCATCAGTAGGCAGTAATCTGTTACTCATTTTTGAAATGCATTAATAAGAACGATTTTTTCTGTAAATTTATTAAAAAGGGAAGTTAGTATAATATCTTGTGATAGGCACTGCTTAATACCAATAAAATGTTTCTGACCTACACAGGCTAGGGCAGGGATGCTGTGGGAACTGTAGCATCACAGTCTGTTTCACAGTCAAAAGTAAATACCAACTGTAAGATAATGATAATGTGATCTTTTTCCTTCCTCAATTTGTATTTCTTCTTTCCATTTCCAAACTAAACGGTAAAAGAGGCTCTAAATACGTCCCCGAGGTGGACCGAGCTGTCTGTCAGCACTCACCTGTTGTTAACAACTGAGATTAATTACAGCATCAGCCAGTCTATCTACAAGCATGTTGCTGAATGGCAAAAATAAGTTTTGCTGTCCAGTGCTTTTTGTTCAGAGGAGCAGCCCGAGTGTGTGTGCTCGCTCTCTCTCTCTCTCTCTCACACACACACACACACACACACACATTCTTTTCTCTTTATAATTATTTTGACAGTGCCATTAACAAGAGCTGCCCTAAGGGGCCCTTTAGGGTAAGTGACATGCATAAGGAGTGATTTTCATCCCACAAGCTATGCCGTGATTAAAGTTTGGCCTTGTAGCGTTGCTGCCTTCCTCAGAGGCGGCTCCCTGTGCTCCTCTCCCGGCTGCAGTGCCCGGACTGCCCCGAGCTCCTCTGCCTCGGCCGCCGGAGCAGCCGCGGAGCCTGCACTGCCGCTGGCTCGGGAGGCTGCACCTTCAGTCCCCTATCTCAGCTCCTCGCTCTTGGGACTCTTCTCGGTTAGGAAAACTTCTTAACCAAGTGGCAACGTGCGGACTCTTAGTCCATAACTCAGTAGCCAGCCCAAACTGTCTTTTAAATCCACAAGCCAGGTTGATTTGACAGAGTGGTGCCATCCTGTGAAGGTATGCACCGCATTCAGTTCTATCTTACTGAGCTTATTCACTTCCTCCACCTTTTTATGTGTTTTTGAGGATGTTTTAGTCAATTATTACAGGAACAATTTAATGTTTTCAGCTCAGTGTGCTGGACTGCACCCACAAGAGAGATTTGGTGAAATTCTAGGCCAAAATTGGCTTTGTTCAGCCCCACTGAGGGAGAGGGTAATGGGGTCATGCAACTTGCTGTAGGATCTGCGTTGTAAATACTTTGTTCACGTGTATTCTCAGGCTGTGGCTGTTTAAAAGGAGGTCAGGTTTTGGTATCTGACCCCAAATAAACAGTATGAATATATACATAAGGATCCAGATAATTAATGGGTTGTATTCCAGGGTCTTATCTAGAAAATGTATTCAACTTGTGGCCTCTGTGTTCTTTTAGGAGAGAAATCATAACATAATTCCCCCACAGAGAAGGGGTAAGTGGGACTTGAGTGGTATCAGCACCAGCCAAAATTTTCAGTACAATAGGTGTTAAGTTCAATTCTTAAATTCATGTTTGGGCTCTGAAACAAAAAGCTTTTTGTCTGTGCTTTTCAAAGGTTCTTGTACCTCCTAAGCTTGGTAGGAGTAGATGGTTGGTGTGAATGAAAAACAGCCCCGTCACCAAGGAGTCGTTGTCAGTTTGGGGACTGAGCTGTGAGTGTAACTTTGTGTTTAGTGGCACTGTGAAAGGCAAGTTGTGGCCCACCTTCTCCATGTGTCTCTTAGCTGGTCTCTTAAGCAGGAGAGAAAAAAATTTTGCTAAAATATTTTACTAATAAGCAGTTTGTCAAATGAATCATCTGGGCCAGCATTTTAAACATGTCAGTCTGAATGGAGAAGGTTGGAGCTGTTTGGTCAGTGCTCTTTACTCTGTCACATCCGTGCACAACTTTACTTAATTAAAAGCTCAAAATACAGAAGATATCAGACTGGATATTTACAAGAAGCTGTAAGGCTTGTTTGCTTCTCATGAAAGTTGTTTGTTGTTACCTGTGTTTATTAAATAACTGTATTAACAGCAGCTGTTACTTCGTAAGAAACACGTTTTTTGAGATAAGACTGTGGAAATAATGTATGCATTCAGTCCAGTATAACTAGAAATCTTAAAAGGACTTTTTTATTGGTTTAATAATTTTATGTAATTATTTATTTTAGTCTTAAGTATTTTTAAAGTTTAGTATAGAAATAGCAGAACTTGAAGCAACCAAATGTACTGGAGTAGGCAGAAATGTACTTGAATGGAAATCCACTTGTTTCAGGGGCTCAGGCTGAGAAAGGCAGGCAGTGTGTGTATGCTGTGGTGGTGGTGAACTTAGCAGGACCTTAAAGAGGGGACAGAAGAAACCACCACAATCCACAATCCTGAGCTGAACGTGAGCAAGTTGTAGCATGGGCCAAGTCTTTGTGCAGAGTAACTCTGAAATGGGCCTGTCAGACCTGTGCACATGTAACCGTGTTTCAGTGCCCTATTGCTCCCTTTTCCCCATTCCCTGGGTGTCCTCCCAGCTCTACTCCCAGGCAGCAAAGGGGTTCCATATTCTGTCCATCCTCCAGGCATCCTGTTACCTCTTTGAAGTGAGCATGTCAGGAAGAAGAAAATGGCCCAGAGCCTTTTCTTGAAGATGCTGCAGGGGCCCTGCTAATGGTCTCTGCAGGCAGATGGGATTTAGAGCCTTATTAAATGTGGAATACATTGAAACTTCCAAGGAACAATTAGAGGTATAAGGTGCTTAATGTAACAGATATAATACCAATGTGCATTTTAGGCCTAATTGTTGGGCTGTGTCTTCAGCAAGTTACTTGCACCTCTAGAGCAGCCCAGCTCTTTTTGCGATTGCACTTGGAATATGCTGGAATATATTTTAGTTTCAATACATTATAGGGAGCTCAACAGTGTATCTAAAACTGATGTCTGTCTTCAGGAAGAATACACACAAGGGCTAAATATGTACTATGGAGTGGACAGGGGGGATACAAATACATATGGGATGGATAAAAAGCCCAAATATCAGTCTGATACGGGTAAGCACAACTGGATTGTGATACAGTGAAAATAAGATGGACAAAATGTAAATTGAGACCTTGTTTTAAATCATGACAAAACTGACAGCCAGTATTATTTATCAGCAGAATATATCCCTAGGCAAAGTGGCAAAAGTTGCCTGACAAACAATGGACAAAGCAAAGCTTAGCTCATTGTGTGGTGTGGGAAAGTATGGCATTGACAGAGATGCTTAAGATAAAGGGTTTTTAATTTGTCTCTGCTTTCAGTGGTTGTGCTTAAGATTCAAATAGAGAAGTAATCAAATGGATGATGAAAAATGAAGACTTACTTGAACTTTACAAATACAAGAAACCTAGTGGATAACAGTAAAAACAGGAAAGAAAAATTTATCAGGAAGGCAACTTCACACTCATTTATAATTACTGTTCTCTTTACTGAAAAATGCACACAGATTTGGATTCGGCCTTTGATTTAGCTGTGGCTTGTACTTTTAATTTAGGAGGTGGTAGAGGTATTCATCACTTTGCTTCCCTTGCAAATCTTTTACAAGGTGCAAGAAACAAAATATTTCCAAATAACCGGATGTATGTCCCATGTTTAATTTTATTTCTTCCCCTGCTATAAATCCTGCCTCTTCTTATACCAGTGTTCTTACTGGGGAGCTACTGCACATCTATTCTGCAGAAACAGGACATGTCCCAGTTCTTTCCTGTAGGATTTGTGCTTACCAGATCACGTATCATGGTGGGTTACATATGTTTAGTGGGATTACCTTTTCTGAGAAATGATGCTGTGATGGCCATGGGAGATATGGCTTGTTGCTAGAAGCCCTCAATAGAGAGCATGGAAAGCAGTCTTTGTTACAGCTCATCTAATGATAGTTTCTCTCACCTATTTGTTTCAAGTAACTCCTATTTCTTCTTCAAACGTGCATTTTAAACTGATAGGAATTTCTAAGCCCTGCCTGTAAAATAAGTTCCTGTGCATCAATGGCACCATTTTGTCAGTAATCCTCACAGCAGAGCAGGAAAGCTCTCTAGCAGGGTGTAGCTTTGTGCAAAAAAGACAAGGGTTTTTCTTAGATGCCAGGAAGTGGCAGAAGTGAGGGTGCTGACCTGTGCATTTCTGAGGCTAAATACCACCAGGGTAACCTGGGACTTGCTCTTCCATTTCACTGGTGTCTGCACTTGCAGCTCTCGCTGCGAGCGAGAGCCAGACCAGCTTTCCAGCACAAGCAGAGATCTCTAACTCAGTCCTGACAGGGTCTTCAATATTTGCTTACTTTTTAATTTATTTCTCAAGCCAAAGTGCTGTCAGACCAGAACCCACTTAACACTGAATGAGATTTGATACACTTACACTGCCCTTCTTCTCTTGCTGCCTTTTCCTAAACCTGCTGCTGTATGCTGCAAGTGAGCGTAGGTCCCACCAGGCTTCAGGAGAGCGTGGATGATCCTAAACTTGCTGTAGGAAACTGAGCCTGATTATGTAGCCAGAATGGGAATGAATATATCCCATTAGCTTGGGCTTTTCTTTGGCTGTGAGGGCTATAAGGGGGTTGCAAAGAAACCTTCAGTAACTTTTGAAGCATAATCGAAGCTGCATCAATATCTGGCAAAAAAAAAAAAAAAAAAGATGTGAGCAGGTGTGGCTTTCAGGCAACAGAGGTTAAGATTCAGTGATTAGTAGTTAGATGTTTTACAGTGGCCAGTTTAATGGTTAATCTGTCTCCCTTGCAATGAGGAATCATTTGTATTAAAAATCCAGCATTCAGATTCCCACAGTCATGCTGGTAAAACCACAGAAAGTTTTGATCAGAATTCTCAACTCTATTTTTTAAAAAGAATTAAGGAAGTGCAGCTGATAATGGATTTGGAAAGGTCCATTTGTGAGGGAGAGAGTGACTGGAAAGCAATAACGAGATCCTTGATGGTAGCATAAGATTTATTTTTTTAGACATCTACCTTGTGTTTCTGGAAAATGAAACTAAATAATGATGTGAATGAAAGGATTGTGCTTTAAAAAATTTCCACTTTAATTTCCATCTACCTTTTCCAATCCTTTAATTACAATTTTCAAGCTTTACCTGTATGCAATACAGAAAGTTATTCCTTTGTTCTGTAGAATGAAATTGTGTGTACATTCCATGTGTTGGGAAAATAAAGCTTATTAAAGGACTTGATATAATTACAGTTCCTTAGAATAGATGTATTAAGGATTAACAGGCAAAAGACAAGGGTATTATTGTCATGAAGTTTTGCTACATTTTTCTTCATTAAAGTCTGATATAAGTTAATTTTGAAGATAATCAAAGTGCATCTTTTACAACCTTTTTAAGTTGAACAATGAAAGACAATTTAAAATTGTGGCTCACTGATTATTTTGAAAGTTAATTTTGCCATGTTCCATTTTCTCTGTGACTATATTATAGCAAATGTTGCTAGAAAAGTTTGAGGAGACATAGACTGGGACAGGCACAAATGAAGGGAAATGCTACAAACCTGAAAATCACACTTGTTTCTTAGGGATTCTTTCAAGTAATTTTTTAAGTCAGCAGCAGATCCGTGATTTGAGGGTACACCTTTGATATATTAGCAGTATGCAAGCTAATTACATCTAAGACTAGTTTCCAGGAGCAATAATGTATTAACTTTAGAGGGTATAAGTTCAATATTTAAAATAGAAGGGAGCTCTTCTGCCTTTTTAACAGCTGCTTTCATATATGTAACACAAAATGTCCTCCTTTTACTTGTTCTGGTTTTTGCATATGCAGTCTTCTACACATACACAGGACAGCAAGATAAATACATTACCATATAGAAGTTCTTAGACAAAAAATGCAGAATTTGGTGTAGCGTATCTTTCTTGTCTAAGTACAAAAACTAAGTAGAAAAAATAATTTTAAAGGTCAGTGGTTTGTGGAACATGTCCAAAGGAAAAGGAATGACAAAAATTTTGAAATCTCAATTAACTTATCATCATGACAGCTTTTTTCATTGTGCATATTTCTGTTACTTCTTGCAGAAAAAGGAAGTACTCATTTGTAATTTTGTCTGAAGGGAATGCAAAAGTTGCATTTGTGGAATGCACTGTAGCTTACCAAACCTAGCAGGGTCACCTGTGGAAGGTGTTCAGTCCACACAAGTCACAGAATATTCTGTATGTACCGAGGTAGAAGACTTGAACTGCATTATTGTTTGATATCTTGTGATAGAAATAAATCAGAGGGCAACTATACCTTCTTTTCCCCCAGCCTTTCAGTAAGAAATGTATGGCTTTTTATTGCTATATGAAAGTATTTCAGCATCTAAGTGAAAATATATCCTCCATTAAAGTGAAGCAATTCACACCGTGTAGGGTATTGATGTGTATTTTACGAC
This sequence comes from Platyrinchus mystaceus, assembly GCA_035041135.1. Classification (NCBI taxonomy): domain Eukaryota; kingdom Metazoa; phylum Chordata; class Aves; order Passeriformes; family Tyrannidae; genus Platyrinchus; species Platyrinchus mystaceus. The sequence continues at coordinate 9,953,703 of JAWWLV010000018.1, forward strand.
TTTATGGGGAGCATAGAGCTTTTCTCAAGAATTCAGTATTTTGCAATGGCTCCTTTAAAAGATTAAAGGCAAAGTGATTCAGAGATTTCTACAGCCCTGTTGCCACTTGTTCCAATCCTTCAAATACAGAGGAATCTCAGCACCAAGCCACTGCAGTTTGGAGATGTGCATGTAAACTAACTCCTGGATAGGACAGATACTGAGATTTTAAAATCTCAGTCCAAATCCATTACTATAAAGCACTAGACATCCAAATGTTGTGAATAAGCTTGTTTGTAGCAGGCTTATATATATAGGGTCCTCTTCTGCCCTGAGTCAGCCAAATTCTTCAAGTCTGACGAAATGCCCATTGCAAATCCCAGTGACATTACCTTTGTCTCATGTCCTTTTGATTTTAAACATTTCCTGCATCCGTCTTTCTTAGCCTTATTGTCAAAAACTTGCTGCTTTGTATGTTTTCTGAAAGTGCCAATGTGGGAAAGCCACATTTCTTTTTTTCCCTGAAATCTTATCTTGCTTTCCTATGGGTGTTATGAGGTGTGGAAGTCCCCATTTTGCATAAGACATGAAGAGCAGGAACATATTGCTTTAAAAGCAGAAAAATGCAGACATTTTACAATTGCATAATCTAATTTTTTTTCTTTATTATTCCAGTGCAGACTTTCTGCCCATCAATTTTTTTGCCTTCCCTCCCTTAATTAATATTCCGTTTATGCAGGAACTATTCTCAGTATCAGATCCAAGCAATGCAGAATCCTACAAATGCATTGCTCTATAGCAATCCCTGTGGAGCTTTCACTAGGACCTCCAGGTTGTCTGTTTGCCTCTCCAGCAGATGGGCACATACAGAGGAAAGCATCTATTCCAGGAAGCAAGTTTGCATCACCCTGTTGATTAGGGATATCTGAATACTAATTTGATTTGCATTATAGATGACCTTGGTGAGAGTAAAGTGAGGCACAAATTGAACTGTGCAACTGGTTGCTCTCTGTTTGTGTGCTCTATTTTGCTTTCAGGCATTTCTCTGACAAAATGTGATTGTTCAGTCTTTGAGGAGTTGCAGTACTTTTTGATAAGCTCTGTTACTGAGAAGCATTAGGGAACTCCTGTGTGTTTGACAGAATCCTTCTATTCCATGTGGATCCTGCCTGTGGAAGGCATGGCATCTATGCAGAGCTAATGCATTGCTCATTAGAACTTCCTATATTGCAGTATGGAGTTCCAGCAAAACTGCAAGAGAGACGTCTGTATGTCTTTGTTTTCAAACCTTCCTGAAAAAGTGATCATACACGAGGATCATAGCTTAGATGAATGCATAATTTATGACACTTTATAATTGCTATAAAGGTGCTTCGGCCTAAATAAATCCAGAGAAGTGTTGCTACATATACCATTAAATATACTGCTTCTGTAACATTCCAGTGTTCCACCTGGTGACCAATTCCCTTTCAAGCAGAGGCAGTCTTGTATAACTCCAGTTTTGCCTGGATTACTTATATTGCACATCGATAGGTATGTGCTGGTATGTTAACTCTGTCTTCTGTGGATTTTATGGGTGTACTGTCTGTGTATGATCTGCACACTCTAAATGGTGCCTGTGTATTACCTCTCATCCTTTCCATTGATCTCCAGGCTATCCGATGCACTCTCGTGAACTGTAGTTGTCAGTGTTTCAAACCTGGGAAAATAAATCAGCGACAATGTGACCAGTGCCGGCATGGATGGGTAGCACATGGTAATACTTGTTTTTACAATCTATAGAAAACCATTTAGGATCTTCCTCCCTATAACGTGCTTTTTGTGTCACCCCCTCAACCTACCCACTGCAGTATTAGTTAATAATTAATTATTAGTTAGTAATTAATTATTTAATTTTGTCTCTCTCTCGTGACTCGAGTTTATTTATATTTCGTGATTTTTATTTTCAGCCCTGAGCAAATTAAGGATTCCCAACCTCTACCCATCAAGCCAAGTAGAAATAGTTCAATCCAATGTTGTCTTTGATATCAGTAGCCTCATGTTGTACGGAACCCAAGCCATTCCTGTGCGCCTTAAAATTCTGCTAGATCGGCTTTTCAGTGTTCTGAAGCAGGAAGAGGTAATACAGATCCTCCATGCTCTGGATTGGACTCTGCAGGATTATATACGTGGATATGTGCTACAGGTATTTAGAGGGGCTTTTTTAATATATGATATTTAAGTGGTTTTTCTAGCTTAATCTTCTCAGTGGTTCACAATGTGTTAACAACTTGGCACAGCTGAAAGGGAGTAATAAACCTGTACAAGCTTAATGCCAGAAAAGAAAGGGTTCATTTTTGGTCATTGGTCTCTTTTCTTAGTTGGACTTAATTGAAATCTTCCTACTTGCTCAAATCTATCAACAAAGGTAAGCAAGGATAAAAAGAAAAAGTTACTGGGAATGTATCAAAGTAAAGGCTTCAGAATTTTCTCCAGTCTTATTTAAACAGTGAGTTTGCCTTTATAGAGCAGAATAATACATCAAGAAATAAACTTGCCATCATCTTAAACACCAGGGACAATATTCATCTCTGCTGTAGTGCTCCTGACCTTACTGGAGCTACAGCAAGGATGTATTTGAGCCTATGTGCTTACTCTGACGTTAGTCCTTGCTGCTCTGGAAGTTACCTTTTATGTAAAGTAACATTATGATCTTACATTATGACACGAATCAATATTTAATGGTCTTGATAATCTTGCTTTTTAGTGTTAGGATTAAAAATATGGAATCAATTACCTTGAACCTCTACCACATGAAAAATTTATAATGTTACGTTCTTCATCATCTTAGAAACTCTTACATGCACTGTGAAAAATCTCAGTAGGCCATCAAATACATGTTCTGTGATAAAATATTTATTGTAGTTATTGGGAAAAGTTAGGCATAGCTAGAGTTTGAAAGAACTCCAACACTAGTATAATTACAGCTGTGCTCTGTGAACACTGGCAATAGATCAATACAGGTTCATTTGTTCTCTGATCTTAGTTGCTTGGAAGATTATTAAACTTGCAATGAAAGAATACTTGACTTAAATGAGGAGCTAAATCTTGGTCTGATTGCTCCATCTCTGCTGTCTGTACTTACAGGATACTAACTGTTGTTCAAATAATGTGTCTTAATTTTTGTGGAAAGAAAGTAGTTTATTGAAAGGTATTACTGTCAGTTCAGAAAGAAATAATATCACCAAAGTGGTAACATGTGGAAGAAATTATCACAGAATTGGCATTAATCTCATTAAATGGAATGTTTTTATCATTTTGTTAGAGAAGATATTTTAGTCCCTGAAAAAATGAGAGATTTGAGGGGAGGTGTTTTTCATTTGCCTTAACTGACTCATGTAAATATTTTTGGCTTTAGGATGCTTCAGGAAAGGTGCTGGATCACTGGAGCATAATGACCACTGAAGAAGAACTGGCTACTTTGCAGCAGTTTCTTCGCTTTGGAGAAACTAAGTCCATTGTAGAGTTAATGGCAATTCAAGAGAAAGAAGGGCAATCAATTATAATACCACCACCAACTGCCAATTTGGATATTAGGGCATTCATTGAGAGCTGCAATCCACACAGCCCTAATTTTTCTGCTTCCTTGGACAAAATGAGTCCCACCAACATTCATCCCTTTGAGAATATTGTCAATAACATGGCTTTCATGCTGCCGTTTCAGTTTTTCAGTCCAGTGCCTCCACCTTTGATAGGTTCACCACCAGAAAGACATTTGATCGAGCAAGGTCAAGACCACAGCAATGAAACCAAACAAGATCTTCAGATATCGTTTTCTGAAAGCAGCTTCTTAACTTCTAGTTCTGCACCATTTCAAGTTGAAAATGAGAGGAGCATAAATGGTCCGGATGTCACTAAAACAGAAGATGATGCCCTTTTAAGTGATTCCAGTTCACATAATACAGCAGCAAAGCTTGAAATGACAGCGCTGTCTCCAGAAAACAAAATTAAATCTGTTGAAAAAAATGGTGCTGGGCCAAGGAAAGGGCGTGTTTTCTGCACTGCATGTGAAAAGACATTTTATGACAAAGGTACTCTGAAAATACATTACAATGCAGTTCATCTGAAGATAAAGCACAAATGCACCATCGAGGGCTGCAATATGGTATTTAGCTCTTTGCGCAGCCGAAATCGTCATAGTGCAAATCCCAACCCCAGACTCCATATGCCGATGAATAGAAATAACAGGGATAAAGATCTGAGAAACAGTTTGAGCATTGCTGGACCTGGAGACAGTAAAAGGACAGAATTTACAATTTTAACTCCGGATAGCAGAACTATTTCCAGCTATGCCAGCTCCTGTACAGATTCAAAAGGTCAGGCTGGATTTTCCAGTATTGGACACAACGGTGTCCTCTTTCCAAACCTGAAGACAGTACAGCCTGTTCTTCCTTTTTACCGTAGTCCAGTCACACCAGCCGAGCTTGCGAATACTCCAGGTACTCTTCCTTCTCTGCCTCTTGTTTCTTCCTCAATACCAGAGCAGCTTGTTTCAAATGAATTGCCCTTTGACGTGCTCCCCAAGAAGAAGTCTCGTAAGTCGAGCATGCCCATCAAGATAGAGAAAGAAGCTGTTGAGACACCTCATGAAAGCAGCGATGTCGCCAGTTCTGAAGACGACACACGTCTGCAAGTGGTAAGCGATGGAGAGCTTGAGACCTGTGAGCATAAGATAGAGAATCGAGTGGCCGACAGGGTGGAAAAGCACCCCCATTCAGGTAATTCATGGAAATCTCTCTCTGGGGTAGAGGGCCCAAAGTATTTTGAATCTGTCTTTGCGCCAAATAACAAATACATCGAGGATATCTCTGAAAATGAATTGCAACACTGTGAGAAAGAGGTTAAACCAGAAGAAAACCAACCATTAAAAGTAGTTTCCCATGAGATTATGTATGAAGATCCAAAACACCACCACAGTGATGTTATAAAACCAATGACTGAACCCCCCATGTATATTAAAGAGCAGTCAAAGCACAGGATTCCTAAAAATGACTGCCCTGAATTGCAACACCACTTGCTGACCGGGGGCTTTTTCAGCACTTTGTCAAACAGGGGTGCTGCCATTCCTTGTTTTGAAGACTCTAAAGATATGGATCATGTCAGTCAACATGCACTAGGGATTCAGAAGGAAGAAAGCCGCTTTCATTGTGACATCTGTAAGAAGACTTTTAAAAACCCTTACAGTGTAAAAATGCATTTCAAAAATGTACATCTCAAAGAAATGCATATTTGCACAGTTGAGGGCTGTAATGCTGCTTTCCCTTCTCGTAGAAGTCGAGACAGGTAAGAAAATTATAAACAAAATTGTATTTATTTTACCATCACAATGGAGCCTAATTTGAAATTAAAATGAGTGTTTGAGGAATGGAGCCTACAAATATTTTCTGTGTATCCTCGTATAACAGGTATGATAACTTATCAGAACATTCATAAAATGAAAATCCATTGAAAGAAACATTTCCTTTCCACTAGACTACGAGGTATTAAATAAAGCCATGAAAATTTCATAACTGATAAAGACTGCAATAGTTGAAAGAATACTTTAGAACATAAAGGGAAAGCCACAAGGGTTTGAATTCAGCAATTTTCCAGTAGATGCATGTGTGGACTTATATGTTTGATATGTACTTTCATGTGTATTTTAATGTATATAGTGTTTTTTAATGGAAAAGCAATGAGATCAATTCAGGAAATCTTCACTTGCCCTGCTCCTTGCTTTAATCAAGGATTTGCAACAGACTGGTGAGAAAAAGCCTGTAAGAATAGCAAGATTAGTCTTTGTCAGTACAAAATTAACATTATGCAGTGGTAGTCGAACTAACACTGTCTGGTTTGTATCCACATCAGTATTGCTTTTCTGTGAGATTACATACTAATTCTTAAACTTTACCACGACCTTGATTCAGCTTACTGTTAGCTGCAGTATTGTGTGGCTGTAATTAATTTTATTTCAGCCTATTATGCACGTAGGCTGAGAAACAAGAACTGAAGTTTTATTGTTGACCCTCAGTTGTGTATCTGAACCGGTCAGTGATAGGTAACAAACCTATTCAAGTGCAACCGAAGTGTTGTCAGTGCTGTAAGAGTGTTACAGCAGCTTTTGGCTGCAGCAAACACGCCTGGATAGTAGTTCAGAGTGACACAAGGTTTAGATTGTCTCTAATCTGCTAGGAGTGCTGGAGCCAGCTGATGCAGTCCAGAGAGAGGATGGGCCGGTCTCTGAGGACTGGCCGCTGCATCTGAGATGCACAGATTGATCTGCTGCTGGCAGGGCTTCATACCCTGGGCTGCTGCCTGCATCTTCCCAGATGTGAATTCCTCTCCACTGTAATTGCGATGTGGGCCACAGGAAAGAAGGCCAGCAGTAAGATTTGCATCCACATGCCACAGATTCCTTCCCACACCAATATATTCAGATAGGCTTTAACATAGGTGCTCTTGGAAGATGGTTTATTTAAGGAAAAAAAAAAGGCAAGCCAACTCAGAAAAAAGTTCACAAGCTTTGTACAAAACAATAGTTGTTTGGAACAACTTCGCAGAAGTTTCTAGACTTTAACATAGAGTACTGTAACTGCAAGTACAAAATATTTCTATGCCTTTTTGAACAATTCATGGTTCTGATTAAACCATGATGGCAAGGGGAAAAACAAATACTCTGCCAGTCTTACAATAAACTCAGTCTTCTAGACAGAGCCTGGAATTTCCCAGTGAGCTGATTGATAGTATTCAATGAGGAGCAGTGATTTTGTATGTTTGGTGGTTTTAAACAGAATCCAGAGATGCCCATTCAAAAACTGCAAGTTGCATAAAATTCAATATTCCTTTTTTCAAGGAAATTCCTGTCAAGAAAAAGCTCTGTACTGCTGTGTACAGCTGCATGTGGTTACAGTACTTGAGATCATCAACAGGTTTTGCAGATTCAGGTGTCACTCCTTTCCTGCTTTGTCCACTGCAAAAGACTCTTGTTTCTTACCCCTCTCGGTTCATTCTCTGCTCTCGGTTTTAAGTCTGTCCCCCAACTCTTTTAGGCCCAGCACTAGATCTAGCAGAGCAGACAGCTGTCCACAACACAGGAGAGAATCTGAAACATTGATTTCTGGGGTTATTTCTGATATATGCCAGTGCAAGCAAGTTCAGATACCCAGTCACGTGTAAATCATCCATGTGCACTCCCAGTGTGGCAGTTGGTCAAATCAGAAGTGTACAGTTCATGCATGCTACTGAATATTGATTATTTTTCTTTGTTAATGATCATTATGAAACAGCTGTTAAGTGAGGCGAAACACTTTCTTGCTAAGCTTGTCTTTGTTCTTCTAGACATAGTTCAAACCTAAATCTTCATCATAAGCTTCTGACTAAAGATACACTGGAATTCAACAACCATTTCAATGCAACATACCTCTTGAAAGACATGGCTAAGGAGTTTTGCCAAGATGTCTCTTTAAAACAACATGTTGGACATGCTTCTGTAATCTTCAAAGGAATGAACAGAACAGGCAGCTACGTTTTCCCAATGAGCAAAATTAGAGAACCCTGTTCTGAGAGTTATGGATACGATCCATTAAATGATGGAGCTGTTCTGGATCTAAGCACTACTTCCAGCATTAAATCTGAGAGCAGTGCTCATTCTTCTTGGGATTCTGATGGAGGAAGTGAAATATGCACCATGCCCTTGGATGATAGTGATGAAAGCTGTGAAGGACCCAGCCTAATGGCCAATGATGAACTCTACCAAGACTGTACTTTAATTGACAAAGCTAATCAAAACTTTACAAATTTACCTTCCAGTTTGCCAATAACTTGTCATATATGTCAAAAAACATACAGTAATAAAGGAACTTTCAGGGCGCATTACAAAACTGTGCATCTCCGCCAGCTCCACAAGTGCAAAGTCCCAGGTTGCAACACAATGTTTTCATCCGTTCGCAGTCGGAACAGGCACAGTCAAAACCCCAATCTGCACAAAAGTCTGGCTGGGTCACCAACTAGCTTACAGTAAGATCAGACTGATCTTAATTTATTTCTGCTAAGAATTAATCATTTCAATTAAGGAATGTGTTAACCTTAGTTTTATTTAAACTCATTTGACTTCCAGCCCGCTCGACAACCACAGTCAAATTCTTTTCTCCTGTGTGTGCTCTCCAGCAGTTTCAGTTAGCAAAGCTTGGTGCTGTAGTTTTTGTGCAATTGTTTGGTTTGATGTTGAATAGCTAAAACTTCTGTAAGGAAAAGAGAACATCTTAGAAATGGGGGAAATATGGAGACATTAACTAGAGTATTTCTGATACCTGTGAAGTATTACTTGCCAAAAATAGGAGCTTTAAATGAGGACCATCATCCCTTGTGTTTACATGTTAAATGAGTTGTGGTGTTGTGTAAGAAAAGAGTTAATGGTTGAGGTGAGTTTCCTCTGGTTGGGTTGAGAGTTTTGGGGCTACCATTTTGTTCCTGAGACCTTAGTCTGAAGCTGACTTGCAGTATTAGTGGAACATGATATTTGCAGTTTACTGTATCCCAAAATCCAAAAGAGAAAATGCAAATCTGGGAAAACTTTGCATACAGTCCAAATCTTCTGAAAATCCTGCAATCCTTACTCCTTAAGTTTCCATTTCACTTGAATAAAGATTGCAGTATTTTGGATTTCTTAGAATTTAATACCATTTGCTTTGCAAGAGGAGGGGCTACTTAATTTGGCAGCATTGCCTGAATAAATCTGAGACAGTATGATAAATTATAGTGATAGAAAGAATGAATAGGTTACGCTAAATTTTCTGAACCACAGCAAATGCATCCATAAAATGGGGAAAAATTAAACCCTTTAATTCTTTAATTTAAAATGCACTTTTTGAATTCCACTTTAAGGAAGAGAAGAATTTTTGTTATAAATAGAAAAAAAAAAAAAAGGGGAGGGGGAAAACCCCAAGCAAATATCCAAACTGCTTAAGAGTTTGAAGGTGCAATTCTAAGCCTTTGAAAGGAAGAGATAAAATGGATGCAGTAGATATCTTTTTCATGATTCAGCATTTAGTATTTCTTTTACCAGTGGGGGATAAAACATGTTGATGTTTGTAACAATAGAAGAATGCTTATTCTCATTCACACCTCTTTTTAATAAGAACATCGTTCAATATCAGTTAAAATGTTTCATGTCTTTGGACTTGCCCCTGTAATTAACAGTATTCTGCATTATGTTCTATGCACTTAAGAAGACTGGCCTTGCATTGTATTTAAAAAACACTTTAATATTTAATTTGTAGTCACATAACACAAATGCTGTGTGTGTACTTGTGGTGTGTCTGCTTTGACGGAATCATTTCCAAAGAGGAAAAGAAATAAGAGAGCAAGTCTTACAATACCTTTTTTACTTTAATTCACCAGTGGAAATCTGTTATCAATTCTAGTATGCAAGCATGACATTGACAGCACAATCTGTACATATTATACCAAAGTGCTTACAGTATTTGTGGTTTCTAGAACTAGTCTAGTTTTCCAGTATAACTGGATCTTAAGTCTTTACTCATTTTTGTGACTGAATAAAAATAGACTGAAATTTGGGATTTCATATGTATGTAGAAAGAATAGAACAATGCTATTGCCATATGTCTTGATGTTTAACTTATTCTAAAAAAATACTATGGTATTGTAACCATTTCATATTGTATAAAAGAAACAAAAGTGGACTGAATATTTCACTAATTCTTTTGAAAAGTGGTTTGTGTGTGAGTATGGGTTATGCAAGGAAAAAACCTGACACCGTTGTAAATGTTTGTGCTCACTACAAATGGTTTCCATGCATTGTGTAAAGTAATCTTCTATTTTTTTAATTTACCGTAGGTTTATGTGATATTTAAAATAATTCATTTGTGCTTGAAACCGTCAGGAAAAAATACTGTCCTGCGGAAAGTTGTGCCATTGCTTTGAGGTTTTGTGTTTTGGGGGGAGTTGGTGTTTTGGGTTTTTTGAGGGGAGTTGGTTGGTGTTTTGTTGAGGTTTTTTGTTGGTTTTTTTTCCTTTGTTTTTTTTTTGATAGAAACTCATATCAGTGGAAGTCACAGTTTGAAAGCTAAGGGCACAATCACAGGGGACACAATTGCTCCCAGCCTTTTGATAGTAAAAATCAATTATTTGTTATCCAGCTATTTCAAGCTCTTTTTTTATATATATACAAACCTATTTGTTTAATCATAAACTGTGTTTTTTTGAAAACAAAATGTGATGTAAACTAATGCTGTAATGCCCATTTATTTAGTTTTCACTGTGTCAAAAAAAGGAAACGCATTTGTATACCTTAATAATTTTGTATGTGTTAATAAAAACAAATAATAATGCCTCTGGTTGATTCAGAAGAGTAGGCTTTTGTGATTGAAAATACTACTATTCTTAATTTTTATTTTAAAAAAATATTTTGAAAACACATTCCGTCAGTAGAGAGCACTGTTTTGACAATGGTACTTATTCCGTAATACGGAAGTGTCATTTTAATGAGCCATTAGAAATTATGTAGTAAATGTTGCCAGATATTTTATTGATTTTTTTTTTCCTTTGTGCAGTAGTCAAGGGTAGAGATGAGTTTAAATGCCATCAGCTAAACAGAAGGTAAATATCACTGAGAACTCCGCTAAAATAGGTATTTTGTGCCCCCTTTATCTTTGTAAAGGGTTTCTTTTTGTAATTTCTCAAAAATCTGGAGAGGATGGCAGATTTCTCAGAGCAGACTAACTCTTAGCACCCCTAGAACAGCATATGTATCTCATGAAGCATTTGTGTAGCTCCCTCCTCCTAATGACCACAATGTGGTTGGACCAAGCCTTGACATCTCCTGTTAGTTTTAAATACGTGTGATACTTCTAGCAGCCCGTATCACATATTCACCCCAGATGTGGAAGGAAGTAACTTCAGAATAGTAGTACCATTATTTTTGGAGCTTTTCAGCCGAAGCAGCTTGTCCTGACTGAGACTGAGTTCCAGAGATGTTTACATCTGCAATCTGTGAGTATGGACAGTTGGAGGCTCAAATCATTGCATGAGATACAAACAGGGCCTGGGCATGCCCACCCTTGCTACCCAAGTATGTTGCTTCATTTTTTTATTTGTATCTTTTTTTTTTTTCTTTCTTAGAAAACAAGAGCCTCAAAAGGTAGATCCTGTCATCTTTTGTGACTCCAAGGGAGAAGGCACGGGTGCACACTGCGGGGTAGTCACTCTGTCTGAGCATCCAGTGCCTCAGAACACAGGTATTTTGAATAGTTTGTGGTAGCAGGTCTACATCACTCTGCAAAATGAGTGTCATAGTGTTTACCAGGAGTATTTGCAGAAATATATTTGGAATGGAGTGTAAGTGATCTGTTTTTATAGCTCCAGTTTTCTAAGCACTTTGAAAAGAACTGTGGTAAAACCAGAGAGTATTGTTTCTAATGAATCTTTACTGAAGTTATACACTGCAAAGCCCAGCAAAGTGGAGAAACAAGTTCTGAAAATACCTGTCTGATGCCCTGAATTGAATAGGGAAGCCTAAAAAACAGCTAAACTGCTTGGACTTAGTCCAGGGATTTTTAAGTAGGGTGCCAGGTCCTCCTTGAAAAGGGTTCACAAGCAACTTCTGATTAATCAGCAAGCATAGATTTAAGAAAAACAGCTGAACTAAAAACACCTTTGGAGTTTGAGATACAGCCCATAAGGATTCCATTCAGCCTGCAAGTGAGCATTCATTTCCAAGCTGAAATGAGAGTATTACTCTGAACTGGGAAGGAGACAACAATGCAATAAGAGAGGGAAGGTTGGATCAAAGGTTTTGTTCAGAGCAGCATTTACTGCCAGTGCCCTGGATTTGAGAGGAGGGCAAGACAATATATAAAAGGTAAAGGTTTGAAGTTGGATTAAGTATGCATAGTGTGATCAAGTCAGCTTTGAATGACTCGGAAAACTTTTGGAAAACTCTCGACAGATTGCTGGCTAGAGAGATTTGCACATAACCTCAGCAAGCCTGTTTCTGGAGGTAGACTGGCTTTTCATTTCCCCTTGCCCTCACCCCCTGGCTCCCTGTGCCTTTTGGCACTCCTTGGATTACCTGAAGTTTCTAACTTGCAAATGCACTGTTGAAACATCCACCCTGTTAAGCTCCAGCCCTGTCAGCTCCATTCCCTGTGAGCAGCCTTCAGCTTTCACGTGTGTTCTGTAAACAGGTAAAGGAAAGGTAATGCCGTGAAGTGACAGCCCCTCTCTGGTGAGCACTTCATCTAATTCTGCAGCGGTTTAAAGCTTCCCAGAAGTCTCTTGTATTGTGTCTCTGTAGCTCCTATTCCAAACTGGTAAAACTGACTGTGAATTGCTACCCATTATTGCCTGCAGATGCACGTGTTTAATAAGCAGAGAAGTTGCTTTGACTGCCGAGTGCAGCATTAAAAGAGTTTGTCGAACTCGTGCTTGCCAAAGTCTCTAGCAAAACTCTCACTGGTTTGGATTGTAAGGAGTACCATATATCAGCATCATTCTACAATTTTTTGAAAGTTATTTTTTTCTTTTCAATAAATCAAGGCCAATCCAAACATGTCTTAAGTGTGAGCTGATTCTTTGCTTCAGTCTTTTAAATCTTTGGTCACTAATCTTCTTGTTCTGTAGTTTCTGCTCATTCAGTGTAGGGATTTCCATAGTGTGTTATTTCTATAATATTGTGGTTATTGTTAGTTCCTGTATCTACCACTCTTTTGAAGCTTACAGATTTAGGTAGGGGCAGTCATTGAAGACAATAGTAGTTGCAAGTCTTAAGAAATGGTTGGACTGAAGAATTAGTTACCACTTTTTGGAGAAGGGTGTTGATGTGCTGCTTGAAAAAAGGTCATAGATGCACACACCATGTACTAGAAAAAGCCCAAGCCTTCCATGTCATATAATATGAGTGAGAGAACTCAGTACTTTTGAAGTTTCCCGCCTTAACTTTTTCAAGTTTTGAGTCAGACTGTAAGTTTCTTAAGGTGTGTAACATGTTTCATACTCATTCCCTGTCTGCACATTTCCTACCACAGACTAGTGTTTCTCAAGACCAGAAGAAGCCCAGTCTGCCCTTTTCACTGAAGTCTACAGACAGTGAGGTGGCTGTCAAGGATAAACTGAATTACCCTGGATTATTTTCATCTCTCTTTTTATCCACTCAAATTCAGAAACAGCTAGGCCCAACATTTGTTCAGTCACAATAATAAACTGCAATGGCTTCTTAATTTTTTTAAAAAGAGGATCCTTGAGTTGCAAGTAACACATCACTGTTAAAGTCTGTACTGAGCAACTTGCACTGCAGTAAAACTGAGCAGACAAAAAGATTGTAATCTGAGTTCTCATTTTAATTCCAAAATTATTAACTATAGTCATTATACAAGCTGTTTTCTAGGAAAATATCTTATTTGAATCTGCTGATTTATAAGAATGGCAGTATATATATATGCACTGTATGCATAGGTATTTTATGCACACGTATATCAATACATAGTAAAATTGCATATGCATAGGGCTGCATATTCATGTTAAACCTTACTCTGCTTTCATTTATGATAATATAAGTTGGGATTAATTTCAAGGGATTCAGTAGAACAGGGCATATAATACTGGAATCATGTCTCAACAAGGGTTGTTACTTACATGTGTGTGTACATAGGCTCATGTTGGCTGCTTGCACTGCTTTGTAACTGGTACTTTACTGAAGCAGGTCAAAGTATAATACAAAGAACAAATAAGTTTTATTGATTTCTACACCCCAGTTCCACTGTAAATGACTAATTTGCAGCTATATTTCTACATGACCAGTGTAACAACTGCACTAGTGTTATCTTTGCTGGTAAGAGAGCATGAGGCAGATCCTGTGCAGATATAAAACACTAAGTCCGAGTGAGCTCTGCCAGTTTCGGCAAGTTCAAAATCTGGACAGATATGCCTGATGACATCTGACAGTCTCCAGCCAAAAATTCTCAAAGTGAACAAAATGTGTGAGTGTGTGGTGTATGGAGCTGTGGAAGAACCAGGAGCAGCCAGAGTGACTTCAGAGGAGGCGCTGGGAAAACAACATAACTTACTGGAGAGGAGACGTTATTGCTGCTCTGGGAAGCTGACATCTGCACCTCTGTGTGGGATGATAGAAACCTTGTGTTGGATTCCTGAGCACAGAGAGGCCACATGCAAGCGAGAGGTACATGCAGGCTCCTCAGGCTGCACACAGCTTGAACAGAGTGTGCTCCAAGCTATAGCAACTTGCCTAATACTGTCCTGTGCAAAGTGGTGCAGGGCTTGGTAATAATACCTACAAAAATGAGGGCTTCTCTCTCTTCAGAAAGTCACCGTGCAGAGCTTCCAGCTTTTGCTCATGTCCTGTAGACTGTGAGCTCCTCTGCCTTCCAGGACATACGCAGGAAAAACTCACTGAGCGAAACCATCTACTTAGCTTGCTTTCCCAGTACTCTGCCTCTCCCTAATTTTACCCTCTGTATGCAGAGGACAGGATAGGTAGAGCTTCTGCTGTGCCCGTCCTTACCTGTTTCTTCATCTCCTTCCTTTCCAAGTCAGCGGGGATGGTGCACTTGGCTTTCTCTCACTGCTGTGGAGTTTGTCAAAAATCTCCAGGCTCCTTTTTTTCTTTTTCTCAGACTTATCTTGCACAAACAAGAATGAAGAAGAGCAGTAGCTGGGAAAGAAATTTGGGGGCTGCAGTTTGGAGAGCAACCACAGGGTGGTTCCAAACGGTGAAGGAGTGCATGGAGCACATAGTTACTAATGAGCGTGGGACTTGTGCAGTTTTGTGTGTTACCACCACCCACAGTGAGAGAATCTTTTATGAGGAGTTCCTTCTCAAGTATTACTTGTGGCAGAAAGGGAGGAGATCTTTGTTGGAGAAAACAGTAGGAACTGAAGGGAGGAGAACCCATTTTGGAAGCTATGCAGGTATGAGCAGCCATGGGCAGTAAATGGATGGTGCCGGTGGCCACTGCCAGAGTGGGAGATGAAGCAGGAATGGAGAAATATCTGCATGTTGAAATGAAAGGGAAAATTTCTGTATTCTCTGATTCACTTTCTCTTTTCCCACCCTTTTCCTTGTTGCATTTGAGAAGGGTACTCTCCCTTCTTTTTTCTGTATTCCGTTATGATTCTATAAAAAGCCCCCTTTAAGGGTACAGTTGGAAAGCAGCCTCAATTTCTCACCCAATGTTTGCAACACTTTTTTTGGTAAAGGGATGGGGGTTTCCCCCCTTACTCAGACCCTGCAGTACATCTGGAAACAAAAAAAAAAAAACCAAAAACCCAATGCCTGTTCTCACACGGAGCTGCCAACACCACGTTACACACTCTTTGCTTTCTTGCTGGTGCCCTTGAGCAGATGTGAGTCTGGTACGTGCTCTCCATGCGGAGGAGGGGAAGGGCTACCTACAGGTAACTGAGCTGCTTTGGAGCTCAGGAGACGTGCAGGAAAATTCCAGCCATAGCTCGTAACTTGCTCTTTAAAGTGAAGCAAAGATCTGCAGAGGCATTTTCTGCCACAGTCAGAGCAGTAGTTTTTGACCTCAAAAGAAAATTGTGAGCCTAACAAAACTGGAGAGGTGATAAAGGCTTGGATGTAGGCTGTGGTATTGCAGAACATTTAAGAATTTAGTTCTGTAAAATCCTTTTTGTGTCCCTATGAAAGATTATTGCAAAGGTAGTTTTTGGATGATGTTATTACACTCCCCCAGTCTTTAGTTCCTTATTTTAAGAAAATCTTGAGTATTCACGATCACTTCCTTGATTACTAGTCTTTGTTTACAGCAATGTAAATTACTCTGTTTTCAGAGCTAAAGAGCAATAGCCACTCTTTGGTCAACTATCATCTCCTTTCTATTACCCTTCTCTGTGACTGAAAGAAATCAATTTGTTGTTAAACTGTCATTTATTTTGTTTTACATGTCAGGCTATTATTGCAGGGAGTGAGTGATTTTTAAATTTTTTGGGGCAGTTTTCTGAGTCTGCCCTGTAAGGACACATTCAGCACAGGTATATCCTGCTGCACTCTTCTGGCTGAAATTAGAACTGACCAAACCAGCCTTTTCATTGCTAACAACGGGAGCTGGTGCTGGTTCTGCCACATGGTAGATGCCTGTGTAAATCAAACAAAGGCATGCTTTAGAAAACTAAAATCTAAATTTTCTTCCCTTTTGTTTCAAGTGGTTCATAGCAGTAATATCCCAGACAATGCCTCATTTCACATAGATTCCTTACAACACCCTGTATTTTGTCTTATAAGGCCTGTTGGTCATTGTAAATGTGCAGCACAAACCAACTGTTACTGCTTCAAACATCGGGATAATAAATACACATGATCATGTTAAGTAATGGAAATATATCCAGTGTTGCACATCTGGTTTCAGTGATGCATTAACCCAGACAAAAACAATAGTCAAATAGGGAAAGTAGAATAATTTCCAGGTCAGTAATAATAACTGTTCACACAGCACTCAAGGGAAATCAAACATGCATATTTGCATTCAGATATGTACCGAAAACTCAAGAAGTCTGCATATCCTTCTAGAAAAGCATGCCAAAGTTTCTTTGAAAAGTTGTGGGTTTAATCACACTAATTACATGTTGGATTTGGGTAGAAGACCACCATGGTGACATTACATCAACAACTTCTGCACTAATATAAATACCACGAAGAATCCTGCAAGCTAAAGTGAGCACACTCTATCCCAGAAATCCCTGCAGAACATGGTTTAGCAGAGCAGATGAGAAATACCGCCCTACTTGGCACCCTGCTCCTGGAATTTAGAGTACCTTGTGAAGCAGTGATGCTTTTCTAGAAAGGAAGAAGGTATCTTTCTGATTTCCAATTTCTCATTTTGTATTTATAGTTTCTATCTTTATATTAAATCACAGTTCTTTCTTAGATGTATTTCTCTTGCGCTTTAACATGGATGTAAGTGGAAAATCCCAAAATTGCACAAATTCTGTAGACAGCAAAGAGCTCACCTTTTTCCTAACTCAACATCAAAGGAGAGTCTCAGGGCATTTCAAATTAAGATAAAAATGTTTAATTCTGCATACAGAAAATACTTTCAAGTGAAATGTAGGTTGGAAAGAGAAGTTTTGGCCAGAGTTTTGGCCTTGAGGCCTCTCAAAAGTCCCAGGACTGAGTCACAAGTACAGCTTGAGTGCTGTTTTGTTGCTGTTCTTGTTAAAATAATTATATGCTGCCATGTTAGCAGAAGGAGGTTACTGTATGGAAGAAGTAGCTAAGGGCAGTTGGATATTCAAGACAGTTGAAAGCTTTACAGGAGCTGTGTTTGATCTGGAGGGCAGACCAAGTTTCTGGATCCAGGTGTGTGTCTCTGTGTCCATCCTGGTGCGAGTTTCAACTCACAGCCTTGTTGTGTCTTAAGGACTCATGCCCAGATTCATAGAAGGTTATTCTCACTGCAGATTTCATGGCTTAAGATGTATCACAATTGTATAGTTGGGTTGAGTGTGCTTTGAGGTTTTTTCTGTGTAACACAATGATTGACCTTTTCATCCTGCTTTTCCAGTCCAGGGTCCTGATACAGAATGCTACACTCTCCTTAGCAGCTATGTGGCTTCTTTGCACCAGTGCAAAACTTCTGAAGTAAAATTTGATTAAATGAAGGGAAAAAACCAAAGATATTTTTGTTCTCAGTCGTGAGAATTCTTACAGAATCTAAAGCTAAGTGGGAATTAGAAATGTGAGAAAAAGGACCCAAGCATAGAGAAATTGCTGCCATTGGCAGATTACATGAAGTGTGTTTTGGGAAAGCTCAGATATTCATCACTGTATTCCTCCAGCCAGCCAGGCCAAAACGTGATGCATTATAATTCCAAGTGCTGTTAATATTCCATTTTTATCTGTTGTTTACAGTGTGAAAACCAAGCTCAGTGTTGCATCCTTACTCAAGGACTATGTTACGAGATCTTTCTCATGTGGACTGTGACATAAGGAAAGATTATTCACACAATCAAATCATGGCCTTCCTATTTCCTCTCACTTTTAAAGTGCTAACTTTGAGTAGCAGTACACAGCAAAAGTATATTTTTTTTTAATTTTTAGAAATTAATACTGTCTGTGCGACTTTATCATGCATGAAATTGCCAGTGGCTGTTGGAATTATAATGTCTCATCAGTTGAAAGCCTTGAATTCACACCAGCAGGTAACTGAATTAATAGCACTCAGTTTTGTAAAACAACTAAATAAGGGCAGTATTGTGCCAATTATCTGACAAGTGGAATAAATGTGAGTTCTCTTCTTCTGCAAGTATTGAAATATTGCTGAGATCTTAATATTGTTAACTGAGAGTTAAGAGTTGCAATCTCATGGCTTCCTCCTTTCTCCACATTGTTCAGCAATGTTTTCTTCTATTGTTAAACTTTTTTCTGCTGTTTTCTTGGGCTCTGTTAAAAGCTGGACCACATTCCAAGTTTAAAAGTAAGGATCTTGGATAATTTGTGCACTTCTGCTTCTGTCTTCTGTATTCTTAGATTATCCTCTCACATAATAAATGTGTATCTCTGTTGAAGTCAATATATAAGGGGGAAAGTCTTTTTTTCAGGCCAATTGGCAATCTTTCTCAATAAAAGGACAGTTTAAAATGCTTTGCAATAGCAGATGTAAAGCAGAAGGATAGATGTTGGGGGAAAATGTGTGGTAAGATGGCTCTGAAACCTTCTGCTATGCTAGAATTTTCCTAAAAAGACCACATGCCAAGAAAAAATATCCATAAACCCTCTTTACTTGTTGGATTATGCCTCACCTTCAGGTGAGCCCTTGGTCTGCTCTGCCCTATTTTCATTTCTCGAAGATAGCTCTAGGCTACTGAAAGGCCATAAATGTTTTTCCTCCTTAGGAAAGGAGGGACCTAACTTATCTAACCTAAACAAGGACAGAAGTTCCTCGGTCTCTTTGCTTCTTTCATGTGAAGTGAACATAAGAGCCCCTTTTGGATACAAACCAAGGCCAAAGCATCTTCTCTCTTCTTTCTTTATTGCTCATCTTTTCTTTACTTGATACTTTTCTTCTTCATTCTGGTCCTTCATATGGACCAAAATTTAGTTAATAGTTGAGCTCGAGGCAGACCTTTAATCTGTGATCAAATAGACTCACTTTGAGCTTCTTCAGGTACAAAACATGACAAATGTGCCTTTGATCTTTTAGCCTGAGTTCATTTTCCTTGCCATTTGTTTTATTTCTTCCTAATGTAAAGATTTTGAATGGTCCTGTTCTGAAGATCATGGCTCAGGGAGGCATTTTGGGACAAAATAGAATGTTTATGGAAAACTAACAAAAAAAAAAAAAAGCACTAAGAAGGAGGGATATGGTCAGTTGTACTTCCTGTTCTAGGCCACAGGGATATTTGTGGGTTACTGCAGAGCTCAGAGGTGTTAATGAAACAGTCTTTGTCATTCTTGGTGTAGAGGAGAATAGTGCTGTCCTTGACTTTAGAGAAGGGAAGGATAATCTCCTCAGATGTAGTCTCTTATATTGTGACTTTTCAGAGGTTCTTAACATGAATAGCTTCAAATTAAATCTTTGTGTTGTTCCCAGACAATCCTCTGTCCCCTTGTGGCTTCTTCCAGGGCCTTTCAGTTTTAAGATTATTTGGCAGGGTAGAGAGAGCAGGGAGTTTTATCTACACTGTCATTTGGACTTGCAACAGTGACGTGGGAAGAAAGAATCCAACTGCAAAGTATTGGAACTGGAACTGAACCCTGATGTCCAGGTCTGCCTCTTGTCTCCCCATTATCATGATCACAATACATTTCTTCAGCTAAATGCAAGGTAGCAGGACAGATTAGATTATGGTGTCTTCCCAAAAAAATCCACATACCATCTTAAATCAGAGAAAATACTAACAAAACAAGGATCAGCTTTAGCTGGAATGTGGGTATTTTCTGGGAAAGAGGGAGTGAAACATGAATCAAATTCTACCCAGAGTTTGCAAATCAAAGAACTACTGAGTTGCAAGTGATTTTTTTCAAAGGACTGCAAGAATTTTTACTAGATTACCAAGGGACTTCTGTCTCATGGTGAATTATAAGCAGAAGACAGGTGCAGGCATTGATTTGACTAAAACATTCAGTTTGAGACACAGTGGAACTTTTTGCTGTTTGATTAAAATCCCTTGTGCTAAATCACAAGCAGTTCCTCCTCTTTCACTTTGTCCCAAAGGACTTGCTATAGCAGTGGACACTGAGCAAGTGAGCACATTTATCAGTCTGTTCATTCCACACATACACCTTCTGCTCACTGGGCATGAATAGGGGGGAGTGAATCAGAGCTGGGCAATGAATTACAGTGATCTTGGAATTTGGCAATCAAATCTGTATAATGCCACCTTAACAGTTCCAGTGTGATTAGTTGGTGTAGGTTGGAGTCAATTTTGCTCCTGTGCTAAGGTGAGTTGGAGGCCTTGTGCCAGGTGTTGCAAAGAGCATTAATACCTTTTCTCATTTTGCAATTGTTGTTTGTTGTGTTCTAAGGCTGAATTTGTTTTCAGTTTTTTTCTCAGTGCTATATGTGCAGCTTCCAGTACTGCCTCAATGCCCCAACTTATAATATTTTGTGGAAATGAAGGGGGAGAGAGCATGTATGTATGTAGACTTACCATCCAAAAATGCTAGACTTTATGACATGAGTAAAGAGGTGTTAAGAAATTGGCTTGTGATTCTTCAGGCATTCCCCACAAAAACTGTGAGTCACTCCAGTGTGATGGGTAGGATCAGACCTTGCCCATGGTCCAGTGAGATTTGTTCAGTGGTCTTCTCTTTAAAGAAGCTGGTGGTGGTGGCACAGATGTGCTGGGCTGGTCACTGGCCTTGTTTCAATTTGAAATATGGAACTGTGGCTTTTGAGCAGCCAGAGACGAAGGGAATGTGCACCTTTCACATCACACTTGAGAGACTAAACCAGGATATGTTTATCAAGAAGATTTCAGGGTGAACAGCCATTAGCCTTTGTTGTTGTGCCACATTTAGTGTAATGTGGCACACAGGCAGGTGTTGTGGTTGTACTAAGAGCTGGGGAAATCGTGGTGGTTCTGCTGCAAGACTCTCATGTCTTGCATTTCTGCTGTAACAAAATGTACACACCAGCAAAGAGCTTGGCACAGGGTAAGGTTCTTTCCTGAGGTGAGGGAAGGGAACTTGCCCTACCCTGATGCTATTGTTTGAGCTTCAAAAGAGCCTCTATTTGAGACTTCTGGATGTTTCTTAGTAAATTGGGATGCTGTACAGAGCAATTAGAGACCAGACCTAAAAGTAGAAATGTTTAATGCTTATATTTAGCACCTTGCATTTTTTGAGTGCGTCCCATGCAGTGAAGTAGACTGGTAAATAAAATTAAAGACAGGGAAGTGCAAGCATAAAAATAAATAATTTTCTCATAAGCAGATGGTACACTTGCATTAGAGCCAGATGAAATGCAAAGAGATTTCAGCCTGAAAACTAAATGTCTCTTGGAGCAATTTCCCCTAAGCATGGTTAGATCTTAGCTTAGGGATCACAGTTACCTCTGAGAAGACAGGAGAAGTTTCTTTTCCTTGCTTGAAATGAACTTGTCTGTTTTACATGCAGAAGTGTGATATTTACAGTTTAATAATTCTCTGATGTATTTGACAATGAGGGGCTCTTAATTCTTAAATTCTTTGAAACGTGGGTTTTGGTAGGTAGGCTACACTTGTTGTGCAAATCTCAAGAGAATTACTTACAATAACTTATATAAGGAAACCTTCCTTGAGATCATCTCTGTGTATGTAACAGATGGGCATTACTGCCCTGAAAAGTAGATTATGATTTCCCAGGCAGATTCTTGAAGTCTTGGTTTTGTTTCTTACTCCTGTGAAGAGACAAAGCCTAACACTGACTTTTGAACCCCGTGGTGCATAAGCAGTCCAGCCAGTCTGGAATTATTAGTAGGCAGAGACCTCTGCTGGAAATTATTCAGTACTTCAGGGAAATACAGATCTCTGTTTTGGAACGAAGCTTGGAAAACCCTCCTGATGAGAAAGGTCAGAGGCCTTGGAAGGACTACATTAACAGCAGCATAGATATTTTTTTATGTGGCTTTTCTCTCTGTCCTTTCAGTGAGAGCTGAATGACTCTCTTTAGAGAAAATAAACTATCTGACTTGGATCTGTATACAAGTATAACAATGGCAACACTTTCAAGCTGTCCCTGGGAAGCAGCAGTCCATTTGACCCAGCAGTGTCTTGGCAGACAGCAGTGTGTCCATGGCCTTGGCAACAGCCATGCTGGAGATGCACCTTTAGCTAATGCAGGGAGAGGAGAAAGTCCAGATGGACAAATCCTTCTGGCAAGTCCACTATGGCAGTAGCACCAGCATGTGCTAAGTACCTTCAGAGAGAGCTGTTAACTGCATCAGCAAATGATCAGCAAAATGCTGAAGCCACAATCCCGGTGCTGGTCTGTCCTACAGAAGCTTCCTCATTGGTATTTGCTTTTGTCAGTAGTCTCAGTGCTTTTGGACACAGTGGTACAGCTCTCAGGACACTGCCAGTTCCTCAGCACGGGGCAGGTTCAATAGAGCTAAAGCAGGACTTGACCCAATAGCTTTTTCCGTTATGTTGCAAAATTTGGAGGCTGTCAGAAGCATTGGCTTCCCATTTCTGAACAGGAAACTGGTTTTGCTCTGGGACAGCACCAGAAACAGCAAACCAGCAAAGGCCCTGAGGTTCAATGAGTGTCCACCAGGCATCATTTAGAAGAGTCCCAAATTTACCTCCAGAGAATAGGATTCAAGCTCAAAAATAAAAGAATACTTCGCATGGAAATTGCAACTCATAAGCACATGCTATTATTTTCTCCCCAAATCCATAAAAAGACACCACAAAATGTCTAGAAGTATAGCTGATCAATCAGTCTGCTCTGTTACAGTTACAAGCAGTACAATCTTTGCAATTTGGAGCTAATTATGCCATAAAATTACCCTCATGCAAAGTTTATTAGTTAATGGAAAGATTCCTACTGACTTCAAGTTTTTGATTGTGCTCAAACAGAGCATCTCCACCAGCTGCATAGTACAAATACATCATAGATTACATTTCAGCAGTTTCCCTGGACATTTACAACTGCAGTTTTCTCTGCTTTAAACTCAGCAGAGTGTAGCTGGTGGCCACATGTACAAGGAATGGTAGTGTACTTTTTGGTGTGAGTGACAGTCTGACAGACTTCTTGGAGGGGTTCAGATATTAATTTCTAAACTTGAGCCTCCCAGTGGAATTCCCATTTGTCTGTAAAAAAAAAAAAAAAAAAAAAAAAAGCCAAACTTTCTTGGCCTATCCTCAGACCAAAGCCCAGTTTAGAAATCCCAGCTTTGTAGTGTTTTATGGTTCTGTTGACTAACGTTTCTTTCAGTTAGTTTTCATACTAACACATTCCTGCTCCTATTGACCCAAACAGCCAATACTGAGTACTTGTGGATTAGCTCGGTTCACACACATCTCTTTGTTTGAAAGAATATCCAGAGTCCCAGATTTTCTGATTAAGAAAGATAATCTTAGCCTAAAGCTCTTTCATCCAGCAGCCCATCCTGAAGTCCAGCCTCTATAAGTAACTACTTGTTCAAAATTCCTTCTCAATCAGTTTTCATGTTCTTCCTCTTCCTATTTGACAAGCAGCTCCTCACACCAATTCTAGATATATCTTAGGAATTCCTGGGCTGCTTGGCTTTTGATTTTTGGAGGAAACCATGTGTCTTACAACCTTTGTCTTACGCAAAGAGCCCACTGACCTATTCACTGATGTTTAAGAGGCTGAGGATCTGATACCTCCTTCCTCACACATTGTTTGACTCTTTTTGGATCTACACTAACCGCATCATTTTTCTATGGTAAATATGTGGAATACTTAAAATATACAGAATGTATTCCCTAAAATACAGAGTTGCATTCATACAGTTTAGTTTCTCTGACATGCCAGAACAAATCACTCAAATATATTTTACATAATTTTCTACTGATCACAAATAAAATTTACACTCTGACAACCCTGGCTATGATATTGGGCCTGAATGTTGTTCCTTTCTGCAGATGCAGGCAGATTTCATAACCTGTCTGTACCTGTTTTTCGTGACAAACATTTGTCACAGACATAGGCTCTACTGGGCTATGTGCTAGACATGTGCAAAGCAAGCAAACTTTCTTATTTTTTTATACACTCCCCCGTAACTGTGGCTGAATTGAGTTTTGTATTGCTTATCCCTGTGAGCCTGCCAATCTGCACTGACATTTTAGGTAACTTAAGCACTCTGGTGGCCATTTTAGTGTTGAAGGAGAAACAAATATAAATAAGATGTTCTGAGTGCTTGGTTTCCATGTCATCCTCAAAAATATTCTAAAAGGCGTAGTAATCCAAACTGAAAATAATTTGAACATTTTCTGATAGAAACTGGCACTACAAGGAATGTTCATAAAGAAACATGTGGCCAACTCAGGATAGTCAGTACAAAGCTGCAAATTGACTCCATTATTTCACAGAGGATCAAACATTAGGCAAAAGTTTCCCTACACTGTTATGCTCAACCCTGATGAAATAATTGAGATTGCAGCTGGAAGGAACATGTAGCCCATCAAATCCTTAAAAATGCCCATTGTTTTTATTAGTATTTTTACCTGTTATGCACATCATTAGCATTGTAAGGAGAGCAAGATTCGTAGTACATATATTTCTCAAAGTAAGCCAACTTTAGAGAAAGCCAACATTATCTTCCTTTCACACTACAAATAAGATGATAAGAAGTACAACAGAAAGCAAGAACGTTTAGAAAGTCTGTTTTGGAGTCTGCTTTAAAAGCATTTTTATGTTATAAATGATCGCAGAAATTAATATTAAAAATAGCTGAATTTTGAAGTTGTAGAGATTTGGCAAGCAAGTGAGAAACTCTTTTCACATAGTGTCATCTGTTTTTACTTTTACACTAAAACAGCCCTGCAGTATCCTTTTAAATAGTGCAGGAGCCCCCAGCTGGGCCTCCCTGATTTCTAGTGCAAAATACACCAAAATGTAGAAAAAAGCTTTCCCTCTAAATAGCAAGAGCCATGTGTCAGGTGTGTATGCTGTAGAACAGAATGGAGTTGGGTGATTTGTGTACATTTTACAGTTTAGAAATGAAACCACTTTTGCCACCATATTGACACTTTCTCCCAGGTGACGAATACAGACAATCCAGAAAACAAAAGCCCAGACTTGGGACTAAGCCTTAAAGATGGAATAAATTAACATTTTAAAATCCACCCCCAGCAGTTTTGTTAGCCAGGCTTCACTGAATCCAGCAGAGATTCAGCTGTTGACACTGCACAGGCATATCCCAATGCATGGTGACACAAAGTGACATACTCAGTCTTTCAAAGAATCTCTAGTTTGCCTCCATGGGATTTTTCATATAAGGTGTCTGTACTGCAACGTTCATTCTACTCAGGTCATTTATTCTTGGAGTTTTCTGTAGGACATCTGAGTGATTCACTCAGTGTATGGACAGGCAGTAACAATTCAGCTCCAGGCCTTGGGAGCATCACAGCATAACCCAGATTCCCATCAATTGCAGTAATAACAACTGTACATGTTCTGACTTGGCTTCTGCTCGTTCCTGTAGCAGCATCTCCAAATGCCACTGCCCATTCAGTGGAAGACTGGAGCTGAGCATGCTCTGTTGTGGGGCAGCAGCCTTTGACATGCCTGGCAATGAATTAGATGCCATGAATCTGGAGGCAAACATTCAGGGACTCAAAGCCCTAGTTTTTAAGTGTTTGAAGCACAAGCTTCAAACAAAGGAGCTTGCAGGAGCACTTCACTAAGAAAAATGAGATAAATGGAGCATTTGTCCTTAATCTAAACCAGAGTGGTTACTGACAGAAGAAGGACACTGAGAGGATCAAAGCTGTTGCCAAAAAAACAAATGTGCTAGTTAAAAGAGAGGGTACAGCAGTATCTTCATTTCTACAGATACTTCCCTGTCTGCAAAACGCGGAGAGAGACTGCACATAAACATTTTTATTATCATGTCACATGATGGTGCTGCATTGACGGTGATAGATTTCCTGGCAAATGTTTGTGTAGAAAGGCAAACATATGGCAGAGTGATCCACTCTGAGACGGCTCCTTGGACCTGCGCCCAGCCCTTCAGGGATGTCGGGATCAGTCAGAACCAGTAGGTTCATTATGGGGGGTGGGGGTGTGTGTGAGAATGTGTGTGAGAGAGAAAATGGGCTCATATTCAGTGAAATAAAGGAATGTCTGATGTCTGAGGGTTTACATCAGCTTTGTGTGTACTTTGCTGCATAAAATTTCACTTGATAGCAGTTTAAGTAATGTTTAGTATAAATTTAATCTACCAGTTTTTCTTAGTAGCCTATAAATGTGGAAAACTACATAGTATTTGTAAGACTGAAATTCTCTCTGGAGAACTCAAATGCAGGACCTTGCTGGTCATGCAAGAGGGCAATCAGCATTAATGGGAGTTTTACACTCAGCAGGCTTGTGTGAGTGTGCTTCCTTTCATTGCCTCGTGCACCAGAGTACTGGGTACACCAGATAGACAGTGACCAAATTATTTCTTGTATTGCTGTCAGCAAAGTTGCACCAAGAGCATTTGGCCTGTGGACCTTTGTTACAACTATTGTAAACTACATATTTGCTGAGAAATTAATTTCTCACTTTAATTTGTATACCTCACTTTAATTTGTCACTTTATTAACTTTGGGAAATGGACACAAAATGGAACCATCTTTTGCCTGTTCATTTAAAGTCCCATTGCTGAAACAAACAGACAAATAAATTGCACGAAGTTTATATAATGGCCAGTACTGATGTAAAACAGCTTATGGGTTGTGGTTATAGAACAGCCTGCTGTTACTTGTTTATATTACTGCCCTGAATCTCGATTCTTCTTATCCCTTGTTAACAATGTTAACTTTATGTTACATGGACATTACTGACATATAGTTTATATTGGTTTGAATGCTTCTATGTTGGCTGCTGAAGTCTACATCCTATGAATTCCCTGTGCTACCATTGTAAGGTACAAACTATCCTGGAAGGCTGGTAGTGAGCAGAGGATGACACTGCATGGGAAAGCAAACTGCAGCTCATTTCAATTTCATGCTGTTACTGCCTGAGACTTGTATGAAAAGTAGATCTTTTTGTGTTGGCAAGGTCCAAAGTGTCATGTAGGTCCAGAGCTCTGTTTAAAGCAAGGCTTGTGAGACAGCACAATTTAACTAAAGGTCTGTGGTGCCTAACCAGATGTACCAATTCTTGCCTTTCTACTACTCCTCTGCTAGCCATGCTCCAGAAATTCACTGTTGGTCACTGGATGAACAAAAAGCAGCTATGAATATTCAAGCTATTTCTCCTTTTGGGGCACCATGGGCCACATGGCAACAAAGACTGACTCTTACCTTCAGAGGACCAGTATCTGCCCAGTACAGGAAGCTGTCAGGCCCTGTGCAGTTGCAGAGGGAGGATGCAGTACAAGCAATTAACACAGGCATTACATGAATGGACAGGAGATTTGGATATCACTTTTGGTCCCAAGTTCCCTGCTCAGCTCTAGACTGGCAATATGCCCTTTGAAAGTTTCTGTGGGAGGTTTGCCTGAGTGAGACAGGAGCATCATGCATGTCCAGTGGGAGAAACAGTCTGTTAATACCTGTCCATTATAAGATTATCATTGCCAATTCTGTTTGGCTGCTTCATCTCGTAATATTCTCTTTGACTTTCTTAATACTAACCAGCCTAAATATTTTATGATTGTCTTCCAGCAATATACTAAGCCCCTTGCTGCTACTCAGTGAAGATAGGTATCACTTTTCTTCTGAAAACATTTTGTTTTTCTGAAACATTGTAGTTTTCTGAACTACAGTGGGATGGTTTGAAGTAGGGTTCATGTGCAATAGGATAGCATCCACTTAAACATAAGTGACAGCTAAAGAAGAAAATAAACAAGTGGCCAGAAACAAGTCATTTCCTTACCGAGCCACTATGTTCTAATTACATAGTAATGTTGTCACTACTCTACAAATATGTTCATTTCCTGGCTTATAATACTGTCTCTGAAAATCTGTTTGTGATACTTATATTGTCTTTGTATCTTATTGAGATTTTACATTTTAGCAACTCAGTTTCTCAGTGATATGAATCAGAAGCAACTTCACTGCATCCAAAGTAGATAAAGTGGCACAAACAGTAGCAGAAACAGACCTCTGACTTCTAAGAGACCTAGTGCATATTGGCTGTTTGCTAGCAAGTGCAGTAGCCTTGATTTTTTATTATTATATTTATTATTTATAAACATATAACTTTCCAAACTCAGAATAAGAAAACCATGCTGTCTTTGAAGAGGGCAGTGTTGAGAAAAACAAAGTCAGACTGTGGGGAAAGGGATACATTATACAACAAAGGGATCACTGAAATGCCTGGCAAGGTAATATTAGGTTATAATCTTAATTGTTATTAAACATGCTTATTTCCTTTCCTCCACATTCTACTCATGACCTTTTCATCCTCTATACCACTTTAATTCCAGGCTCCTACATTAACCTTACTCATTAGAGTCATGGCAGACTTAATCAGCTGTCCTGGGTTTTCTGGGATGGATGAAGTTTTGAGGGGGGAATTCGAAAGAAATGAGGTTGCGATTCTTGAGAAGGACATGTCACGAGCAGGGAGCACAGGCAGGAGATCTCTGAGAGACAAATAGGTGAGCAGGATATTAGCTTTGCTGTGGTTAATGGGGAAACAATCAACATGTGGCTGCCACATGACAAGATGTAAGCGGGAAGGGGCAGTCTTGCAGGCCATCACAAGAAACATGATCTGGAGGTAGTGGGTATGTGGAATGTGTGAATAAATGTGCTTTTAAGAAGTTCTCACGGGAGCCAACTGGAACCAGTTCTTGCACTGCACAAGGTGATGTGCTTGTCTTTCAGAGCGCACCAGGAGGGTGAAGTGACAGCATTTCAGACCAATTGTGGTGGTGGTGGATTCAGCTGCTTTGGTCCCTCTCTTCCAGCTTCCCTTTATGCCCTGAAGGGGAAAGGAGTGGCTGCCCAGAGAGCTGAGTAGCTTATTTGTTAGGAAGGAGGGAGGGAGAGAAAATAACTTACCCCATTTCTGCCTGACCAGCAATGACTTACTTCCCCTGAAACCCATCAGGTGTTATACCATCCATATCCACTTCCCCGAGCCCTTCTTCATGCTGATTTTCATCCTGGCACCCATCATGGTCATCACCCTCAGCACCACCAGAGCCACACAGCCTGACGACTGTCTTTCATGCTTTCAAACCCAGTGAGCACTCATATCATCCAGAAGTCAGGGGGATGAGGCAGCAGGTCTGGGCAGGATGGGGGTGGGAAGGTGAGAAAAAAGTGTTGGGTTTGTCTGGGATATAGTTAATTTTCTTCACAGTAGCTCTGTTGGGTTTGTGACCAAAATGGTGTTGGTAACAGAGGGATGTGTGGGACTCAGCTGCCTACTGGAGTTAACCCACAGCACAGAAGCATCGGGACACTCAGTCCAGTGAAGCCAAGGTGTAAAACACAGGCCTGACAGGAAGAGGACATTTCCAAGTGACTCTTGAGCAAAGTGAAGGGATTATAAAGAATTGCCATATCCTCAAAGGCACTGCTTCACGTGGACTGGAGAAAGAGGGAATGTGGATGGGAGAGAGCAGGAAAGATCTGTGGTGCTCGTATCTGGAGAAAAGGACCTTCACAGAGAAGAAAAATGCTCATGGAAAAAGTAAGATAGTAAGATTTGGATGTGGCCTAGGGAGAAGGTGTGGAGGGAGATGAGCATAAGACCCAGTTTATTGATTTGAGTCTCTGAGAGCTTGGTGATGTTGAGCTTGGAATAGAGAAGGATGATCTGAAGAAAGTTTCAGAGATGACATGCCGAGTGTTTTTCTTCTGATTTCAAGAGAGTTGGAATGACATTCCTGTCATTCAGTTTGGATTCCATTAAACTCTCGCTGATGCCAAGCTATCCAGGAAGAAACTCCTGACTGAATTATGAAATCTTTTTTTTTTTTCCTGTGGTAACACTGACGCATCAGACTGCAGTACAGCAGATGAGATTCAGGGCTTGGGTTCTGGAAGTGTGAATTCTAGAGCAATAGGTACATCCCAACATCAAACTGCTGCTCCTGAGAGGGGCTTTATGGTACAAAGCAGCAACAATGCCCAGAAGTTTCATGCCAGCCACAAAGTTACAAATCTCCTTAAATAAATATTGTTCTGTTGTCCATGTTGGGATGTAATTATTCATTAAGTCACATTTCAGAAGGCATTTTGATGAATGTACTGGAGGGCATATGAGAGGAATCCTTTTCTCCAGTATTTATGAGGGGAAACTGCAATGGGGTAAGTGTCATGAATCTGGTACTAAATTTATTGTTCCTGTCAACTCTCAACATACTTCTCACTCAATAAATCTCTGAGGCTTTAGATGACACATCTAAAATATTTCCTCAGAGGAAAAATGTCTGTTGCACGTTTTCTTTCTTAGGTATTATGGCTTTATAGCTTTAGAGATGGAGTTTCTCACCTGGCCATTTGAAGAGGCATTTTATAGATTAGTATATCAAATAGAAATGAGAAGTCACTAGTTTCATTGCAATGAATGACATCTATAACAAACATTTAAAATTATGGGAACAGCAAAGTATATTCTGCAACTTCTGTCCATCAGGATAATCTTCCTATTGTGTGAAATGTTTATGGAAATACTAGATTTTGTCAAGTGTTTCTCAATAAATGGCTGCTAAAGCATCTCACATGCCACAAGAAAAAATTCAAACAGTGAAGTTGCAAAGTCAGGTAGTCAAATTTTAGGAAATACTCCAGTTGCTTGAAAGGTTTGTGATACAATCTGTAATAATCTCCCTCTGATTTGTGGGGGTTTTTTTCCCCATAGAAAACCTCAGGCTGGTTACCACTTAGAGATTCTGGTAGGTCAGAGAGTTTGAATGCAGTGTCAGGATTTCCACATAAACTGATGAGCCAACTTGGCAGCACAATAACAGGTCATTAGTCTTTGTATGGAGAGCTTGCCAGCAGAGAATGAGATGTACCGGGTCACAGAATTTTGGTAGATAATGTGTGGGTTTTCTTGATGTATGCTAAGATACTCTGAAGTCTTTGTGTCCTTACACTCATGACTGCTTTTACCTCTATCTCTTAATCCCTTTCTGCTTTTCTTCCATCTTTCACAGGTTTTAGCTCCTGCTCCCCTTCCAGCTTTTCCCAGTTCTCTCTCTGCATGTCGATTGGGTCACTCCACTCTGTTGCTGTTGAGGTATTCATAGGGAGGCAGCCACTTTTCCCTCTCATGAGCTTTGCTTCCACAGTCATCTCCAGTCATGAGCTGAATCACATTCACTTTAGCCTAGAGCATGTTTAGTCCAGACAGAACATGAGACTTGTTTATCAATCCCTATTGAGTGTGATTGAATGCTTTTCAGACTCTTGCAACTCAGCTACGTTCATATGATACCTGGCAATTTGGTAATTTTGCAGTTATTTCTTCTGCAGTCATTATCAGAATAGTTTTTATTCATCATGGAAAATTTCAGTTCTAATGGTTAAATTATGAAAGCTATGTAAGCAACTAAACCCAGAGGTTTGAATTGGAACTTGTTAAGCAGCACTGAGTGTAGGCATCTTTTGCCTGCTGTAGCTTTAGCTGAAACGCCTGTAGAGAACAAGGAATGGCAGCAATGCACACTTGCTAATAACATTTCCATCCCATACAAACCTTTCCAGCTCACAGTGGAAAGCTACCAACCAGAGAGGAAGTTAATATTAACTGAAGTGCTTCAATCTCTTCTGCCTCTAGGATACACCTTCACACCTCTGCAACATGTAAAGCAATCACTGTAAAGATTGTCTAATTTAATGTGATTAGGAGTGTGTAACATAAGAAGATTCATGAAACTGAGTATAGATAACTTGCTCCAGCTATGATACATACCCTTCTCCCTTCTAAGCCTATTACAGAGAAGGCTTGAGATCCCCTGGTGAGCTTCTTATCTCCAGTAATTAAGAATATCCTAATGGGCATGGTAAGTGCCTTTCTGTGCATGTTGGGATGGACATAAAACATCATGGCCTCTTTCTACCTGACATGAAGTAGCTCTGTGATTTCAGACAGTGCTCTCAGACACATCTTGCACTGGGGAATGGCTCCGTTTCAATCCAGAACAATTTCCTATTAAAATATTCAACAGAGAAGCTCTAGCTTATTGTGGAAATAGACAAAACACTGATCATTGTAATCATCACTGAAATATTTTTACATACAGGAAAAGGAAATGCATGAAGAAAGAAAATTATACCATCTATAGATAGATACAAGAAGTAATTTTATTTCAGTGTCTAACAGTAAAGTTGATGGTACAAGTGGCCATGCTGCAGAGATCTCAGAAGAGATTTGAGCAAGGAAAGCAAAAATTGTAAGGTGGCCAGGGATGAAATGTTAGAGGCAAATACTGTGTTCAGTTCTGGGCCCCTCAGTTCAAGAAAGACATTGAGGTGCTGGAGCAAGTCCAGAGAAGAGCAACCAGGCTGGTGAAGGGACTTGAGCACAAGTCCTATGAGGAGAGGCTGAGGGAGCTGCGGTTGTTTAGCCTGGAGAAGAGAAGGCTCAGGGGAGACCTCATCACTCTCT
>JAWWLV010000018.1:9986518-10056948 GCA_035041135.1 Platyrinchus mystaceus
ACAGTGGGGTTGGATCAAGGGTTGGACTTGATGATCTCGGAGGTCTCTTCCAACCCAGTTAATTCTATGATTCTATTATTCAAATACAATAATCTGTGTGGCTTCAACAGACACAATGTAGGCAGCTTCTCACAAAATGGCAGGTGCAAAATAGCACCATGAATAGTTTGCATACAAACAGGTGATTGTGGTCATGGAGTATTTAATGCGAAACTTAGGTATGTTTAAAAATTTATTCATTACTTTGGAGGGTTCTTTTGAAATTAGGCCTTTTATGTCCACACACTTTCCTCCTAAAGATTGATCCATACTTTTGAATCAATGAAATTCTTTCACTATGAAAGTTTTCAACCAGGAGCGTGTAGGGTTTTTTTCCTCATATGAATAGGGGGGAAGTGATCGGAACCAGCTTGAAGATTCTCAATAGCTTAAGAACAGCGTTTCCTGGGATTTATTGGGAAAGCAAAATTCAGTAGCGTGGTAATGATTTCAAAATAGTTACCTCAGGCACCATCTCTCCTGGGTGACTCAGGGTTTCACTCAGGGTTTCTCCTGGCCCTGCCACCTCCCTGCATGGTCCTGCTGGGCCTCTGCCTTCACTCCCTCTTCCTGCATACTTGTGTACACTGCCC
This sequence comes from Platyrinchus mystaceus, assembly GCA_035041135.1. Taxonomy (NCBI): domain Eukaryota; kingdom Metazoa; phylum Chordata; class Aves; order Passeriformes; family Tyrannidae; genus Platyrinchus; species Platyrinchus mystaceus. Next base: position 9,987,151 of record JAWWLV010000018.1, read on the forward strand.
TGCTCTGGAAATATAACACCTGTCTGGCAGGCTGAGAGATGAGAGAGAACCTGGTATTATCATTCTGGGGAGTTTAGGGGGAAGGAGAGACTCATCCCTGCTGCAGGTCTCACTTGCTCTGTAAGGACATGCTGTTGCTGCATCTGTGACCTGCTGGTCTTTGTGCCCAAAGCAGATACAGCTGTTGGCTTCTGTACATGCAGTGCATATATCAGCAAGCCTCTGCACTCCTCCATTCACTGTTATGATCTGAAACTGTTCTTGAAGTGTTTGGAAGAAACTCTCTTCACTCCCCTTTCCCACTTCTGTGTAAAAGAAGTAGATGAACTCCCCTTTGTAACAGAACAGAAATGAAAAGAATACAGGTGACATAGCAGGAGATGTCGGGCCTTGTATGCTGTGATGAGTGGCTGAGGGGTTTATATACCCTACCAAATTCCTTTGCTGTTTGTGCTGAGGTGCTTTTCTGTACTGTTAATGTGTGGAACATTGATTTGGTTTTTCAGTTATCAGCAGGAAAATTTGCTTTTTCTTCTCCATGCTTTCCAAGCATCTTTACCATGGCTTGATGGAGGAACTGTCTGCAGAATGTTTGAAAATTTTCAGCTGGCCAAACCTGAGCGGAGTTCTTACCTTAGCAACTCATTTATCCTCTGCAGTCTATACACAAGAGGGAAAGAGAGCTGCATCCTTGCATGTCCCTGGGATGAGTTTTCTTTGGAGCTCTAATATGTGATTATCTTCACTGCAGACTAGAAACATTATTCATTCACTGTGTTGGGACAAAAGAAAGTAAAAATGTGTAATTGCAATCAGACATTTCAGTTCTGTATTGAGTTACTTTGAGTGTTGCTATTTTGACATAAGCAATACATTGTTGCATGGGTGTATATATAAAGTGTAGAGTTTCCTTTTGGAAGAAGTTGGCACACATCCTGCTCCTTTTCGATTTAAGGTCACTAAATAAGGTACTAGAAAGAGCTATTTGTATCTGAGATGAAAAGCAGATAAGGCATTAAAAAAAGGGGGGGCAGCTCCACCTCTAGTAAGTATTCTGGAAGTAAGGCTGGTTTGGGGAGCTGATAGAGGTATGGAAAGTAAGACAGCACATAGGATTATTCTGGACAGACTCAGATCAGAGTTCACAGCTCCTGTAGTCAGAGATTTTACATTACGTTTTTCTGAAGGGAATTTAAACTGAAATTAGGTATCAATTTAAAAGGATACAAAATCCTATTTGATGTGAAAGTGAAAGTGAGCTGTTTGGCCACATGTCTATACTGAAAGTGGCTGCACTGGCAGCCCTGTCACTGATTTCAGTACTTCAGGAACACATAACAGCACTGAGCACAGTGCAGGCTAATCATCTAAATGTTTATCTGGCTTTTCAGAATTTTTTTTTTCATTAGTCTGCTACTGATACTTGAGTTAATGATTTTACAGCAATGCTTTCACCAGCAGGGAAGTGCTTATCTTTTTTTACGACCCAGAGTGACAAACTTTATTGACTTACATACTAGCAACAGCAGCATTTGGGTACCAGACCCACATCTGCGGATACCATAAACAGCAAGAGTCTTCTTGGTCCTGTTCCAGCCCAGGAACAGGTGCTAGAAGAAGGATTTATTTGTCTTATTTCTCTGCCATTACCATCCCTTGCAGACTGGAAGTGCTCTCTATGGTCCATCTACTCCCTCCCCAAAATGTGACCCTACAGTCTTCAGCCATCTATTTCCTTCTTCATCAGCAGGAACTGCCTGTGGCCAGGTGCTTTCCTTGGGACTCAGAGAAGCACCCAGCCAGAGATGCCTCCCTACACCCAAAGAGGACAGTTGCCATCTTGAATGGGGGAGTGGTAGGGGAATCCGACCTGCAGAAAAACCTGTCCTAAGCTTTTCCATTTGTAGCCCACCTTGCAGGTGCCTTTCTAGTTTTGCTCCACTAGACAATACTTCAGTGTAACAAATGTCAATAATAATTGATGTCTGCACATTACAACTGAACTGGTAACATTATGGTAAAAGCAGCACTATTTGGGATTTGTGAGTTCCTAGTGCTTCCCTTCCACAGGGGTGGACATTTGTAGAAACCAGCATCATCTGGCAAGTGCCAGATTCCAAACACCCTGTGAGGGGAAGCCCCCCTTGTGCAGCTCCGAGGTCCACGGTTTGGTGCCCGTGGGTTTTAGTTTTAGGCTGAGAAGGCAGGTGGAGGGGCTGGCGGTGGGGAAGAGGTTGGGTACAGAAATTGGGAGAACGCTGTGCCTGAGAGCCAGGCCCTTGCCTAGGGTTTGCTCAGGGCCAGGTCCTGGTGGCACGGGGAGGGCTCAAGAGGGGTCTGCAGGCACCGTGCTGGGCCTGGGCCTCCAGGACAAGGGGGGACAGGGCGTTCCCAGGCCCAAAGGCCCGGAGCCTTCGGCCGGGAGAAGCGGACGCCCTGCTGCAAACACCGGCCGGCTTCTCCTCGCCGCCCAGCCTCCATGTCGGGCGCGCATAAAGAACCATGTCATGCTTCAGCGAGGAAGGGAGGGCCGGGCGGGACTGGAGCGCTCTCTGCTCTCCTATTTTCATAGAAACCGATCTGTGTACCTAGAAAATAACAGGAAGGGAAAGCGCGGGGGGGAGGCGCGGGCGGGTTGGGGAGGGAGGGGGGGGGATAAGAAGATCCTGTTTTCGGTCGCTGCCCGAGGAGTAATTCGGCGGAGCCGGCTCCATATTCCCGGGGCCGCGGCGGCTGCGGCGGGGATGGAGCGGGCGGCGTAGCCCAGCGCGCACGGGGGGGCCGCGGGCAGCGCCGCGCCCGCCGCCGCCGCGGGGCGAGGGCTCCCCGGCCGCCCCCGCCCGGCCAGCCCCGCTCCCTGGTACCGGGGGCTGCTGGGGTTGTGTCCAAGGCCTCCCCCTCCCCCGCGTACACACTCACACACAGACACACGCACACACACACTCGCACACACACACTCACACACACACCCCATCTCCTCCTGCCGCCGCCGCCGCCGCCGCCGCCGCCGGAGAGATCGGGGATCGCCCGCGGCCCGGCCCCGCTCCCGGCTGCGCCCCGTGCCCGGGCGCATCGCACCCCGCGGGGGCTCGCCCGGCTGCCCCCGGGGCGGCGTGCGCGGGGCGGGGGGTGCGGGAGGGCGGGGGGACACACGGCGGCTCCCGCGGCGGCTCCCGATGGCTCGTCCGCGGCCCCGAGAATACAAGGCTGGAGACCTGGTGTTCGCCAAAATGAAGGGGTACCCGCACTGGCCGGCCCGGGTGAGTACCGCGGCGGGGGCGCCCGGCCCCGCGCCGCCGCCCCCCTCGCCCCGCACAGCCGGGCGGGCACGGCCGGGCCGCGGCCACGGAGCCGCCGCAGGGCCTGGCCCCGGCCCCGCCGGACGGGGGGCCGCGGTGCGCGCCCACCCCGCTATTATTGTGCATCTTTTCTTTGATCTGCAGATTTCTCCCCGGCCCCCCGGGAGGAGGAGGAGGAGGAGGAGGAGGAGGAGGGAGAGGAGGGAGGGAGGGGGGCGAGCGCGGGCTGTACCTGGGTTGTTATCGCGGGGAGGAGGCTTGGGGAGCCGGCAGCCCTGCCCGCATGACAACGATGCTGTTTATTATACGCCCTCCCTCGCCCCGGCTCCCCCGGGGGGCAGAGGGGCCCCCGCGGCCCGGGGCAGGGCAGGGCAGCGCGGCCGCCGCCCCCAGCCCGGCGCGGCCCAGGGACCGGCGGGGACAGCGCTGCGGGCCCGGGACCTGCGGGGGAAGGGGCACGGGCTGGGGCAGGGACAGGTGTGCAGGGGGAGAGAGCCGGAGCCAGGCTGCGGGTGTCCCCGGGGCCGGTGGGCGCGGGAGGCTCAGCTCGGCTCGGCTCGGGGAGTGAAGCGGGGTCTGGCTCCGTGGCAGCCCCCCAGCCCAGCTGCCACCCCTCTGCACCCGCGCTTTTTGGGTTTCGGGCCTCCCGCCGCACCTTGTCCTTTAGCGGGTTGACTTTCTTTCATAGGCCTTTGTCATTTTTTGTTTTATGCTGCCATGATACAACTGAGGTGCAAAGGCATCGTGGGCATTTGGCGGTCAGATAAGGGCTGGATTGTGTTTAAACAGACACTTCTGGTGCTGCTACAGTAACGCGGGGCAGAGCTTTCTCCAGGGGATCTGTTACCGTGGCACACTTACACTGCCGGTCCCTTCCCGCCTCTTTGGTCACTGTTGTGTAAACTCCCTGAGTAACACGTGTTGTGGGAACTCTTGGCAGGCATCAACCAGTGAGTCTGTATTTACTTGTCTTCCTCAGTCTTACTGGGATGACTGGGTAATGCTTCATGCCATCATTCTCTAGTCAAGGAAAGTTGCTGGTCTCTACAGACTGTAAAGAAGATAGTGAAGTGTTGTATGCAGGGAAACAGAGAGGAGCAGGGTAAAGATGGACTGACATTTAGCATTACCCTTGACAAGAGAGCCCTGGAAAAGGATGGGTGTAAGTGCTGGAAAGGTGTCCTGAGCAGAACTAAGGAAGCAGGAGAAGTGGTGTTGAACAGCAGACACTGTACAAGGAGGGAAGGCCAACGCCGCAGGCTTAAGCAAAGGTTGGTGAAAAAAGAGTAGCGAGAGGGTGCTAAATATCTAGAAGCCTGTAAATAAGGTGGCACATTCAATTATTTTGGCAGAGCAGGCTAAAATTAGCATGCAAAAGACCGAACATAATCAACAACGGGTTGTGGTTTTATAATTCTATCATTATACCAGTTGGTGGATATACTACCTAAAAAATGGCAATTTATGTCAGCAGAACAGCATGAGCCACTGAAAATTGACTTCTTTCCTACCTCTCTCATGGTTTAATTTACTGTGAAAATTTTAATGTGAACAGTTGAGACCATTACCACGTTGAAGCATGTTAATCCCTTTCCTTTTTGAGCCTTTGTAAAACTCCCATTTGTTTACTCAGAAGCAGAACGGGGCCTTTTGTTTTAATGGCATTTCTTTCCTTTCAAAAAATCATTATATGCTATGCAGCTGGTCATAGCCTTTGACTGGGTTGCTAAATAGATATCTGAATGGCAATAATATCCAACAAAGTGCATCTTCACTAGGAAAAAACAGGTGTGCTGTTTTGTGTTCACATTGCTCACTTCCTTTGTGCAGACTAACAGGATGTAAAGTTCAAGTGAAGACAAAGCAGTCTCTAGTTTTAACATGACTTAGCAAGTAGAGGCAGAAACTGTAGAGAGCCCAGAGTCTACCACTGGGTAGGAAGAGAGCTGTCAGGCCAGGGGACCATTGATACTGGGTGTTAGTTCGCCAGAGTGTCAAGAGGCACAGAACGTGCTCCTGTAAGTTGTGATGGGGTTACACACAACTTCATGGTAGATCAGGCTGATGTCTGCCTGACCTAATACTATCATGCTGTCTTTACTAAGACTTTTCTTCATCTTGGTTGCCAAGGTTTGCCTGATGCACGCTTTCTTAAGCGAAGGAAAAACCTACTGAGGACATCGATCTGTATTTTGTTTCCCTAAAGACATTATTGCATACAAGTACGGAGAAAATAAATATTTGAGTTGAGAATGCAACTCGGATACCCTTATTAACTGAATGCCTTTTATCCAGGGGATTCACTTGTTTCCAGATCCTTGAGTGGTTTCTAGCTACTTCTTTATTCATTATGCAATTAGCGTGTTTGATCTTTGTATTCTCATAAAAACTTACATATTTCATGCTAATATAGTAGCTTAATAATAAGCGTAACAATACATTTAAATGGCAGTGTTATTGCCCCTACCAAATGGTGTTTGGCATCTCTGAGACCTTTGGCATGAATTTCCTGTCTGGGGACAAACTTCTTAAACTGTGTTTAATAAACCTGAGAAGTGTTACAGCAGGACAGAAGTGCTCTGTCTGCCCTTTAATGAAACACACAGACATAACTGACCTGGCACAGAATCCACAGTGTATTTTTGTGTGCATGGGTAGTGTCATACAGAGAAGGATCCCAGAAGCTCCAGTGGCAGCAGTGCAGAGCTGGGCCCAGCTCAGTGACTGACTCCTGGCTCTCACTAGGTGGGCTCTCACTCATGGGCTCAGCCAGCTCCACGTGGCCCAGCACAGCAGACAAATCCAGCACAAAGGCAGCAGTCTTCCCACCCCCTCTCTTTGGAGGTATGTTGATCTAGAGTTCAGCAAGAGCAAGACCAGCAAGCCCAACTTCCATCCCTGTGAGTAAAGAGAGAGAAACGGGGCAGAAAGTGCCCAGATAGTGATGATATGCCAGGGGACCATTGGAAAATTTTTTCTAATAACTGATGGTGTGTTATAGCAGTCAAACTGCATTTAAAGTTTCTTTGTGGATTGGTCTTGAATTAATTTTAAAGGGACCAAATTCGCCACGCTTGGCCAAAGCGGTAATGGCACATACTTGATGTCTGAAACATGTCACTGAGGTCTTATTATGTGTAAGGGCTGCTTTGCATTTTGGGGTCACATTTTCTGGTGCAAAGCCAAAAGTTCCTTTGGCTTGACTGGAGGACAGGGAGTAGGTTTAGGGTTTAGGCCCCAAGAATTGTATTGAAGTTTAATAATAACGGTAGATTAAATACAGACAACAGTTCGGTTTAACACGATTTTTCTGTTAGTCTGTGATGTCTGTTGTTTTCAGATGCTCATCAGAAATGCAGAATAAATACCAACTGGCCAGGTCATCAATTGCTGTAATCCAGCAAATAAGCAATTGTGTATCCAGAGTGCCTACAAAAATAGAGGGAAGATGCCATTGTGGTTAAAATGTAGAAAATAAGAATTCAATTCATTGTACATTTTTGAGTGGTCTTTGTCTTTGAAGCACTAAATCCCTGTGTCTTACTTGTTTGTTTATAAAAGACAGTTAACAACACTTTTCCCTTTAAAAAGGTGTTGTAGAGTGGAGACAAAATCACTAATGTTTATGAGTTGCTTGGCTACTGCTGTGATAGGAGCTGTATTAGCACACATAGACAGAAAAATCTCTCTCTTCAGATACCCTAGTTTATCTAGGATAGATGTCCTGGTTTATTGAGAAATTGCCCCTTGAATACTCACTCAGATGAGATAAAAGGGAAAAACTAGTGGTAGATTCAGAAAGATCGATAATGGTGTTTGTTTTATGAGTGACCCTGAAGAAACAATAGGCACTTAGTTGCTGAAATTAGCCGCTGATTTAAAAATAGGAAGGAAGCTGCTAATGCAACTGTAGAGAGCAGAGAAAAAGTCTGTAATGACCTCAATAAAATAAGAACATGCCCAAATAAGTGGTTGATGCCATTATTATACAGAAATCTAGGATTGTACAGCTGGGGAGACGAACTGTATTTGGGTAAACACAAGTAGTTTGTGGAGGGATGGTAAAGTTGGTTTAGGACAATACAAGAGATCCAAGCAGGTAAAACAACATATTTTAGTGTCAAACATATGGATGTTTAAAGCTGTTTAGAACATTTTGCGTTGGGAGGACAATGTAGCCTTTAAAGTGTTGGTGTCACACTAACTATTATGAAGGTGCATTTACTGTCTTTGAGGGCTAATTTTCTGTTTTCTGGACTCCTGTTTGTCTTGTCCCATTCTTTTATTGCTACTCTGAATTAACACATACTTGAACTCCAAATTTTCTGCTTAGCTAACAGTCCTCATATGAATGTCACTATTGAAAAGCATCTGCCAATAGCAATGGCAGAACAGTATCTGGGGCACTTAAATGTATTAGAGTTGCAAATGGATGTGAAATTCTCAGTATATTGCTTAGAGTAATACATAGTAAAAGCTGTCATTTTAATGGGAACTAGTGTCTGTGGTGGGCTGAGCATCATAAATGTAATGATTACATGATAGTTTTTAGTTGAGTGCCTATTTTCAGTATTGTTGACTATGTCCTCCATCCAACAAGGCATGAAAGTAAGGCACTTCAAGGTCTGAACTAAAATAATTCCAGGGAAGGGTTTAAAGGTTGGCTCATCCTGTTCACTGAAGTATGTGTCAAACATATGGATGTATGGCTGGAGTAAACATATATGCAACATATATGAAGTATGGCTGGAGCTAGTGGGTTGATTGTGGTGAAGCTGTAGGTGTAGGACCAAGGCCTATCTTCTGACAGAATTTGGTAAAGAAGGTATTTAACCAGGTACAGCTTTGGTCTGTTATAATTGCAAGTATGACAGCTTGAAAATATCAAAACCTCAAACACATCGTAGAAGAAAGATTCGGCATTTTAAGTGTTTGATATTTAAAACAGACCATTTGTTTTTGTATTAGTATAAGGATATGGTAAGGTAGGTCTTTCCCTGGCAGGGTTTATCTTTTTTGGCAAAGAATGACAGACAAAAATCATATTAGATCCAGAAAACTTCAAAGGGTCCACCGGGAATAGACAACAGATCTTTCTCTGTGTTTTTCTGCCAAAACTCAGTCTGCAGTCTTGTGAGCTTTTCTCTTTGGCCATTTGGGACCTGTCCAGTCCTTTACCATGTGCTTTTCTCCTTTTTCCCTTTTGGTTGCTCTGGTTTATGACCTCACTTTTGCCGCGTTACTAAATATGAGTCTCCTGTGACTTCCCCTTTACCAACTCAGGACTTCTTCAGTCTCTCTCCCTTTTTAATTATGTACCTCACTCATACATCAGTCCTCGGAGATCTGCAAGCAATTTTTCATGGCTGTCTCTGTTTGTTCCTTTCTGAGATGGGACATGATTTGCTGATTACTGCAAAGGTCTGTCTTATCCTGGGAACTGATGGTGAGGTCGTGGCTTCTTCAGGCAGCACTCACATGACTTCTGCTGTGGTGCATCAGAAAAGAGCACATTTGAGGCAGTGAGTCCTTTATGGAATTATTGTTACTTTCTAAACCTTCCACACCGGGTTGACACATATTGCTTAGACAGCATTTAAACTGTTATTTGCAGATACCTGGTAATATTCTAGAGTAAGTGTGAGTGCCTTTTCAATGACTTCATCAGCTCATTGAGTACCAATTCCTTCATTTCCTAAAACAAAATTAACAGGAGTGAAGCATGAATTCTCCCAGTGTTTGGAAAGTAGGGAACTTCAGCAGCTGATGGTCCTTCTCCGTCTTCCTGCATTCAGTTTTAAGTTTGAATTACAAAAAGATTTCATCTGAGGATTGTAGCATAAAATGTCTTAATTTTTATATATAAAGTTGAACCATAGCTTATGGTAAAACCTTTCCAGTTGCTCTTGTTTGGCAAATGAATCATTTTGGGGCCAAGATGTTCTATGTTTGTTGTTAGCACGGCAGGGGTATATGGGAAAAGATCTTTAAAATTGAGTTCTTTAAATCTCTCTGTTGGTTTTTTTCCTCTTTAATTAGTTTAAATAACTAGCCCCAAATGTGCAAGTCCAATCTTTTTGTGTAAATGACAATAGATGAATACATTTTCTCCTGCAGTGTCACGATTTTAAGTCCAAATGAAGCTAACACAGAATGAAGACAGTTGCCTCACAAGTTTTGAGGCAATAAGAGCTGAAGTTTTTCATACCCTTACTGTACAGACTTTTTGTAAAAAATTTTCCTTGTTACTTTGAAGCCACTGAATAATTTTCATCAACTGATCTCATGGAAATCATTGGATACATGTTTTGGCTGGAGGAAGGGTGCCCCTTTCAGTAAAATATGTAGCCTGTCAAGTTAATCTGTATATTCCTATTACAAAAAGATAGGATGAATATTAGTTTCCCCTTCATTAGTTGACAGACCTCTTCTTTTTATTATTGTGTAAAGAACCTTTTAGGACCCCCAACTGGAATGAAGTTTTTGTAGACAGAAAAATGAGGACTGAGTTTTCAGTCTTTACTCTTCGTTTCCTGATTTTTCCCATCATAATAATGCATTAACAAGTCTTCCTGCATTTAGGGTAATAAAAACATTGTAAGCAAGTGGTTGCTGACAGTAAGTATATATAATTGTCATTTGAGGATAGATGAAAGGATTTCCTGATGATGCTGGAGAAGTGATGACAATGTGGAGAGGTTGGACGTTTTAACTGTTTGAAATGGTGGTGTCTGAGCAGCGAAGACCTTTCCACTGTGTGCTTGAGAGACAGACAGGAGAACGAGCCTGCCTGAGGCCCCTTGGTAATACTGTGATTTGAGTGATAAATATAGCAACAAACACTGGAAAGTAGTTTGTGTGGAGCAGGCAGGAAGAGGTCAGCTTTTTAAAGGTGTTAGAAATTAGCTGAACTCCAGTACTTCCCTGTTTCTTTAGGTACCTTGGTACAAGTCTGCCCCTGTGCCATCTGTATCTCTGCAAGGTACATATGTGTATACACAGCCCTGTTCTGTGCACAGGTACACGCACTGCCATGGAAAAGATTAGATGATTCAAACAGGAGTAGCACATTGCCATGGTAGGGCATCAGTTGAGTCTGGACTCCAGCAGAGGCAGCATCGCCAGAGAAAGGCCCAGTATTTCATCTGAAGCACAATAGGAGCAACAAGAATGAACAGTTATTTGAAAGATGCCAAGAAATATTTGGCAAACAAGAGTATCATGAGGTAAAGCTTCTAAAACTTAAAGAAGGAAACAGATCCTTTGCTTCCTCCTCTTGGGAAGGTCTCTGCAGTACTGGCTTTGCACATCTGAGATTGTTTCATTCATTTGTGTAGCAGCCAGTTCTAAACCTGATACCAAAACTGGATATAAACTGCAGATTCATTTCCAGTATTCCTTTCTTCTACTCAGACTATTTGATATGACAGGCTTGATAATACTTTTGCCTGAAGGGTATGTGAGGCCTGGTCTTGTGGGTTGGTTTTGTTTGTTTGTCTATATTGGGGTTTGTTGTTGTTGTTTTTTTGTTTGTTCTAGAAACCAAAAGGAAGGTAAGAAATTTGAGTAAATACTGCAGCATCTTAACAGAACAGTGAAGTTCCCATGTTATGATGTAGTTCCTATTGCCCTGCTCTGAAGTTCCCCGTCCTTCAAATGGTCTCAGGTCAACCCAAATATTATCCTTGGCATCATTGCTGCTCCGAAAAGACACATAATGTCCTTGAATTTCAGAAGGATGTTATCTCTGCCTCCTGGCCTTTTGTAAAGCCCTGCTGAAATCTGAAAATGCCTTCAGAGTCAACATAAAGGGAGGAGATGACGTTGTACTGTGCTCTGGGCAGCACAGAGCCCAACATTAAAAAGGACAGGTGTCCATAGACTTTGGTCTCTGCCTTAGAAAAGTACATTTAAGTCTCTTTCAGCGTTCCATTAGCAGACTGAAAGGTTAATTAGCATACATCTGTAGCTCCTACAATGCAAACTGGAAACAACTGTTTATTTTGCCTTGCAGCAACGTGTAAAAAACCTAGAGAGAGGCTGTTTGCCAGCTCTGGTTTGGCTGCCTGAATAGAAGACATAATGTAACAAAAGGGGGAAAACAGGGCAAGGAATATCATACACCAAAGAGTTTCTTTAAAACCATCAGTTAACAAAAACATCCTATATTCAAGAGAGTAAATAGGGCCAAGGAGGAAGGAAACAATTCCAGACTGTTGGGACCTTATAAGTATCACTGTGGTGTCACCAATGTCAACTAGGAAACTGTGTCAGTCTTTAAAGTCAGTAACTTTGTTCTCCTTGGGCTTGGAAGGCACCTACCTGTGAAGCCACTTGCCACACAGAGAATAAAACCAATCTGAAGCAACGAGTAGAAGAAACTTTTAAGTCTGGGAGAGCTCAAGACACAGTTGCACAATAATGGAAACCATTTCTGGGAATCAATCCTGTATCAGACTGGATTACTAAATATACTAAATATAAGTACATATTGAAACTTAATAATAACATAGGGAGTGACCTTACAGAGATGTGTAGCATCAGTCTGGAGATGCAATCCAGGTGGGAGAAGCAGGAAAGTACAGATAGAGGAGCAAATGCTATCATTGCAAAGAACAATTCTGTAGCTGCTGTTACTCCCTTGATATGCTGATGTGTTTTGCATCCAAAGTCATTAAATTAAAGCAGCTCTTTTTTGCTAGTTTTATTTCAGCTCTACAGATCTTATATTTTGCAATGTGAAAAGGATACTGTGAACCCCTTCTTTTAATTCCTGAAGGATGGGCTATTTTCCTTATCTTGAATCTCCTTCACACAAAGAAAACAAGAACCCAGGTCTCCATTCCTGGCTATTACCCTAGTCCCTAACCTATTGTTTGGTAACTAGGAGGCAGTTCCTCCAGCTCTTCCTCCACTTACCCTTTGGGAAAAGTTCAGAGGTAGGGCACTTATGGTTCACCTTCTCTATGGCACTATCAGTATTTTCCCTTGCAGGAGCTGTGGGGTGGGAACAAGGGAGGGAGACACTGATGGAGGAGTGTTTGGATTAGCATGGGCCATGGGTTGGCTGTCCTGACAAAGCAACATCAGGTGATGCCAGAAAGCAGAGCACTGTATGTTGAAAGGAGGTTTGTATCCTTCCCTCTCTTGAGTTTTGCCTTTTTCTTTCGTACTCCTTGTGCAGAGACCATCCAAGCATGATGGCTATGCTGTCCATGCATGGCCTGCCTTCCTTCTTTGAGATAGAATTTGTTACTCAACCCTGTATGTAAATCAATCCTGCCAGTCCCACTGATTGCTTTTGGTGTGTGCATTGCCCTAAATATCTACATTTTTCTTTAGCTTCCTACAACACGTTCCCAACCTGTATGGCCGTGTCCTGCACACGGCCTGGATCACTCTCCTGGGTGCAGTTGCACCACGTGGGGTTCTCTGCCTGCTCCCTGGCAGGACCTGTGTTTGTATTTGAGGATTGCTGTAGATTGCCTTGACCTTTGCAGCACATTGGTTGTTCAAATGTATCTTGTGGTCCACTGCTGGCTTCCCGTAGTATTGCCGCTTCCAGCTTTCTCTCTCTGACATGGCCAATCCTTTTTCCCAGATGTGTCAGCCTTTGCCTTTTACAGACTGAGTTTCAGTTTACTTGCAGCTCGTATTTCTCACAGACCCAGGACTGTGAGTCAGTTGTCATTGGGTTTACAATCACTGGGTGTAGGGAAGTGACTGCATGTTTCTGCATACACACCTACAAGCATAAAAAACTGTCTTTGCCTGAAAATCTGCAAAGGTTCCCACCTTGCTGTCCCAAATGCCTCTTCTAGAACATGGAAAAAGGTGCTAAGGGAGGCAGATCCTGGCAGGGAATACACCTAAGCAAGGCATCTCATGCTAGGCATTGTATCCTACTGTACTGGCATGTTTTTATCATCCGTTTCTTAAACTAATTAGTTGCTAGTTGGTTTTCAGCCCAGATGTCACAGTTTCCATCTGAGCCAGTGTAAATTTGTATTTCTGTAAGGATTTCTTCAGACACTATTATCTGGAATCCAATTAAGTAGCGTTCATTCAGGATTAATCACATATGGAAGTGTTTGCAGAACTGAGGTTCCTGTGTTCTTAGCAGTGCCCCATTACTGCTGTGTTTCATTATCCCCCAGCAGGGACAGGCTTGGGCATTTCATGTGTTCTAGGAGTAACCCTGCACAGATCCTCTGCGTGGCTGGAGGCTTTCTGTCCTGGTTGTTATGGAATAGCAGAAGGAAGATGATACCTATCCCATTAGTTTGCTCTCTAAAGACCATGTCCCAAAGGCAACGAATGAGTTCAACTGCATAAAGATTCCTTGATTTCAATAAAACTGCTTACATGTGTGCTGCCGTGCCTGTAGAAACATAAAGTAGGACCAGAGCCTAAGGGAGAAGGCAGACATTCATCTTAAAAAAGAAAAAAATAAAAGATGACATTCCTTACTGCAGTGCCTCTCCAAATACCAGGGCTTTTGAAAGATACTAGTGGTGCAGCAAACTTGAAAGATAATTCTTTTCATATGGTGTCTGGATCAGGTGACTTGCATATGTGCACATTTTCAGGTACCCCTTTTGCTGCTTTTTATCAGGAGTTCTTTTAAAAAAACTTGCTCTTGTGCAAATTTTAGTTTTCTTTGTCACAGTCAGTATTTCTATCACAGCTTGTAGAAGAAGGTAGTATTAAGTTAATAAAGTTATTAAGCCTCAAGGTTAGAATTTTAATGTCTGCAAAGATGTATCACCAGTAATAAGCTAACAAGCTTATTGTTTGTTTCTGTTAATATTTTGTTTTATTTGCATTTATTTGAGAGACTCTGCTTGGGAGCTTTTTATTGTTTTTAAGGTAGTGGGTCAGTTTTGTGGACAGATTTTTTGAATTGGTACTTCTGGTAAAATGACAAGAACTCCTTGTTGAAAGATGAAAACGGATTAGAGAAGATACATTTGTCAGACGGGGCTTTTCAGCATTAAAATGCTGTGAATGTTTTCTCCTTATCTTTTAGAAGATGTTTTATGCCATCTCCTGCCTTACAAATGAATGGATTCACCTGTGTATATAATTGCCATGTTATTGTGCTGGCTGGGATCTGATCATACAAAGACAATGGCTTTGTTTATGCTGCCAAACTGTATGCCCAGCTGTGCTTGCATGATCAAGCCTCTAGCTGTTAACTTTCTAGAAGCCCATAATAATAAAGATTTTAGTGGCAATATGTTCAGAAGAAATGCCAGCTTCTTTAGCAGATGTGGGAGCAAAAATAACAATTTTTTAATGAGAAGCTTGTACTTTTTCTGAAACATTTGCTGCTGGATGATGGTGTTAGTTTATTTGTTTGTCAAATGTCAGCAATGCAGCAACCTGTTATAGTGAGAGGGGTGTCAGGGTGGGTGCCAAGACAGATTTATTGAAAAGGATGACATCATGAGTGCCACGTGTGAGGCTGAATTGAGGATCTTGACAGGTAAAAGCAGCGTGAGCTAAAACTCTTTGGTTGTGGAGCATGGCTTGGACACGTCATGTGTCATCACCAGTGCATTAAAAAGTAAAGGCAAGTGACAGATTTAAATTCTGAATACTGACCTGAAAGGTTTTTGGTTGGGTTTTGTTGATTTGTGTGAGGTGTATATAAACACTCAGTCTGAATAACAAGATAAATGTATATGTGCAGTGTTCCCTAATGTTCTTTCCAGCTCCAGATATGTGTATCACTAACCAAATCCTCTTTTATTTTTGTCTTTTCCCATTTATTTGCACAATATGAGTTAGAATAATATGCTGTTTCTTTACAGTTGCTTTTTAAAACAAAATGGTAACCTTTTAAAACATGCTTAGTATAGAGGTCATTCCTGATTCATAGGTGAAGTGTTTTAAAAATTTAATATTAATGTATGTGGGAAAATAGCTAGTACAGTTCCACACGTGTAATGTGTTCCTTGACAGTCTGTATCCTTAAATTTAATCTTCTGGTTGCCTCTTGAGGTCTGGTATAGAAATGAAAAACAGTGATGGCCAGAAGTCTTTGGTCTTGCTTAGAGATGGAAAGTTAGAGAAAATCAGAGGGAGAAAGAAGATTCTGGAGTAAACTTTGTGACATCTACAACGTAACTGCAGCTCAGTTACTAGGTTTTGTAGGTCACTTGTGATCATGGCAACTCAATATTCTGAGAGATTATTTGAGAGTAATAAAAACCACTTACATATACGTCATATATCTCTTCAACTTAACATATTGGATAGGAAGAAAGGATGTTAAAAAGTAACTCTTCATTCTGCAAGTATATAAACAAGTAGGCAATTTCAACCCCATGATTAATCCATGTGAATTAAAAGAGAGTACTCACATGCCTAAAACTCGTATTTAGTGGTTTTGATGTAAAATATATTCTTTATAATAATGGACTGCCACCCTAGCAAATCTGGTCACTACCATATTGATGTATTCATCTTGTCCCTGACGTTAATGCCACTGACATCTCTAAAAATACATCTTTTTGTCTTTCATGTTTTCATTATTTCATTTGAGTTATTTTTTTCCTAACATGGTTTAGTAATTAGGGTTTAAGTTCATAGGTCTGCATGTACATAATGAAGTGCCTTGTATATTTTAATATAAAGACTTTCATCCCTGTAAGCTGCTGCTTGAGATTTTGGGGGGGGGGGGGATTTTTTTTTTCCTTTTTAGGAAAACGTTCATTTTAATAAATAAGGTTGTTAATCTTTTAGGAACTATCTAAGTAAATTTCAGCAACATTACATTTTGGTTCAAAACTAAATGAAAACTCTCGTTCTGAGCTTTTGGAAGCAGAAAAACAGGGAAGTGGGGAGGGGTATGACTTGGCTTGGAAAAACTTGTTCCTGAGTCTCTTTAGGCAGACAGATTAAAATTCCTAAGAGTTTAACGTAGACTGAGGGACTTTGCAAAGAAGGTATTTGACACTGCAATGACAGCTCCTGGAAATCTGAGCAGAGGTTGAAAGGAAACCCAGTAAAAATACCGAAGTTGGGTCCAAGTGCTGCACAGAGACCATTGTGACTCCACGAGCCCAATTGACACTGGCAAAAGTTTCATCTTAGCAAAAGTCTTTGTGTTTAAATGGTTGCTTTGTGCTGTAGATGGTAGCTGAGGGTGTGGAGCAATGGAAGCAATTATTTACAGACAGTTGGTAGGTTTTTTGTGCCCATAGGACACCGAGCCTTTCTGCAGGTACAAGTTCACAGTTTGTCAGCAGAGTAAGGGAAAGCCTTTCTTTGCAAAATGATTGCAAATCACTCCATTTCATTGCCTTTGCAGTTAGATTTCATTGCTTCTCGTTCCCCCCAGATTGCATACATGTTGGTGTTGTTCATGTTATTTGCATGACAAAATAATTGCCCTGTGTGCTGGTGATGCTCCATGATTAGACTTATCCCATAGCCCCAAATACAGACTGAGGCCTCTCCCCTGCTCAAGAGTCCCAGTCACTTGATCCACCTTCACTTGAGCACCCTAAGTGCTGTGATTTGGTGCTCTGGGCCTGCCTGTGGTTCTGCAGTCCCCAGCACCAGGCTGGAGTGTCACCAGCACCAGGCTGGAGTGTCACCTGCACCAGACTCGGTGCCTGCAGAAGATCCTGTTTGTGTGGCTGCTGTGCTGTGTACACAGCTCAGCTGGTGCAGCCTGCCCGAGCCTGCACACAGGTGGGTAGGTAATAGGGTAAATTAGTTCATGATCCTGTGAGACAGAAGTTTATGTTTGAAGCAGTTGCTTAAATCCTGCAAATAGATGTTCTGGTGTGAACACATTAAGACCACGAGTCTTTGTGTTCTGTGGGTCCACAGAGAGCAGCATAATGAAGACAAATACATGCTTGGCTGTGTCTCCATTCCCTCTAGAGGACTAGTAGGACACTTGTACTCTCATCTCTTCTGCTGCACCCTAACTCAGAGGGTTGCAGGTCACTAAAAATGTGCTTTCAAGGGACAAAGATTTTTTGTACTTTTCCCAGGTAACAGTAAGCATTTTTCATATGCAGGCACTTGTTCAGTGGCCAGGAGTGTTTCAGTCCCCTGATAATCCCTCAGCTGCAACTCACAGTAAGAAAACAGGTCACAGAGGAGACAAGCAGGAAGGTTTTCTGTACCTAAAGGCCCCGATAATAGTGGAACCTCCAGAGTTTCCAGCTTGAATCCTCCCTAGCAGGAGCCTGTGGGCTGCAGCAGGTGAAGCACTTGTGAACGCTGTTCCCTTCTCTGTCCCGTGTGTGTGGGTGTGTCCACCCTGTCCAAACTGGAGGTTGTGTTCTGGGACCTGCCATCTCCATTGATCACATTTCCTTACCCAAAACAATTTTAGCCACAAGCTGTAGTGTCAACAGGGTTTTGTGTATTTTGTGGGAAGCTGGACCAAATGCTTCACAGGGAGGCTCTGCATTCTTCAGCCTGGAAATATTGTGTCAATCCTATTTTTTTAACTGACTTTTTGGGGAAGTAAATTGGAAAAGAAATGGTAAATTAAGCCAGCCAAGTCTAGGAGACTGCAATCTTCCAGAAATTTGCCTATCTTTTGGCTTTAAGTGTGCCAATATGAGTATAATGACTAGCAACATTTCTTTTAATAAAAGCTTGGACAGTAGAATATGGAGCTCTGGATATGTGGAACAAATGAGCCTCAAGTATAAATTTGCTTGTGTGTATTTACCCAAATGTCAATGGTCTAGGCCAGCTGCATCTAATTGAAAAGGTTTTGATCAAGCTGACTGGCCAAAAAATCCTGCCTTATGAATATAACATTCTTAAAAACAAACAAAATCAATGAAATAGTAAAATTCTAGTGTAAATATTGGAAGGCCAAAAATATTCTGCAATCTGAAGAGTTCTTGTACCATCCATCCACTCCTTCTAGCAGATGAGATGCAGAAGGTGGCAAGGTTTATCTCAACACTTTGGGGAGGAAGATGATATGACTTTTCATATCCCTTTGGCTTATAAGAAGAGAGTGGCAGGACAGAAATACATGTTTGTGAATGTCCCTAAAATTTCTCATTTATTGATTTCTCAACTGGTTCATTTATTTTTATTTGCTGTATGTCTTCCAAACACATTTTTTTGGTGTGCATTTCTTGCACACTTGTATATTTCAAGACAAAAATATTTGTGCTAAGATGCTAAAGGATAACCAAATTTTGTCATCAGAAACTGCTTTCATTTGGTGTGCTCACTCTGGTTTGCTTGGACCTACATTGCAAACAGTATTTTGATATCTGAGGAATATTTCAGACAAAGGAGAATCAAGCTTCTCTGTGCTTAACGGGAAGAAAAGTAAATGCTAAATGCCTCAGAACTGGCAATATTTGTTTAAAATAAACAACCTCTCCCCACCCATACACAAATAAAAAGTAATTCTGTGAGCCATGAAACTTAAGAAGTTTATTTTTTTCTGGCTTGCCTTTATGTGGATTTCCTCGTGTCTGATGTTTTGGTTGAGCCTGCACTGCAAGCTGTCTCTCAGCTTAAGGACTACTTGTCTGCCCATCTTCTGTTGGACAGCCTATTTATCACAAAACATGGGGAAACTTAATGTCTCTTTGGCCTTTCTCCTTTTCTCTGGTTTGGCAAAATTTTCTGATGTGTCCCTGAGTTATTAAAGGTAAAAGTCAGACTGAGAATAGTGTGATCACATCCTTTCCTTTCCTTAGGGAACAGACTGATGAAACAGAATCCCAGTGGTAGCACCATTGCTTCACTCACAGTGGCAGGGAAACACTTCCTTTGGAGAACATGGAGCATTTGTGCAGCAGTCTGACTTTGGGGGGTGCTCCCTGGGGGGATTTCAGTTTGGTAACCTGAAATGTAGCTCTGACAGAGCTTGAAGAATGTGTTACTAGTAATACCTCTCATTTCAGCAGTGGACCTTAAGTGCTTTATGGGGAGAACAGTCCCATAGTCCCCATTGGTAAAAGTGAGACTGAAGGAGATGCAGTGATGAGGGCAAGGTCATCCCAGAGGCCAGTGGCAGAGATAGGACTAGTCTTTCTGTTCCCTGAGTCTCCTCCTCTGACAGTTTTCTGTCCACCAGCCCCAAAAGTGCACAGAGGACTTGAATCACATGAATAGATCAGTTATCTACAAACTCATGCATATAGATACCAGTCACGCAGAACTAAGCTTTGGCCCCATTTTCATATTGGAGATTAAAGCAGCTCTGCAGAAAGTGTATTTCAACTTTCTGTCTTAAAAATATGCTGCTAATTAGGGATGTAAAGGGGCTGAACTCAGCTGCAAGACTGCTGATCTTTGCTAGTGAGACACTGCTGCCAGCATTGTTTGGACTCCAACTAACCCTTCATTGTCTTCTATCTCGTTGAGGTCCTGAACATACACAGAAAAAAAAAAAAAAGGAGGATTGATGTCTTTATATTGTCATTTCTGGCTGTCTGTAGGATACCCTTTAGCCATTTTCAGCAGTGCTCAAAAGTATGCTCTGCTGTTTTTAATCTTGTTTTGCTTTTTGTTTTTGCTGGTGGCACTCTTCCATGCCCAGAGACTTTTTTAATTTTTACTTTTGTAGCTGTGCAATTCCACCTTATTAAGCTGGATTCTGCTTCTAGTCTCACCATTCACAGGGTTATCTTTTTTAATGGGTGAAAAAGTGCATATGCCAGCATTCCACACTAGGAGTTCAGGTATGTGATGTACATTGGGGAGTTGTGCTCTGCTTCAAATATCAGTCCTGATAAATGAGAGAAAAGGCAGCAGTCTCCAATCAGCTTTAGTTGGATTGCTCTTCAATTTAAGTACTACAGAATCTGAGTCACAATTTTTAGCTTGAAGCAGGTTGGATTTTTTTTTTTTTTTTTTTTTTTTTTTTTTTTTTTACATTTTAGGAGCCTTTGGGGGAAAAAAAAATTAATATTTTACATTTTGCAGAACAGTATTTTAAATAATGGTTTAGAAAAAATACTGCCATACTGCTGACTTCCAGTAGCATTAGCTATTAAAAAGCATAATAAATCCATTGGAATAAAAACATTGCAGAAAAGCAAAATATCCTATTTTAATAATGGATTTTGAAGAGTATTGCTTTTATCCATGTAGAGTTCTGCTAATAAGCTAACTGCAAAAGATCAAGCTGCTTGCATGTGTTGGGCAATAATAAGCAACTTGAACCACTTCCCAGCAAAAATACTATAGGCCTTTGCTCGACTGCTGTGCAGTGACTCCAGGGATTTCAGTGGGAGATACTGATCTCGGCAATGCTTCTGTGTGCTTTTGCCAATCAAAGGCATTTACAGTATGTCAAAACCGTCAGTGATTACTGCTCTGCAGCTTTAATTCCCTCTTTTTGCAAAATAAAAGGACTTGTTCTTGTGGTTTCTGTGCCCACATAAGCATCTCTGCATGCTGATGTAAAGTTTTCTTTTCTGTACATGGGGATCTGATTGGTATTTCTGCATAATACCTTTTTTATTTCAGTGTAAAATTCTGTTGGAATGTAATAGAACAGAATCTGGTCTGAAAGCCACCCTTATAGCCTGGCATTCCTGCTCCTGGACAGCAGCTTATCCACAGCGCAGAGATTTTGTGATGCCATTCAACATGACACCTGCTACCCCTTCAAGTGGAAGGAGACACATCTGGAATGCCCTTCTGCCTTGGTGGGCAGAGCTGCCCCTTCCTCCACTGCTGCAGTAACATCAGCCTCCCCAGAAAGCTGCTGTGCCCAGAAGAGCAGAGACAAAGCCCTGCCAGTTTCTCCGTGTCTCAGAGAGACATGTTTCCCATTTTGCAGGGAATGCAGAGCTCTGCAGAGCAGAACACCCGGGAGGGGGTGCAGCTTCCTCTGTTTCTGCACAAGCCCTCCCAGGGAGCTCCTCCGCCTGTCAGGAATATGCCACGTTATCCCACAGGCAGGCACGGGGATGATTTGTGCTTCTGAGAGTCACTGTTGTCCTTCTCACTGGGCTGTGGCTCTGCAACGCCACTCCAGCCCACCCAGCCAGCGCCTCTCTCCCCAGGGTCCTTAACCTCATGGCAACCGGGAAGGGAGCGGTGCAACGTGAGTGCTGCCAAACCCAGCCCGTGACAGCCAGCGGGAAATACTCCCTGAGAAGTCAGCAATTACTCAGCACCACCGAGAGCAAAATATTCGGGCTGCATACACATCCTACCCTGTAAGCTACGATGTATGGATCCTGAAGGATTTCTTGCTTGCACACTGGTAGACCCTAGTAACACTGTTTGATAAAGCCCTGCTCTGACTTGAGCGGTCCAGTGAATTTTCTGTTCTGTGTTATTGACCCTAGGAGCCTGGCATTTGTTTACTGAAAAAAAAAAACAAAACAAAAAACAAACCAAACCCACAGTTACATCTTTAAAGCTCTGCTGCTTGGTTGGCAAACAAATGCTGGGCAGTGCAGCTCTGCTGAGGTTGTGCAAAAAAAAAAGCAATTGTTATTCATTAAGCAGATGACAGCAACGGGAGCTAAGGGGATAAAACTCGAAATCTGAAACCACCTGCTTTAATTTTAGCCATAATTGAAGCGGCTGCCCATGGTGTGGCTGATGCACGTATCAGATTTGCACGCCATGCGCTGCTCTCACTGATTTCTGTGGCAGCTCCAGCCCACTGTCTGCTCTGGTTCAGGAGGGGAGGGAGCTCCTGTTTGATTGCAGGTTATAACGGGTACTTTAGAATCTGTTTGTTTCCTTCCAGGAGCAAAATGCAGTCGCAGTCTGGATCTCTGATAGACAGATGCTTTAGTCATTAGTGAGGTTTCTGTGACTACAACACTGTGTCCTAGTATGGGTGCACTTCTCTCTTTTGTTCCTGGTTTGAAGCAGCGATGCTTTTCTTGCTCTTGTGCTCATGCGCTCGCTCTCTTTCTCTCCCTCCTCCTTCTCTCTGTCTGTCTTTGATCTTGCTGATATGGGGGAAAATATCAGATCCAAATCTGCAGCATATTTAACCAAAACATCTTGTAGAATGGGAATAAATTGTGGCTGAGTGCAGCACCAGGAGGCTGCAGTATGGTTGCTTGTAGTGCTTGCTTTCTGCTACAACAAAGCTGCTGCAATCATCTTAGAGTGCTGGGGTTGTTCTGCAGCTAAACAAGCACTTAGGGGCTTCACATTCACAGAGGGCTAAGGTGGCTTTTCTGGGAATGGGTGGACTGTCCAAAGCTCTCCTCTCACAGTCTCTAATGCAGGGATTTGCGTGAAACAGGTAAAAAGGAAAGAGATCTCTCCTAATGGCAGAGAGAGTCTCATCCTTCACTAAATTCCCTGGAGTTTTTGCCAGAGTTAAATGGTCCTAAGATAAACACCGTCAATCCATATCCAGCCTTGTTACAGTACTAGCAACATAAGCTTGAGAGCTGGGGAGCTCATAGCAACATCAGTGAAGGCAGGAAAAGTCTTGACCTCAGCTGGAAAGGGAAATGTTAGAGTGGGAGCATCCTTGAGCTGTTTAGTGCAGATTTATACTGCATGTATTTGTGTGTGTATGCCAACTCTCAAAAGCTATGAAAAGCTTTTTTATGGTTTCCTGTGATGAGACATAGTCAGAGGGGATACTTGGATGAATAAAGAAATATGCCAAGAAATGGGGAGCAGGTGAGCTACGTGACAGATGTGTGTGCTGTCCTTAGCTAACAGTATTAAGTGCTGGGAATAAGACAGGAGGCTTAACTCCACTTGGGATATCGCTTAGGAGAAGATCCTCACTGCTTTGGAGCATAGCACGTTGTGTGATATAAGATCCCCATTCCCTTCTGATCAGCATTCCCTACTAAGCATGTCTTCATTCCTCCCCTTTACTGATCATTTACAGCTGTTCACTTTATTTCATGAGAAATTCTGAAGGCGCTGAGGCAGTAACTGGACTGTGCTGCTCTGTAATGCAGCCCAGAGCTGGCACCGTGTTTCAAGTGGCCAAATGAGATTTGCAGTCAAGTCCCAGCAGACACTGTTCATCAGTCAAGGGAGTCCATATTTTTCTGGTATCTGGACATCTTCTTGTTGTAATAAAGAGGAGGATGGCTATGGCATCCCGACAGTGGAGGTGTGTTACCCCTGTACTTGGTAAACTGCCAACACAGCCTTTTTTGGTCTGACACGTAGATACTTCCATCTTTCAGGAGGCGTAAAATGTTTTGCAGAGTGGGACATGTTGGTATTTTTCCCCTACAGTCTTTTTATTACTCTTATAGTCTAATACCTGTATGTAAATCATGAATTAGTGAGCAAATAGAAACATTATGGGCACTTACTTAAAAGACAACTAGTTAATGACAGAAAATGTTGTGCTCTAAAATAGTATCTTTGGCAGTTTTTCTTCCATGTGTTCCTGATGATGAAGAGGACACCAAAAAGCCTGTCATGTTGTTTCAGTTCCTTCTTAAACACAGATGAGCTAAAAGTGAATTCATGCATTCATCTTCCACCAATATGTATCTTCCTTCAATGTGCATTTAAATAATAGATTCTCTTTTTATTTATCAATTGATTAGCTTTGTTAGGTCAAAGAAATTGGGTAACTGCTGTGCCCACAAGGCATGTGACACCTCTGACCATAACAGATTGTCTCCTGCAGACTGTGCCAGGCAGTGAGTGCACGGTGACACATTGCCCAGTGTGTCAGAGCTCCACTATCCACACCCCTGAGTTGTGCAACAGGAAAAAGATGGGGAATGGTTTGGAAATGCTCTTAGATCCTCTGATTTTGGTGAAGCTTCAGAGAATGTTCCACATAGACCTAAAAGATAGGCATCAATTTCTTTTGCAGAAAGGAGTCCAGTTCCACATGTGGCTCTCATTTCTCCATCCCCAAGGAGTGTCCTTGCAGAAAGACCAAAAGGATTTGAATTCTTACAAAAGCTCATACTCCTTTGAGAGCTATGTAGCCAGCAGATGCTTTACAGTGAAAGAGAACATCCTTTGAAAACAATCTGTTGCTTATTAATCAACAAGAAATCAGTGTTTGGGGTCCTTCGGCAACAAAAGAGAAGAAAAGCACATGTGGGCCTGGCCTCTTGAGTGAAAACATGCAGGTTCCATCCCTGTGTGCTGCTGAGGAGCAGATTTGGTACAGCAGTGTTATGTCAGCACTTTGCTCTCCGTTGCAGTGACATTTGGCAGGATTTGATATGCTTATTTTGAGACTGAGTTGCCTTAGACCAGGCAGCAAACCATTCACCTGCTCACTGGTGCTGCCCTATGGATATCTAGATTCATTAGGCTCTCTTTTAGCCGAGGAGTTCTCTGGACACCTAATTTCATACACCCACATATGCTCAGAAGTGCCATTTCTGGGAAGGCAGACTCTTAGATCTTATTTAAAGCTGTGCTGTGTTTCTGGTTTATGTGAGTAGGCACCTGGACTCTCTTATTTCTATTGCAGAGGACTGCAAAATTAGATATGGACAAAAATAAGTCCTTGGCCTCACCTTCTGCCTCACAACCGACACTCTCACTCAGACATCAGGAGAAGGGGTCAGGGCACTGCTCAGCCTGAGGAGTTTGTCCTAATACCAGGTATATCTCAGGAGAACACTCTCACCATCCCTCTCTTCGCTTCTCTGCAGCTGTATCTTGAGAAATACAGGCCAGGGATAAAATGTGAAAGAAGAGATGGAGTACAGAGGGGCATGGTGACCAAAACCAGTTATCAGGATGCTGCAGGGCAAGAAGAGTCCCCGGCTCTACTGCTTGGCATGCATTATGCATTTTACATTCTGTGCCACCATCATCACAGGGAAGAAACACTGAGAGATTGTCCAGTTTCCCAGCTGCAGAGTGTCAGAGATACTATCTGTTCTCCATTTGTTGCAGAAGTTACTGAGGTAGCTGTGTGGGACAGGCAGGATTACCCTTTGATGAAGCAGCATCTGAAGTTAACACTGAAATTAAGCAGACTTGGTTTTATTGCCTTTGTGTATTATAATGCCCATGAAATCTTTAAAACTTTGTGCCTTCTCCTGGGTCTTCTGTTGTCTCCCTGTAGTGTTTCAGTCATATGCTGACTTTGTCTGACCTGTCTGCCTGAAAAACAAGCAGCTGTCTCCCCTTCCCCACCCCAGCACACAGTGGGACCTCCCAGGGCTGCGGGATACCTGGGCCAGCACTTCCATGGCTTGGTAGGGATTCTTGGATGAAGGACATCACTTTTGGGAATAATCCTTTTTTCACTGCTTCCTGTCTTACAGATTGATGAACTCCCTGAAGGAGCTGTGAAACCTCCAGCAAATAAATACCCCATCTTCTTTTTTGGGACTCATGAAACGTAAGTGAATGAACATGATCTTTTCCTTTGAAAATGTCTTCTTCCACTGCAGATAACATCATCTTTACTGATTTTATTGGAACAAATCCTGACAGAAGCCTTTGGGAGCCTAGAGATAGGTCCTGTGAGCCCAATACATTTGTGTTAAATGGAAGTGAAACCTGAAAGTAGATGGGAATGCTGCTGCCTGCGTGGTGTACCATGGTCTAGGCATAAAAGCCTGTATTGCCTGTAAAGAAACGTGTTGGCATGAATTTATTAAAGGGTCATCTGAGCTCACAGCCAGGGGCAAAAATTTTTTTACTTGGATGTCCATGATAGCAGAAATCAAGCTGTTGTATTTGGACATGTTCGTGTCCTGTGTGAGAACTCGCTTGGTGGTTTGTGATATGAAAGGAAGCAGACCCTGGAGTCTTACACAGCCCTCACAGAGCTTTAAAATATGTGCATTCCTGGGAGATTTGTGCTGGGGATATTGTAGGATGGAGCTCACAGGAGTGACAGAAGAACTGAGCTGGCTGAGCTCATAGGGAACAAAAGGAATCAGAACACGGGAGGTAAGTTAGGTCTCATAGTAATTGCTAAAAAGTACAGAGTTTCAAGATTATAATGTACATGTCTCTACAGTATTATCTGAGGTAGGTGAAAAAATTATCACAGTTTCCATTTTGCATGAAATACTTTAATTTTAAAACTTTTCCTTCCCCCTTTGCAGGGAACATGTTTTCTAGAGTTCCTTTAAAACTGGAAAAAAATGAAATTTGAAATTTTAGTTCAATATTAGAGGCTTGAAGCTGTATTAATAATACTGTGTTTATTTTTGAATTTTAATATTTCCAGAAGATGATAAGCCCCATATCTCATAGATCACATTTTATTTAAAAAGATCTTTAAAGGCCGTTTCTGCTTAATAAAGCTCATAATAGCCTCTCTTTAGTTAAAATATTTCTTCCTATTGCTGAAATGAAACAAATTGATATTTTGATATATTGCAGTCTACTACTATTGTCACAAAATAATCTGAAAAGAATTAAGTTCAAATAAAATTATGATGCTTTCAAATCAGAAACCAAAATGTAATTATTTTTTGAATGGAAACATCATTCTTGAGAAACATTTTAGGAGAAAAATTCTGACCACTTTTATTCTGAAATAGGAAAGCAGTTTATAGTTACTACCTTAATAATTTAAAAAGCCTAACTGTTAAAAATGAACTGTAGATTGCAGCTCCTTAGTTAGCTCCTTAGCAGAGCAGTGGAAAGTTATACTCTCCCAGTGGCAATGAATGTATTTCAGACAAAGATGTGGACAGTTTTTCAGTGTTTACTGTACATAAAAGGCCGTGGAAACATTTTCATACATTACTGTTAAGCTAAATTAAGGTAGCTCATGGTAAGTTTCATACAGTTTTCCTTTGTTATTTGTGTTAGAACTGTTTGTATGTATTTTTGACAACAAGGAGACATCTCCTAGTATTAGAAAAAGCATAGATAACATAATTTATTCAGATCTCTTGCTCTACTGTAGTATTTAATATTAAAGCAACATCTGTTAGTTTGGAAATCACTGTTTGGCTTTCAGGTAGAAATGCATTCTTGGCTTTGTAATTATATAATTGAGATATTTCTCAATGAGCCAACTCAGTGTGGATCCCATGCTTATGTGGAGTTAGAAGAAAGTTCTTTCCTCAGGAACTTGTCATCTGATTCCTTTAGCAACCAGTTGGCTCTGCACTGACAAACTTCTTGACCAGTGGGATGATTTAAGTGAATGGAACTTTGCACATTCATAAATGCTGGGCATAAATCAGAAATAATGTTTACAGCAAGGAAGAAATATGATCCTGTGATTAAGGTATCAGACTGAGACTGAAGATAGCAGGTTTTTCCTCTGTACTCTGATCTCAGTTTGAGTTTGACCTTGGGCAAATCCCTGTACCTCAGGGTACAGGGCAACTTCCCAACTTCGTGGTGAGGTTACAACAATAAATGTGTTGTGCATGGTGGAGCTCCAAAGTCCATGGTAATGGAGACCAGAGAGTTAATGTTAATTGCAGAGATCATCAGGAAAGTAAGACAGTGATTATAGTGAAGGACACTGGGACTTGCTCAGCTCCAGTCACTGATGACACAGAATCTTCACGTGGGAATGAAAGGGTCTTTTTGCCATCACTGTTTTAATTTAACTTGTGATTAGCCACCTCAATACCGTGATACAGAGTACAGTAGATGCAGATATCTAATGAAAAGAAAGTCACACTTCCTTCAGTTTTATAGAAGAACTTAGAATTTTACTGTTAACATATGTAGAAAAAGCAGGATAAATCATCACTTTGCTTTTTTTTTTTCTTTGTTTTGGTAGTTATTTTTCCCTGCATTGTGGTGCCTTTGCCTGAAATTAGTTGGCCCAGTGTGTAGCTAACTTAGGCAGCAGCAGAGCACAAAATCCCTCCTTTGCTGTGCTGTCTAAAAAACTATTTGGCCACAAGCACCCTGTGTGTCTCATTGTTTCCTTCTATTACTCATCTGTCTATATTCATCCATTGTTTTTTGTCTTATATGAAATTATAAGATTTTTGGGAAAGAGCATTTTTATTGTGTTTGCACAGAATTTAGTGTGTGGGGGGCTTATTCCAAAAAAGAAGCTCCCAGGCTTACTGGCAGTATAGATAATAAAAAATGCCACTGCTTTTTCTGTCTAGGAGTACCAGGGATAAATTTTGGCCCATGGATCCTAGACACACCTTACATGCTTTAACTGCTCACATGACATTTTTAGGCCTTTGTGGATTTGTAACACTAAGACTGGAAGTTTAGTCCCTTGCTATCACAGGCAATTACGTCATATAATCCCTTTCATAAACTGTTCAAGTGCCAGTTCCCAGCAGTAATTAATATAATAAAGGAGACATGTTTTAGTTGTTTCTAGAGATGATTTTGCTACAGCAAACATCAGGATGGTGAGCCAATCCATTAAATCAGACTCACAGCACTAACTCAAAGCCAGTGTGATAAATAAATAAATAAATAGATAAACAAATACATAAAACTAGAAAAGAAATTATGGAATGAGCAGAATAATGGAGAAAACATTTGCACTGTTAATGTTTTGATTTTTTTGAAGAGGAGGGTTTTAAACCCTTTTCTGAATGTTACCTTTGTTAAAATGCAGTGCGTTCCTGGGGCCCAAAGACCTTTTCCCATATAAAGAATATAAAGATAAGTTTGGGAAGTCGAACAAGCGAAAAGGATTTAATGAAGGCCTGTGGGAAATAGAAAACAACCCTGGAGTAAAGTTTACCGGATATCAGGTAAATGACTTTTACATCTACTCCTCCTTATCTTTCTTGTTTTCTTCTTTGAAGACTTCTTGTCAGCGTGAACACTGTATGAGTGATGTGAAAGGTCCTGGTTTTGGTGGAGCAAGAAAGTTTTACAGCTTTGGTAATCATGTAATGTAAGGACAACTACGGTCTCACATGCTGTGACAAATGGAACTTTAATCATACTGGAGAGCCCTTTGCTTTCTGTGATATTCTGGGCTGGTGAAGTGGAAAATTCTGCAGCAGATTTGGTTGAATTAAAAACAAAAGTTTTTATTTACTCCAGTATGAACATGAATAGATTCTGACTTCTTCTTTCTGTTGTTTATTTTTATCTCAGGCTTGGTGTATTTTACACAGACCTTAAGGTCACTGCACTTTTGATTTTTACATTGGTAATATATAACACATAGGACAGAGCTGCCAAAATTGAGGGGTGAGGAGGTGGAGGGTTAAGCTGCTGTTAGGAGACAGTTGCTGCTGTACAACAGCTCTCCCTGTTGGGTGTCCAGAGCAGAAAGTCAGTGAAGCTGGAGGGGGAGAAGAGTAGTTGGTGGGCTGTATAAAACCAAAGAACTTTTCTCATTAAAAAAACTTGGTACTTTTAAGGCAGAAATCACCTCCCAAAGAAGGGAAACGCCTATTACATTATTATCACAAAACCTTACAAGCCAGACATACTGACCACCTGCAGAAAAGCTGCTGCCCCTCTCAGTTCCTGTTTCATATTTTCAGCCCTACAGATGTTTTGCATACACTTGGGTATTTGAAAAAAAATCTGGTGAATAGTCTGTGGAAGATGGACTGTCAAGAGAGTGCTCAGCCTTCTGGTCAGTGTTTGCTTTTTCAAAGCACAGAGATCTTGCCCTTTAGGGGGGTGTAACAGACATCTTCTCTCCTGAGTAAGTCTCTCCTATTGCAGACAAAGTCTTAAAGTTTCCATAGTTTTGCCCAAAGTTAAACATGCCAGGTCTCTCCTCTGAGCAGCCCTTAGTTCTCCAGCAAACACATTTTTGTTATCAGATCTCATGCTTCTGTGTAAACCCTTCAGAACATGCTATCCAGAATCTGCATCTGATAACTGTGTTCAGGTGGTGACTGAGAAAATTGCCTTTGCAGCCCATTTTCTTGATAATTGCAAGAATAACCTGAGCTCTTCCTGACTATACTGATTGAAGTTTAAGCTGTCCATTTCCAGTATTTCTATCTTCAATACAGAACAAAAATTAAGTAATAGATTTTAACGATATTTTTGTTGTCTGAGTTGTTATTGTTATTATTATTTTAAAGGCAATTCAGCAACAGAGCTCATCAGAAACTGAAGGAGAAGGTGGAAATACAGCAGATGCCAGCAGTGAGGAGGAAGGTGATCGGG
The DNA here is from genome assembly GCA_035041135.1 of Platyrinchus mystaceus. Lineage (NCBI taxonomy): Eukaryota > Metazoa > Chordata > Aves > Passeriformes > Tyrannidae > Platyrinchus > Platyrinchus mystaceus. Next base: position 10,017,432 of record JAWWLV010000018.1, read on the forward strand.
TAGAAGAGGATGGAAAAGGAAAAAGAAAGAACGAAAAAGCCGGTTCAAAACGGAAAAAATCCTACACTTCAAAGGTTATCTTCTGAGTTTTCCTATTGTTACCCATGTAACATATATACATATAGTTGTACTGCTGTCCACCTCATGGCAATTTGTTCTACTTCAGCATTTGGATTCCAGTACCATAACAGTGGTGTTCCAATAGGCAAAATGCTTTTGCTTTTGTGGACAACCTTGGTGAGAGAGCAGTTGAAATATTCTGCCCTGCTCTAATGCCCACACTCTGAGGAGGTGAAAGTATGGGAATGAGTTCAGAAGGGCTGGAGAGAAAATCCATGCAAAAGATGGATTGATAGGTTTGGACATCTTAAGTAGGTCTTTCCCCAGGAAGAACAAAAAAAGCCTTAGGAGTGTGCCCTCTGGGAGTCATGAGTTCAGGTCTGGTTCCTGTCCAGGAGAATTCAAGCTTCCCTCTCCCATCTCCAGTGTGAGCGCCCCAGCTGCTGAAAGATCTGGTAGGGTCAGATGTGCTCAGCTGCTTCTCTTGTAGCTGAGTGTACAGCTACAGGATACAGAATGGGAAGGAGGAGGAACTAATTCATTAAGCAGGGAGTAGGGTGCTCAATTTGTAGGTGAAAGACCTGCATTGTAGTACCTGCCAGCCTAGCTGATGTCCAAATAACAATGTAGATCAGGAAGCTATGAGTGTGTGTCGGCCTCACAATGGCTTGTGAAGGTGTTCACCTGAGTAGTGACACCTTTGGGTTCAGACAGACTTCTTACGTGTCACCTGGGTGAAAGGGAGCAACATTATAGTTACTTCCTCTGTTTCTGTGTGTCCCTCCAGGTCTGTACTTCACTTAAAAAACTGTGGAAAGTGTGGCTCATGTTATTCTTTTCTGAAAGTGAAAACTAATTAAAATGAGAAGAAGCAAGCAAACAATTTGATCCAGGCTCAATCTGGGGGAGAGCGTGAATTTTTGTGGTTCATCCACTGAACAAAATGTATTAAGTAATTTCACCCCCTTTGTGTGTTTTACATTAGAAATTCAGGTCTGGTCTACCATCTTCTTTCCAGAAGACTCTGGGCAAACAGAGGATTAGGAAAATGGTGGCTTAATGCCACAATTTATCCTTTTGTACTGTAGAATTGCATAACATAAAGGGAGCAGAAAAGATGTATTGGCTCCACATGGCTTTAATGTTAATATATTAAAGCTGACAGCACTAAAAAAAGTATGGAAAGCAGCTCTGCTAATGTTATTCTCATCTTACATCTCTGTGTTTAATCAAAACTTTTGTCAGGCTGGCACCATCTGTTTCATTAAATAACAAAACCTACAGGTGACCCAACACTAATACCCAGCTCCTATTACTGTGTCTGTCTTTCAGTCAATTGAGCTGCCAACCTGTGCTGAACACACAGAGTTTCTCCTTTTACTTTATTGATGGCAGTAACTCCAGCTACTTCACCTGAAAAATGCTTTTCACCCCACTTACCTTCCCCAATATTCACCTTGAACAGGGGACCACATGAGCAGACAGCATTCCACATACAGTTCAGAAGTGTTTTTCTATGACTGAAGGTAAGTTTCTAATTTTAACTTTGTTGTTGATCATTTTAGAAATCCTCCAAGCAGTCACGGAAATCTCCTGGAGATGAAGATGATAAGGACTGCAAAGAGGAAGAAAATAAGAGCAGCTCTGATGCTGGGGACGCAGGCAATGACACAAGAAACACTTCTTCAGACTTGCAGAAAACCAGTGAAGGGGTAATCTTCTGTTAATGTCATTCACTTCCCATGCAGTTTGTTTCCAGGGGGCTTTGGAGCCAGGGTGACCTGTGCATACCATACACCATCTTCTTGGGTTGCATTTCAGTGCTCAGAATATGTCTAGACCAGACACATGGGCCTGGTTCCTGCCCTGGTACAAATTTTTCTCTAGAGATATGACTGAATGAGAAAAGGTACTATAAGCATTATTTTTGTTCCAACACTTGCACTGATGTCAGCTGAGAGGAGCTACTGAAAAACATGAGCTGGAATGATGCAAAATTGATGTGAGAGCAGAATCAGACTATTTGCATAATGCATGATGGCTCACTAACAGGGGGAGCCTGCTTACCCTTTCCCACTTGTTTAAAATTTGTGCAGCCCCACTGTGTTCTTTGGAGTTCAGGAGGGTACATGTGCACATTACAGGCTCTGCACACTGCAAGTTTCAGGGCAGATCATGCCCTGGGCTCTGACCTTCCAAGGAGGGGATATACAGTCTGCTCCAGAGCAGCTTCATGCAATCTCCTTGTGTGTTTGTATCAGTTATGTGTTCATATCAATATTGTTTTGCTGTGACCACAACAACAGAGGAAGGCTGCTGAGCAGGGGGATTAGTATGGCAAGTGGTTAATTGTCAGCCACCTTTAACAACCCTTGCTATTTCTGAGCCTTTGAAGCAGCACAAGCCTCTCTGCTCCAGCACGCACAGCTCCAGCTCAGAAGCAGTCCTTGTGCAGTTCCCATGCCAAGGCTCTGCCACGTGGCCAAGCAGCCAGGCTGGGCTGTCACAGGAGCTGAGTGACACAAATCCCCAGGTGTGAGAGGAGGCCACCAGCACAGGCTCTCGTGTGACACTGCCGAGGTGCCTTAGCACCCAGCTGCACGCTCAGCCTCAGCCCTTTCTCACAAAGCACAGCCTCTGGGGAGCTGCTGTTGTCTCCCAGTAGAAGACTCCTCTCAGAGCTTCCTTTCCCCATGTCTCTCTGCAGTGCAGTGTATGTGTTTTGTGGCTCTTTGCTTTACAAAGACTATGATAGGTGGATCAGGAGATCAGGAGGATAATGTGCCATGAACCTATCCCATTCCCTACGAAGAAGCCACTGGCTTGAGCCAGAGAGTGGCACAAGGAGACACTGCCCGACTGTGCCCTCCCGGCCCCTCACCCACACACTGTCAGAGGCTGGGGCTGGTGAGTGTGGTGAGCACATACTGCATGTGCAGCCCACATTCTGTGAACTCTGACACTTCATGTCTCACTCATTTGAGTGAGAAGACTGTTAGTAACCTCTGTCTGAGGTTACAAGAGTTTCGGGAAGGCCTGCTGTGTTTCCCATATCTGTAGCAGTGACAGCAGTGAACTTCAGGCATGTTCTCCATGCAAGGACAAAATCCTTACTGAGTTAGGTCAGTCACAGACTAAGTGGCTAAAAGGTCACACAGGATGTTGGCTTTGTGGCTGGTGACATTCATACAGCTCTTCCTTCCATATGTGACATGTTTGTAACCACTGGGAGGTTGAGTCCAGCATGATAGAACATCGTGGTGCTTCTCAGGGTTTTCAGGATTGCAGATATTTTAGCCTCTGTGCTGAAATACCATCAACAGTCTATGTCCTTCCTGCCAGCACCAGCCCACAGAGATCCTCACAGTCACCACTGTCATACCCATGTGGGGAAGGGCTCTGCTCTGACTTCTGCAACCCCAGCACCAGGCCATGACCTCACCCTTGAACAATCAGTCTGTAACTAGGGGTAGGATGCTTTTAACATTGTGGGAAAGGGGGAGTTTTAGTAGTATGGATTAAGGAGACATGAGGAGATGGGTTTAAGGGCAGCTTGAGGTAAAAGCACTAAGTTGGGAAGAATTCACATCCTGATCCATATATTTTACCGTGGGCATTTCTGCCACAGAATCAGCATTTCACCTGTGAATCTTCAGCATTTCATTGAGCTTTTGGCAGTAGTGCAGTTCTCTTTCAGGACCAGGAGGGGACACTCCATCTCCTCCTGCTCCTCAGAGCCACACCAGGTGTCTTTTAGGAGGTGTGCTTTTATAGGACACAAGGCACTCAGGGAAAGAGTAATCAGATTTATTTTTCAATTGGTGTTAAACAGCCAGTGTTAAACACACAGTGTGTCTGGATTGGTGAGCTGGGGTACAGAGCCAGCTGTCCTGCAGACCCATCCTGATGGACACCCAGACTAGGGCTCTGCTGAGAGAGACTGCCCAGACTAGGGCACTGAGCTCCTCCAGCCCACCACACTTGGACTTCTCTTCTGTAGAGAGGAAGGTCAAAAGAGAGAAACACGTGCCTGCAGAGTTGGCATATGGTCCTTTTGTTCACACACATGAATTCAGAAGAATGTCTGGTCTGCTAAAAGGCACCATCATAGATGAGATAATGGTCTCTTTAGAACCATTTAGTTTGTGAGAAGAGCACTGGACCAACAGCACACAGTCTGAGGAAGGTGGACCTCCTCCCCTGCAGTGATGAGCACAGGAGCTGTGCACCCACTGCTCCACTCTTCCCAAATCCAGCCACGCCAGGGATGCATCCGTGGCCATGAGATGGCGCCAGGAACCTGCTGGAATGGGCAGCGGGGTGCAAACCTGCTCCCCCCAGGCAGGCGACGGGGGCTGCCTGACACACTAGGAGTCTGTTCAAAGTAAGTTGTAGACAGGCACCATGAAGGCAAAGAGACAATCAAACAAGAGTTTGGGGCCCTGATGTCAAGGACAGGCGTGTTTCATTCCCCTGGTTTTGCCACTGTGACTGGCAGCTCAGAAGCTGCCTGCCTGTGCAGGCTGGGCCACCTCTGGAGGGCAGCTGTGCAGAAGGCCCTGCCTGAAGTGCTCCCCGTGGGCTGTGACTGCCTTTGGCACCCGTGCTCTGCACCTCCCAGCCCTCAGACCATGCAAGAATTGCTTCAAGGAGACAAGCAGCTTTTCTCTTAATAATACTACTAATAGTGAGGTAGTAATTATCTTTTTTAGTGCCTGGACTGCAGGCTGAAGACACATCTCCCCTCCTCAGATCAGAGGGAATCTTGCCTTTTAATCACACTCTTACCCTCAGCATTATAGGGATCTTCTCGAAGGGCTGAAGTCAAATGATTGCAGGAGCATCTTCACCTATATTTTTTAATGAAATTTCTAACCTCCAGGTGGTAGAGGTAAGCTTGAAAATGCGAAGTGATGGCTTCCTAAAGACTCAAACCCAGAGCAAATAAAAGTACTTTCAAAGCTATTATATTTTTTTCAGCCAATTTCATACTGTTCAAGGGCTCAACTTGTGGGGTTTTTTCTCCCTTGAGTTGACTAAGGTGCTTTCTTATCTCCATCCCTTAGTTTCTCAACTATTCTTCACTACTACAGGTACCCTCAAAAAAGAGACATTAGTTTCCTTGGTCCTTTCACTACCTGTTTCTCAAGCTCATTCCTTCAAGTTCTTTCCCTGACTGCTGTTCTTTGGCTGACTCCTTCCCTAGAAAGATGCAGAGCCGGAACCTCAGGGGTTAACCATCAAATATTAATTAACTAATAGTATATTAGCTAAGACAGCCCATCCCAGAGTTTGCTCAAGTCTTGAGTCACAGAATCTCCCCATGGCCATCCTCTGATATTAATTATAAATTGTTTTGGCTTTTTCAGGATACCACATAAACAGAATTTTCTGGTGGAAAGCTGTTCATGGCTCTGTGTTGTTTACTTTCTGTGGCATAAATTTGCTCATAATGAGTGAATTCATGGCAGTAGATTTACATTCCACATTTAAATCTCTGGTGACTCGTGTCTTTGGTCCTTGACTGGCATAACTCTGAATCGTTTTAACTGAACACCTAAGTTCCTTTTTACTTTTACTCTCTGGATGCCCATGCACTGATGTTTGAAAGCTGGCTGTGGTTCTGGCCTTATTAGAGAGTGTTTGAACATTGGAGTCAGCACAAGGGGCATGTGGCAAGTGTTGCTCTTGGTATTCACTACTTTAGTTACAGTACGGACAGCGTGTTGGTAAAGGGGGCATTCTCATGACATACAGATGCATGTGGTTGCCTGTCAGGAGGTGAATGGTTATACTGAGTCTTTGAGAAATAATAGATTTGTTGGAAATGAAATAAATTTTTTGCTCCTGGTACAGCCTGAATATTAAAGTGGAGCAAAGGACTGCGATCCTTTTACTCACACTGACAATCATTACTGAGTCAGTGGATTTATTTGTGCCAGCATGAATAAGGGGATCAAAATCTGGTCCAAAATTACTGCCATCTGATACTATTGCAATTGGGAGAACATATTTAAAACAGCCTATGTCCAGGCTTTTTTGTTGTGATGTTCTTGTGGGGTAGCAACAATCCCGGTTACTGCTGTGAAGGACAAGTCTAATGGCAAACTAGCCACAGGTTCACTGTGTCCTTCTGATGCAGTTTTGAGATGTTTGCCTCCTTCACTCTTCCCCTTACTTGTCAAAAATAGCATGGTCAGGCTGCATAACAGGTTGAAAGCATAGCATTTAGGGCTCCATTCAATGTAAAAACATTTCTGTGGGCATTTTTCAAAAAAATGGAAACAGAGTATGTATTTCTGTCTTTTTTTTTTCCTCTTCCTGCAATATGAGGCCATTTAAAATCTACCTCTCCAGAAAAGATAACATTTGTAAAAATGTGTCCAACTATAGCACAGTAAAATTTCTATGTAAAAATCAAATAGTGACATAGCCTCTTGTGTAAAGAGTTATGTTGTCTGCTGCCTTCCAGTAGCTCAGGATAACAACACTGCTGGGTAAGGCCATGGGACATAACTCAGGAGAAACATAAATGTCTGAGTGCAAGTTGAGATTAAAGCAACCAGTATAGATGAAATATTTGCAGCTCTTTGTACAGTGAATTTTGTAACCATTTTAACCTCAAACCAACACAGAATAGTAACGATTGTACAGAGCAAGTAAATAATTATCCTTCTGCCCATCCAGTGAGAGTGTTTTGAAGTACAGGATGGCTGAATTATTAGCCAGTCACTGTTGAGGAAGGAATTGTCAGTGCCAGAAAAAACCACGGCCATTTGTGGGGTTTGTTTTAGTCCCTGTGCTGTGTTCTCTGGCCTGCCGTTTTACTGATGACAGAAATTTCTCACTCCACTCAGTCAGGCCCTGTGCTGTTTCCTTTGTGTGCAGTAGCACTGGTCAGAGTGGCACACGTATCGTAGCTCGGAGTTAAGCTGAGAGACTTGTTCAAACAAAGATGATGAGAGCTGATCTGCTTCTGAAGAGAAGTGAAACCATGGAGACCATGGAAACTGCTCAGCTCTGCCGCATCCTCGCTCAGCGGCTGCGGCAGAGCCCGGCAGTGCTGCAGGGGAGGGGAAGGAGTGAGGGCTGAGTGCTGCCCCAGGGGCTCTGCATCTGGGGATGGGAGACCTGCTGACTTCTGGGGCACCTGCCAGTGTGCCTGGGAGACAAAATGTGTGTTATGCTGGAAGATGGCACTGGAAACTGTGAAAGCTCCTGTAGAAGGTGATTTGCATACCTGGCTCTTTATTGTCCCTCCTGTGCCCCACTGTGGCCCAACAGCCACATCTGTGAGACAGTGGGGAGGGGAAGTATTCATATTCCCAGCACCCCGTGTTAGAGTGATACCTGCCCAATCTTCTGGCCTTAGCCCAGAGGGGAATTGTTGTTAATAAGTGCAAAGGTTTCATACTCCAAAAGGACAGCATTCCATACTGGATCTGACAGTGATACTGTAGGGATGGACTGCTACACCACCCATCCTGCCTGTCAGTGCTGGGCAGCAGCTGTCATTGACAACTTTAGCAGAAGGCAGGGTTTGATTGACAACTCATGTGTAGCTGTTTTAATGTGTGTCCACATCTGAAGGCAAAGAAGCTGCAGTGAACCCCTCCAAGCCACATCTCCAAAGCACCTGTAAGTATGATCTCACTGACTGTGAAACAGGAGAGAGGTTAGTGGAGTGCAGTGCACTGGATGAGCAGTACATGATTACACCTTTTGGGGAGGCAGGGCTCAGGCGGTTCCTGTAAATCATCACTCCATGCCTGAGCATTTTATAATAACCCCTGATTGTGTGTCATTAGTCAGGATATACCAGGACCTCCCACACGGAAAGGGCAGATTTCCATTATTTACTGTTTGCAAACAACTTGTAAGAGGGAAGGACTGGACTGAGCAAACACAGCCCTGAGATCAGAGGTGCAGCAACGAGATCAGGATCCCAGAGTGCCAACATGGCACTTGAATGTTCTTGTCCTCTTAGACAAGAGAAGCAAGACAGACAAGTCTGCTATCACTGTGGCATCAAACACAGCAGGTGTGATGGGCCAGAGCAGGAGAGAGCTTAGGCAGCAAACAGCTGGTGCAGGGATGTTAAAATGCCTTATTTTCGTATCCCCCTTGGGATCCTGTGCAAAATGAAAATTCCATCATCCCCCGTGGATTTAACCTGTACCCCCCCCCCACACACTTATTCCTTGATGCTGATTTTTCTCATTGGATGGTCACACCACATACTGTACCAGTCCCTTCATGCTGCTCATGTGTGGTGTTTCTTTCTGTGCATCGGGGCGTGGGTGGACAAGCATTTACACTCTGCATTCTTTACAAAGGAGAAGGGATGCCTTGGCCAGGGCTGGGTAGTCATGGCACACTGTATGGTGTTGTGTTGCTGGGTAAAGTAGTGTGTCCCAGTACCAGCAGGTGAGCTTTGCCATCTTTGTTCAATATGAGGAAGCCAAGACTTGTAGACGCTTGCCATGATCACATGAGGACATTCTGATCCTGGTCCCATTAATGTCAGGGAAAGCAAGAGCTGACCTTGACTCAAACATGGAAGTGGGAGTTTCTTCCTTTTCTGTCATCACCTTACAGTGAACTCAAGTCAAACTGTTTCCTTTTCAGAAGCAACATTTGGATCCCTTGGCGATCAAAACCATTTATCTTTCCTTGTGCTTGCTGAGTGTTCGTGTATTGAACAAGAGGGTGTTCTCATGGCTGGGCATCCAGCAGTGCAGCAGTGCCTGAGCTGCTGCATGAACTCCATCAATGATTTAGTGCAGTGGAAAAAAAGCAAAATTTAGTTGTGCCTGAAGTGTGCTCCAAGATTCGTAATGGAGTCATTGGGGAAACAAAAACCCACCCACATACACCACTGGAGCTGCTTATATGAGTAAAACCCTAAATGTTGACTTTTAAACTGTGTTCTTGAATATTTTGTAGTGGCATGTCCAGTTGATGTAGCATAAGCAGTTTTCTCTAGAAAAAAAATTGTTGGAAGAGACCAGGTGGTTACTTGTATCTGTGACTTTCAAGTGTGTGAATAAGATGTTAATTGTATCAAGTTTGTTGCAGCATTATTTTTTACATTAAATGTGATTTTTTTTTTCCTCTCTCTCTTTCAGACTTAACCAACGTAATGACTGCTGAATATTAAGGGAAAACACAAGAAGGTTACATGTTTGGTTGTCTAATATTCTTGGATTTGATATGAGTCACCACATCTGTTCATTAGTACCATCAACAGCATCCCAGTTTGTATGCACATTATTCACATTCCTATCTGTTGTGTTTGCAGAAATGACATTTTTACCCTTTTTTCTAAGGGTTACTTTTTGATTTTCATATTATTTGGTTGCATGAAGTTGCCCTTTACCAGTGGCTGAGGTTTATGAAGATATCGCATACTTGAACATGTTTTACATTCCTTTTCTAGACAGAAAAGGTGTAATTCCAAATTATATCATTCTAAATCAGTGTTTTTTAAACACGACTAAATCTTAGAAATGAGTCCCCTCCATACAATGCTACAATATCTTCCATGTATAAACATAATTTTAAATTTCCCTATATCCATTTTCTCTTGATTTCTGATCAGTTTAAATCATAAAAGAAAAATTATTCTTCAGTTGAGGTCACCACCAAGTTCAATAATGTAATAAAATACCTTTCCTTATTAGAAGTACCTAGCTAGTTATACTCTTAAAACTTCTCCAAACCATGATGTAATGTACACTATCTGACTTAGTTCCTATATGTGGAGTTAGTGAAAGTCTTTTTGTGTTTCTTTAGATTAATACAAGGATTTTTTCCAATGCCAACACAATTTGAAATCATTCATTTGGATGCTTTCCATTTTTAAGCTTACTGTGATATAGAACCCTATGGGAAACCAAAACAAAACATCAATTTTAAATAATGAAAGGCTTAAAAAAGGATGCTGTCATTCTGGCTTTTTTTTCCTTTTGGAAATAGAACTAGACTAGTAAGTAAGCATTCCAAATCCATTACTCTGTGTACATTATTGTTGCTATTGTGATAATAGAGATTTTTATTTATTTTTATGCCAGCTTTTATTGTGAAAACATATTTAGTCTGGTTTTATCAATCCTTGTTATGCTTGTCCTTGGAACATCTTTTGCGTATTCAAGGTTTGTAGTTGATGAGTTTACTGTAAAAAACTAAAAAAAAAAAAACCACAAGAAAAAAAACCAACAAAAAAACCACAAAACAAAAAGGAAACAAAAAAATGTATTGTTTTTACAGAATAAATTTATTGGAATGTGTATTGGGAGTAAGGTTTGAGGTTGTAAGCAACTAAGTTAGCGTCATATTTGGCTTCATACGTGTAATAATGTGAGGTATTAATGTAAGTCAAGTATTAAAGCAAAACATTCTGTTAACATGAGTTGACCATAATAGATACAAGTGCAGGTGAGATCTTTTATTTTTTTCTGTACTTTGCCTTTTCTGGATAACGGGAGGTCATTAAATTCACCTTGAATGTATTCAAAGTTTCTTTAAAATCATCAGAAGTAACATCGGAGGTTCAAATACCTGTTCTTGAGCCAGCATGTCCTGTGGCAGCGTGCCAGCTCTGGGTTTGTTTCCCTGGGAGGATGGACTGGGATGGAGCCATCCCAAAGTCTAGTGCACGTGGAAGGAGCCCACACCAGGGACGCTGGGTGCCTACAAGCCTTGCCTGAGATGTGCTGTGGTTTTTTTGGACCTGTCCCTTTGGCTGGAGGTGTAAAACCCGTAAAGCCTCTCCTCTGAGCACTGCTGGGAACTGCATCACAGCCTTCAGCAGGAGACTGTCACAGCCTGGATTTCTCAGTGCTCTGAAGGGGGCAACACACAGGCACATGAACTGATGCTTTCTTGTTACTGATTAGGTTTAAAAGGAAAACTAAAATTCTTTCAGTCAAAACACCCAGAAGTCAACATCCCAAAATGAAGTGTTTCCAGTTAAAATGTATCAGCTAATTTCATCTGTGAGAAAGGCACTAGGTGTACTGCTTTGAATATAAACACACACAGGAGGCATAGAAACAGAAACATAAGCTGCCCAAGCCAAGGTCGCTGTGTTTGCTGCTGCTTGTTTATGACCCAGCAGCAGTAGCAAAAGTAGCTGCAGAGAACACAGCCAAAACCCCTCCTCTCTGAAAATGCACGAACTACGGGAGCCCAGGGGTTCACCGTCCTGAGCCCTCCGTGCCCAGCCCGCAGGTGCTGGTGAGCACTCCTTGCAGAGGGGAATCTTCAGGAGAATTAACAAAACCATATGATTTGCTTATCATATATGGAGTCTTACCGTAAGAGTTGATTGCTTCTTAAAAGATTTCTTGGGATTTTTAACAAGGCTGACCCATAAGACATACTTTTTGACAAATAAAACGTGTGCATGTGACAGAGTTATGTATGTTAATTTTTCACGCTTCACAATGCTGACCTTCATGTTCCGCAGTAGCTGTGCAGGGACTGCTGGCACTGCTATTCTTCTGTGTGCGGAGGCTAAACACTGACATCATTATTATTATTTAACTTCATGCAGTATTTCTAAAACTGTCAAAGCAGCTTACTTAAAAATAGCTGTGGGAACTGGCAATCCACTGCCACGCAAAGTCACAATGTTGAGAAATGGTGCTAAAGGCAGTCGTCTTTATTTTCCCTTTTTGAGTAGGATAAACAAAACAGACCGTGCAACTTCACACAGTTGTGCAATTTTACACATCTTACACGCTTCGTTTGGGTTCCATTTGAGCAGTTCAGTTACATCCCAACCCAATTATATACATAGCCAAGGAGAGGAGCTGAGTACAGTCGTGCTATTCTGTTTTTTCTTCTTGTTTTGGTTTCATAAAAAATTCTGGCTTGTTGACACACCTGTAAGCGAACAGCTGGGGAAGAATCCCATACATTACGTTCAATATCAGGAAAAACTCCTTTGCTTCTTCAGGGACTCTGTAGATGTAAGGAGTTCGAGCATGAAGAGAAGCACCAATATGGGAAAATTGAGCCTGCGGTGTGTATATAATGTTTATATTAAAAAAGGTGAAGTTGATGTATATTTTGGAAAGATGGCATAATCTGCATGCAAGACTGCATCTTCAGTGACATTTTCCAAGCCAGCCCTTTTATTCCAGAATTATCCATCATCCTTTTGCACAGTGCTATAAAAATACAGTCTAAACTAAAATCATTAATATCTTGGTATAAGAGACATAACTGGAACCATGAATGGCGTGGCAGGAAGTTTGTTTTATACACATGGTGGCACTGATACGTCAGGTATAGGATTGCCCCCTTGGCTTCTGGGTCATACTTTTTGCAAGAGATTCCACAATCCTTCCCCAGGCAAATGGCCACTGAAGTGGCATCCCCACAGAACCCTGTGCTCCTGCTCAGCCCAGTCAGGGCGTAGGACTCACACTCACCTGCCTGGGAATGTTGCATTAGGCTTCAGTATGAGCAGACAGACAGTCTGAATAAAGTTAGAAAGTAAAATCTTGGAAGCTGTGTTAGTTCTGGTTTGAATTTGGTTTTGGTTTTTTGATCTTAAACCCAGAGTGTTCCAGATTCTGATCCCAGAACTCCTGATGATTTCAGAATATGTCTACAATATTCGGCTGTTGGGCTGGGATGTTCTGAAGTAGAGGTTGAGCGTGCAGTGAAGGTTATAGGCACAGACAAGCTTGCTGGCCTGAAGCATATTTTTAGCATAAACAAACATTTAAAGATAGAAGTGTCAGGATAGTCACTGTCTTTTGTTTCCATCTGTTACCTGCTATTTCAAGCCACAGCTCATTCACATTAACTATTTTGTGTCCTTTTATTATTATTATTTAGTTAGCAGTGGAGGAGATGTGCGAAGATAAATATCAACTTGATCATAAGCAAAGCACTGAGACACCAGAATTCGGGGAACACAGAGGAGTACACTGTGGCCAAACCACTTCCTCTATTCTGGCTTCAGCAGGAGTCATTTTAAACTCACAAAGAACACAGTTCTGATCACAGCAAAGTAGAAGGGGAAATACAGTGCAGGTGTTTCAATACATCACACCAGCAAAAGGTTAGGCTGAGACCATCCATCAAAACAGAACAGGAAATTGGTTTTCAGGTGATTCCAACCACCTCCACTGAATGGGGAGAGCTCATCGAGCAAACCTGAGCCAGGAAACTAAATAATCAACGAAATCAAGTACAAACACACTTCAGCAGAGTGCCACTTAGCATCTTTCTGTAAATAGCTATTACACAGCAAACAGATGTTCAGGGGCACGCTGTCAGCAGCCTTTTTATATTGGCCTCACTTGTTCTCACCTGTCTCAGGCAGGACCTGCCTTTGGCTCCTGGGAGGGCTCAGATCCTTGCTACCTCTCCTGGCCTTGGAAGCCCTCTCAGCCCAAGCAGCCAGAGCACTAATGCTCAGCACCAAAGCCCTCTTGTTACATGAGGCAGCAGATTCCCAGGCAGATAACCAGCCACTGTCGGGCTGCAGAGGAGGTTTGGTGTGTCTGGTGTTTATGTAGACACTGACAACCTCGTGGAAGTATTTTAGAGCCTCTTCGGGGGTGAACAGAATGCTAAGCTACCTACTCTCTGTGGAGGACTGTGAGGTCTGCCTGTCTCTGAGAGTGGCCAGCCATGCATCATAGTAAGTTGACAGTAAATTCCTAATATTTCACAGTAAACCTTGTCAGAAAGAACTGTAAGGGGATGCTTCTGAGAGATCCAGAACTCTCAGAGACTCTGCGATGCCTTTGAGTATCTAAGCCTTATTGTGTGGTCTTGTCTCTTACAAGACTTGTGGCACATTAGTGAGCTTTGAGCACTGTAAAACCAAAAAGCAGTAACATGTCCTGTCTGTAGCCCATGAAGGTTTTTACTAGCTGATGATGCACTATATATAATGAAGTTACTGTTTATTAGACTTGTTTTTCAATGTAACACGTTGCTTCTTCCTCTCATTACCAGGGAGGATATTTACGTCTGTTAAAGTCACTTTTTCTCTTAATTTATTTGATTTGCCTCTGTAGAAATTGTGTTATGTCTTTAATCTTCTGTGTTTCATTTCCATGACTGTTCTCTGCTGATGCCTTTTTTTTTTTCTTTCCCCTCTTTGTTTTTGCTCCCTTGGGGCAGAGAGTATGTCTTAAAAGCAGATCTCTCACTCACCAACAGCCCAGTCCTGCTCTTCCTTCAAGTACCAGGCAGACTTGCACCAAGTCAAAAATTTTGAGCAGTAAGATGAGCTGTAAGACAGAGCTCTGTGCCTGTGTGCAACAGGCTGGTGCTGTGCTGAGAGAAACTACCAGTCTGTTGTGTCACCTCACTGTGATCGGGGGGCCTCTCGGCAAACAAGCCATTCCTTGGTGCTTTCTGTTATTGAACCCTCTCTAAGTGGGGAATTTTGAGGCTCAAACCAACCCCTAAACCTTGGCTGAGAAATCAACCAAATGAGATGCTTCAGGTAACTTTCTAAGGCAGCCTTATGTGTCTAACATACAGCCTTTGTTACCCTTGGAGCCTTGGCCAGTCTGCTGATCCTGCCTTCCCACAGCAGTTGGAAGCCGCCTGGTGCTGGATATGGCACTGCTAGGCTTGACAACTGCTATTCGTATATGCCTACTACTCATTAATCCTCTTGTCCATAGGAAGTAGTTTGGATTTGGATTATTTTACAATATTTTTTGCCTTGTTGCCTAGTCATAGGCAATAGTTCAAATATTTCTTACCCTGCAGTCAAGAAAGCCCTCCAGCTGGGGGCAGAGAAGGGCCTGTAAAAAGGTTAGTAATCCTTATTTACTCTGTGCCTTCTCTTTAAGACTGACTAAAATCAGGCACCTGTCAAGGGTTTGGACCAGGTCTCCTGAGCCTGAGGAAAGCCATCAAATAGAGTGGAGAGAGAGTAACCTAGAGAGATATACTCCCTGTAGCCAAAGAGGCACTGCAGAAACTAACCACCAAAAACTGCAGGATTAAAAAGCCATTATGAGAGGGAGTAGAGGAAAACTCTCTATGTTTGAGAAAACAGAGAAATGGGCTACAGAGAGCTGGTGAGACAGAATGGTTTTAGATAGCAAGGCTGTGGCTCTTCATCCCTTCTCCCATGGCTCACTTATATACAGAAATACCAATTTCATCAAGCTCACAGGCTGTTCCAACCCTTTTGTATAATCAAAGCTCATGGTACTTTACTTATGTGAAATTTAAAGAGCTCCTCCTGGAGCTTCATAAGGTCTAATAACTACTGGGTCATAACTGGTTTTGGAGTCTAAATGTTAGTAACAGAGTAATTCAAGCTGAGAGTTACATGTAATTCTGAAAAACAATAAATATGTCTCTGTGTGTGAAAGGCTAGTAGGCACTTTTAGAGGTTCTCAGTTTAGATGCATCACATGGTATTTTGTGACTTGTTTCTGTAAAAAGTACATCATAATGATAGAAATAAAAATTGAAGTCTCCATGTTCCCCATCTGTAGGATGGTTCATTCCCAGGGAGCAGTGCCCACTCCTTCCACCAATAGATATTTACCTTTATTGGACCTTTGTGCATAATAGGAAGCAAAATGTGTTCCAGTAACTACATATGTTTGAATGATAAATTACAACGTTTTAACTTGAGAAAACAGCAGATGAACCTGGAAATGTGGGTTTTGCCTCAAAATGGCAAAACCCAAAAATAATATAGAAAGAGTCCTCAATTCATTTACACATGCATTTTACATCCCAACCTGCTCACAGTTCACCAAGTCAAATCAATTAAATCATGTTCAGTTGTAGGATGACTGAAGTTCATCCTGCAGTGCATTGAAGTAAAAACTACCCAAAAAACCACCCTCGAATCCTCCCAGATGTCAAGAAATTTTTTTTGGAAGCAAGATAAAATATGGGGAGTACACAGCAACATACAGCTCTCTTAAACAGTTTCTGTCAGCCCACAGTTTTTGCTGCTGCCAGGACAAGCTTTAAAGAGTGAAATGGGAAATTGTGAGTGTTAATCTAATGTGCAAATTGACATCCTGAGGCCAAACCACAAAAAACAACAGAGGGGTTTTAAACTTTAGCAGCAAAATGTTGCATCACAAATCTAAAAGGATAAAACATCATTAAAAAAAAAGTGAGTGTTTGTTACAGGAAATATTAAAAAAAAAAAAAAAACCACACCAAAAAACCAGCAAACAAATATCACCTCCAGGCAGGGAGGCTGAGTTTTCTGGTAAGTTTGCAAGATTATAATGGTCAGCACACTTTGATTTCTGGTTTACTTTTCCTTGTGGTAAAAAAGAAATCTTTGAAGGGGTAGTTTCTTTCCTGATTGTCTGGAGAATTTATGAAACCTGAGTAATCTGTCAGTAAAGAAAAGTTCCTGATACTGCTTTGCCTACTTTAGCTAGTTTGTGCTTTTTTTTTTTCTTTTTTTCTAGATTACATTTAGGCTACACAGTTTTATAAGATTTATAATACCTTCTAAGCATCTAAACCTCCTCATTAATGTTTGCCAGATTCTGTTTTGATATCACTTAATAATTCAGGATTCTCTATAAACTGTTTGGAGACAAAAAAGAAAATAAGTCTATTCTCTGTGGTGATTGCTCACAAATAGAAAACGTCACTCTACCAATCTTATTGGGCAGTTAAAGTGGATTGTAGTTTGTATTCATGATTGTTATCTCAGGCCTGAGGAACAAAGCATTGGTCTGTGTTTGTCTAATTGTGGCATTTGAATTGCACTTATTGCTGTGTGCCTGTGTTCTCACTATTGTGGCAGGATTACGGGCATATTTTCTGCATTGTCTGGATGCTCAGAGCACATTTAATTTCCTACATGCAGTACAAATCAATTGTCCCTGTGTCTCAACTGTTTAATGATCATCTGTACGTCATGAGAAGTCATTTACCAGTTCCTGTTGAATTGTTTTGTTTTGGTCAGTCTCCTCATAAGCATCAGCACCATCTAGTAATTAACCACTGTTGTTTATTTAAGAGAATCAGAAGGGAATGAGTTAAGGAAGTATGATCACTGGTCTGCCTTCGGCAACACAAGCATGTCTGGGTGTTGCTGTGGTTTGTGGCACAGGAGATTCCCAGTGTTGTATCCTCATCATGAACTGATACTGTACATTTTGTGTAACCAGTAGATACTTATTTCCATTTATATGTTTCAAACTACCTAGTTAGCCAACACATACTGTGGAAACAATATATGGTGCTGCTTTGTTGAGTTTGGGACTTTTTTACAGGGTTGACTGTCACAGCTTTAAGACAGGCTTCCTTCATGGTCCCAGCTAAAGAGTGCATGGTGCTTAATAAGGTTTAAATGAGCACAATAGAAACATTGTGCAGAAGGAGAGAAGTCTGCTAAAGAAAGAATGTGGTCATTAGAGACATGTAATGGATTTGATTGTCCACTCCCTTAAATTAAGGTTTCTTCTACAGATACAAAACCTGATCTATGTTAGCATAAAACCTGCATGGAAAGATCAAGCCCTGGGCCCCTTATTTATTCCATAGGTCTCTCTACTTATTAACTTGTAATTCAAAAGTGAACATTTTGCAAAGAAATACCTGAGCTAGTCCTCCAGCATGTACGAGGGTTAAATCAGGCATCCAGGAACAGCCAGGCACCAAGAGGCCATACAGAGCAATCACATAGTATGGCACCGAGTAGAACATGTATGCCAGCATCTGCATTGCAAACACGAATATTAGTTGCTTTGCGGTGTGAGGGAGATGCATCTGAAAAACAGCCAGCTGCTTACTGAGGGATTGAGACTACTCAAAACTATACCCCTGGCAGCAGTGATTCCAAGGCCTTTTTGCAGCTCTAACTTCTTTGAGAAAGAATTTCACACCTGAATACTATTGGCTGGATCCAACTACCCTAAGGCCTCCCCTAATATTGATGGCTGTTGTCTCCTTGCCCAGGACATGTTTTCCTACCCCTTGCCATCTTGAGACTGTGCCATTAAGCATGGCTTGACCTAACTCCTTGTCCAACATAACATGGGCGTCCATTTTTCAGGCTCCACTGAGCTCTCAGCTGGGAGGTAGGAGATACACCCACGCCACCCCGTTCCCAGAAAGAGCTGGTCCAGCAGAGATCCTTGGTTTCTGCTCATTGCCACACCCCTGCATCCTCTGCTGGCTTCAGGCCCTGTCCACATGCAGCAGCCAGGCTTGCAGGAGAATGGCAACCTCAAGCATTCCAAAACTAAAGCACAACATTCCCTCATCTGCAATGCTTTTTGTAGAGTGTCCTGTTGTTTCAAGGAGTGTGTCTAGTGTGTACTAGAAAATAGGAAATATTGTTTAACTTGCCATGAACTTCATCTGTGAAACCCATGGCTTCATCTTTGCACCAGTTTACAAATCACTCCTTAACACACTCTGCTCCATGGTCAATGCTTTACCTGAAGCTTAGGGTAGGCAGCAGGGTCTTTTATGTAGGGCTCGTGCAGTTGAATGTACAGCCGGCAGAGTTCAGCAGGGCAGTCCAGGGCAATCTGAGGAGAATTTTCAAAACTTCCTGTCAATGATTTGTTCTAAAACCAGCCAACCTGACATTTGTTACCAGCCCTAAAGATGCACTAGTGGTCTGCAGCACTGCTACCCTGGAGGCTTGCAAAGGGATCCATGTGATCACCAATTAAAAGGTGAAATGCAGCCCCCTCTGGGGTCCTGCTCAGGGGGTTTGGGAGGAAATGCTGTCAGCCTGCTTTAAAGACTGACTGGAAGAGAATTTGGTCAGTTGGCTATGCTGTAGCAAAAGTATAATTGCTATTGATTTGCTCTGATAAACAACCTTTGATCCCAGCAAATGTACTTTACAATGGAAAATTGCTCTAAGAGTGGAAACTTCAGGTTAAGCACCCAGTTTTAGGATAGTAAACTATGAATGTAGTCCAAGAAGAGCTGCACTGGGACAAGGTAGCAACGGAGAGCAGTGCAGTGAGCCAGGTGTTACTTAAAGCTTGCACAGAGATGTTCAGTTGATCTCTCTAAGTAAGGCCAGTAAGCAGTTCCTGTTTGGTGAAGGAAATCCATAAGGAAATGACCACGCTCTCAAAATCAACAAAAAAAAAAAATCCTCTGAGAAATGAAATGGGATTGCAGAACCAAGTTAGGCCATGAGACTAATGTTTCCCACAGTGAAATTACAGGTAAAACTGTATCACTGTAGCAGTGTATCAGTGGTGCTCTGAAGTAGCATGATCTGTACGATATAAAGCAGGCTGTGACAAAGCAGAAGTGGTTTTGAGAGGCCAGTTTTCAGAGAAGCTGTAGGAGATGGCCGAGTAATGTGAGCAGCACAACTACAAAAGGACAATCTGCACTAGGTAAATAAAATGTTGCTTGGGTATTTATCGCCACCTCTTGAACTATTCTAGAAAGGATAGACATTCAAGCTTTGTTCACTGAATGATACACAAGTTTCATTCTGCTTAAGACAGAAAATGCACTAGAGCTGACAAGGTTCTACTTATCTCCTACTGAATTTATCTCTAGAAAGCATTTTCAGTACTGCTTCCTTCCCTCAGAAATTTTAATACAATCAACTATACTTAGAGAGCAAACATTTTAAGAAATTGTCCCTTGGTAAGTAGAAACAACATGTGTAGTTCAGGTAACATGGATAATTTTTTGCCTTTTAGGTGGAAATGTTCTCTTCTATCTCATGCAGTTTAAGTTAACTCGATTTCCTATATAATTTTAAATATGCATTTCTGTTTAGAAAAACACAAATACAGAACTCCTTCAGTTGGTTTGTCTCCACATTCTTGGCTGTAAATGTAACAACAGACCAATGAAAACAGTTTTAGGTCATGTCGATTTGCACTTGGGATGGTATTTACTCTCATGATTGTGTACCTCCTTTTGAAAAACATGCTTCACACAGCACAAAGTGGAGAAGCAAAAGCACCAGGAGTTATCATGAACATTTGAACCCTAAACATGACAGGATTTCCCTTGACCACAATTGTATGTGCTTTTTCATACAGGCTCAAATTTAAAAATTAAAATATGTTCAACTTACCATGCCCCTAAATATGCAAAACCCCGTTGCTAGGATGAGGTATGCAGCTAGCATTAAATCTATTGGTCGTTTTAAGAGCCCTTTCTTCTGGACTTCCTGAACCACCTGCAACACAGAACATGTTTAGTAGGTACATCCCAGTTCCATGTGACATGTTTAACTACAAGGAGGGTGAAGTGGTGAAACATCATTTCTATCCACTGATTTCAGAGACAGAAATATTTGCGCATCTAAAAAGGTGACTTCAG
Source organism: Platyrinchus mystaceus (assembly GCA_035041135.1). Taxonomy (NCBI): domain Eukaryota; kingdom Metazoa; phylum Chordata; class Aves; order Passeriformes; family Tyrannidae; genus Platyrinchus; species Platyrinchus mystaceus. The sequence continues at coordinate 10,037,787 of JAWWLV010000018.1, forward strand.
ACTTGACAGGATGATTAGTGAGGAAAATTAATTTGAATAAACTCTAGAAATGGATGGATCCAACTAAAGCCATTTCAATACAGATTAGTGTCATTTCAAAGCAACCTAAATCAAATGAACACTACTCTAACTCTTCAATCACCTAAAGCTTTAAAGCAGCATAACTAACTTTTTCAAAATTGTGTGTTTTGTTAATTGGAATTAATTAATTTTCCTGAATGTCCCTTTGTAGAAAAGCTGTGGAAACATAAGTTTGTCTCAAACAGACGAAGTTGAGTCTGGTATGCTTTGTAAAAGGACTGGGTCCATCTCATTGCTGACAGCTAATGCTGGTTTTCAGCAGCTTGTGACACTATTGAAATTAATGGACTATCACTGGCATAAAATAAAAGCTTTTCTGTGGCTGGTTGAGTCCTCTGCTGAGTTCAGTAAGCAAACCTTATATCTTAATATGTAATGCCTAATTAGAGAATTAAATGGGGGGGTGGTTATGTGGAAACCCCTCCTTTCATTCTTTCATCACTTTGTGCTGTGGATTCCTCTGACGGGCACCGAAGCACTTCATGGCTCTGATCTGTGCCTCCTTTCCTCAGCTCAGAGCAGGAATCCCCCACGTGCTCTGCAAGGGCAGATGTGAGGGGTTCACACCCCATGATAACTAAGGCCACATCGATACCTAACAAGGTGGCTTGGAAAAACCAAAGTCATCCCTTTGCCTACATGGTAAAACCTACAAGACCCATGGAAATAATTCGAGGTGCACTTTCTGCACAGTGTGGTCACAAAGTTGTAAGCACATCAGTGTATCTTTCTGTAGTTCAGAGGGAAAACTTCCCCATGTATATGTGTTACTCATTTCCTCTTCCTTTTTATTAGCTGTGTGTTGGCATGCAGACAGCTAAAGAAAAACCTGATTTCCTTCCTGTTATACACTTGTGGAGTTGTCTCCAAAGCACAAAACAATAATTAGGATGCAGGGCACAGTTAAAACCACTCAGGATCAAGATATTCACAATGAAGTTATTGAAACAGGAGAAACAATTTTGCAAGCACAATTCCTGAGTAAAAACTACAAGATCTGAATTCTAGGCTAAAAAAACAAGGCTACTGTAAACACATAGGCCATCATAATGCTTTTTCTGGTTTTCTTTCAAAGGATCTTTTTCAGGGGAAAAAGAAAAAAAAAGTGACACCTTTGTTTTCCTTTCAAACACAAATAACAGGTCTGTTTTGGCAGTACAGTGTTACTTCACAGTATCCACAGTATCAGTGTAGGAATGTTTATAATTGTACTGCAAAGAATATCTATATTCTAATATTTATTCCTATGAAAGACAAAGATCTCCCAAGGCTGCTGAGTTAGAAATAATTTTCAGATGTAGCTACCTAGGATAATGGAAAGCTGATATATTTTCTTCTATCACTCCTTTCAAAAGGAATATTAAATTAATGTCCATATTTAATTACAAAGCTGCAATAGCACCTTGTACTTAGAGAGTTTGGAGACAAAGCCAATATAACTGGAGACAACCTTTGGTGTAGTTTGAGTTTGTGAAATTGCTAGGGTACAGAAAACTCATACTTTTTTTTTATCTGTGCGTATGTGCAAACAAAATAAAAATGCAAAGCTTAAAAAAAAAAAAAAAAAGGAGAAGCAAGAATTCGAAAGACAAAATGCACTTTGCTGACTGGATTCAGCTACAAGGTAATTTTTCCTTGCCTTTCTTTTACACAGCAAAGCCACATCAATATGTTAAGTACACTGGCCAAGCAGAGCAGGCCGGCCACGGGTTTCCCATTTACTGCAAACAACATTGAACTCTTCACAGATCTCATGCAGAGTTCCTTTTGTGTAGCAAGGAAGTGGGTAGGCATGCTTTGCAATTTCTCTCACGTCCAGGAAAAAGCTATTTTCCATAACTTCTGAGGGGGTTTTCACATGATCAGTTTTAAGGCATCAGAATAATTTTGTGTGCTGTCTACAAAAGTCCCTTCAGAATTCATGTGCAAATCTGAATTTGTGTTTTATTTGTTAATGAATTTTAAATTATATTAAACTTTTCTGAGCTAATATACTTGTAGATAAATCTGTTGGGCTTTGTAAATACTGCAGCACAGCTTGGTTTGGTTCCAGATGAGGGCATAACTCCATTCTGCACCCATGCAGCCACCTCTCCTAGAAAACATCCAAAACTTGATTACCTCTCTCTGTTCCCACACTGATTATTTTTTTTTAACTAACTGATTTGTAATAATATTATAGCAATGTATACCTTGGCCAACAGAATATACCTTGCTTCTGTTGCTTTCATGTATTTTTCTATACACTAACACTATCATTTTTAAAACCATTGTTACATTTTCTTCCTAAGTCTTTTAATACCAATTCTGAATAACGATAGCTTCAAAAAGTTCAATTTTACAGCTAATTGTCAGTGATCTACTGAAAGAGAATTAAATATTTTCAGGACTTACAATGATTAGCTCATTGATTAGTAGCATTAAACACAATTATTTCCTGGCAACAATACTTAATTTAGGACTGAGAGACTTCCATGAAAAATTTATGAGTAGTCACGTTAAGATTTACAGGCATGCTTGGATATGGAGCATAAGTTATCTGTGAAGATGAAATACTACTTCGAAAAATTAAACAACTTGGGAAGGGTAGGAGGTCCCAGTGAAAGGAATCAAGGTGTTTTATATAACCCTCTGAGCAAGGAAGTTTAGGTTTACAACAAAGGATTTGCAAAGAAGCATAATATTAAGTTTTCAGACCACCAGCATTTCATGCACTTTTTTTATATATAGAATTTTAAAACTAAGTTTCTCTGCAATATATACCAAATTAAAATATGATACCTAGGTAAGCAGTTTAGCTCCTCATTAACACAGGAGACATAGCTGTATTTCAGCAAATATACAGTATATCATGTAATTCCTGTAATGCCAATTTCTGGGGTGTTCTTCCTACTAGGAAAACAAACTGAAACCTTTGTCCGTTCTCACTAATATATACAGCAAAAGTTGCCATCACTACCTTTAACTACACTTCTTTCCCTTGATGACTCTAAAGGATGTGTTTCTGTCCAGAATTATTGGCTCCTTTAAATCAATCACCTCGGGTTGCTCTGGGATGGGACATATGGTTTCCTCTAAGCCTATGCAGGAGAGGGGAAGAAGGTTTGGCACCTGAAGACTCCCCTAATTTGCCTTTCATAGGGATTTGCCCTAAAAGCTGTGATTCTGTAGTGGTTCTTCAAACTTCAGGAGATACGAAAATCTGTCTATACCTCCCTTTCCTACAGAAGACTCATGGATGGATGGATGGATGGGTGTTATTTTTCATACATCTCTGGGAAAATCTGTCCGTGCATCACCTGCTGTTCCTCTTTGCCATTGGCTCTTCCTGTGCACACTGACAGCCCACTGAGTCGGGAATGGGAACTAATCCTTCACCTCTGTCTATGTTTCCAGTTACTCAATGAACCTGACTGAGACTCAGGAGCTCTTGTGATGCAAAAATAATAATCAGTTCTGTTGCTTACAATTGGTATAGAGTGCTGTGGCAATAAACTTGCTTATAGCAATCAACAGTTAAAAGATCTGTTCTGTGCTTTGTACTGCAGGGAATTTTTAATTTTTTTTTTATAAAACAGTGCATGAACTATTAATGCATTGTTTTGATTGCTCAGTTGATCTTTTTACAATCCAACTAGTAAATTTGAAGGCAAAAATCTAAGGAGTTTTAAGTAAACATTTTTACAGATTTATTTTTTTTAATAAGAAGTGTGTAAATAATTTTCTTATCCACCTGTGTACGACATCTTACCTGTGAAATCTAATATTGCAGAAAGCATATACAAATAGTTATTAAATGCATGAAATCTGTAAGTCATCTTCAGAAGAATACTTTCCTGTAGTGTTTCTATAGGATCTTGTGGTGCTTTATGAAGCTGCTATAGGTCAGTATTTTCATCAGCTAAAAAACTAAAACAGTCAGAAACTGAATAGATAGAAATGCAATTACACCAAAAAATAGGTTCTTTAAACATAAGATTCTTTTTCTTTATTCCACCATAATGAAATAGTCCTCCAGTATAGACATTTTTGCAGTGTCTGCACAGCCCAACAGCAATTGTCACAACAGCAATTGTCACAACAGTCACAGTACATCCCATGCTCTCTGAGGAACCTATAAAACCCACCAGAAACAGCCAGCATATTTCAGCTTTCCTAACAGTAGCCAGCACTGAAATACAATAAAATTACCTTGACTGGAGTGTCTTGAGTCACTGAAGGTTGGTTATAAATTCTGAACCCGGCCCATATGGGGAGGCAGATATATGGTACACTTAGGAAAAAAGCAGGAAACACTTTTGTTCCGTATTTGCCTGTTAAAGAATTATTGTAAGACTTATGAGAATTTGTAAGCTGTGTTGCAGAAGAATTAAAAAATATCCTAAGTAATATCAAATCTGAAGCAGCTATAGTAATGTAAACATAAAACATCAGAAATCACTGTTAAAGAAACGCACAAGTCTTGTTGACTTGTGGCTCATTACTGGTAGAGTCACAAGTAATGGAGGGCCTATTTGACAGGAAGCCATTTCAGAAATCAAGGATTTTTTGGGAAAATGGGAAACGACCTGTCACTCTGCACCAGGTAACCCTACAGGATGGGATAGCTTTGAAATCTCTCAATGGAACTTGCTTCAAATAGAGACCTTGTTCTTTTAAAAATGGAAATAAAAAAGTGTATCCATTTTGCAAGATCTGATATTGCACTTGCTTTCCAAAGTCCTGATTCCTTCTACAGGCCTTTACTGAGGACAAAACATTGAGAGATCTATCCTCAGCCCAGGTAAATCAGGAAAATCCATGTCTTTCACACTGGCTACTCTCTGTGTCAGAAAGGAAGGTAGTGGGAATGCTCCTGAGAGCAAGTTTCTTGGCCTTCCCTAGAGGGAAGAGGAAGGGATACTGCTGCACTAAATCTGCTCCTTTTCTCTGTGGTGCATCTACAAAGGAGGGCACTGGGCTGGCCCCAGTCTGCACTGTGAATATTCCTCCTCTGTCACAAAAAGCAGGGCCAAAGTGAATTTTCCTAAAACTTACAAATTATTTAGATATATGAACATTTTTCTCAGTTGAACATTTGTCAACTTTGCATCAGTTTGAGCTCAGCTAAACAGGAAATCTCTTACTGAGGAGGGTTGCACGCTTAAAGGATCACCTGCCAGTAATAACGATGTATTTTTGTTACAGTCCTCACCTCTAGCAGCACAACTATGCACTGATTTAAGTTAGAAATCTAGGAATGTTAAATTTTGTTTGAAAACAGAATAACTTCCAGGTTTTACTTTTAAAGGTGATTTGAATGCCACTTGTGAGCTGCTGGGAAGTCAGACTTTTAAGTAAATTGGAAATTTGATGTAAAATAAGATTTATATTCTTATGATACTAACACACACTTTTTATCTCATTATTTAAACCTAGTTTAGATGAAAGCCTTACAGGTATAAAAAATACAATATTTTTTCCCCTTGACAGCAATATAAATTGAAAGGGGTTGGTTTTTTTTCCTCCCCTGGTCTCCATCTTCCCTTCCTCATATTTAGATTCCAAAGTATCTTGCATCTCTCTACTGATATTCCTGAAATTCCTCGTTCATATTATTACAGCAATGAACCAAGACTGCAGTAAAATATAGATAGCCTAATGCTGAATTTAGAAAATGCTTCACAGGAAAAAATTAGTCATATAAATTACTTCCTTACCCACAATATTTCCAGGCAAAAAGACAATGATGCTCATGATAATGGAACCTAGCCAGTAGAGACCAATGGTTCTATAGCTTTGTCTGTTTAAAAAAGAGAACAGCATAATTATTGCACCTTTTCTATAAAAGCCCCTTTCCCAAATATTATTGCCATGGTTGCATTTTAGTATGTAAAGGCTTTAAAATCTGTACCACAAGTCAACAGTGGATTCTTGCCTCTGAGAGGGGGATATGAAAAAATCCTACATTCCTGTGTGAGAGGATTAAAGGTTATCACATGAACAGTACAGGCTCTGGGCATCCTCAGTTATTTACTGTCATGTTTCACTCCCCTGAAGGCTGAGTTTGCACATCACAGGTTGTACCAGACTATAAAAGAATTAATAATTAATTCCATACTGTTAATGCTTCTATAACCAGAAGGTACATTAGCCTCTGGAACTGAAGTCCTTACTTTCTCCAACTCATTATTCAACTGCAAGAAACATAAGAATCTCTAGAAATAACCATTTTCTCTTAAACTTCATGACACTCTCTAACATGGATGAGAGATCATCATTGTGCTAAGCAATGCGTTATTCCTAGCCTAAATTTGTTATTGAAAAACAAATCGTTTTTCTCACACATACTTTTAATGTGCATCATCTTCAAGCTTTTAACTAACACTAAGTGTGCAGATGTGCTACTCTCTGCTGCAGAGTGAGGACAGATTACATCCCCATGCATTCACTGGGCTGAGGCAGCTGAGAGAGAGGGTAACTTGGGGAGGGTACAACTCCTGGATGTAATGAAATTTTAACAGCATTGCTTTGGCCCAAGACATGGAACCACCCTGAAAGAAAAATCTAAACACTGCATAGAAAAGAAAGCCCTCTGTATGTTTTGTGAGAATGGGAGCAAAGTAAACAGTACACAAATCAAACTGACTTACTCCCATGCAATAGCTGCCACCATCAACAGGTACATCAGATAGTGAGCAGAGCCATCCCAGTAGCAGATCACATGGCCATGGGCAGTGTTCAGATATGGCTCACCCTAGGGAAACATGTATTTTAAAAGAGATTCAGTGATTAGAGGAAGAATAACAAATAATAAAGAACAGCAAGAAACAAGTTCAGAAAAGCAACTGGTGTTCTTCCAATCCAGTGGTACAGTTTTTGACTGACAATACACATTTCCTGATGTATGCAGGATCAGCTATAATTAAATGAGTTCTAGGGTTGCAAAATAGGGGGCAAGATGGGAGGGAAAACTCCTATGTGTGACTGTCAGCATTACTCTGCTAAATTATGGAAATATGACTTTTCCATAATACAGTGATAAAAGCTAAAAAATAAAGATACATTTAGCATGGAAAAAATGTAGATATATTTAGCAACCTAGAGATCTACAACAGTATTGAATATATTGATGCCAACATATAACCTTGTAAGGTCCAACTCATTTCACACTTAAGTTCATGGAATCTTTTCAGTGACTTCAGTGACTTTCATATCAAGCTCTTACTGAGCTATTTTTGGTGGATGTTGATATTCAGCAGCCAACAGATTCTGCTGACAAGGTATTTGGCATCATCGTTTTTTAACTCTACTTTAATTCCTTTCAGTAAAGTGATTAGGCAAAAATAATACAGCAATTTTGTTTTCTTCCTGGTAACACATTTAGGTGCTGCCAGACTCCACTCCTGGGTGCTGTCTGTGGCTTTCTGCAAACACGTACAGTCCATCCATTTCCCAGAAGTTAATACAGAACAGTGTTACTTAAACTAAGTGAAATAATGTTGGAGTCTGAAAGGTACATTCTTTTTCCCAAATGAGTCAATGATTTCAAGTCAGAGAAGGTTTTGTCCATAACAATAACAAAGCAGGTCAATGACAAAATTCAAGAAGACCCATTGAATGTGTGTTTGTATGAATGGCTGTTTCTCTATGCCAAATACTACACCAAGTTATTTATAGTGAAGATTTTATTTACATTTGTAAGCCAAACTATTATTTACCTCTCTCAAGTAATGAGTCATGAATCCATCAATAATTCCATCCTGTTCCAACCCAATTATTAGGTTCACTACACTGGTAAAGGCAAATACAGCATAAACTGTAATAAGATAAAGAAAAAAATTAATAAATATTTGGAATCACACAGTTGCTTCACAATCTGAAAAATTCAGTCAGACAGAGATCTATTGAACTAGTTGCATCTACTTTGAGGTCACAGATATTTAACACACAATATGACTTTCCCACATAGCTCAGTATTTTTTAATTAGTGGTTAGTCAACACAGTTCTTTGGAAGCTCTTCTGAGGAATGTGAAATTCTGTAGAGCTGTAGGCACAGCCTCCATGGAAAGTCAGTGTCTGCAAAAAGGACTATGTAGCCTTTCAAAAATCTTGGATACATGATGTATACAGCCTTGACTGTAGTCAGCACTTGGAAAGGAGAAAGGACAACAAAAAGGAGGTGAAGAGGGAAATGCCATTTTTGCAGGTGAGCAAGGCAAATACCTGACCCATGGCACTCTATAGCAGACCTTGCTGGCTAATTAGGCAGTCAGTCCTTTGGGACAGGAAATTTAGCTTCATCATAACCAGGACATACCATAAAACAGAGGGTCCTTTGGTGGTTTTCTTTTGACAAGAACACGAGCCAACAGAGCAATAAGAACCAGAACCAGCAATCCAACTGCAACAATTACCCAGGAACTGCAACAGTATTAAAAAAAAAAATACGTTCAAAAGAATGACAAAGAGAATTTTTCTTCTTCAGCTTTTCTTACCAGCTATCCTCAAACACACATACTCTTAAAGTAACTTCTAATAAAGGCAGATTTTAAAGTCCATTGCATAGTCCATCACAGTATTCATTTTATAGTTCTGCAGAATTTATGTGCTTCTATTTTCACATGTGATCAGCTAAAAAAAGAGAATACGAAAATAGCTAGATAAACAACATATCCAGGAGTCTAGATTTGTTAGACTAAAATCAGTTTTCATACTGGTATCTGCAAAAATAAACAAAAATCATGGGAAAATTAAAGGCCAATGAGAGGTGAAGATCAAACCCACAGAGATTTCAAGGCCAAAAAGGATCATTGGGGCCATTTCATCTAACCTCAGCAATAAATTATCTACCCAGGAAATGACATATTCAAAAATAAAACACATCAGTTCCATGGAATAGGAGTGGCAGTGTGGAGCACCTGTGATGGATCTAGCTTTAATGTTCAGTTTTGGAAGTGCTACCAGAGGTCTCTCTGGCCCTACAAGGCAGGACCACTTGAGGGGGTTCAACAATCAGTGCAGGTGGGCTCAGTGGAAAAGATCTTTTCTGTGGAGATGGAGCCAGGGTGTTAGTGCGTGTAAAGTGATGACAGTGGAAAGCACAAAAAATCTTTGGCACAAAGCAAATTTGTCTCCAAAGACAAGCTAGGAAAACCAGTTTAAAATTGTTTTATAGCCCTAAGTATGTAAACTATATTTAGCTTTCTAAGACTGTCCTCCTCAGTGTTCACTTTTGTGCTTGTGTAAGAAAAAAAATAGAGGGGAAAATTAGGTAAAGTACAGATGAATAAGCTAAAAATATCTGATACGTCATTTTATACATAGTACCACTCTGTGTCAAGAAAACAAATTGTGTACAAACAAATTATATTATCACAATTTCAGCTTTAGTGAAACTTAAAATAATTGCAAAAAATCTGCAAGACCAAATATTTCAGAATATATACACACATACTTTCTGAGTCAGGATGAGCAGTACTAGCTTGTTGATTTATTTCATGGTTTGAATCTTCTGATAGTCTGTTTTCTCAGTGATGAATTTCTTCATACCGTTACAGTTGTTAATATTGCAGTGACTTTTCACTGCAGTCTATCATTTTGAAATAAATATTGGCAGTGAATCAAGTAACTCAGCATTTGTTATTCGACATTACTCCGGCAATGAGAAACCAAAAATTTAGTTATCAGCCAGAAGGAGGAAAATGAGGAAGGAACACATGTAGCAAAGCCTTTAAAACATGAAGCAAATATTTGTGCAGTAGTTGCAAAACACCCTAGGCTGTTGGGATCACAAAATACCACACAGACCCTTAAGTTAACTGGTTTTTGCAGTGAGGAAAGGCTTTTCTTTTCTAGACCTGCCGTTTATCCTGGGACCGTGTGTCTTGGCAGAAGCGAGGGCATACGGTCATTATTAGTTAAACTCGCAGGCTCAGGGGGTGTCTGTAGGAAGCCTGCGGGAGCTCTCCGAGGCTGGCGAGTTCTTCCACTCGTTGGATTTTGTTTGTGAATGCCCGGACAGGGAGCCGGAGGGAGGCTGCCCCCGGTCCCGGCACGGGCGGTACCGTCCGGGCTGCTCCGTCCGCTCGTCGATACCGCCAGCCCGGAGTGCCCGGAGCTCCGGGACACGCTCCAGGTGATGGGCACCGGCAACGTGGAGGGTCCCGGGGAGAGCGGCCAGGCTGGGCTCCCCCTCTGCATCCCAGAGGACGCGGGCAGGAGCCGGGAGCGGCTAGGCGAGGTCCGCCCCGCTGCCCCGCTCCGCCGCCCGCCCCGTCCTGCTCAGCCCCGCGCCGCCGATAAACACACCCGCGGGGACCCCCCGCTCCGCACCGCCCCGGCCGCCGCCCAACAGACCTGCCGGTGGCCGCCAGGCAGTTGAAGAGGTACGTGACGGGGATGGCGGTGAGCGAGAGCACGAACACGCCGGTGGCCGCCGAGGCGCTCATCGCCGCGGCGGGAGGCGGCGGCCGCCCTGCTCGCCCCAGCCGAGCTCCGCGCCGGGCCCGAGGCACCGCCTCGCCCCAGCCCCGCACGCCCCGCAGCCCCGGCCTGCCGCCCGCCCCATCGCCGGCGGCCGCCCCCCCGCCCCGCGCGGCGAAGGTTAAATCCGCCTCGGAAACCGGAGCCGCCCGGAGAGCGCCGCGGAGCTCTGCCCGCCCCCGGGGCTCGCCCCGCTCCCCTCGCCCGATTGCTCGACGGGCGATGCTGCGGGACCGGGGGCGCGTATCCAGCCCCGCGGGGACGGGCGCTCGTCCGCGGCCCGGCAGTGGCCGGGGGGCTGCTGTGACAGCCGGGCTGAGGGCATCCAAAGAGGAGTCACGGGTTAACTGCGGGTGACGGCGCGGCGAGGTACCGGGGCGGCGGCGGCCGGAGCGCGGGGTCCGCGGAACCGATCCGGGCTCATGAGAGGCGGCAGATGGAGAGAGGGTCCCCTTGGTCTGACCAGTGCGGAATCTCCCTGAGAAACCCGTTAAAAAATTATGCATTTCTTTTGTATCAGTATTTAGCTGGGGTAATAAGCGCGGACAGTTAATAAGAACAAGGTCATTAGCGTTTTTAAAATGACGGGCAAAAAAAAATTGTGAACTCACCTTTTCCACTTTAAATGTTAAAAATAATTAGCAAAAGTTAAGCATATTTCTGACCTTATCCATCAACGGTTTTTTTCCTGCTTTCAAACTTTGTTTACATATGGGCATCAACACCAAAGTGTCAGTGGTGGAATGAGCCTTGTGCACAGGGCAAACAGAGATGAAAACTGCTGTTCCTAGAAGTTACTGAGCATTTAATTCCAGGACACTGGCAAGTGAGAACGATCATCCTGTGTTGCCTGGAGAAAACAGCAAATGCATTTCTAGCGTGCCAGGAAAGCTCTTTCTGGAACAATTAACGCTGTTGTAAAAGCACCCCTCTGCAATAGTGGGCACAATTCTGATTCCCTCGTGTTGAAATGAGACAACGGAGAATTGCTAAGGTGGCTGAGGAAACAGGGCACCTGCCTGTCAGGAAGAGGCTGAAGAGCTTGGCATATGAGTGCTCTCTGTAAATACTTGAGGAGTTAACACCAGCGAGAGGAAACGACTCTTTAATTTGAAGGATGAAGGTGTGAACAAACTTTCACTAGTTTTCAGAAACAGCCATGAGTGACAAAGGATCTTCTAAGTGTTTTACAGTAAATTTGGTAAGTTTAAGCAATAGACTAATTGATAGAATACCTCCCTCTGAAAGGAACATGATGGCTCAGATGATTTTATCTGTGTCCTGTATATTATATACAAACAAATTCTTGCACAGTTATTTCAAGTGAGAAAGGTCTAGAATCTGGCCATGGGTACACAAATGGGTTAAACCATGCTCAATCAAACTATCCAGTAAAAACATGATGCAACTCCTAGAAGTAATTTAGTCCACCCAAGTGTCAGAATTGCCATTGGATGAGTCAGGGCTAAATTTACCACCTCCAAATGCCTACCTTTCAATGCACAGCCGGTTTACTTCTCAAGCTGATGTATAGGCTGCTTATTTGTATGCAGCTGCCACAGCACAGTCTCAAGATTCATGTCTCAAGCTTTGCTTCTCAGTTCCTGTGTCTGTAAAGTCAAACACTTTCTTTCTTACCCCTCTGCCAGCATATTCCAGCTCTCATTTGCACCTAGCTGGTTCATCAAGTCCTATTTCAACTTCTGAGCAGAAAATGCCAAGGCACATCCTGTGGTAATCATATAGCAACTCAACTGTACAGGTGCATTGTTTAAGTCTTTTGTGTTGAAATCTATCAACTTTTGATTAGAAATATAATTATGAGCAACTGGTAGCAGACAAGACCCATGAAATGGGATGTTTGAAGTGTTTTTTTTCAAAAGGGCATGGTTTTCCCTTTCATTTTCATCTCTCACTGTGTGAAAGAAGAACTAGTGAGCCTTCCAACTCCATCATTCCTTTCCATGTCCAGACAGAGGAGGCTCTCAAGTCCACCCATGATAGTGCTGAACATGTGGATTCTGGTATGCCACACTTTCCATATCAGAAGCATTTTTCTTCTAGTAGCTACAGAGACTTCTAACTCTGGCCTTTCTTCTCTGTGCCAAAATATCCTGGCTTCTATTTCAGGCTTTAGGAAGAAAATAAAATTCCCAAGCATTCTTGTTGACTTTACAGTTGAAACCAATTCTAGAGAAAAAGGAAAACTTGCTCAGTTGGCACTGTCTGAAACCGCTGACCAACTTCCCCAATGGCACATAGTTCAAAATTGGGCTTCAATCAGAAATTAAATCAAACAGCAAACAATCTTAGGGATCGAACAACAGCCTCACTTCAAAACCAGGAGTCCTCAAAAACTAACACATGCTTTTCTTGACAACTTTAAGTGTTCTTGTGGGGGAGGAAGGGGAAAGAAGAGCTTAAACTTCAACTGCTTGTAACACCACCCTCTGTTCACATGTACCAGAACAGTGATATAAAAATGAAGGTAGGAATAGGGTGTCTCTAACAACATAATTACTAATTAAAGTGTTATATGAAAGCTGCTGTCACCAGAAAAAGTGTAACCTCTCAGCTTCCTGTCACATATTTATGTTCATTTCTTGATGTTGTAAAATCTTCTTTTCTTCCTCCTCCCCCCCAAATTTTATAAATGCTAACATCATCATGAGACTTGTGGATGTCATCACTTGTAGAAAATCAAATGCTATTTAATTATTTAGCAATATTAGATGTCAGGATAAGACTGAAAAAAATGTATATCCCACACAAACTGCAATGAAGTTTAGGATAGCAAAATGGAGTAATGGAAACATGAAAATTAAGACTCCTTCCCATGCAGAAATTGTCAGAGGATCATATTTATTGACATGAGATTCCTAAAGTTCTGATCTTATATTTCATCTGAAAGATAGTCCCTTCAGCAGCACAGTGCCAAAACCAGTGATCCTTTACCTCACTGTAACATTCCTGTGTCAGAAGCTACATAATTTCTAATTGGTCATTTTAGAACAGGTAACCCAGCTCTCTGTCAAATCACAAGTATCAGCCTGATGCCACATGTCAGATTCCTCACAGGGAATCCTGACCACAGCAACCAGTCAGTTCCACTTGTGTGGCCCCTCAGCTGGCACTGCTCAACTCACAAACAATATGCTTGGCCTGATGTTTGTCAGCTTCTCGATTAGACCATTAATCAGGATTTATAATATGGAAGATGTTTGTCTTCAGTCTGTGTACTAAAGGGTGGCAGATCAGTTTTGATGTCAGGACTGAGAAGGCATTTGTAAGTGTGCCAGCAAAAGAATATTGTGGAGGATGTAAAAATACTTATTTATTAATGGTCAGCTACAAAGTAGGAGACTAACTGGCCATTAGGTCTTTGTGTCTACTTTTAGTCTGGGAAACAGCTCTTATCTTTAATAACTGCCTGTTAAATCATGACAAATTGTAAGGTTTAACATTATATCATGACACACTTGACTTTATTTTAAATAAAAATTACATTAATCTAAACAAATGTAGGGAGCTGAACCTTAAGCAAGCACATGAAGATCAATGCAAGGATTAAGAGACACTATTTATATCTCTTGGAAGTACTGCTCATGTGTTCACACAGGCCTCTGCCAAGCAGCAAGCCTTCCCTGCTTTATGATGCCAGCTACAAAATACCATCCTGGTACAAAACAACTTGTGTCATTCAATTTTTTTGGAACTAAGCTGATATATTCTGGAGAGTGTACTTCCTGTATTTGCAAGGGACTTCTTAAGGCAAGAGGAGTCAGCAAAACCAGTAGACCAGATAAAGATGGATTAAAATGTGAATTAAATAATGAATTCAAAGCTTCACATTTGAGACTTCTGTTAATGTGTTAATTTTCTGAGGGAGCAGCTTAGATCACACATAACTGCAATCCTCTAACAGCTTTAAAGCCAATCTATTCTATTTCTCAATTTCTCATTAGTTGAGGGTACAAGAGGTAATAAATGATGCTGTATTGTAAATCTCAGACTGCCTGGTGCACCAGAGGCAACACAATGTAGCTCATATGGTATGCACTGGGAGTCAGGAGGCCACGTACTAATGATCTGCTGAGGATTTGGGGGGATTCACCAGCAGCAGTCACAGCATCAAAGAAGCATTCAAAGGGGAATTTTAGTCATTAGTGTCCATTCCATTTACAAATTGGATACCAGGACCTTAAAAACAGAGATGATTTTTGTGCTACGGTCTGTCTGTTCACCAACCAATAATGTTGGGAGGAAAAAAGACATGTCAGAGTAAAATTAACAGGCATGATAGTGAAAGAGAGTATGTCAATTGTGCTATTTGTCTTAAATTGAAAATGGCAAGTGTGACTTCTCAGTAAGAATTATTTGTGTTAATTTGTGGAAATTGAACTACTAACTAGATACCCTGGTAGAAATGCAGGAAATGTGAGCTCTGTCTGGAGAACTTCTGTGCCTCAACACATTTAGCAGGGATTGAAAAATATAGCTTCACAAAATAGTCACTGGCCAGCCATAAAGACACGTTGGTAATAACTAATAAAATAACTTCCTCTCCTTTGGTTCTCCAGCTATGCAGTAGCAGAATATTTTTAATTTTTTAAAAGATATGTCAATGTATAAGATTTTTCATAGAGCCAGCCAAGTCAGTATTTGAAATTATATGTGAAATAGGTTTGTGATGAGTAGAATCCTCAATGGCTTAAATAATTGATTTTATTTTGTAATTACTTTCAGAGAAAAGATGTGACAAATGTTGCTGTTGCCATTTTCTGTATATTTTTGAAATACATAAGGGTGCCAAATGAGATATGAAAGAGCTACCTCCACAACTGGAGGCATCAAAAACTTCCATGTCACATTTGTATCAGCTGCACACATTTCTAAGTCAGGATTCTGAAAATTTTCACAGAAATAATTTGATTAACAGAAGTGTTTATGGCAACAGTGTACTGTAAGAAATAATTACAATACATTAAGAGAAATTAAAGTTGAAATTATTAGTATTATTGCTAAAAATCAGAAAAGTATATCAATATAATTGAGAGCACAAGAAACATAATGATTTTATACTCCAGGACAACTAACCAGCACAGCTAAAAATGCACAATAAAATGCTCAGATACAAGAATTACTTGCAGAAATGATAGGACAAAGAATTATGAATTAAAAAAATTCTGAGAAAGTCGCATGCTCATTATAGTCAGTTTTAGAATACAGATGTATCTATAACAGAGAAAAAACAATTGCTCTTATTGTGGCTTTTTTATAGTGTTATATTGTCACTTTACAAGACATAAGAAAAGACTTAATCCCTGCCCTTCGTGTTCCTCAGATCTAAGACTGTTTGCTGTGCATAAATGGACTCAGTGCTCCAAAACTGGATCTGTTACCTGCAGACCCCATATCACAACAGTACAGGCAAACGCAAACCAGAGAGAAGAAAATAATAATAACCACAAGAAAAATCCAAAAGAAATAACATTGTTATTGTAGTTGTTAATAACCATAGTTATTAAAAATTACACATTTGAGCAACTTCAACTCAGTGATGGGAACAGTAATAT
Organism: Platyrinchus mystaceus; assembly: GCA_035041135.1. Classification (NCBI taxonomy): domain Eukaryota; kingdom Metazoa; phylum Chordata; class Aves; order Passeriformes; family Tyrannidae; genus Platyrinchus; species Platyrinchus mystaceus. The sequence goes on from JAWWLV010000018.1 coordinate 10,053,909, forward strand.
GCATGTCTGTCATTCACAGCAGTGGCACAGATCAGATGCAGATTTTAAGAAGCTAATTCAGCATAGAAAGGAAAAGATGTCATCAAATGGCCCCAACCAGGAAGCTTAATCAGAAACAACTCTGTGATTTACTCTGAATTATTCTCTTCCCTCCTGAAGCAGAGAAAGGATGCTAACCACTTATGAGAACAATTGCTAATCACTGTAAAAATGTGTGCCAGCTCGAAACCTCTGATCATAACAACAAACAGCTCCCTGGAACATACACAAAGCTGAGTTCATGTGGGGAAAAGAAGGAAAGGGAGGAGAATTCAGATAATTTCAGGAACAAATGATTGAAAACAATACTCTTAGTAACCTAAACCCTTCTGATGGCTCTGACAGAACTGGCCCCGTTTCAGGGGCAGGGAAGGCCAGGGCCACTGGGCAGGCACTCCTGCATCTCTGGGACATCCCTGGCATCACAGGTATCTCAGAAATCCCTGCAGTTTGATTACAGCATTTTCTGGTTCTTCTTCAGTACATGCAAGCCCATTTTGTCCTCTCTCTCCCTGCTGACAGATAAAGGAACCTCAAAACTTGAAGAGTACTTCCTTCATGGATTTCCACAGAAAAAAGGCACCAGGTCTGCACGGGCTTGCTCAGGCCATTATGCAGACCTTGAAAATTAGCTGCTCAAAACTGTAGACACACCCTGACCTTCTGTTTTGCTGGCTAGAGATTAGGACAACCTTCACAGCTATATAATATAATACTGTTGAACTTTTGTCTGCAGCCCTTTATTTGTAACCATTCCAACACGTGAGATCAAAAAAAAAGTTCTTCTTGAACTGCTTATGTTATATAAATATTTTTATCTGTACTAACTTCTGCTATTTTTCCTGGACAAAACCTGAACACACAGGGGATGGCAATTTAGTGACATTCATGTGCAGCCCTTTCGGAAAAAGCATTGTATATTATTTCTGATCTGGACTGGCAAATACAATCCCATGACATCACATTTAAAAATGGCTATGATCCACCCACTGAGAATGCCAAAGAAAAGCTGGCTGATTTTTTTTTTTTTAAAGAAGCTAGCACAAAGATTACAGGGTGAAACAAATGTCTGAGGGTCGTTGTCTACATGCAGAAAAACCCAGTTTCAAAGAGAAATATGTTTAAAAGGAAGTATGTTCTCTTTCAAAACTGTTTAAATTTGTGCATTTGGCACTTAGCTGAACAGCTGATGGGCATCCAGGTCACATTTCTCCTTTGTCTCCCTTCCTTTGTCTCCTTTCCTGTGTGTTTTTTTTTTTTTTTTTTGACTTTCATTTTATTTTTGTTTCTTTCCCCTCATTTTCTCTCTCAGCTTTTTTTCTCAGCCCATCTCACAGGCCTTTCCATTTTTTTCCTATCTTGCATAGCTTTGCCTTCTTATTATCCCTTATTATCATTATTGCCTTCTTATCATCCCTAAAGCTGTCCTACATACTTTGTCTGCCCCAGCCGTCCTCCTTTTAGTTCTTTGGTGTACATTTCCCTTTTTCCTTAATCCTTTACCGTTCTTGTTAACTTTCTCTAGTGTGTTACTGGCAATAGGCTGACTTTTTATAAATGGGGTTCGATCTAGGCAGAGCAGTCATGGCTGTTGGCTCTCAGCTGACAGATTAACTTGTGAGCAAACACAGAAAGGTAAAAGCAAAAAGATAGCAATCACAGAAATGGTTATTATTATCCAGATCACCCCATGACTGCAAAAAATGCCCCCAGAAAATTATCCATTTGTGTCCATGGTGTCACATCACTATTTCACATCTCTGTCCCTAAACTATCAAGGGAATGGGGGGCTCTCCTGCTTTCCCTTCTTTGCCCACCTTGAGACAAGAAAAGCGCGAAGATGACACCTTCATTCTTCTAAGTCAGCAGCATGATTTTATTTTTAAATATAGCCTCTGTGCAAAGCTAGTTGCTGCTTTCTGGTTGGTACACTATATCTTCCTATGCCCTTTCCCACTATAGTTTACCCTGCTGGAATTGCTTCCATCTCGCTTAAGGTTCTCCAAAACTTGTTCTGCGAAACAGACCGCATTTGCTTGGTCTCAGTTTTGTCCTAATTATAAACCTGAATGCAGAGCGGTGACATGTTCTATTCCTCTTTTAGCCACACGCTTCCATAAATGCTGACAAGTCAGGAGCTGTGACAAACAGCCCTCAGCCCCGCGATGGAAATCGCCGCTGTCCTTACAGCACAGCCCCAGCAGATGGCAAAAGGGTCCGCCTCGGTGCTCGACAGACAGCGGTTTGACAGGACTGGGAAAACACCAACACTTTTCATTCCTTTTCCCTTTCTTTCCTAAAAACCACCACGATAACACACTAAACCCAATCCTATTTCTCTCGTTAATTCAAGCGAATTAACCACACTACATCGCCCGGTCCAAGGACGTGACATGGGGTGCCTGCTGCGTGAGGCACAAGCCCACAGTGCCCTCCTGATGCTGTTCTGCTTCGGTTTTTCTCCTCAGAAGTTTAAAGCACGAAATGTCGAGACACACCGTACTTGTGTAAGGACTGTAACGTGTATGTGCCAATCGTTGTCTCAGCATTGCTTCAGCAGTTAAAACAGGAGGACAACCCTGTTACCGCAAGGAAAAGGGCATTATAAAAAATGAATTTTCATTTCACGTGCCTGAACACAATTGCCGCAACATTTACCCGCTCCCACAGGTAACGTTATCAACCTCCGCGGCTGCCGCAGCGCTCTGCGCGCTGTCCCCTCCCCGCGGCTCTGGACGGGCATTCCCGCGGCACCGGCCGCCCTGACGGACCCGTCGAGTGACACGGCCCTGCCGGTGACACATCCCGGGTGACACATCCCCTGGGACACATCCCCTGGGACACATCCCCAGGGACACATCCCCTGGGACACATCCCGGGTGACACATCCCCATCCCCAGGGACACATCCCCGAACACACCGCCGGGTTCCCTCCGGGCCGCGCCCAGCGGGGCCCGCGCGGGCCGCGGCGCGTGCGCGGGGCGGGGCCGGGCGGTGACGC
>JAWWLV010000018.1:10057048-10072927 GCA_035041135.1 Platyrinchus mystaceus
CGGAGCGCGGACGGAGCGCCCGGCCCGGCCCGGCGCGGCCCCGAGGGCGGCGATGGCGGCCGCGGGTGGCGGCCCCGGGGCGCCCGCGGAGACGCTCCCCGCCACCACCGCCACCACCGCCGCTGCCGCCGCCGCTGCTGCTGTCGCCGCTGCCGCCGAGGCCGGCGCGGTGCTGCAGCGGGAGCCGCTGTACAACTGGCAGGCCACCAAGGGCTCGCTGCGGGAGCGCTTCGCCTTCCTCTTCTCCAACGAGCTGCTCAGCGACGTGCACTTCGTGGTGGGCAAGGGCAGCGCCCGCGGCGGCGGCGGCGGCGGCGGGGCGGCGCCCCCCGGGCCCGGCCAGCAGCGCATCCCCGCCCACCGGTTCGTGCTGGCGGCCGGGAGCGCCGTGTTCGACGCGATGTTCAACGGCGGCATGGCCACCACCTCGGCCGAGATCGAGCTGCCCGACGTGGAGCCCGCCGCCTTCCTGGCGCTGCTCAGGTCAGCGGGGGCGGGCGGGCACCGAGGGCGCTCCGGGCCGGCTCTGCCCGGCAGCCCCGCTCGGCTGGTGGTGTCATTTCCTCGCTCCGCGGCCTCTCCCGGATCCTGTGCCCGTCCTTTTCCCGGTGCCCGTCCTTTTCCCGGTACCCGTCCGTGGAGGGAGATGCTGGGAAGGGAACCACCTTGTGGGCTGGCACGCAGGGTCACACCGCCCCGCCAACGTGTTTTGGTTCCTTCTTGCTCTTTCCCCTTTTCCCCAGAGAAGTGCCCTAATTCTACGGCAGCTGGCTGTCCGATTAGGGAAACGCTTGGTGGGTGCCTGGTTGGGTTTTTGGGTTCAGCATTTTGGTTTTTAAAGTAAAATGGTGGGAATTAGTGGGTTCCCTTGATGTTGCAACTATCCATCCATCTTCTAATAATAGCTGGGAAGGGACAGAGGCTGCTGTATAAGCTTTTAATTTCATTTGATACTTATTTGAAATCTTACTCATCTTATTGTTCACTTTGTCTGTGATGGTAATACATTGTTATATCTTTTTGCCATAGTAACACCCATTGTAATCATACTTATTTCAGTTACTCCTCCGTGGAGAGGGAACATGCAGCAGAAGGCAGTAACTAGCTGATTTTTAGCCACAAACCACCCAAGTGTGAGACCGTGAGTGCAGTGATGGCAAAAAGTATGTAAAATGGGATAGTGATTTCTAATTTGGGCAGAGTAGGATCTGCTACTTCTCATGCTAACAAAGCTGATGCATTTATCTACCATTTCTTTTCACTCAGTGTAGTGGTAAATAAAAGTTACAGTGTTCATAGAATTACTGATAGTTTCTTTGTGCCTTAGGCTGTGGCGTGGTAGTATGACTGAACTTAATCTGAAGGTTTTTATCAAAGAAATCACTCTTCTAGGAAAATCTCTATTAAACAATTCTCTGTAATGAGCATCTGGGAAACAAGTAATATTATTGCCTGGAAATAAATATGTAGTGTCTCAAAACTTTCTGTAATGGGAAAGACTCCAAAGTCTTGACAACTTTCCTTTCATTTTGAGGCCTAGCAGATAAGAACAGTGAGAAGAAAAGTCACCTAATCCTTTTGGTAATTGTGGACACAGGAGTTGAAGCAACTGATTTGAATAAAACCCAACAAACCCCCTTGCAGCAGCAGCAGTGTCTCTATTGCCAGTAGCAAATGAACTGTATTTTGTGGATTTTTAGCAAAGAATGAGTGACAAGGTGGAGGGTTTGTGCAGAGGAGTGAGAGGTAGTGGGAACTGTCTTTCAAGCAAATTGGTTTCAAAGGTTAAAAGTAAATGACACAAAGTGTCTTGAAAAGCAAAGCACACATAGCTTTTATATATATGTAGCAAAAACTCTAGACAATGAAAAGTGAATATAATGAGAGTAGTTTATCTGGATATAAATAGAAACACAGAAACAGGAGATTTCTAAGTAAAGATAAGAAGGACAATATTTGAAAACTGTACAAGTGAATGAAGAGGTGTTGTTAGAAGCAAACAAAAGCCATCTTGTGTTGGTAGAGCTGCTAGTATGTGATGGCCAGGGGACTTACGTCAGTAAACTGATTATGCTTGTATCTTGTCAGAATATCACCAGACTGATGAACTGTTGAAACATCTCAGGTTTGGTGTCTGTGACAGCTCTTTAGGATGTTATTCCAAGTTATGTATCGTTTTTGAGCTTATATCGAAATAAATACCCATTGCAACACCTTGTTAAAAACATACCTAAGGAGAACTTTAATACACACCGGGACTGGACTTCTTCCATGCTCCTAAACACTGTTTCTGAAGTGTACCAACTATTAGACAACCTGATTTTTTTTTCCCTGGTGTTGACTGAAAGAGGCAAGAATGATACCTTGTACTGTTGGCCTGTTGTATCTGTCCTTGGTACATTTTTCAGATAATGATGGTTACCTTTTCTAGGACATTTCTTTAATGTTTACAAAGACCAGTTTGAGGTGTGTTGGCTAGAAATTAAGTCAGGATCTTTGAGTACATGTAGCAAATGAACAACAGGTAGAGAAGTGTTTAAATAACTCAAAACTTTTTAAGGATAATTTACTAATTATTTAATGTTGCACAGCTCATTTCTGTTTATTTACTCATGTAGTTTGTTAGGTCCTGTGTGTAGCTGATGTGTTTCATAAAGATCTACTGACAAATGCTACTTGTAAATTAAAGGAAAATATTTTTTGATTGAAAAACTTCAGTAGTTCGACAGCTAAATCCTTAAGAGCTGAAATAGTATCAAAGTCATAAAGTTTGAATCTGTTTCCCAATGAAACAGCTCTTTTTTTTATGTTTCTAACAACAAATTGAATAGCAATAATCAAGAAAATTAAAGTTGTCTCAGTAGGATTCTGCTTTAGGGTTTCATTTTGTTGTTTTCAATAAGATTATTTTTAAATTTCATTCACGTTTTACAGTGTTAACTTGTCCTTTGATCGTAGTATAAAGGAAAGTGATGACGTCAGAAATTAGCAGTCTGTCTTCTAAATGTCTTTGTAGAGGACTTCGGCAATCAGGAAATAGAGGGGTAATCATGACTAACTGGAATAAAAGATTCCTGTGTGCTCTTATAATGGTGAAAACATTTCAGCTGTTGGGAGGATGCTTAGACTAGGGGAGAAGGAAGTGCTAACCTGAGAGTAAAGAAAAGTAGCATAAAATGTATGAGAGGCTGTGAAGGGAATGATTGGGTTGTCACTTGAAAAAAATTGTTTGTTCTGGTTACTGATCACTAAAAACATTCTTTCACTCTGCATATACAAACCCCCACTTCCCCATCCCTCCATCCTGGATGACAATAAGAGCAGATTGTTTCTGTGAGTCTCTGGAAGGGAAGGAGAGGAGAGAAGAAGGCAAGGGGGAAGGATAAGTGATCTTGGGTCCCACCGAGTCAAGTGGAGGAGGAACAGTGGTATAAACACAAAGGTGTGCTAGTCCAGGCGTGCCACAAATGGGAGAGTTAGCACAGAGACAGAGCTCTTGGCACACATGAGCAGAGGGATTTTTAGAGAGAAGACACACCTAGAACTGTACCCTGTTTCTTTACAAGGTGTAGCAAAAAGTGAAACACAAGCCAGAGAAGCTCCTCTGATGTGTCACTTTTTTGGCTTCAGATTGGATTCACTTAAGAAATAAAATCAAAAGCCTGTTCCCAAACCAAATTGGGATATTTTTTTAATTAGGTAGAAGTTATACTGTAGGTTGCATGGCAATATTGGTTTGTTGTTTTGTTTGGTTGGTTTTTGTTTGTTTGTTTTTTACAGCCTGTTAATATTTAACTCTTATGTGCTTTGGACTCCAGGCTTCTATAAAGTCATACAAGGAAGCTTAGGGCATTTTAAACTGATTTTTTAAAATCTTAAATCCAAAATCTTAATGCACTGTTCTAGTGCTTTAATGCACAACTTGTCAGTTTATGAGATTTCAGTTTCTTAGAAGTAAATTTGTCAGCAATTAAGACTAGCAAGTCAGCCCATCATTTTCATCAATACATAATAAATAGTTCATAGCTTTCATAATTTGATTGTAAAGGAACTGTATGAAACTTTTGCTTAAAAAAAAGTTAACATTTAATTAAATTCATTTTTCCTAAAAACTGTTCAATGTAAATCCAGTTTAAAAAATTAATCTAGAGCATCATTCACAACTCCAAAGTGACGTGCAAGCTGACTGTTTGAGTAGATTGGAGTATTGTAATGGTAAATATGTACCTGTATTGTGGCAGCAAATTTAATGGTGAACACCATATTTAGTTGTATGTTAGCAACTACCAAGAATTAGAGTTTTCCTGGAATATAAGAAATATAAACAGTGAAGAACTTCAGTTTAAACTTCAATTCTAGGTTTCAGTTATCTAGATCTCTCTATGTTGCAAGCAAGTTTAACAAGTCTGTTACTTTCATAGGTTTCTGTTGTTGAATACAAACTGCTTATTGTTAGATTTAGAAACCCTTCTAAACACACCTTCTGTCTCTGTGTGCCTTTCGTTTCTGGGAGGTTCTGAACAACAAATACTAAGAAATACAAAGGAAAGGCTTGGTCTTCATTCAGGAATTCCTGCATTTGCTTCTGTGCCCTGCTTTAATATGTTTGATCACCTATGTGTTGGGGACAAATGTATTATTGTAAATCACAGACTATTCTTGATTGCTATCTGAAAAGCTGATGAAATACTGCTAAAATTATCATTAAATGTCACCTGTTGGAAAAGTTATTTTTAAAAAGTCATATTTTCCATACAGAACCTTAAAATAAATCTTACCTTGTCTAGTCTCAAGTAACAACTGCTCAGGAAACAGCATTTTTTTCCTGGTATCGGTGGAGACTTCTGTCTTTCGGTTGACAGCTTATGCTAAAATCATAACCTATCCTCTAGCCTCAAGCAGTGGAGACAAGCCAGAGAGTTTTGCTCTGGCAGGAACAGAAGAGTCAAGGTCATCTGCTCTGCTCTCCTCTGAACTTGACAGAGTGGTAACTTCAACATTGGATGTTCTCACAGTATAAGCTCTTGACACTATTCCGCTCCCGGAGGGGAAGCCAGTGTGCACTGTCAGTAAATAAGGTTCAGTAATACAGCCATAGAGGGTTGTGCAGTGATATTTAGAAATACAGCTCTTCTGGATTAATCCAGAGAGCTGCATTCGTGTGTTAAGTAATTCTGCAGCTCAGCTGTTGTTTACAGTTGAGTAGCTATGTATAACTAGTACAGCCAGATCAGTCTTAGGGAGTAATACGTATTTAAAACAAATGTATGCCATTAGGTTAACGTAATATTCTTCCTTCAACCCTTTAACTTACCTTTTTTATTTGTAAAAGTGCCATGTTGCCGACTGTTGCATGTTCACAGTGAAAAGCTTTGGCCTGTTTTGTAAATGCAAAGAGACTGTTGTGTTTGACAGCCCCTCTCAAGATACATTTTTATGCTCTGTATTTGTGTATTGATTTACAGGTTTCTTTATTCAGATGAAGTTCAAATTGGTCCAGAAACAGTCATGACTACTTTATACACTGCTAAAAAGTATGCAGTCCCAGCGCTGGAAGCACATTGTGTGGATTTTCTAACAAAGCATCTCCGAGCAGACAATGCCTTTATGCTGCTTACTCAAGTAGGTAAATTTAAGCTTAGTTTTGAATTACTGGGAAAATCAGTTTGTGGAGGGAAATGACTAATTCTCCTTAAGTATGTACTCCTTTGAGAATTTAAGTGCTCTTTAAGGTATAAACACAAAGAGTACCTGGACAAATCCAGCTATGTTAATTTAGGTCTATACTAGGGTAAAAATACTTTTGATTTTTGAGATTAGCGCTTTGCCAACTTTATGCTTAAGATGTATTTCTTTACCTTTTTAGGCTCGTTTGTTTGATGAACCTCAGCTTGCTAGTCTGTGTCTTGACACGATAGACAAAAGTACTATGGATGCCATAAGTGCAGAAGGCTTTACTGACATCGATATAGGTAAGCGTGTCCTAAGTGTGAAGTCACAGTACCCCAGTTCCCTCCCCCATCTGAGTATGCAGAGTCCCAAGCATTTCTTCCCTTCCTGGCTGTTCTCCCCTGCAGTGCTTTCCTTTGAGCTTCACTCCTGAGCAGGGTTCCACTGCATTGGATATCCATTTGATTAGTGTTGGTGTCTCAGGGCTCCCACTGGGGTAACACCACACTTTTGATTACAGACAAAGCTTTCACTTGCTGAGTGTTGTGCCTTATCCCTGAGGGATCCACACCTGCATTTACTTCTCTATTCAGAGTTGTATAGATTAGGTACAATTAATGAAATCTGCTTTAAAAAATAAATACATAAACTGCTGATTTCTATGTTTAATATTCTATGAAAAGCTAGCAGTTGTTAAATTTGCATACTTAATTTCATTGCTACTATATGCGTCTTAAGATTTGACTCCAACTCAGCTACATTGTGGGAAAAGTTCAAATTGAAGAAAGGTGTTCCAGCTGTTTAAAGAAATTGTAAAATCATTATTAACTCACATTCAGTAGGATTTGTACCTAGACTGTGAGTGTTCCTCTCTACTTTTGATAATTCTCAATCTGTTTTGACTTTCCAGCATGATATTCTCTATGACTGCAAACAGGCCCTGCTTAAATTAAGGCAGACAAAAATTCCCAAAACAGAATATGAAAACACTTTTCTTTTGGACTTGTGTTCCACGATAACTTGTGCATACATGTTATTCATAAAAGGCCAGAATGAGTAATAAATACAGGAGAAGTTATTTCTGTAAAACACATGAGAGTATGTTGCCTCAGATCCTGTGTTTCACCTTCAAGCTTTGTGGGTGGCAAATACATCAATGCTTAAGATCACTTTTATATATCTTTAAACCGGTTTTGTGTGCACTGCTTCCTGTGTCCACGGTTGATCCAGATGGGCAGGTGGCTGTGCAGATGAGAATATGACATATTGTCATAGTGAATAACTTGATTTTTTAGTAGTATGCATTCACTGCTTGGTCACTTCCAGTTTTGCTCTTGCCCTAGCAATAGAAATTCTTCACAATTGGTTATCACTACATAGATTATAGAGAGTTACACTCTTAGGAATCAAGAAGATAGTTCATATGTTGTCTTCATAGCAGGAAAATTTTTAGTTTGAAGTCTACATGTCATTGAGAGATTTCTTTTTACATAAGATAAATGATGAATAATATATATACATATAATGTATGATAATAAGACAAAGATAGTTGTGAATATTCTTAATGTGTACTTAGTATTTTAAGGTTACATAACGTGTAGCACTTTATGGCTACACTTTGGTTTGGATGAAAACTGATCTAAATCTGCTAACTTTTTATTTCTTTAGACACATTATGTGCAGTTCTAGAAAGGGATACCCTTAGTATTCGAGAAAGTCGGCTTTTTGGAGCTGTTGTTCGCTGGGCAGAAGCAGAATGTCAAAGACAACAATTGCCTCCGACGTTCGGGAACAAACAAAAAGTCCTTGGAAGAGCTCTTTCCTTAATCCGGTTTCCATTAATGACTATTGAAGAGTTTGCAGCAGGTGAGTTTTGGAGTTCTTTGTCTTACTGTTAGACCATATCTCTGTGCTGTTCACCTGTGTTTAGTTACTTATTCTGTTATTAATATTATACTAATAAGGGTTGTGATGCACAAATGAAAGCAGAATTCTGCAGATTACACTCTGGCCATTGGAAAATATTTTTGTTGTCTTCAGTTTGTGAATATGTGTAGTTTAAATACAACAGTTGGAGTAATCCTTCAAATCATCTTAGAATTTTTTTCTTTTTTCCACAGGCCCTGCTCAATCTGGAATCTTGTCAGATAGGGAAGTAGTAAATCTCTTTCTTCATTTTACTGTCAATCCTAAACCTAAAGTAGATTATATTGACCGACCAAGATGTTGCCTTAGAGGAAAAGAATGCAGCATTAACAGGTTCCAGCAAGTGGAGAGTCGCTGGGGCTACAGTGGAACAAGTGATCGGATTAGGTATGACTTTTGAGACTATCTGAAGGAGAGACAGAGAAGTTGGGAAGAAAGGGAACAAATCACTCAACTTTGACTTTTTGGTTTAAGATACAGTAGCAAACATGCAGGTTCTGTTGCATGTTTGATCTTTTCCTCTTTTTTAAATAACAGACTGTTGCACATGTAAAATAGAAAGGAGCAAAGAATGAGGTTCAGGAGGATTGAGTGCATTCTAGAATGAATGGGTGTTGTCTGTATATTCCTTTTTTAAATACCAAATCTTGATCTGTTTTTATTTTAGAGATATTGAAAAGAATCTGGTTATGTTTTGTTTAGTGATGCTGAATTTCTCAGAGGATTAGCAAAGCTTTAACCTATAAAGCTGACAAAGTATTTTTTTTAACGTTGAAATCTATATAAAAAGCATTATTGGAAAAAAATGCAATGCCATTTTCAGTTTACTTCCCTACTCTTCAGTGGGAGTCTTTTTCCTGCTTGACTGAGAGTAAGGTAACACATCCACCAGAGCTGTTGAAATTCCTTTCTTGGCTTGTGTCTTACTAGGTTCACAGTTAACAGAAGAATTTCCATAGTGGGATTTGGGTTATATGGATCTATTCATGGACCCACAGACTATCAAGTTAATATACAGGTACAGTATATAATGTTCAAATAGTCTTGTGCAGGAACTACTCTTCCTAAAGGTTTGGTCTATATTTGGATGGGAGCAATTGATAGGCCAGGAATCTAAGCTGTGTTTTGTCCTCAACAGTGGACATAACAATAAGAACAGTATGAAACTCTTCTCCCTTTCTGCTGTATTCTCCTGTCCTTCAATCATCTTCAGTACAGGTGTTTCCCAACACGCAGCTTTTGCCCCGTTTTCTCAAGCCTTTCCTAATAGGAGATAAATGTACTGATTCCATACTTGGGCATGTGATGTCCTTCAGTAGTCTGCATGCTTCTTATAATGATTTGGTTTTCTTAATTGGTTCTTTTTAGTTTCTTTTGAACAGGCTTCCTCATTTTTGTCTTTTTGAAATTTAGCACAGCTGTGGAGGATTTGCTTTTGTTGTTCACATGGGAGTGTTGATGAAGTATTTTATGGACACTGGTTACATAGTGTTTCCATTATGAAATTTTGAATCTGATCCTGCTCATCACTCAGTACCAAATCAAGGGTTGTGTTTCTTCCTACTGAGCAATTGGTTAGCAAGCTCAGGGAAAGGCCAGTGATAGCATCTAAAAATGTCACCCCTGCTTTGTCCTGGTGTGACCCTTGCCTGCTCTGAGTGAGTAATTGAAGGCAACATTAAAACTGTATTTCCTTCTCTTGTAGCCTGTTTGATCTCTTTTAGCACATTGTGGTCAGGATTGTCTTCTAGTAGTTTTGATACAGCACTTTATTTTCCTTTTTAAATGTGGAATTTCTGTCCATGTGAATTCTTTTTCTTATTGAGATTGGTTTTGGTTCTAAGCTTTCTAACAAGGTATTAGCATTCCATGACTGGTACAACTTAGTGATAATGTATATTGAAAATAAATATTTTATATGAAAAGGGCTTAGGACTTCAGCATTATAATTTTTAATATTTCTATTGATTGTGGCTGGGAAAAAAATAGAGCACATTTTGCCTAGAATAGAGCTTTGTCTCACTTAGGTAATACTAAAAATTAGATGGCAATTTAATAATAAAATATTAAAATGGATAGGATTCTTCTTAGTGCAGTAATCATGAGAAGTGTTCTACTCTAAAGCTCTGATAATCCAACTTCTGCAAGAGGTGTTGGGTAGCATGGACCAGTCTGGCAATCCAAAATAAGAAGTGAAGTATCTACTATTACTACATTGTAGCTGGTCTTTCCTATTCGCCACTAAAATTGAAGGCACAATAAATATTATGTAGTCTGAGTGTAATTTTTATGCTGAATCTAGATTAGAAGTAAACTGTATAAAGCACAGCAGGACAAGTTCTTTGTTTTCTTTTATGAATGTATCATCGACTGCTTACATTATCTGTAAAAACTTTGCTAAATCAGCCACAGCCAGCAAATGTGCTTCCCTCACGTGGGCTGTGTAGGTGTGCAAAGATCAGCAATTAGACTGGGTGGAGTAGGCAGGTGTTTGCTTGTCATCTTCTCATGTGCATACAATGAGAATCTTTCTCATGCTTGTAACCCTAGGAGTACTGTTTTTGTGTTTTTGCACAGATAATTGATTATGAGAAGAATCAGACGCTAGGACAGAACGATACTGGGTTTAGCTGTGATGGAACAGCCAGCACCTTCAGAGTCATGTTCAAAGAGCCCATCGAGATTCTGCCCACGGTTTGCTACACAGCTTGTGCAACCTTAAAAGTAAGAATGTCTAACAGTAGAGAAGAAAGTGTTACGTTAATGCAAGAGTTGTTCTTTTATCAGTCTTCTGATGGGAAAGTGTCTTATAGATCTTGATTTTAGTTTAGGGCTAAAGAAGGACGTATTTAAACTCCACAGTAACTTGTAAGATTGCTGTATCTCTTCTGTGCCACAGCATGGAATTCGCAAGTGGATCCTTTGTGCCTTCTCACTTTGTGGCACGATGTAGGTGTTAGAATGAGTCCTAATGCAAGTTACTGGTTCTGTGTGGGAAAAAGCACTATCTAGAAAATTTAATCTGGCAGCTGTCTATCAAAATTGAAGTTTGATTTACTGATTGAAGTTTGATTCTTGACAGCACTAGCTGGAGTCAAGAAAACGGAAAGACTCTTTTTCATCACTTTTTATATTACTAGTACTAAAACAATAGACAAGAATTACTTGTTCTGGGAAAGTCTCTCAATATTGTGGACAAATGTATTTCTCATTTTTTTTAATATTCTTCTAAATATAATTCTCTATTACAGAAATCAAAGTTGAGTGGGTTGGGAAAAATACTGCACATTAAAAGAAGCTGAGGCAGGGAACTAAGTGAGAATATAGACAACCTGTATGATAAGGAGAAATACTAGAAAGTATTCATTACTAGTTGGATAAAATCAACTGGTTTAAGTCTGCTGTCAGAGAAATGGTTTTTTGCAAGTTAGACATCCAGCACTTGCTTCTGGTGTCTGTGATTTTGTGTATAATTTATATGATGTGGGTACAGAAATTTTATACTTCTAAAATAACCTAACTCAGCAGTATTTGAACCTTAGCAATTTATGGGTCTTGCCTACTTCCACTCAGTTGCTAATCTCTTGTGATAATTTTCAGGGTCCTGATTCCCACTATGGAACAAAAGGTTTGAAGAAAGTGATCCACGAATCTCCTACTGCTAGCAAAACATGCTTTGTCTTTTATAGTTCACCAGGTAACAACAACGGTACATCAATAGAAGATGGACAGATACCAGAAATAATATTTTATACTTAGTTTCACATGATGATCTGGAATGTGCCAGTGTCTCAGTGGACTTCAGCTCACTATTGGCAGCAGTTAAAAAATTCTCTGAAATTACATCAGTGCGAAAACAAATCTATCTTGTTTGAGGGGTACCAGAAAAACTATTTTTTTTCTGCATCATTATTGGCAGAATGTAATTTAACTTTTCCTCTTAACAAAATGTCAAGTGGAGAAAGTACTCTGTATATTGAAAAGTTTTGTTTTTTTGTTTTAAACAGTATCATGTGATTAATTGCTTTGTGTTTTCACCCCTTCATTTCCCTTGTAGTAAAATTCATTTTTTGAACTGGATCCTTTCTTGTTATGAACGACTTGTGTATGTGTTCCATAATCTGTCCTAAAAAGACCATAAAAGCTGCTGCTGTAGTCCCATCTTACACTTCTTTCCAAAATGACCTTGGAATGACCCTATGGACATGGATTGCTGCTGTATTTTTTTGAAGTACATCAGCAAAGCTGGATTTATGTTGCCATCACTTGACTTTTTGGACGAGCCATTGAGAATTAATGGACATTAGCACTGCAGAGAGCATCTGCAGCTGCACTGAAGAAACACTAAGTCAGCTTCAGCAACAAACAGATCTTTCCAGAATCTTTCTTAATTCAGAAGGGCTGTTTTGGAATATAGAACTGGTTATGGAAATAGCCACTGTATATACATATGTGCCTATAAAAATGTATAATGTGAAAATGAGAGTACAAGACTTGTAATTATGTTATTTTATCACTGGATATTCTAGCACTAAAAAAAAAAAATTAGTATAAACTTAAGGATTACTTGTGTGCAACTAGTTTTACAGATTGCACACAATACTTTGATGCCATTGCTGTATGTATATAGTACTCAGTGTCTTGCAGTATGTACTGTGTAGTAATAGAATGTCTTCATGTACAAAGACCTGTACCCTTCCCCAGATTATACTAAAGTAGTAATTTGAGAATGCAGGAGAATAATAAGAAAACTTCTTTTTTTTTTCCCCTCTGTGTGAATGGGGAAATCACGCAGGTTTTGTGTCTCAAAAAGGCCGGGTGTAGAACGACGTCACAGGGCTGTTCCCTGGAAGCGCTGCGGTACCGCGGGGGGGGTGCCGGCAGCCGGGGCTGGGCTGGGAGGAGCCGGGCACAGGTCCCTGTCGATCACACGAGTCCCTGTGGATCACACCGATCCCTGTGGATCACACCGATCCCTGTATATCGCAGGGATCCCCGGCGCGCAGACCCCGCCCAGCCGCAGCGGCCGTGCCGGAGCGCGCAGGCTCCGCGGGGCGGGCCCGGCCGGAGCTGGCGGAAGGGCTATGCCGGCCCTCGCCGGGTTCCGCGGGGTGTTGGCGGCGCCGGTGCGGAGCCGCGGGGCAATGCCCGGGAAGGTGCGGGCGGGGAGGGGCAGGGAAAGGAGAAGGGAAAGGGGAAGGGGCGGGTGGTGACCGCGCCTGTTCCTCTGTTTCAGGGCAAAGGAGCCGCCAAGGGCCCCGCGGGCGCGGGCGGCGCGGCGGGACCGGTGGTGGAGGCGGGCGGCGGCTCCGTGAGGGTGGCGGTGCGCGCCAAGCCCGGCGCCCGCTGCAGCGCCGTCACAGGTGGGTCTGGGCCGGGCATCCCGGGGCTTTGCCGCCGTCCCATGAGATGGGCTTGGGAGGAACACGCAAAAACCCACCAGGAGACTGAAGCGGGAAGTTCCGCCCTCCTGGAGTAGCTCGTTCGCGGCCCCCGTGGGCAGCGCTGGGTGGCGCGGTGAGCACGGGGTGAATTCTGTTTGGGTTTTTTTTAATTAAAGGAGTAACAGCAAACGCACTAGATCGGCGCCTCAGTTTGGCATCTGTGGTTTAGTGTCCTGAGAGTCTGTGCGGGTTTATTAGAACCATAAAAGCTCGACCTAATAAAAGGCGTTCTCCCTCTGCAGCCCGGGACTTGCCCGCGCACACATTGGAACCGCTCTCATACACGGGGTGTGTGACTGGCAGGGGCTGTAGCGGTGTCCAGGCTCGGGTGGCAACACAGGGACGGTACTGATAGCGCGGCTGTCTGAGCGGACTGATTAACAGGCGTTTTTTGGTGGGGTAACCTGCTTTCTGTTGTGTTACGTGATGCCCAGCAGGACAACACCTGCATCAGGATGGGCGACTGAGAGGAGCTCAGAACGGTGCCCCCATTGAGAGAAAACTTAATACTTATGGGCTTCACTGAAGGATTGACTGCTTTTAGTGTCAGAAGTTTATCTTTGATTGTTCTGGCCAACAGTTTAAGGGAATTTATGAGGTGTGAAAATGTCATTACCTGCTAATCTATACGTTTATTTGGTTAAGAATGAAAATGCATTGGAAAGCCTACACACTCATTTTTAGGAAACAAAAGATGTTTTGAATATTTCGCGTGTAAAATGCTTAAAATATTTGTTGCAGATGTGACAGCTGAGGCAGTAGGTGTAGCTATTGCTGCACCCCCGTCGGAAGGGGAGGCAAATGCAGAGCTGTGTCGCTACCTCTCTAAGGTGCTAGAAGTGAAGAAGAGTGACGTTGTTTTAGAGAAGGTATTTCCTTTTCTTCGTTTCAATTTTTCCTATTGCAGTTGAAATTCAAGATTTTGAAACTTACACATTTAGGTACAGGGAGCTGCTCTCCAAGTTCAGTCTGAAAGGCACTTTAAAAAAGTTTTCAGTTGATGGAATGATTCACTGAGAACAAACCTAGTGTAGGAAGAATTGTTTCTGTGTTCTTCAAAGATTCTCTTTTTTTCATGTTAAATGCAGTTCACAAAATTTCTCCTTTGCAGAGAATGTGAGTTTTATTAACAACTTTTCACTCCTTTTTAAAAAATAACTTATATGAAAGTTATTTGAGTTAAAATTTTCTGACATTTAACTGTCAGCAGGAGCATATATAAGCACTTGGGCTACAGCTGGGCCACAAAAATTTGTCTGTTTAGAATTTAGGTGTCTTGACTTTGGCAAGTGGAAAATTTGTTTTATTCACTGCACTGAATAAATAATGTCTTTTATTAATTTATTGTACTTAAAGTCAGTCTTTCCAGGGTGACTCTCTGAAAGATGGTTTTTTTGTGTGTTTGTCTAACCCAGGGTGGTAAATCACGTGACAAAGTGGTGAAGATTTCGGCATCAATGACACCAGATGAGATTTTAGAAAAACTGAAAAAAGAAGCTTCCAGCTGACCTCAGACAAGAGCAGGAAATGGGACAGTGCATCTTGGTAAATGGACTGATACTGTTTCTTACGTAATGCAGTGCTGTTGAGAATGTGGGTAATGACTACAGAAAAATACTTCTTCCCTCCTTCCTCCTTTGTTCATATAGCTGCTGTATAGTTGAAGTTTTTGTGTAGGTTTGATTAGAAAACTTGTCTTTACTGAGGCTTGGTATCCAATTCTGTCACTACAGACTTTCTTCTGCTCTGGAGAGTTTCCTGTTGGTAAGATTTGTCCTCTTTCCTGGTCCCTAAACAAATGGTTTAGAAAACTTGTTTCTTAGGGAAATAAACTTTTGTTAACAAAGTGAAAGGCTTGGAGTGACAGTCTTCCATGTGAAAAGTGGTACAACAGGATGAGAAGACCTTAGAACAGGAGTCCTCAAACTACGGCCCGCGGGCTGGATATGGCCCCCCAGGGTCCTCAATCCGGCCCACCAGTATTTTCAGAACCCCCCCGCTCCCCCCTGCCAACTCGGGCAAATCACCAGAGCCCCAGCAGTAAAGTTCCTTCAGTCCCTTCTGGCCACCCTTTCCGGACTGCACAGCCGGGCTGACGAGGTGGGCGGCTCCCCTGTCTCTCCCTCCCTCCCTGCAGCTCCCAGGCAGGATGAACAAGCCAGCACCAGTGGGAAGCACGCGCACCATCATGTCAAAAAGGAGAAAAATTGACTCCGAGTGCAGGGTATTCCAAGAAAAGTGGACTTCTGATTATTTTTTCACGGAGTACAAAGAAAGAGCTGTTTGTCTGATATGCCAGAATTCAGTGTCTGTGTTCAAGGAATACAATTTGCGTCGACACTACGAAACTCAACATAAGATAAATATATTCTTTGGTTGGACAAGTGAGAAAAGATAAAATATTAAGACTGAAACATGGATTGACAGCTCAGCAAAATACTTCATCACTTCGAGCAAGCTATCAAGTTGCCAAGCTCATAGTGCGCACTGGCAGAGCATTCACAGAGGGAGAATTTGTTAAAGAATGCCTTCTTTCTGTTGCCAAAGAGATGTGTCCAGAGGAGGCGGATTTATTTAGTACAGTGCGTCTTTCAGGACCGACAATTACACGAAGGATTGAAGAAATGGGGGAAAATTTGAATCTGCAGTTGCAAAACTCCTCAAAAAACTTTGCTATTTCTCATTGGCATTCGACGAAAGCAATGACGTTCATGATTCTGCACAACTTCTAATTTTCATTCGTGGGACAAATGATTCTTTCAAAGTCACAGAGGAGCTTGCTGCACTGAAAAGCATCAAAGGAACAACTACAGGGAAGGATATCTATGAGAAAGTTTGC
>JAWWLV010000018.1:10089469-10100225 GCA_035041135.1 Platyrinchus mystaceus
AAAAAGAGTGCATTTCATCCAGTAGAACTCCTTAAAGGAAAAACAAACCTCTCATGAAAGGATTTCTAACTGGATTCGAGGCAAATACTTCAGGGAGTAGCATATTAAAACAGTGTTATATCAAAAAGCAGAAAAATGCTTCGGTGGATGAAGATACTTGTGTCAGCTTTTGTATCACACATGTAGAAGCTACATACAGTGAATGTTTTCTAAAATCAAGAGTAAACACATTCTTTAGCTCTTAAAAGCATCTGATGAGCTGGGGGACAGTGCTTTTGACTTTGATAATTTGTCTTTAAATCAAGATGCATTAATCTCTGCTCCTTATCACATGCCATGACTTTTACAGCAGTCAGCAGGGATAGGTCTGTGTTTCTGTACAGCAGGTGAAGAAAATGTCAAGTACAAAGACATGCACTGCTCTCCTGATACAAATTAGCTTATCACGTAAATGGGGAAATAGAGAACTCTGACCCTATTATAGCAGAATGTAAGGTAGTGGATTAACACTCCAGACTTCTAATTAATCACAATGTATCTCATCCTCCTGATTGCAGCTGAGTAGGCCTTTCTTCTAAGTTAAGCCCACAGCTGTCCACTATTAACACTTATCTGTCAGTACTGCCCCTTGTGCAGCTGTTGGCCAAGGTGACAATGTTGCAATCCCACATGTTTAAAAAACAGATTTCAGAAACATCCTTACATGTGAACTATACCTTTATTGTGTGAATACTTAAAAAAACCCATAAATCTTAAATTCTAGGAAGTGAATAACACTCTGCTCTGCTTATGCTATTTTCTCATGCAGGTAAAAGTACAGAGCAGTACTGATCATGGTTCTTCTACAACATGCACAAAGTATTTTATACAAACTACAGTATCATCAAAGCTTTACAGCTTTACTGAAATGGGAATTCCAAAATGTGTTACATACATACCAAACTTATTTAAGATCACACAGATTAATCTGATACCACTTCTGACGTAAACTTATATATATCACTGAACTGCTACAACAAGAGCCATATTTAACTACTTTTTTATTCCAACTTTTAGACCACGTTTTAAAGAGGAATTCTGCAAATGCATTAAAGCCATTGAGTCAGCAGACACTATGCTGACCCCAGAAAATATTTCTCTAATAGGATCTCTCTTCTCAGTTTTAAGGCATGTGAAACCAAACTAAACTTTTCTCACTGTCAAAAGCCAAACTAAGAATTTCTCTCCACAGAAAGACATGGTATGTTATTTTCAAAAAGAACCATCTTAAGGCAATGTGCCACTACTACAGGCTGCACACAAACCACAGCTATCCTCTCCTGACCTGTTTTGTTTTCTAAAATCTGACAGAAATCTCAGTGATGGAAGAACAGACATGTACTAGTAGATATTCAGACAAAAGAATGAGATAGAAATTTAATCTAAAATCTACAGACTCTAAACAAACTCTGTATAATATGCTTTTATTATTCATAACAGGAATTCCCTTTTTCATTTCACACTACAGAGAAACAGCAACAGACTGATTCTTCAGTTATCTATAAAACTGTGGAAAAAATAAAAAAACTGAAAGCTAACTGAATTTATTACATAGCATGACTGGACTTTCAATCCCCAGGTACATCAGTAGGGATGGTAACGAGGCCCCGGGTTGTAGGAGTTGTAGCTGTACTGTCCGTAGTGGGATGAGCCGTATTGTCCTTGTCTGTGCTGCTGGTAGTTATTGCCCCAACCTCTTTCTGGCCTCTGATTAGATCTGTAGTCACCTTGCCAGTTGGATCTGTCCCCTCTAAAATATCTGCCATCTTGAAACCTGCAATGAAAAGAAATATCAAGTTTTGACATAAATGATGAAGTTTTAAAGAGATGAATGAAAATGAACTCTTATATTTTACAGTTTTCATTAAAACCGTCATCTAACTGGTAATACACTCAAATACTTACCTATGACAAATTCATGGAAAAAACATCTACATTCATCTCAGATCAGTCATGAATTTCTTACCCAACACCCTGTTTTCTAAGGACAGTCTGTTTCCTAACACAAAGTACTCACAGGCATTAGGTGAACAGCTGCAAGTTTGAACAGAAGACTCAAACAGAACATATATGTAAAAAACAACCAGAAGGTCCATCTGTAGGTGTATCAAAGCCACATTCCATCCAGTATCTTCATGGTTGAAAGCTTTACCAAAGCAGGCTGAAATACAACGTAACTACCTAACAAGCACTAAATACATACTATCACTAAAACACCACCACCACAGTCTCTTGCAGATTTCCATACTCAAGACACTGTACCTTTTCAGTGATATTCAGCCATTGTTCAGTCTAAATTTTGGCTTTTCAGCTGTATCTCAATTCCTAACCACACTTGAGCTGGCTCACAGTTGTTTTGTTTGCAAATGGTGGGTGTACACAAACAACATCTGCATAAGGATAACTTCATGGCCACAGTGTAGATGTAAGAGTTCATGAGTTCAAAGAGCCATGGAGTTTTCTAAGAACATTGCATCACCTTTTTTTAATCACCTTCTTTTAAAGAGAACCTGATTTTGTGTTTAACTTAATGACAAGCATCTAAAGTGAGAAAAAGTTAAAATGTTGTCCTCCTTTTCTTCAGATAAGGCACAAATCCTATTTAGATATTCAGCTAAGAAGTCTTCCCAATTGTTAGATGGACTGAGTTTAACTACTTTATATTAAAGGCTGGTGTTAATATTACCACATGTACTATATGCTGTAATTGTTTTTTAGTCACTCAAACGTCAGATGTTACTGTCCAAAATTCAGTAAAAAGCTGCAATTACATTCTGAATAAATAATTCAAAGTATTTTGCTTTGGCAGGTAACATTGTACTTGCCAGACAGATTAGATGATTGATTTTACAGTAATTTTTACTAGATAAAAGAACCACAGGCTAATCTTACAAAATACAGCAAATACTTAGGTTACAAATTAAATGTTTATCTGTTGCTAGCTGTCCAGAAATCACACTATTAGCTTGTTCCTTTGCACATTTTACTTCAGTTATCATCCAACAGAAGATAGGCTGCTTAGTTCTGCAGAACTCCCATCTTTCTCCTCTGGATAAGTGTTCCTGGCTGAGCCATAACAAACCTCAGGGCAATGGGTTCAGTGGTTCCAGCTCATTCGTTACTGAAAATCAAATTATTTAGTACTTTAATACACAATGCAAAAATTTTGTCTGTCAATACACAGAAAGTGTAAAACCTCAATACTTTTCAGAGAAGATTCTTTCTCTTAAGCATAGTTGCCTGTGAAGTACAAGATACTTCTATTAGCAGGACAGATTCCTAGATTTCTTCTGAAATAAATGATCATTTAACTATGTACTTGTGAAACTACCAAGATTTTTAAAAAAATCAGTACCGATCTCTGTTTCTCTGGTTTCCACCAGATCTGTTTCTCCATTCTTCAACTATAGGAGGGGGATCTGCAGGGCGTTTCAGGTATTCTTGGTATTCTTTATCTTCTGATGTGAATCGATGAGCAAACATCGTTTCATAATTCGGGGGCATGTCAGCCAAGGAAGTCATCCTGAAAACTTTAAACATGAACACAACAAAAGTGGCTTTAGCAATGTACGATGACTCTCATTGTAATAGCTACCAAAATCCACTTAATGAAAACAAAGGACAATGAATAGTTGCACTCAGATTAACACAGCTGCTGATTTTTGGGCAGACACCATATATGATTAATAGAAAAAAGTACTTCTTCAGAGCACACTCCACGTCCACTCCTAATCCACTTTTGACAGGAAAAACATTACTACAATCAACTTGGAAAGTTTGCTAAGGTAAGGTATCATGGAAAGCCTACAAATACACATAGCCAGCGATATAAGCAAAATAATTAGGTTTGCAATAACTTATGTGTTAATAACTTGATTCAGGGAAAGGACATCACCTAAGAGGATGCAAAGTTACCTTATGCCTCTCTAATGCAATTTGTGTTTAAGGCCTTAGTTTCCTTCTTTTTATATATTTGCATTTGCCCTTCAGATATTGGTGCTATCTGGTACTGGCCATCAGAAGAAATGTGGCCCTAATACCAGACACCGAGTGAGCTCTACACCCACTGTTTTAATGACCCCCAGGTAATTTAGAGTATTTAAAGCCTTTGCCTGTAGACTTCCTGATTAAGCTCTTCTACTGTCTCGCAAAGATTTGCTGGCAGGACCACTATTCACTTTGCAAACTGGAAGGAAAGGAAAGAAGGAAGGAGGAAACTGTTTTCTCCTAAACCCCGAGAGCTAAAATATATATCCTCACTGGCCAAGCCCAGTTTTGGGCTTCTTCCCACTGTACCCATGAGCAGCTCGAGTACAAGGTACGTGGGGTGTTTACAGGGAATCAGCACCGTACTCCTGCGGACCGAGCTGCCCTCTCGCCAGGACAGTGCAGGGGCTGCTGCCTCCACACCCGTCTGCAGCCCCCCCTCCACTAATGACGCAGCGCACACCTCCCTGCAGCAGGTGTAGGAGTTATTCCTGCAGGACGCACAGTGACTTCATCCTCTTTTCTGCCATGAGCTAACCTCGTTAGTTTTTATTACAAGCCATCTCCAAGGAACTTCGCTCCTCGAGTCTCTCCCAGCTCGGCGTGCGGGGGTAGCGCTGCCCTGGGGACCCACCGCTGCACCTTCTCCCGAGCAGCGGGCGCCGCTCCCCGCGCGGTCTGTGCTGTTAATGTCACACCCATCCCGCGCGGGTCGGTAACGGGGGCACCCGTCACCTTCCTCCCCCTCAGGCCAAGCACCGAGCACCGGGGCGGACTGGCTCCCCCAGGGGGGCTCCCGCCGGAGCCCCTTCGCCTCACGGCGGGCCGGGCAGAGCTGGCGGGGAGGCAGCGGGTGCCGGCTGCCACCCCCTCCTTCCCTTGTCCCCCACAGCCGCCCCCGCCATCGCCCCTCACCGCGCCTCAGCCGCCGGAGCCGCGCCGCGATCCCGCCTCTTCCGGGCCGGGCCCCGCCGCTTCCCCCCCCGCTTCCCTCGGCGGGCCCGGGCCGGGCTGGGCCGGGCGGTGCTGTGGGGACGGGACTGGGGAGAGCTGAAAGCTGGGTTTGATACAAAGCGCGTTGGCGTACTTAGCGTTAAGGTTTCTGTGGCGCTTTCCTTCGCCGCCACTCGGGTTTTAAGGACGCGACACTTGAAATCACAAAACTGACTAGTTTGGAAAAGACCTCAGAGATCATCGAGTCCAACCTTTGACCCAACACCACCTTGTCTACTGGACCATAAGAGCCACATTCAGGCTCTTCTTAAACACCTCCAGGGACGGCGACTCCACCACCTCCCTGGGCAGCCCATTCCACATCCCACTGCCAAATCACTCTCTCTGTAAAGAACTTCTTCCTAACATCCAACCTAAACCTTCCCTGGTGCACCTGAACACTGTGCCCTCTTGTCCTAATACTGGTTGCCAGGGAGAAGAGCCCAACCCCCACCTGGCTACGTCCTCCTTTCAGGGAGTTGTAGAGAGTGATGAGGTGTCCCCTAAGCCTCCTTTTCTCCAGGCTAAACAACGCCAGCTCCCCCAGCCCCTCCTCGTAGGACTTGTGCTCCAGACCTTTCACCAGCCTTGTTGCCCTTCTTTGGACACCCTCCAGCACCTCAACGTTTGGATTTTAACTGAAAGGTGCGACTGAAAAGGGTGAAGTGAGCATGGCACCTGCAGCTGTAACCCTGTGGCTGTTGATAATAGGATTTAAGTGTATTTCTGGTATTAAAAATACCCTTAGGGATGTGTTAACTGCTTCGAGGAGAAAGTAAGATGACGTGAAGCCTTTTGGCAGCTAAATAATTCTGCATAAACCAAAATAATTCTGTGTTGGCACTGCTTCAGCAACACATTTACACTCCCAACTGGTGCTGTAGATAGTGGTCATTCCTGTCACCTTTAATACAGGTGAAGTTACATGTGAGCCTCAAAACTCAATTGCTAAGCAAGGCCCTATGCAGGTGAATGGAAGATGTGGGGAATCACAGAATATGCCAAGTTGGAAGGGACCCACAAGGATTATCAGAGTCCAACTCAGCCCTGCACAAGACCATCCCCAAGAGTCACACCACGTGCCTGAGAGCATTGTCCAAGTGCTTCTTGAACTCTATCAGGCTTGGTGCTGTGACCACTTCCCTGGGGAGCCGGTTCAGTGCCCAACCACCCTCTGGGTGAAGAACCTTTTCCTGATATCCAACCTAAACCTCCCCTGACACAACTTCAGGACATTCTTTTGGGTCCTGTCACTGGTCACCAGAGGGTGGTGACAGATCAGTATCTGCTCCTTCCTCTTCTTCCCCTCCCGAGGAAGTTGTAACTGCAATGAGATCTCCCCTCAGTCTCCTTCAGGCTGCACAGACAAAATGCCCTCAGCCACTCGTCATCTGGCTTCCCCTCAAGGCCCTTCACCATCTTCATTGCCCTTCTTTGGACACTCTCTAATGGCTTCATATCTTTTTTATACTGCAGGGCCCAAAACTGCCCTAATATTCCAGGCGGAGAGCATCCCCTCCCTTGCCTAGCTGGCGATGCTTTGCCTGATGCCCCCCAGGACATGGTTGGCCCTCCGAGCTGCCAGGGCACTTCTGACTCATATTCAGCTTGCCATCAACCAGCTGTGCCTCCCCCTGTACTGCTGCCACCCGGGCTGTTACTGCTCATCTGTGAAGTGCCACAGCTTGCTGCCTAAAGGATCCGTGATATAGGGGTGCTGTGTGACCCCCTTCCTCTGAACGACTGGTGGCATCAAGATTTCCTGTAGCAGAAATGGTGTTGGTGTCCCTGTTGCTCGTTTGCCTTGTTTCCACAGCACTGATGTCTTCGCAGTGCTGACTAATTTCCACAACACTTAAGCCAATGATTTTTAAATGGTCTCTTGTGCTGTGTATGAGAAATGGATTTTTTATAGGACCCTTTCAGAAAGCAATGGTTTTTTTACAAGCTCTGCTAGAGATTCTATCGCTTGCAGGCACTAGCAAAGCATAGAAACTGATAATTGAGTAGATCACTTGAAACAAAATACCCCAGGAACAGCAATAGAGGCATCAAACTCTCCAAAAATATTAGACCAGAATGAGTGCCCTTTGTTTGATATAAACAGCAATAATTACAATCTGCTCTCCTGTGTGACCTACACTAGGAGTGTATTGTCAGTAGCAGAATAGAAATTATGACCTCAATCCAAACAGCCTAATGCAAATTTCTTAGCCTAGACTGCTAGTTCTAAAGCAAACAAATTGTCATTGAGGCTGAAAAATATTATATTTTAGCTTAAGTTTTCCCCGTATAATCCCTGTTCTACAGACTGCCCTTTTGAAATGGGCAGAATTAAGTAGGATTTTATTTCTTCTCCAGACATGTTTCATTTTGATCGCTGGATATTGCAGTTTTGGGTGTGTCTACTGAGGATTTCATGCATAAAATAATGAGATGATCCTTAATAAAAGAAGACACTTCTTTATTTTTGAGGCTTTAGTCTGCTGTTTCATGGGTGACATTTTTCATTAAAAGACCAAACTTAATATTAAACTTTTAATTATAGACTCAAGTCATCCATACAGTTAATCATGTACATAATCTAAGCATATATATAAGTTCTGTTGAAGGCATGGGCCCACTGTAACGCTATGAGCAGTGTGCTTCACAAATTGCAGTTTTGCTGAGGTGCTCTCATCAGCATATTCTGCATAGAAAAACACTTGCAGGGAATGGCTAAATCAGAATGGCACATAATTATCTAAATAATACATATATACATGATGCTTGTGCTTTGTTTCTTTCTTCATTATGTCTTTATGCCTTATATGGGTTATAACATCAAGAAGGAGATCATGATCCAATATCCTAAGCTTTCTCGTAGATATTGTACTGAATTTCAAACTGCATGTAAAAAACCCAAAGCGACAGATGATTTTTTAGGGAATAAAGACACTCAAAATCGAATATTGTCACCGAGTAGAACTTTCAACACCCCATAAATGCATCACATAGCACATACCTACAGAGTAAGTGCCCAAATACTTGAAAGGTCGAGCTCCAAGTGCTGTCAAGACAGACAACTTGATAATCCACTCTTGCAATCTTTCTGCTCACTTCAAGGCTCTCTGGGTAATTAATGTGTTGTTTTTGTATGAACACGATCTTGTAATCAGCATCTCTGAAGTCTACTGTAGTGTAATAAAGCCTCAAAGGGTTTGCTTTTTTTCTGTGGATTTCATTATGTTAAATAACGTGCTTTTAGATGAAGTCTTATCTTCTGAATTTTAAACTAAGAGTTGTTTGTCTCAGCCTATCAGAAATTAGTGAATTTTTGTAGAATGGATTTTCCTGACTGAACAAAGCAATATGTGCTAAAACTAGCAAAGTCTTGCTGCCTTGAAACAGTGGAAAATGACAGTTCTTTTTATAACTATTTAGCCTTGATAACTCATGCTGTTCTGTCACAGGACTTTGTATTTGATGTTTCACATGAATTCCCAGCTTCTGGACTCATGTGTTTTCATTATACTCAACTTTCATTTGAAAATTAATTTCTAGCCCTTGTTATTACAGACACTTATTGGGAAAAGAAGTAAGTCTGCTCTACAGGATAACCATCCTGTGCCAAGAAGCAAAAGGAAAACATTATTCAAGTTTTATTTGTTTAAAATCTTTTATGTTTTGCAATTTTCTGTTTCTTTAAGACTAGATTCATTGCTCTATCTCAGTAGAGCTTGACAGCTGTGACATTTTTAATGAAAAGTCAGCATGTGCCTATCTCAGTAGCAGGAGAAAAGGAGAACTACATTTTTTTGTGCATTTTTATATCTTTAAACAGGAGGAATCCTTCTTCTTCAGTGTTAATATCTGCCTTGAGAAATCAACTAAGGAAATAACATCACTTGTAATTTGGGCCTGTCTGACTGAGGGAATATTTGGCTATGAACGAATAAGCAGAGAAACCTCCATAGATGGTTATGGATGTTCCTGGGGATTTTTAGTAACAAAGCAGTATATCAGATAATATTTTAGTGAAAATTTGTCTTCAAAACTCTGATTTTTTTCCTTAGCTTGCTGAAACTGCTCAGTGGTTTCCTGTCAGCCAATATGCCTCTCCCCACATTCTTTTCTCAATGTCTCACTTACAGTGTAACCAAAAACCCGGTTTGTTTGTACAATGAAACCCGAATTCCCCAGATAATTTATTCTTGGAAATGGTGATGTCTGGCACAGCTAGGGAGAGTAAGACTTTTTGTTCTCGTTGCAGCAGGTACAAAGGGCATGCGTGGCAGCCTTGTTATTGATTACACATAAAGGGAAGATGTGTTTCCGTGGGCACGAGAGGCTGTAAGACCACCAGGGGCCATCCGAGCAACTACTGACCGCCAGGTATTTGTTCGATCATTCATTGCACTGAGATAGGTAAGCAGAGATCCTTTTCAGCCAATCTGCAGAAATATTAGGGGTTGTGCTCTTTCTCTAGGACCTTCTGTGCTCAGAAGATCAGTTCTCATCATGGGGTTTCATTCCTTTGGCTGGAAAGGATTATTGCCTGGATGAAGCTCACTTAAATAACAAGAAAGACGGAGATACAACAGCTGCTACTGACAAATGCCTCTGAAGCCCGTGCAGCTATTCTGTCAAATCTCTGCTTTGCCTTTGCTGTTATATTGTACAGTATTGCTGAGCTTCAGAGTGTCTTTCACACACCTCCATATGGTATTGTAAAGTGAAGTCCATAAAGGAACAGACTGCGCCGTTTCTAACAACTTCACTAAACTCAATGCAAGAAATGTTTCCTTCCCGTAACAATGACCTTTAAATGTTAACCAGCTAAAAAAATAACATTGTCCTTTTTAAAAAAGGGGAAAATGCAATTCCTGGTGCTTGATCGTGTTACAGAATAACCATTTTTGTGCTGTGGGGCCCCATTCCTTTGCATCAAGCTTACAACGGTATAATGTGTGATTAGAAGGAATTTATTTATAATTTATGCCAATATGAAAGAAGGCTTTTAATTTCCCTAAGAGCTATTTCTGTTGTCAGTCTTTTAAAACTCACAGTCACATTAAATTATATTTCTAGCGTATTGTTCTTAAAACCAGTGCAGAGGTGGTGTTATCTGACTGCCATTTATATGTATCTATATACATATGTACAAATTAAAAATCACTACATTCCAGCTGCCTTCTTTTATTTTCACCTTTTAAACTGACTGAGCCAGCTGTGCCCTTTGGGGTCTATAAGAATGAATCATTTTTATTATTTTTGCTCTCTTAGACAGTAATTACAGGGTAGTGTGCTGTCTCTAGTTTTTAATATTATGGTGCCATTTTAATCCATGGTGCAACACCATTAACTTCAGCAGAGTTACACTAGCAATGAATTTGTCCCCAGGAGGCTTTTCCGAATGTTCAGTTCTTTCTTCGTGATTACCCTGAGGAATGGAGAAGAAGAAGGCAAGACAGAGGACCCTTTGATATGAGGAATGTACTTCAAAGTGAAGTCTTGTTTCTGCTGTTCATGGTGCTCCATATGTTCCTCATTTGGGGTGGAGGTGGGTTAGACCCCCCGAGGCACACACGCTGGGGCTGAAGGGCAGGCAGAAGGTTTTACATAGCACATCTGGTGCACAGGTTATGTTCTTTCCCAGACATAGGTACCATACAAATGGGAGAAAAAGAAAAGAAAAGAAAAGAAAAGAAAAGAAAAGAAAAGAAAAGAAAAGAAAAGAAAAGAAAAGAAAAGAAAA
>JAWWLV010000018.1:10100325-10163155 GCA_035041135.1 Platyrinchus mystaceus
GAAAAGAAAAGAAAAGAAAAGAAAAGAAAAGAAAAGAAAAGAAAAGAAAAGAAAAGAAAAGAAAAGAAAAGAAAAAAAGAAGAAAAAAGTGGGAGGAATATTCAGACACTTAAATTGTACTTCTGTGGAACTGCTTGAAAGTCAGAAAATGGAGTAGCCAAACGCCAAGATATCAAACTTGTCATTATCATCAGGCTGTCTAAACTCCAACTCAAATGCTTTTTAGATGTCAAGTAATCCTGCAAGTGGGGATGTATGAATCAGTGCTACCACGGATTGCCTATTGTTAAGATAGTTGCAAAATATAAAGAAGGTACTTGAAGAAGTTTCTAGCACTGGATTTTATTCATATTCAATTTTCTTTTACAGTTTAATTTTAGTTTGGGCTCATTTCTCATGTTCATATCCAGTCTAAAACATTCAAATCTCCTGCAGTGTGGAAACGCCAACTTGTAAATTAAATACAAATTAGTAGCACCCAGCTGAGTTTGGAAGGGGAATTAAGAGAACTTCCTCTGCTGTCAGGGAGCAGAGAGGGACAGGAGCCAACAGGCTGGTGGGGTAGGGGCCCATCCCACAGCCCCCAAGCAGGGCTGCCCGCAGTCGGCAGCTGGCAGAGCTCAGAGGGGCAGACAAGTTCATGGGGACTGGACAAGTCCAAGGCAAGTCAGAAATTCAGGTCAGCCTGTGGGTCACTGCCCAGATGAACAGGGTGCGTGGCCAGGCAGGACGCAGCTGAGTCTGCAGCGCCGGGCAGGGACCGAGCGCCTCCTTGGCTGGGGCAGGGGGGCCAGGGCTGTCAGTGCATTCAGGGCCCTGACATGCACATCTGGTAACAATTGCTGTTGTGTTTAAATCAGAAACTCAGATCCTTGCAAAACCCAGCATCTAGCCAGAGGAAGTGGTTATGCCTTTCAGCAAAGGTCTAGCGTTTCTTCTGGGTTGGGTGGCTGATGCAGTTTGCCCATTGCACTCCGATCAGTTGCCTCGGATACAAAGTCAAAATTCAACCTCTAAAGAGGATACCTGTCTTCTGTTTTGCTCCCAGAGTTTCCCTTTCCTGAATGGTGGCATTTCCTGGGCACTGGAGGCTCCTGTGTTCTCTTTGAGGCCCAGGTCTGAAACCTGTCAGCCTTGCAGGTAGATGTGCCCTGAGGCCCCACTCATGCCCATCCTCCTGTGTCTGTGTGCAGTGTGTGAGCACATGTTCAGGTTCTGCTAAAGACAGTGAAACAGAACAGCTTTTCAGTGTTTTGTTCCTTCTCAAGGCTGAAGTCAGTGGAACTGGCTTAAGTAACACTCCCTCCATCAGATACTAAACACAGCTCTCCCCAAATGGTTTTACCAAGAAGCTGTTAGGACAGGAGTTTGTCTCCCTTCTTTCCCTTCTCTTTGCATGTAAGGAGAGTTCCTGAATGTTCTCTGCAGTTCCTTTTAAGTTAAAGGACCATTAGAGACAGCAAAGGCTGAAATACAGGCCAACTTTTTACTAATTCAAATTTGGAGTGTCTTTTTAGTGTTACTAAACTTCTCTTAAAATTGTAGACCAGAATTTTCCAGAGCTGCCAATCTGAGCACAATGAGACCACACTGTGCTACAATGAAATAAGTTGTAAGTGAATTAGCTGAGCTGCAGAGAAGCCTGCAGGATTTTGCAAAGCTGGACTGAGCAGTCTGCTCCCTGTTCTGACACTGACTTGCCAGTGCTTTGCACTCCTTTGTGCATCCCTGTGTTGTCCCTTGCTCTACACAAAACCTGGAAACTCTATGGACAAGGACTATTTTTTCATTTTATGTCTGTGCTGAAGATTGGGTTCTAGTATGGGGGTCTAGGTCACCACTGCTCTGAGCAGTAATAACTCTCCCTCCTGTTACTAAATTAGGATTTGAGATCATACTTTCCAGCAGATAAGGGTTCCTAATCTTTCAGGAGATTATGCTGTGGCTGCCACCCCTCTGCATCCCCTCCTGCCCTCCCAGGGACCTCTGCCTCAGATATCAAGGCCCGCTGTCCTTGAGTGCTGCTGTAATTCCTTCTCCATCTTTGCCCTGGATTGCTGCAACAGTTTCCTTTCCTGGAACCTTTCCAGGTGCCACTGTTTCCATGGCCATGCTCACCCTCCCAAATTCAGGTCTCTCTTCACCATTTCTTGAGTTGTGGCTGCTTCTTCCCCATCCCCACACCATCTGCAGAGCTGTGCTGTGGGGGAAACCAGCTGCTTAGCATGACAGTAGTCAGCTGAACTTTCTGATGCTGTTTGAGAACCAGTGCAGAAGAATATGCTGACTACTCAATAGTCTAAACTCAAAAAATACAGAGATATTATCATCAAAAATTCAAAGTTCTATGGAGGGTCATTAAAAACAAGCTCAGAAAATCTCACATATAAATGAAAACCACACAGTAATTTTTGGTGATATGCTGAATCTGATTGTTTCTCATTATGCCATGGCTGCTCATCTTAAGAATAATACACAGTTATTTTCTTGGTCTTAAATGGTGGTGTGGGGATATCACAAACTTTCCAAATAAAAACTTTAATTAAAAAGCAAACGTTAATCTCCAAGCAGGGCATCTGCAGCATATTGCAAGATAAGACTTCACCAACCTGAAAAACTAAGCAAGATTCTAATTAAATCAGGGGAAAAAATGATGAACTAGATATATGTTTTATTTAAGGATGGCAGTTATATAAGATATCAAAGATCTAGCAGTTGCTATCTGATGGGAAATTTTGCTGCCAGATCTCATAGACAATTTCCAGGGAGAGAAATCCTTGTTCCACTTGTTCCAACTACTGTTGTGATTTTTCCTTCTGTGGGGTCAGGGCTCTGCAGCGGCTCTCCCTTTGACTCAGAAGTGCTGTCAGTCCTCTTGAAAGCTGCAGATGATCCAGTAATGAAGCAACGTGACCTCATGGTCTGAGGAACCACCACAGTGCGAGTGCTGCCATCTCTCCAGCCAGGAACCAATGCAAAGTCCTGACTATTTATGGTTATTAAAGGTCCCAGAGCACCTTTTGAAAATTAAGACTCTTAATCCCTGCATGCGGGCCAAAATCTATTTTCAGTGATGCCACTCTGGCTATCAGCATTTCCTGTATTGTTCCAGATGGAGATAGTGTTGGCCATTGCATCCCGTTCCAAGCTGCATGCTGGGCTCCTCTCTGGTTTGGAACAGCTGATGTTTTCCAGAAACACCATGCTGCACTGATGTGTGAAGGGATGTCTATGTATCCCCCCCTTGTCTCACAGGAATGGAATGAGGATTAATCAATTATGACTGAATCATGATTCCAGTGAAGTCAAAAGAAGGTTTTTTTCCATTAGCATCGTGGGGCCAGGGCTGGCTTCTGTGTGGATATTATTGTTTTGAGATACCTGCATGTAAAAACAATAGAAAATGCAAAGTATTACCTTGTTGAGTGTCTCTGAGTAGTGAGATACTCCTTTAGCTGGAGAGGAAGATGCATTTTAATGGCTGTTTCCTCAAGAGTTTAGTTATTTGTCACAACAAGCGTTATTGCGCTGGAGGAAATTCCGGTTCACTGAGTGTGGCTTTAAGCATGTGGTGCTGCTTGGCTGGCATTTGTGGCTTTACATATCCTATGCATTCAAAACATGCTTTGTTAGGCTTCCAGGGCAGGCTCCTGCTCTTTTCCCAGAACAGATTATGCTGAGGAATTGTATCTATCTCAAAAGCCATGTTCTTAAAACCAGCAACAGTTCAGCTTTAAGTACTGGAAGAAAGTTGAATACTGAGTAACAATAGCTGCAAGTTATTCTCTTTGACCAAATGTTAATTATTTTGGGCAAACAAACAGGAGCTAAAAAAGAGCAACTCTGGCTAGATTTCTAAGAGACTGCAATATATTTCTTGCTTAGATTTTCTGTCACATGCCACTTATTATGTCACATTTAAAATTGTAAATCAATGTTCAAGTTGGACAAATGATATCACTGAAAAACATTTCTGCAGGGTCACCTAACTTCTCCCATGCAAACATAATAATAGTACATCTCTCGTGCAAATATAGGAAAGAGTGGTCATGAACTATTTTGGGAAGAGGTACTCACCAGATGGACATAGAGAGAATATTTAGTCAGCCACAGAGGAGCAGAAGAACAGTAATAAATATTATTAAAGGTGATATAGATGAAGATTAGCCTATTCCTGCAGGAAAATCATCAAATTAAACTTAGAAAAATGTTGGTATATTCACAATATAAATCATGTACACTTCTTCAAAGGAACAATAAATGAAAATTAGAGGATATGTGTCATCCATACTTTATAGTGTTGACTTCATTTTCTCAAGTACGTAGAAAAGTTTTTGTATATTAGCATTTCTCTGTTGGCTAAAGATTAAATTAAAACAAAGCACAGCTCAAAGCTCTTCTGAAAGTTGTGAGTGTTCTGCTCCTCTTTCCACTGAGTCCCACGGTGCTAAACTGAATTGTGTAACTGAGTGCTTGGTGTCATCTCCCAGGACAGTGCACAGAGATCCCTGCCCTGGCTCCAAAGCCCAAACTGAGCTTCAGATGAAAAACTTATTATGATATTATGCATGGCTGCTGCTGCCTGCCATCCTTTCAGTGCTTCTTCTAAACCTAGGTAAGGACTCTGGATCTAGAGAACACTCCTCCAGGTGCTTGAGCTGCAAACATGTCTCTAAAATGTTGGGTTGTTTTTTTCAATATTTGCATTGACTAAAAGTTTTGTTCTGCTTTTTCAAAGAATATGGATTTTATACACCCCCTAAGGATTATGAAAATTCCCCAAAAAATGGAATCTGTGTTTACATTAGATATGAGCACTTTATAGCTTCTGTTAACTAGAATTATGCAAGATTGAATTTAAAAGTGTTGACAATAGATACCTTCTGAGAAGTAAAATGTGGAGCAGAAAGAGAAAAAAAGAAGATTATGTTTATTCAACTGATTGGTAGTAGTTTTGTATTTTGTTATCCAAGTATTGCTGCAGAACAAAGCTATACTGGGAAGAATTAGGAATGCAGAAGCCCTCTTTGTGCTGCTTTAATCCAGAGAAGACATGAAGCCCAACTTGCCACCCACTAGATTCCTTCAAAATGCATTTCCTCATCAAAGTATTCCTGGGATCTTTGTTTGTGGGAGCTGTATTCTTGTTGCTCTTTTGTCAAATACCTAGACATGAGGACTGGTATAAGGGAAGGTCTTTAACTTTATTTGAAAGTGATATAAATTAAGTCCAGTAGGGTTGGGGTTTTTTTGTTTGGGGTTTTTTTTGTGAATTTTTTTGTTTTCTTTTTTTTTTTTCTAATGTATTTTGGAAGCATAAAACTTCTTAAATGCATCGTAATTGCTTTCCACAAGCCAGTGAAAGGCAAAAGGTGAAAAACTCAGCACTTTTTTCTGAGAACAGTGCAAAATACAGCTTTTGTGGTGACAGTTTCCTTCACAAATCAAAGTTATCCCTGTCAGCGAAAAACACCTATAGCCTGTGTCCTGGACCCTTCCAACTTCCCATCTCTGAGCCAGGTCTTACTTCTATGAACTCAAGGTAATTTTTACAATTGCAGGAGAGAAATAATTTGCTTTGTTGCCATTCATGTCCTTCTGAGCTTTAGTGAGAAGTTTGAGATGCTCACCACTATAATTCAACCATCAGGTTTTGTAAATAGGCTTGAAATCCCACGTGGCTTCATTCCCATTTGGCACTCTGTTGGTAATGCTCAGTCCCCAAATGCCTCAGCCCACAAGGAAATATATTAGCCTTTATCTAGGCTTTGGGCATTCATGTAAATGATTCAGACTTCAGGTGTACTCAGGGAAATATTTTCCTTTTCCAGCAGGGCAAGCAAGGAGCTGATTAAGGGGCAAAGTCCATTGATGAGCAAACTCTTAAAAAGCACAAAGACTGATGCATTTTGCACCAGCCTGAGCGACGAATTCCTGCAAGCAGTCAAGGCAAGCACTTCTGGAGAACTAAAATGCTCTGAAAATGGCTGGCCTCAGCCTTTCCAGCTCCCCCCTGTTTTACATGGGAATTGTGGTTTTTTGGGAGAGGGAGGGTGTGGACACTGTGGGGAGTGACCCTTCAGGGAGGGAGCTGGGCATAGAGACCTGCCTCCTGGGAGAAGGCCAGAGGGGAAGCAGAGTGACTTGTAGGAGGACAGGCTGAAAAAAGAAAAATATCCCACATTTCTCACTGCAGTCTCGAGGAACATCCCACATTGCCTTCTTATTTCCTCCCCTGGCTCCCTCTGATCTTCCCTCCAGAGCAGCAGTGAGCCTGGGAGTGTCTTTTCCACCTCCTCCTTTCCCTCTGCCCCCAGCAGCACAACCCCCTTGCCCAGCTCTCCACGCCTCACCAGATGTTGTTCGTGTGCCGCAGAGCCCGACACGGTCAGCGTGGCACAGTGGGCTCATTAAGAAGGCAGCGTTTGAAATGCCAGTCTGTGGTTGCTTGGAAATGAAATCCAACTTTGGTATTATTTTCAAGCTCAGATTTTTGAATCCAGAATTCCATGTGACGGAAGAGATGGGTATTTAAACAGATGTCTGCAATTTCTTTAAAAAATAGAGATTGAGTTACAGATGGTAGAAAGGGCCTGAGAATTAAAATCTCCTGAGCTACAAGAAAATTTACATGTGAGAAAAATGTTTTGCTGGAATGTATGGTCATACAATGCTGCATGTTTGAAAATGAAGCTTTTTTTCACCAAAAATGTGAATATCTTTTCCCTTCCTTATTATGTGCTTCCCTGCTAGTAGCCTTGGCTGTCACCACCATCGTGACAGCCAAGTTGCAACATGAGGGTCCTATTTCTAACAGACAAGACATACATTTCTCTTCCTCTCCTTTCTCTTGTACAACTTGGCCTGCCAGGACCAACAATTTCGATCTGAATTAGTTTAAAAGAAAACTAATCTACCCTATCTACTTAACTGGTGCCTGATTGCTGTAACTTCCATTTTATAAATCCCAAATAAATGGAATTTTATGATATAAGCCTGGAAGGAAACCAGAGTCATCATCTGTACTTGCAGATGAAATGGAATGGTTTTTTCTTCTTTTGGGATTTAAAAAGAAAATCACCAAAATAAACTTTGAGTGAAAAAGCCGATGACTTCTAAAGTGCCATATGAAATGCAAAGCACTGCATATTGGAAGGGAAAAATGAGCACATTTGGTACATTTTTGAGGAGCATTTCAGGATCCAGCTCATCAGCTGGGAGACCTGTGCATGCCTGTGAGCAGCTTTATGAAGAACTTCACTCATGCAATATGTGCTCCAAAAAAAAGCAATATTTGTGTGCATATGAAACAAGTACATAGACTTAAATACAAGCTGTAAGAGAATTACAGGCAGTGCTCCTCACCTACTCTGCAGTCCCAGCCTGTCCACTGCCAAACCCATTCAAATTAGCATGATCCCAGAGCAGAGCAGGAAGACCCACTAAAGAGGTGTCAGGTGACCAACCTTATTTACTTAACAGTGGAGTGCACATAATCAAAGTGTCTACATCAATGAAAACATTAAGAAGGACAATTGGGATTACCTGTTTATCTTACTTTGAAAACACAAAGAAATAGGTCTGTTAAGGGAACAAGGTCTACTCCAAGTGTGGGACAGCAATCCCACAAATGTTCAGGGTCAGTGTG
Source organism: Platyrinchus mystaceus (assembly GCA_035041135.1). Taxonomy (NCBI): domain Eukaryota; kingdom Metazoa; phylum Chordata; class Aves; order Passeriformes; family Tyrannidae; genus Platyrinchus; species Platyrinchus mystaceus. The sequence continues at coordinate 10,107,974 of JAWWLV010000018.1, forward strand.
CACTCCTGTGTCCCAGGCTAGATTTCTAGTAGACCAAAGTACAAAGGATGCCTAGAGAATCTATCCCAAATTGTGTATTAATGCTGGCAGATGTTTTCTGACTACACCAGTATTATTAGAAACTCATCAGCTCTTATAATTTTGTAGCCTTCAACACTGCTGGGTACTCACATTCAGGGCTGGAGTCCTGTCGTGGCTGTAGGGCATTGTTCTGGTTTTGCTGAAGTTCTTCATGTGTCTTCTCTCTCTAAAACCTCATTTAATATTGTTTTTGTTTAGCTGTACTTGTCGTCATTGAGAAGGCAGCACATACCACAGTGTGACAAGACAGCTCTTTGCATTTACAGAAACATCTGCTTTGAACTGGTACTTGAATATTTCACAGGACAACTCTTTGAAAGTGAGGTAGAAACTGTCTGTGGACCTTCTACAACTCCACTGAGACAGGTGCTTCCTGGTACTAAGCAATTATACATATAAGAATAAACTGAAAGAATAATAAGAGAACATTCAACCTACTATTTTAAAAAGATGATTGACAAAATGCTTTTAAATTAGTTTCTCCCTTTTTTCCCTTTTAAAGATACAGAAAGTAGTCCTATTATTTTGGCTTATTTCTGAAGGAGGCTGAAAAGAAAAACTTTTTTTTCCCTTGCTGGAGGACTTGTTGAAGGTCTCAGATGTCTATTATGAGCTCTGACATTTTAATTGAAAAGACAAGTGTGTTGGTTTTTTTAAGCAAATAAATCTTTTGTGCTAATTGTTTATTAGGTATCAGCTTAAGTTGGTTTTAACAACAAATATTGTAAATCGGAACATTTTCAGCAGTCTGATTTAAAATCCTTTCTTTTCTCAGTTGCTTGTCTTTAAAATTTTATATCCAGTGATATTATAATTACATTAGTTCTCCATTTGTCAAGAGATTTTGAAAAGTAATTTTCTGTTTCAAATGTAAAAATCAAGAGTTCCCCAAAGCTTTTTTTGGTTAAACTCCTGTATAACATTTAAAGCTAGAAAATGGTTGGTTATTTGTCAAAGGGGGAAAATGGCACAATTCTCTTGGAGTAAAGAAACGCAGATTTCATCAATCTACATGGAAAAATGAGAAAATCACAGTATTGAATATTTTATTTAATACTATCTGCCATGGGAAATAGGGAGAAGACTATCTTGAAGTATAATAGTTGAAAAAGACTAAACGGCAGGTTTTCTGCAATAAAATTATATCTAAAATAAAATAGAGTGGCAAAAGACAACAATAGTGAAAGCCAAACAAAAGGAGAGCACAGAAACACTGAGAGAGAGGCAGAGCCCAGTGAGCTCTTTGCTTTTCAGAATGCAGGCTGGGTACATACTCCCAATTGTTAGATCAGCTTTCTGAAAAGAATATTCACCCTGTATCTAGGAATCAAAAAATTATATCTTTAGGAGGCCTGTGGGAATAGAAGAAATTTCTCATCTAAAGGAGTTACATCCATTTACAGAGTGTGGATATTTTTATTGCTCAGCTTGAATCCTACCAAGGGATCCTGTGCCTTCAGTATTTTGAGTCTTCCTAACCGTGCCACAGTAATAGGAGCACACTTGTGAATACTGAATGAGGGCTGAATTACCATCATGTACACATCCTGCATCTGAGCCAAATCGGAAATGAAATATCATGTCATATATGAAAGCATAGGAACTGATTAATTCTGATAGCATATTTATAGTTCTCATTTACAGAGGACTGAAAATACTTTAAACAACTGGAATACTAAATTATACAACAATAATGTAAATCAATGGGAACTGTATGCAAATTAGGACTCTGATGGTGGAGAGGTTAAAGATGGAATTGTCTGTAGAGCAATTGCTTCATTTGATATTAATAATGTTAAATGGTTTACATGAGATCTGGGCCTTACTCAAATCCATGGTTCTTTTACCATTGACTTAAATTGAGGGCAGGACTTCATTCTCTTTTTGGCAGAAAAAAGAGGACAACAACAGTGTGCCACACTTCAGAAAGAGCAATATCTCATCCATTTGGAAGAGTAGACGGAATTTCAGGTGAAGGGAGCGCACTTACAGAAACCCAAATATGAGCAGAAAACTGGGTTCACTTGCTGTCTGCCAGACCAAATGTCTCAGGGTACTTGAGAAATGGGACTGTAATTGTGTCTCTTCTAGAAGACAGTTGTAAAAAGAGCATAAATTAAATGGGAAGGCCTTAGGAACAATGTACAAAATTTTGTATCATGTGAATTTCACAGCCAATTACGATTCCATAAGCTTAAGCTTTATTTTTATAATGGCAGATGAAAACACACTCTTGAATACAAGATTGGAAAAGATTAAAAAATTAGAAAAGGCTAAGGCAACTGCAGTTCCAATTTCCAGTTTTCATCTTATCATGACACATATAATAAGTGTGTTATCCCATTTTGATCCAATTCCCTTAGATACTTGTAAGTCACATGCAGCACTGGTTCATAAAACACAGCTTTTGGATACTCACCAAAATTAGCTAATTAATCAGAGAGGACCAAGACAATTCCTGTCTGATGAATGGAGTGTGTAATTTAACAAAATGAGGTAAATGGTGTAAAAACAGTGAGATAAAATGCTTAAATTCACGGTGAGAGTTTTTTCCACAAGATTGCTAGGCTGCTATTTTTTCCCTTCAGAGAATACTACCATGCACTCTTTCTCCTAGAAGAGAGGAATGGTCACATCAAAGCCATATTCAAGGATGCAGGCCATCATGAACACAGAAGGATTGTCACTTTTTCCATGACTATCCCAGAGAAAAAGCCACCTCACCTTCAGATGGCAGAACAGGACATGGAAAGTCTTTTGTCATCAGTGATTAGGTAAGGAGTTAAGAGTCCTTCAACACCCACAGTAACCATCTGACCATGGTAAAGGGAGCAGTGACTTTGGAGAGGTGTCATCCCACAGACTTTTGAAAATGTCTGCGTAATTCCCCTTGCTTTTATTTCCCTCTTGACATAGACTTTATTTGAGTCTATTGGGATTGAAGTTCCATTTTGGTGTTCCAAAATTGGGAAATAGTTGTCTGTCAGAGTGGGAGACAGTTTCATTGTCCATAGCTGGAAAGTTTTAGGTTGCTGGCTAAGTTTTCCATTAAGGACTCTCATGAGTTCCCCAGGTAATACTGAGGACAACCCCAGTTTTTGCATACAAAGTTAAAGCAAGTGAACATGAAGTCTTTCCAACAATTTCTATGCTTTCTTGGAAAGAAAAGATAAATCTAAGTGAGATTTGGAAAAATGGATGAAAATAATCACTCTTGATGGCAGGGTCTTAATTATAACTTTGTGTGGGTGAAGTTAAAATTCTCTCCTATGTGTGAATTGGGCATCTTTTCTCCACGAAAGAATAAGTGTGTCTGTGTAGCATAGTCCCACAAACACCCAAACGAGCAGGTCTATGGCTCTGCTATGGATTTGTGTCCTGTGACTGATTGTTGATCAGATGTCAGTGTCATCCTCATAGCTGGGTGACACAGCTCTTCCACACTAATGTAAGTTTTCCTTCCATGGACAGGAATCATCCCTCTCTTTATTTTCGTGAAACCTACATGTTTTTGTGACCGTATATGGCACAGATTTGGGGCGGGGTTGCGAAGGGCCAAAGGAGAGTCAGTCGTCCCGATGGGATTCACACTTCTGGGCAGAGCAGCAGAGTGCTGGCGGGGTGCGAGACCCCGACCTGGGCTGTGGGGCTGGGTCTGCCGGGGCCACTGCCCAAATGGGGCTGACACGGTCCCGTGTCTCGCAGGCTCCGCACTCACTGCCCCCATGCCCCGCATCGCCCTGGGAACACGGACTCGGGGCATGAAACAACACGGGGAGGGCGTGATTGTGCGAAAGAATCGCCTGCCCGTGTTTCACCGGGCATCCCTCGGCGTGGCATCCCCTCGGGCCGCAAGGGCATCCCGGGACCCGCCCCGTGCCCGCACCGCGGGGCAAGGGCCGCCTGCGGGGCGCTCCCGGTGCGGGACAGCCGGACCCGCACAGCCGGTCCCGGGCGTGGGCTGACCCCTCTGGCCGCTGGGGCTCCACGGCCGCGGGCGGGGCCGACCGGGGACACCCCCGCAACTTCACCCGAAGTTTTCTGGCTGCCCCGTCCCCCTCTGTCAGGGCGGGCACCAGCGGGACGAGACACCACAACCTCCTCCCGCGGCTCCTCGCTGCCCGCCCGGGCACAGCTCTCACCGGCGGGGCGGGGAGCGGAGGGGCCCCGGGGCGCGCCCACCGCCCATCCCCGCCCCGCCGCGCTCCGCCCGCCGCCCCCGCGCTGTGCCTGGCAGGGCGGCGGGAGCCGCGGGAGCCGCTCGGTGCCGCCGCCGCCCGGGAGGGAGGTTATGTAAGGGGGGAGGGAGGCGGCGGGAGGAGGAGGAGCGGGAGGAGCAGGACGGCTCTCCGCCGCCGTGCAGCCGCCGTGAAGCCGCAGCCAGCCGGGGCCGGGGCGGCCGCATGTGCGAAGTGGGGACGCGGCCGCCGCTCGCCGCCGAGCGCGGGGAGCCGCCCGGGGCCGCCGCCGCCGCCGCCGAGAGGTGCCGAGACATGGGGTGAGTCCGCCGGGCCCCGGCCACGCGTGGGCACCGCGTCCCGCCCCGGCCCCGCCGCAGGTGCGCTCGGCGGTCGCGGAGCGTGGGAGAGCCCCGGGAGCGCTCCCCGGAACCGGCGTTTTAGAACGTAATTAATCACTGCCGCCCGCCCGGGAGCGGCTACTGCCCGAGCCGCCGGCGGAGGGAGAGCACCGCCGGCACGTTACCGGCGGCGAAATCCCCGCTGGAATGAGCGGGGAGGAGCTCGGGATGTCGCGGAACGGGGGGCTGGTGCGGGGGTCGGGGGGTCCGGTCCCTAGCCGGGAAGCTGCGGGGTGTGTAGCGAGTTCATTGTCAGATGCTTCACTCGCGCTGGTTCAGCGAGAGCTCTGGCTGCTGGAGGCACGCGATAAACTTGCCTGAATTGTGCCAGTTGTTCCTTAATTTGCATAAATATTTCCCCCCCCCTTTTTTTTTAACATGCCAGAAGTCTCTGATCGCATGTGGTGACCTCTTGGAGAATTCAGCTTGGTCTTTCCAGAAATCAGTCCGGCGTTTTTTCTATCGTCCAACTTGTATGAGGGGACAAAAGCTAAATGCTGGCATTAGGGCAGTTTGTGAACTAAATATCAGGAAACAGAGGTTAAGGTTGTGCTTTTGACTTGAACTATATATAGGTTCGAGATTCTCTCGACCAGAATGTCTTAGAGGTTTCCAAACCCACACATTTTATTTACTTTATTTTTATCCTATTATGTTCTCTCACACCTTTTCCTTGCCTCTCCTCACCCCCCTGTGGCAAGGAATCGTTCTTCAGTTTCTGAGCTTACTCCTGCTGCTTCCAACTATCCAAATTCCCACTATAAATATGTTTATTTTTGTCAAAGGATATAATTCGAGACTATATGGATAAATAATGAATTAAAATGCCATGCATGTGTCTGAATTTGATACCCAGGAATACTGAATAGAAGTACAGGGGCAGAAGGAGAAATAGGATCTGAGTATCTCCCTGTGTTTCACTTAAGGATTACAAGGGGCTCATCTTCTTAATTATGTAAAGTTTCACTGGAAAATAAAACAGAAACTTTCCTTGGGGTTGGAAAAAGAAGCATCAAAACCTGTGAAGCATCAAAAAAGAAAAAGAAGCATCAAAAAAAGAGCATCAAAAGCACTGCCCCGAATTAGTCCAGGATGGTCAGAAACATTCATCCATGGGAAACTTGCCTCTGTCACTCTATCTGGGTGTCTCTCAATGCAAATATTTTTGTTGTTGTCATTTTTAAGTGTTTCCATACTGGTAGATCAGTTTAGCTGTGGCTTGGAGAGAACTGAGTGGAAGATTGCAGTGGTTCCCCATCCCCTTCTGTCAGGCAGTTGTAGCTCTGGGCTCACTGTGGTCCTGCTCTGCCTCCAGAGCTGTTCAGGCTGCGAAGGACTTGAAGGCTTTTAAGAGCTCTGGTTGTGCTCTGTCTGTGCTGCTCCATGTTGGGTCATGCAGACTTGTGCAGGGAGCAGGCATGTCCACCAGCCTGATTCAATACCCTGATTTAATGTGTTTCACTTGAAGTAAGTTATTTCAGTCTTACCCTGCTGCATGTGAGATCAAGCTCCCAGCATCATTCATTCCCTGGGTTTCAGCGTGGGTTGTACACACTCATACACTCTGTACAGAGTGCAGACAAGGTGTTTTTTGAATATACATTTTTTTCAGTGTCTCATGTCATTGTCTTGCCATTCACCTTTCTGATACTGAGAACCTGGAAGTGTGTTTGTGACGGCATTACTGCAGCTGTGGCTTAGCACACATGACAAGGGGACAACCCCCCAGTTTTCCTTCCAGTTCCATCTCTGCTGGTAAATCCTTCACCTCTGCATGCTCTAGCTTTTCCTTCTGTGAAATGGGCACCTCTATACTCGCCTGTCTTTGTGAAGCAGGTTGTGGTCAGAGCACAGAGCTCAGTCTTCCTTACTTGAAAGAATATATTTTGGCCCAGGAATTCCAGTGGGATTTGCTTCCTGGGCACATTTTGTTGTCACATGTGGGACATTTTTTCATAGAAATTGTGACAGCAACTTGATTCTTAGCTCTTAAAATAGTTACAATAACTTGATTCTTAGCTCTTAAAATATTTTTGGTTTACTTTCTTCTTTTTTTTTTTTTTTTCCTAGGGGTGACCATTGCTAATGATTCATTTAAATGCTGCCTATGGATTTGGCAGTGACTGATGGTGCTATGAAACCTGATATAGCTACTTGAGCTCAGCAAAGCAAAGCTATTTAAATTGCTTATTAGCTGTGAGTTGAGCTATTTAAACTGTTGGTTTAGTTCGACTTACTAGGCAGCAAGCTAGTTTCAAGTTTTACAGAAGTAATTTACATGTTAAAAAAACCCTAATGCCTGTAATACAGGGGATATGAAAACAATGTTGTAAAAAACTGTCCAGGAAAAAAAACCACCTGCTTCAGTGCCCATTAAAGTCAATGTGAAATTTTCTGCTGACTGAAAACCATTGTATATTGGTCAAGCCACTGTTAAGGGTCTCACTGGACAAATGTTTACTTTGAAGGGAATGAATCTTTTCCTAAATCATCACTTTCTTCTACCCAGCATATCTGATAGCTGCTGTTACTTCAATGGTCTCAGAGCTTAAACTTTAGTTATTTGAAAACCACTGTGTAACACATTTCCAGCTGTAGAAATCTTTGTCTGAAAATACCACCTACCTTATCTCTTGGTGTTGCAAGTCAAAGGCTATCACAATCAAGAAAGTGTCTCTGATGTTAGTGAGCTGCACCTACTCATCCAATAGTTTGACTTCAATTTAAGCAGTTTAAGCTAAATATACAGCTATAAAAATGCTTGAGGTTTTGGTCTTAGCTGATTTAGGGAGGTATTGGGTAGCGCTTAATCTGTGTTTAAATTCTTTTACTATTTTCATTTCTTTAGTAACTTTTTATTTCCTTATCTGTCAATTACAAAATATTTCTTGTTATGAGGTGTATGACAAGTATCCACTTTAGATTAGACCTGTAAATCACTTCACTTGTGCTGAAGCTGTTATTTATATTATCTGTTGGATTAAAACTCAAATCAGTGTAAATACCCTCTAGCAATAAAATTGAATGTTAGATATGTTTTATAAATCATATAAAATGGAAAATGAGGCCTCTGACTGTTAGAAATTATTGCAGAAGCTGTACAACCATGTCGAAGTGTGTGCTATACAGGTTAATGCTGAACTAACTCACAGCACACATTTCTTTTGGCTGACATGAGATGGCTTCTCTTTGCTGCTTCCTCAGGGGTTAATGTGACAAATTAGTCCCCTCTAGCTGGGATCTGTCCATACCTCCCCTAGATGGGCTTTGACCCACCACCAGGAAGATGGGAAAAGATGAGTTTCCAAGCCTAGACCAAGCAGTGAAGTAACCTCATCTTAAGGTGACTGGACTCTTGAACAAAACTCTGTTCTCCATGTAATATATTCATGGAGAGGTGCAACTGGGGGCTATATTACCGAGGGCATGTCTAATGTTTTTATTATGCAGTGACATTTAAGAGATAAGGGAAGTCTGCCTTGCACTCTCCCCTTCTGCTGTCAGCAGTAGTAATGTCCACTGGCCAATATGTGGCTTTATTTGAGGAGTAAAAGGCAAACAAATGTAAGGATGAGGGAAGAAGAAGGTGAAGGAAGCAGAAGATGTGATGAAGCTCATGTTATAGGAAGATGTTAATTTTGAAGGGTGTTCACTTTCCTGGTACCAGCAGTACTTTAGAAACCATGGTGATAAGCTTTGCCTGAGAAGCTCCATGGCAGGGAATAGTGTGTTGCAGAAGAAATTCACCTTGGCTTTCATCCGGCTCCCACTGAAATCCATGGCAGTCTTGCACCAGCTCCCTTCAAAGTTTGGCCAACCCATCTATCTGTGAGGGAAGGCGGCATCCTGGGACTCTGGGAGTGGCACCTGGCTCTCACTGCAATCCAGGGTCCCTCAAAGCATGCCCAAACAAGGTGAGTTGGTATTGTGAGCTCAGGGACTCTTTTTTTTTTTGAGATTTTAAGGTCAGCAGCTTCAGTTCAGTTCCCAGCATAGCTCAGGGGAGCAGATTATATCAAACATCATCCAACTGGTATTGGTGTTGTTTAAGGAAAGGGACTGAGATCTGATCTGATAGATGTTTATCTCGTGTTTTTTGAAGGGGCTGGCTGGGGGTGCTTGATTCTTCACATCCTTGGCTCCTTATGTAGGTATTCCCATTTTACAAAGTGAATTTAAATGACTGCTGTTCTGATTTGAAGATTCTGGCCTCTTTGTGTACAGATACAGGTGTCTGTACAAAATCCAGTGGAAAAGTCAGGTCCAGAGATCTGTAGTTCTGGAGCAGTATGTTCGGTTCACTGAAAAGCATAGAAAAGCTCAATTGATCTCAACAGTATGCAGTCCCTTATTTCTGTTGTTTATGTGTATTTAAATAAGGTTAGAGAGGCAGGGAGCTTGGTGGGGTGGGTAGAGGTAAAAGAAGACCAAATAGCTGGATCCTCATGATGTGTGTGTGCTTGGGGTTTTGGTGTGGGAACCAAAACCCAAGTGAGTGAACAAACCTGTAGCAGAGTTTCATCCAAGTGATATTGTCTCCTCTCACAATTATGTGAGGAGTTCATAGCAGTGCAGACAGATGCACATAACTGAATTTAGGCAAAAATCTGTGTGAGTAAGCTCTGAGTAAAACATGAGATTGGGAGAAATTAAGAGACAAGATAATAAAAAAGTAGCAGAAAGAAATGATGGAGGGATGACTGACATGAAAGTAGATTATACTGACAGTAGATTATAACAATATTATAGGGTCTGCTACAGGTAAGTTTAGCAAATGACAATAGGAAAAATCTGCCAGTACCACAACTAGTTTGAGTCCTGTGCTGCAAATTTCTCCGACATTTGCTCATGTACAGTACACTGCAGAAAGAGTGAACACAAAGAAAACTCAGTGCTAAGAGGGTCATCATAGTCAAGTTGCTGTCAGCTGCTAACTTAATTAATTACCAGCATTAATTTGATTATCACTTGAGAAAAAATTTATAAAATATTCTCCATGAAACTGGGATGTCCCTCAAGCCCTTCTTTCTATTTGAAAAGAAAATGGTGAGTAGGTCTCATGATAACAAGGGCATCATTTGAAATGTTAAAAAGAATTATTTGATGTTCAGTTCCTTTAAACTGAAAGTTTTTTAACTGATCCAAGATCTGACAAAATGTCTTAAACTGTTCTTTCAAACATATTCCCAGCGTGACTGAAACAGGCAGAGAAGGGCAGTGAGTTTGCCGAGAACCCAAGAGCAAGGGCATCAGCCTGGTTTTGCATCTAGATTTCCTGCAGTGCTGTGTATTCATTTTATTCATTCATTTGGCTCTATTATTGCAGTGCCTAAGATAAATAGCCTCACCATGAACATACACTTAAGGACGCATAAGAATTTTGAATCAGCTGTTGGTTTTTCTGTTGACTTTGTGATAGGGTGTGTGCAGAGTGGGAAGGTCCTCGCTCCTGAAGGCTGCTACACGTTCAAATCTCTGCCAGCTTTCACCTTGAATGATGTCTATCACCTCTGTGCACTTTGTGCACCGCAAATACAGCATGTGACTTGTTTATACTGTGATTTGGCCATGGCTCTTTAGGATGTTAATGTGCTCAGGGAACGTATTTCAACTGTGTTTCTCTGATAATTCAGCAGCACATTGTAAATAGCTGATGATCCTTTTATTAAACCTCAGAATGTGACAAGGGCACTGCCTTCAAACGAAGACAGGAAGTGTGTTTAAGCTTGAGCATTAAAGAAGCACTTTTAATGGCAAGAGCAATTAGGCAGGGAACAGACAATTAGTATTGGGGAAGGTTGCTGCTGCGCCACAGCCACACATCACCCAGCACAGGTTAGGGACGGTGTGAGTAGGGGTTGTGTAATACATACTCATGCAAAATGTACAAGATGAGATTGGCTGATGCAGTTGATCTCTGATTATATTTTTGGTGACACATCCTAGCTGCTCTCTGCCTGTTTGCAAGAGAAATCTGCCCGCTGCTGCCGGCTTGGATGCGCTGTGCTTAGCTCATGTGTGACACGAGTAGCTGGCTGCTTACTCCTCATTGACGTAGCAACTATTAGAGGCTATGGGACCCTCTTGCATCACCCTGAATTGCTTTGTAATGGCAATTTTGCCACTGGGGTCAGGATTAAAATAAAGATAATATTTTAAATAATTGATGATAGAGGTGCTTTTAGGATTTGTTTTTAAAAAAATGGATGTTGCTGGCTGACATCAGCAAGCGGGACAGCCTGCTTAGTGACTCATAGGGGAGCAGGAGGCTCTGCTGTGTAGGTGTTCTAGGATTTGTGGGCTTCATGTTGAAGGCTGGCAAGACTGGGAGCTTTAGCTGCAAAACAACAGTGGCTTTATCGTGGAGAAAGAGTGAGCAGATTTGAGATGGGAAAGAGGGGAAACGGGACCTGGTGATAGAGGTGTGAGCAGCAGTGAGTGCTGGTTACTGTGCAAAGCCTGTTCCCTTCAGTGGCACTGCATCCTCCTTTCCTGTCTCCTCCATGCACTGATATGATTTTATTTATTTGACGTGGCTTATCAAAATGCAAGATTGTAAGAATTCCTGAAGGGACAAACTGTTTCCTTTCCATCTGGAAGTTTCACTGCAGCCTACAGGATTTAGAAGCTTGAACCCTGCTGCAATTCAAAAAGAAATTTTCTGTAGAAGTTGCACTTTTCTGCCTACGCATCAAGAGGCCAGGGAGAGCCCTCCAGAGCTGCTAGTGTTGTTCCCTGTTAGCATTTTCATTATAATAATAATAATAATAATAATAATCCTGCAACTGCATTCTTATCAGGTAACGTGTAGTACCTCAGTGCAGCAAGACAGCAAAGGCCTCTGTGGAATATGTTTAAAAATATGTAGCCAGCTTGTACTGAGTTGCTCCTGCTTGTACTGAGGATCCCTCCTTGTGGACTGTGAAATGGTGCTGTACTTGTACTTACTGAATAAATACTTCTTATTTGCCTCTGCTTAACAATTTGCAGTAGATTCTCCTCAGATATGGAACTACTGTATTTTTTTTTTGGGGGGGGGAATATAAAATTTTAATTTTGCATGATGTTGAAGGGAAATGTTAATTTTATATGTGGAGGTGGGACCATCTTTTTTTCAGTATTCATTACTTATTGTTTCATTCCTGGAAGAAGGGCAGGTAGTGTAGCCAGAGCTGTGGAGTATTGAACAACACTTTTGCTTTTGAAAACATGGTACTTCAAGATGCACAGTCATATTAATTGTGTTGCAGTGACTGACTCAAGTTCTCTGCTGTTGGTGAGTTGGTCTATAATCTGTAACAGCAACACTTTGTTGCCTTTGTTTCATTCCCTGCTTTTATCAGGCTTTTGTATTCCGGCTTCCCACCATGAATCTGTTGCACACATCTAAAATGTCTCCCTGCAGTTGTTTAAGTGGGAACATGTGATCTGTTTTGTGGTGTTGAAAATTGTCAATAAGAGCATTTGAAAAAAGTTGGAGTTCTCTGAGATGAGAAGTGCAAAATGTCCCCACCCAGCTCTCAGGGTGCTGGGGTGCTGAGCTGCTTGGAGGGTGAATGGGAAATATGGGGAGAGTCTGACACCTTATTAGAATTTATTTGGAGATGGTGCTGTGTAAAGAAGAGGCAGGATATCTGTTCTGGTGGGTAGTTCAGACACTGGGGCAAACATGGCAGCAATGTAGTTGTCCCCATGTTGCCCACAGCCCCAAGTCCTACAAATCACATAGATAAAATTTTTGTATGAATTGCATATGTAAAACTTGCTCCATGCCTTAAAGTGGGACATTTGGCTTGCAGAGAGGTGATGGCAATTGCCCTTGGAGGGTTCTACCTTTTGGGATAGAGCAGTTTCTGGCATGCAGGATGATCTGATGCCAATCTTGAAGGTGATGTCGTCAGTCCCTATTAACTTACTTTCTCCCAGAGCTGTCAGTTTGGATTATTCTACTGTCCATAAGCACACTTCCACTATGTACATGTCCTGACTTGGAAGTGGGATTTCTCAACTTGAGAGCCACAAGCCGGTCAATTTAATCTCATTCCACCTTTATACACCTAGCCACTTTACCCTCTCACTTAAACACCTATTTTGCATATGTGCACTTCCGTTTTTTCACAAAGTAGGAAACCTCCCACAAATCTGATTTTTTTTTTTTTTGGTCTTAGTATTACTTATTTTGAGTCTGTACCTAGTGTGGCCTGTACATAGGTGAACCTATGCACTGCCCCTCCAGGTAAAGCCCCTACTTCTTATACACTCATGTAGTCTAATCCCCTGATAGCCCCAAAGCTGAAATACTCCTCCCTGACCTGGCAGGAGTTTTCTACCCAGACAGGACAGTGCCACAGTGCTCATGGGCACAATGCACATCAAGGGCCCAACTGCAGGCCTTGGGTATTCAAGGAGGAGATAAAAGTATCTTTGGACCCTGTTCATGTATATATAAAATTCAGTGATTTGTCATTGTAATCCTCTCTCTTCCAGCTGGGATAGGGAGAAATTTATTCTCTTTTGAAATAATAAAGGAGATTCAGTTGCCTAAAACTTTACAGCACACAGGTGAATGAGAGCTCTCTCTTTTCATGATTATTTTGTTTGACAGCTCTTTGTTGCTTTTATGTAGTCCATTACAGGAGATAGCTAATTTGATGTTGCCTGTTGTTTATAAGAAATAGCCCTTATAAACTTATATTTAAAATATCTTCTAAAAATGCTCATTCATAAAAATCAGTCTAATTTGGTTTATGGTCCTTTTCAAGAAGAAAAGAAACTGGCTTGACTGAGAACAGGGATCTGTCACTTCACTACACCCACCCAAATTCAAGGGAATTGAATTAAAAGCTCAAATCTCTAATCTCAGTTACAATGAAACACAAAAGCTGCAGAGCAAGGACCAGATCCCACGCTCCAGAGAGGGAGTTGCTGGTTTGGGAGTTATTTGGGGTCGACAAGGAGGCTGCTTATCTCTTCCCAGGCAGATCCAGAAGTGTGCATGTGTCCATGCTTCCTTGGGGACTTTATCTTTCCCCTCTGTGTCTCTTTCACCTTCCTCTGTGCTTTGGAGGGGGGAAATGGGTGTTTGTACACAATATGAAATTCCAATTCCACTTTGTCTTTTGAGAGATCTGAAGGACAAATAATGTCTTTAAAGTTTCCATGTGATACTCAAAGACATTCCCCAGACAGAAAGTTCTGAGCATCTGTTTTTTGAGACCTTAAAAATTGCATATTATGGAAGATGCATCAGCTTTCAAGGACGTAGTTGTGTGCAGCCTGATACTCCCAGCAATTTCTTTTGCCCTGTTTTGCCTCCCCAGACATTTCTGGGGAGAAAGGCTGTGGTTTTTGCAGAGGGCTGTAGGGACAGCTTCCTTCATCACCTCGACTGAAGCCTGAGGTAAGCACCTCTCCTGTGGTTGTGGTTACCTGCTTTTCCCTCTACAGGGAAGGTCTGTTCTGAATTTATCAGCCTCAAAGTAATAATCGTGCATATGCATTGTTCAGATCTTCGCAAGAACTTTTCTCCATTGAGTTAGAAATTAGCATTTCAAATTCTATGGGGGAGAAGTTGCCAAAGTTTTTTATATTTTAAGCTTAGAATTTGGAATGGAATCAAAATATCTAATCCACTTTGCATTCCCTGCTTGGTCTTTCCTCCCTGCCTTATGAATTGGCATCCTTGTCCTTAGAAGGGAGGGCAATATTGTGCAACTCTGTATGGTTTCTCTTGTTAAATATCAAAGTAATGTTGCCCTGATTTGCAACACCCTTTCCAATAACTGTTAAATTAGCACACGTGACATGAGATTGTACTGGAAAGAGTTTATGCTCGTCAACTGCTGTACAAGATGACCTCTGAATTATTGGCCGGAAGAGAAAATAGACACACAACTGCTGGGAACGATTTGGGGTGGTTCAGTGCTGTCTGTTACTCTGTAACAGAATAAAAGCTGATTTCCATGAGTTAAACAGGTTGGTCCAAACTTTGCCCCTTGCAGTTAAGTTACTTTTCCTCCCTTTCTTTTCTTTTTCCATCTCCTTTTGGCACTTCTCCTTCCACTGCGGTGACGTTGGAGCTGCCGCTGCTGCCTGGGGGGAGGACAGCCTGGCTGGTGCCCAGGGTGGCAGCAGCTCCAAGCCTGGGTCAAAGTGTTGGCTTGGAGGGACATGGAAAAACACAGGGCAAGTCTGGGTTGTCTAGGGAGAAGTGGGCCACCAAAACATTCTTTTGCTGCCTTTCAGGGGTAGTTAAGCTTCCAAAAAGAAACCTGTGTTTAGGGAGTCCTGTAATAGAGACCTTACAGATCAAATCGATTTAATTCTTAGGGTGCTAAAGTGTGAATGTGCGAAAAGCATAGTAAGAATTTCTCACCAGTTGGCACCTTATCCTCAGTGGCTGAGCGAGTACTTGATCCATTCTGCATACCAACACCAGGCACTAATTTTAGATCACAAGGACTATGAAGAGTGCAATTTCTAGCTCCTGACTTGCTGTATTTTACTTATGGCAAGTAGGGAAACGTGGTGCATGAACTTTCTCCTCCAGCAAAGGAGGTGGCTGTTTCCACTACCAAGAACTTACCTACCATGAGCATGAATGTAAAACAAATTACTGCAGAATACAAAACATAATTTTTAATCCTATTTTAAAACAAATAAATGTTCAGAATTTTGTTCTGAAAGTGAAGCAAAAAAAAAATTTAAATTGTGTAATGTGGGTTGTTATTCTAGCATAAACATCTGTCTAGAATTTGAGCTGACTTTGCTCACATTTGTTTGGTATAAATAAGCAGTAACTTAGATCAAAAGAGGATCATGTCTCTGCATTGTTTGAAGGGTGAATTCACTGCTGCATAGATCTCATAAAAGGTCCAAAGCCCCACAGCAAAAGTGTCAGCAAAGGATGCAGCCATAAGCATGTTGTGTTGTCTCTGGGATGTGTGTCAGCCTGATGTGCTTTACTTGCATTTGGTAAACACGCTGAGCTACCAGCTTTGTGCTGAAGAAGCACCGCAGAACTCGGCAATGGTTCACGTAGTTGTCAGTGAGCAGGGTGAGCCTCTTGTCACCGTTCAGCTGGTTTGATTTGTTTTACAGGATTGCTGGGGCGTAATTCTGTCCCCTCCCAGCTAATTCCTCTTTTGGGAGCAGACATGGGGATAACTAAATGTATATAGTGCATGTATAGTCATAGAATGGTTTGTGTTGGAAGGGACTTTAAAGATCGTCTACTTCCAACATTGTCATGGTCATGGACACCTTCCACTAGACCAGGTTGCTCAAAGCCCCATCCAACGTGGCCTTGAACACTTCCAGGGACGGGGCAGCCACAATCTCTCTATGTAACCTGTTCCACTGCCTCACCACCCTCACAAAAAAGAATTTCTTCCTGTTATCTAATCTAAAGCTGCCCTTTTTCAGCATTTATTCCTTGTTCTGTCACTAGATGTCCATGTAAAAAGTTGCTCTGTAGCTCTCTTTTAGTCCCGTTAGGTACTGAAAGGCTGAAAATCCCAATTCTTTCAGCCCATCTCGATATGCAAGATGCTTCAGCCCTCTGATCATCTTCATGACCTCCTCTGGACTCACTCCAACAGCTCCACATCCTGCCTGTGTTGGGGCCTCAGACTGGGATGCAGTACTCCAGGTGGAGTCTCACAAGAGCAGAGTAGAGGGGGAGAATCATCTCCCTTGACCTGTTGGTCACAGTTCTTGGGATGCAGTCCAGAATATGACTGGCTTTTTGGGCTGCAGGTGCACATTGCTCAGTCAGTCCTAGTCCAGAGACCCTGTGTTCAGTTCTTCCAGTGGATTTGTGGTTTCTTTTCAACCAGAGAGAAGTGAAGGAATGAGAAAAAAATACCAGGAAAAGAAAGTGTTTGTATCAGTGCTGCCAGCTGAGAGGGCAGCCGGCGTATCAAGCAGCAGATAGTGGCAACTAAATAAGGGCAAGGCAGAAGAGCTAAAATGAGTCCTGCTGTCCCCTGGTGCTCACACAGGCTCTGAGCTCCAGCTGAGGACCCAGCACACAGCCAGTTTCATCAATAACTGCGATACCCGCAGGCCCTGGAGCCTGCGTGGAACGGGAATCCTGGGAGAGAGCCCAGCCCCAGCGTGCCAGCCCATCCGAGCCCATTGTTTTTATCCCAGTTCTTGGAAAAATTATTTCAGATCATCTCATCATTTCAAACATTTTGGTAAGTGTTAATATACTTTCAGCTCAGTGGAAATAATCACCATATGGCTGTAAGATTTGCCATCTGTCCAGAGATGCTGGAATACAATTAGTCCATGTAGTCCATTTATCAATCTATAAGTGACAATATTCACAGTCCTGGCAACTTTGGCTGCTGACAGAATCAGCATTTGCATAGGGCCTACCTGTCTGCCCTTATTACATCAATATATAAATGAGATGGAAAAAATCCCATCATTCAGCTGTGTCCTTCACCCTTGACACAAAGAAAAAAGTCTGAATTGGTGTAAATGAGACTGAGGAAATGGTGTGCCTTAATTTTTGTAGCGCTAATTGGATTTCTTTATGTCTAGTGGACCTTAATTTGATAAGGAAAAGACAGATTTACTTGCAGTTGTTCAATCAAGAGATACCAGCAGGACAAGAGTGTATCACAGGAAAAAAATTACTTTGTCTTCTCCTGTTGTATTCATTTCCAAAGCACAAAAAGCTAAATATTACAAACACATGGAGTGTCATAATTTGCATCATACAGGTAAGAATTTATTTCCAAGGTTTCTTGTTTGACATCAGAAAAGTGAGAAGTTGAATTTTCAGAAGAGTGAATAATTTTATTTTTTTTTTTTAAGAAAAGGTCAAGGCCTTTTTTGTTTTAAAGCTACTAATGATCTGACAGTATAAAGTTCTGACTTTTGACTACTCCTGCCAATCTTGCCCCAGCAGGCGCCCTAGCCTGGCCCCTCAGAACTGTCACATCCTTAAAACTAGAGTTAGATTTGGAATGGCTAATGCATATCCAGAAAATAACTTGAACTTTTTATTTGGTTTTACTTATTACCCAAACTCATCTTGCATAATAAGTTTATAATAGGAATGTGTGCTATGTTTTGTTTATTCTACAAATTTTCAGCCAGCCCACACTAGTTTTTGAGATTCTGCTGACAGGAGAATATAATTTTTTTGGCATATTTGCGTTATAACACAGTTATGGAACCTGCATAGCATCAAAAGTGGTGATACTTGAAATTAAATCTGTCCTTAGCCCACACCTCATATAACCTGTGCCTCATGTAGCGCACAAAGCTGGAGGCATTGACATGTAGAAATCCTTCCAAGGGAGCAGGACTGCAGGGATCAGAAATAGGTGGCTATTGAGGTTCAGGAATTTCTGGGATAAGTTTCTCCCATTGTGCAGTTTGCAGTGTTAGCAAGCTGTAGGGGTATGGTTTTGTGGGTTTTGTGGCAAGGGAAGTGGTATTTGTTTTGTAGATACTGTGTTTCTCATGAATAACCTGTTGGTTATGCTTTTCAAATTAGTAGCTTTTCTCTCTGAAACTCAGGAGATTACCACAGTATCGTTGCTTTTGCGCTGGGGCTGCTGACAGCTTTTTATACCACAAATAATGTACATATCTGAGATCTGTACTGTAAATCTGATGGCAACAGATGGTGTTATATTTTTAAAGATCAAAGTGAATAACGTTAGCTTCTAAATGTTTGAAATTTCCTTTGTGGTTTTAACTGGAAGCAGAAGCAATGTGTCATTCCGTTACTTTACTGGCTGCTAGGAGATACACGAGTTGCAAGAACTGTGTCCCCCCCGTTCCAGAGAGAGGTGCTGCCTGCGTGTTAGCAGCAACCAACAAACTCTGGTTGTTGATTCCCTTAGTCTATTAAAATCACCAGAAAATGGAAATCTGCTTCTTTTCGGATCATCTAATTTAAACTGCATTGAGCTGGGTAGCCTTGCCTCTCTGTCCAACACCTTGCCCTTACCTGACTGCAGCTCTGGGGTTCCTAGCTGTGAGCACAGGGGCTGTGCCTGCACTGAACCTCTCTTTGCTGTTTTTAATACACTATTTTTGGTGCTTTTGACTACCTCTGGTGAATTTTGTCTTCTAGATGATTTGCTCTGGTAGCATCAAAATCAGTTTAAACATGGCAGTGCTGTTGCTGTTGCCAGCCTGGTGCTGTTCTCAGCATAGGCAAG
This sequence comes from Platyrinchus mystaceus, assembly GCA_035041135.1. NCBI lineage: Eukaryota > Metazoa > Chordata > Aves > Passeriformes > Tyrannidae > Platyrinchus > Platyrinchus mystaceus. The sequence goes on from JAWWLV010000018.1 coordinate 10,126,823, forward strand.
TTGATACATGCACCAAAAACCCCACGTGGGCATTGGTTTGCATCTTTCTAATCTCTTACAGAGCAAATTGCTTATCCTTTAATTGCTTTTAATTTTTACATCCTTAAGTTTCGTTAAAGACATGCAGCCTTGTATTAAGCCATCTGTTGGCATCCCTTTTCTTGAAGACTAAGGAAGCACTCAGCCCTGAGTGTGTTACTAGCCCAGGTGCTCTGGCAGCAGCTCTGGTGGCACTATATCCCAGCACAGGGCACTTGCCATGCCCTGCCTGTGCTCCAGCACGTGCTGGTGGCCATCAGGACCAGCAAAGCCCTATCATTTGCTTCTGACGTTATGGCTGGTAGAATTCCTTATTTGATCCTTCAGGCAGTAGATCAAAAAGAGTTATACAACTTGTTCTTTAAACTGAACTGATTGGCTTTTTTTTTTTTTTTTTTTCCCCTAGTGTAAGTGGAAGAAAAGCCTCAGGGGAGAGCATTTGAATAGGGCATGGGAAAGCATATCGATAATTACATGCATGGATTAGTGCACAAAAGTACTCCCCTCCAAGGATCTGCTTAGTGCTGTGGCGTTTGAAATAATGGAGTCTTTAATCATATTATTTTGCAATAGTGAGGCTTTGATTATGCCACTGATTGAAATCAAGTTTTCAGATTGCTTTGTGCAAAGATAACCTCATCAGCCATGCAAATTCCTATAGCACAGGGGGTGGGGGAGAAAAAGTCCCAAACATAAAGATGCTGTCCTGGTGGTGTCAGTGGGTTTTACATGGACAAACATATTGTGTTTTACTTCAACCTTCTATTTGCAGGTACCTGTATATTGATCATATATCCTCTGACATTTAGTCTCTTCATTTCATAAATAAACACCAGGTAGCATGCACAGCCTCAAAGTACCCCAAACCTTCTGCCACGCAGAGGTGCAAAGAGTTAAAAGTAGTAATAAAAGACTCCACTAGCATGTTAAAGGAATTTTCTGCTGGTTTACAAATGCAAAATAAATTATTCTCTTCCTTCAAAAGTGTGTTTGCATTATTTCTCTTCCTTGATCATTTCTCTTCAATGCCAGCTGTAGATGTGTCTGGTGTCTGACATGGGGTGAGGAAGCCCAGTGTGTGTTGGTGCTTTATCCCTCCCAGTGCCAGCTGCATGGGGTAGATTTTGGTCTGTGTATGCGGGTCCGTGACCCAGAGCTGGGGGTCAGTGACATCCCTTTGTGCCCTGAGGTGGGGACTACTGGCAAAGCATCAGGGGAGAATGTGCTCCTGTTCCTACAGACCTGTGCTCTCCATTCCAGGATTTACACTTTCAATTTACAGTGGCATTTCTCACTGCAATATTACAATGCAAACATTGTGCCACATAGGAGGCTGTGCTAAAAGCATTAACTCCACTGGAGCTGGGGTGAACACAGAGGAGGTGATTTTTAACGAAGCAAGATAAATAGGATGACTTTGGGGGGCTGTTCATATGCTGATCCAGACTCCTTTGTCGCAAGGGTAGGAGAGGTGATGGGTGTAAACAGATACAAATATTTTTTTCCAAAATACAGAGTTTGAATTTATGGCTATGCAAATAGGAGGCAGTGTAAACGTTACTGAGGGTACAAATTTATGGATCCTTTTTCAATGCCTTCTCAGGAAAAATCTCTGAAATGGTCAGAGTTACACAACCAGTTTCATACCCATGTGCCTCAACTTCTTTTTTTCTAATAAATAACCTTGCCTATGGAGAATTAGTTCAGGGTCTTCTCAGTTCCTGTCATTTGTGTATGATTGTTTATTCACAGTGTCTTGAAAGGTTAATAGGCCTCTGGAGATAGCCCCAAAATAAAGTGTGAGCTTTTTCACTGCCTGAGTTAAGCCTTTTAATTTGTATATTGACTTCATAAAGGCGTAATGGTATTGTGAGACCTTGCAGATGTTACAATGATTTTCATGCTGAGAGCTTTTGTCCTCAAGATTTATTCTTTTGGATTTACTTAGCTACAGATCAAAAATTAGTTGAATTAATGTCTGTGCTTTTAACAGACAATTCCTCTTCAGCTAGCTAGTTTTATTCTGATTTTTTTCTGTCTAAGTAACTGGAACTATTATGTTTCCTACAAATGCAAGAAGCACTTTTGCTCATTATATTCTGTCAAAATGATAATGCCTATAAGTGAAGGGAGCTAAAAAGATGGATTTTTATCATGAATTCCATATATTTCTGCAGGTGAGTGGATATCAAATCTAGTATCAAGTGGGCACCAGAGAATCATGACTGGATATCTGAATGAGTTGCATGACCTTGCCCTCGATTAACACTGCTGCCAGATTCAGCACTTCAACCTCATCTCGAGGAGAGTGGTCTGCCTACAAAATAGGCATTTCAGCAGCTGAAAGATTGGAAAGAAGGACTTTGAGTAAATTCTATTTTAAAAAGACTGTTTCTCTTCCTTATTTTCTCCTTTTTTAGGGGCAGTGTAATTTCTGTCCTAGTAGTCTGGGTTTTCCAGAAGTCATTCCCTGTACCTTCTGTGCACCCCCAATTCCACCCTGTGGCAAGAAATGCCACCTGGGAGGACGGGGGTTGGCTGATGAGTACCAACAAAGGCACTTTCAGGAGTGCCTGCATGTTGGTTTTCTTTTACAGAGAGAATAGAGAAGAGCAAAGCCTGGGTGCAGCTGTCCCCTGCTAGCCTAGCCCATCTCTCTGGGCCAGTTCTTCCATCCTTGTGTACAACTGATAATAAAGCCTCCCTCTTTTCTCTCCCCTGTATTGCTCAGGGTTGCGCCTCCGCTCTTGCAAGTAATTTTTGCCATGGAAATACCTTTGTGAGGAGGAAGGACTGTTTACACTGCAGGACCAACAGGAGCTGCAGGCGGGTGGTTTGCAGGGCTGGCATCCCATCCCAACCTTCTTCCACAGTGTGGAGGAGCAGCTCTTAAAACCACTGAGAGCTCCTCTCTGCTCTATAAGACTCTTAATTCTTATAATCGTCTCTTTTGTTCAGCAGTGAATATTCAGCTGTTGATTTAGCCTTTTAAATTCAGGTAGTCAAAGACTTCCCTGGGTAGATGTGGTATAAACTGCCCTGCAATGATAGGCATAGCAAAGCTACAGAGAGGAAATGAGGTGATTTAATTTTATTTCCAGGCTTGCTAATGTCTCTGTTATCCTGGGATGCCATCTCGCTCTCTGTGGCTGTTTCCTCAGGTGTAAAATGGAGCCATTACCCACCTGCTGGCCTCATGCTGAGTTTTGCACCCTTGCAAGTTGAAACAGGCTCTTATTTGCTTCTGCTGGTTGTGTGGGCTGGCAGCCGGCACCAGAACCTGCCTGTGGCAGCTGACGAGATCTGAGTGACCTGGATTAATTAGCATATGGCAATTTGGGAAGGGAGCAAACTGCCTGCTTTCATAATGCCAGTTTGCTGCTACCACATCCAAAAAATGTGCAGGTTTAGCGTTTGCCTCTCCCCAGCTCTGCCTGTGCTGAGTGGGCCCAACCTGCTGTCCTGGTCCCTGCCCCCAGCCATGATCGGAGCAGTGATGGACACTGAGGTGACAGTATCTCAGGGATTGGGCTGAGATGGCTGAATTTGCTGTGTTGTGGTGAGTGTAAGGGGGATGCACTTGTTTTGACTGGAGTGTGTGCAGTGAGGTGAGAAGGGGTCCTTGGTCACCATTAATTTTTGTGATCTTCTTTTTCCTGAAAAGATTTTATTCAAGAAGGCACAAGCGTTTAACATGTAGAGGTAACAGGTTGGAGGATAATGGACTTTCGTTTTTGCTTGGAGCAAAGATTAGTATTGTGCATAAACTGCAACCGCTGTGCTGATTGCTGTGTGTGACACCATGAATTGCAACTTCTGCTCACAGCAGTTATGCCCTCATCAGAAGGCATACTTGGATTTTGGTGTTCTGGGGAGAGGGGTTGGTTGGTTTTTGAAGTTTGAGATGTGCGTGTATGAACAAGTGAGTAGAGTTATGGGTAAATGAAACAGTATTTTCACAGATGATTCTTAGGCATCATATCTTGCCTAGACTTTCATTGAGCTGAGTATTCCAAATAGGAGAAAAATCTCCATCTGTGAGCTCAGGGGCCATCATGCAGCAGTAAAATCTAGAAAGGCAAGGCAGCAGCAGCCTGGCAGGGCAGCTGTGCACCTTGAGGCTTGGGGACCCCTGGTGCTGGCACTGCTGTGGCTGAAGGGAGACATTCAGTGACTTGGAGGAGTGATTGGAGAGCTTGCTGTTTCCAAGGGGCAGGATACAGTTACTCAGTTTTTTTGGGACCAGACACAAGTTTGCCTCTCTAATGTGTCTTAGCCTTTGGAGCTGTGCATGCATTTTGGAGAAGTCAGAGGCACTGGTAATGCTGGGTGGCTTTGGGAGCTGGCATCATGCGTGTCCCACTGCCACACAGGAACTGAGGGCAGGTAGTGTGAAAGCCATGCCTGGGCAGGGCTGGTGTGGGAAGAGCACCCTTCTTTTTAGCAACGTTGCTTATTTTTGCAAGTTCATAAATAAATACAAATGGCATTCCAAACTACAATATGTGAAGATGTACACAGAGGATTAATTCTTTTTCTTGCTCTGTCAGGCAGTAGTAGTGATAATCAATCCAAATAACTATTAACAACAAGTTCATCATGTTGCGTTTAGCAAATAAAATTTTTTGTATCACGACCAGTGATAGGGGATGTGTCACAAAATAGGATTTTGCATTTGTATCTACTCTTCTTTCTTGAAAGATCCTCATTATCTAATAGTTGTTACAGCAAATCACTGCAGTTTGCTGGTGCTGTCAGGTAGCATAAAGCTCAGCATGTGCACGATGCAGGAAGCACCACATTTGAAAATCTCTATGCTGATGCGCTGTTCTCAGGCATGTGCATCCTCCACCAAATAGTGGATATGTGAGGATATGTGCTTTCAAAAAATATTTTTATTTCAGTTGATAAATTAGACAGAGAATGCAAGGCTGTCTACTGTTAGTGTGGGGAGAGCACAAATAATCCTGTTGTGTAAATTAGGAATCCTCATCACAGAAATTTTAAGCGATCAGTTAATGAAAGTTTTAGCAAAATATGCTAATAGTGGGTTTTCCTCTGGTGGAGTACCAGAGCTCCCCTCACAATTGTATTTGATGTTCCAGATCCTACAAAAATTAAAGGAGCTGCTTTGTTCTATTTACTGCACTGTCAGAGCATCCACCCGATGTGCACTGGACTCTTTGTGCATTTAAAAGTATTTGAGTGCCGATCCCGCAGGCACCCACGTGAGTCACTCTGTTGTATTTACTACCAGAAAGGGTTGCTCCAGTACAGAAGTGTTCACATCATCAGTGCCTAGTTCAGAGCTGGAGCTGTTCCACGTGGCCCCACGCGTGGCTGGGTCCAGGGTCCTGGCTCTCCCAGATGCCGGCTGTCCGCCCAGCCAGGGCTCTCCGTGCTGCAGCTCCACCAGCCAGGAGCATCCCACAACCCTCAGGGTGCTGGCTGCCAGTCAGCAGAGGCTCTTTACAGCTGAAGTGATTTAAATCACTGGTTGTGCTCATGATTCAAGTGATAAACAAGGAAATTTGAATTAAATAATTTGAACTTTTCCTAAGTGAGAGCTCATTCCCGTTGATTAGGAAGAGTAATGTAGAACACATGGCTTGCAGCTAGTCACACACTTGTAAAATTTGGCGTGGTTGTGTATCAACCAGAGAGTGATACTGTATCTCACACAGCTGTGCAGCGGTTAGTTTGCTCGAGAGTCTTGGTTTTCACTTTTTAAATTCTTCAGTAAAGGTTAATGACATGAATGGAGAATGGTTGTTTTTTACTTGAGATTTGTCTCATATGACACAAGGACAGAAATAAAGGTCGACTAAAATGTGTAAAACCGTGACTTGAAAATTTAAAAGTATTTGATTATATTTATAAAACATGCTTGCAATATTTAATAATAAAAAAACATTTTCTGTCTTAAATTGCATTACTATACAAAGAACTATCAGGTGTAATTTTTGTTTTCGTTTTCTACTTTTCAAGCAGCTTTACTCTAAACAATGGATGTTACTAATTGATTTCTAAACAGCTGGGGCTTTTTTAAAGAGTATTTAATCAATCATTAAAAACTTTGGTTAAAATTACTGAGATTTTAAACATTCATAAATTCTCTTTGCCTTCTGATGTGCGGGTCCACAGCCCAGCTGGCAGTGCTGCTGCTCCCTGCCTCCCCAGGCAAACAGGCAGCCTCTTGGAACGACCAGCTCATGTGGCTCAAACCACACAGGATGTGCTGTAGGAGCTACGAGTTAACATTACTGTTGTTTTATCATAAAAGTTGATAAATCTCTGATAAAGTGAAAATGAAAGGAACCCTGGGAAACAAAGTTGTTCTTCTACCTGTAAAATGCTTTCTTGAATGTCAAAAGCTGCAAGTGAGTTACACAGAATAATCTGTCTCAATTTGGAGCTCTGTAGGGCCCTGGCAAAGTGTTTTAAAAGTACCTAATTCAGCGTTTCATCTGAAAATTGAGTGCCGCAGTCTTGTAGTTGTCTGTGTGTGCCTCAGTGGTCAAAGGAGTTTGGGATGCAGTGAAGGAGGATGTTTCCCCTTGTGTTACAAGCTGCACCACTGGAGTTTGTCAATGCTGTTGCCTTTCCCAACCCATTGTGGTGTGTGGGAAAGTGTGGTGGCACCAGCTCCCACTGCTGGCTTGTGGCCCCTGCCGATGGGTTTTGGCTCCTTGGGGTAAGAGCTGAGCACAGACCTGCAGCAGGGCAGACACAGCCACAGAAATGCATCTTCTTAAGTATTATGAGGCAACACTGGGAAATCCAGGAGGCTCTGTCCTGGGGGTGCTTCCTCTTCTCCAGGGGGTCAAAAATCAGTGCTGGGGCTTTGCTGCCTTGTAGAGCCACCTGTGGCAGAAAGGTCAGAGGCAGGTGGAGCATCCAACTGGCCCTTCCAAATCTGAGTCTCAATCGAAGGTCACCAGCTCACTTACCTCAAATGAGTTAAAATGCTTAAGTTTTCACATCGAGTTTTCTTATTTTTAATAATTTATCAACTAGCAACTATCACTGTGAGTGTTACGACTGCTGTTTACACACAGGAAATGTGTGTGGGGGAGTGTGTTTCCTTGTTTAATAGTCATTTATGATTTAGAAACATAGGTTTTGCCTTTACTTCTTAATAAAAGCCCCACATGAATGGATAGTTGGCCATCTCAAGCTCTGAGCTTCATTATCCATTAATTTATCCACTTGTATGTGTATATACAGCTCCTGTTGACAGCAGTAGCTGCTTCAAGACTCCTGAAGAAATGGAGATGGATGGTTGTGGGATTTTTTCGTTCATTCTACTTTTATTATCTCCAGATTTAATTTATATGCTTACTGCTCCTGCAGCAAAGAGGCCAGGCATAGTTTTAATAGTGTTTTCTGGTATCATTAAGATGATGTAACAGAGATAAAGTTGTGCGTGGAATAGGTTTGAATGGAGTTTAAACTTTGGAAAGTTTAAACTGTGATATTTAGGTCATATTACTGTAGCAAAACCAATTTTTAGTAGAATCAACTAAAAATATAGAACTAAGTAAAAGGCAAAATAAATTCAAAATTATCCTTCACTCGGGGAAAGTACATATTTTTAAGATTAAGCAGCTTGCAAGAAACTTCCCTTCCCTGCATTCATTATTGCAGACAAACTCCATGACCTTTGTGGGCGTTACAGTGTTAATCCAGTGTAATGGATGTTGGAAATACTTTTAAACAGAGATCTGCCCTTTCTTTCCTCCCAGCTGAGGATGGCATCGATATTAGCCTGTGAAATGAGAGCTGGGTTCAGTGAGTTACTGATAAGGAAGAACTGAAGCAAGTGCTACTCTTTGACAGCTGTAACATGACAGTCCCATTCTAATTTCAGTGTATTTCAAGTAAGTATTTTACATGGTTCAGCACAGCTGTCCATTCAGAAATGGAAAAATGTAGAACTCTGCATAAGTCTTGCAAGGAGAATACTGTTTCATTTTCTCCCTCCTGAGGCCTTGCTGGGATTTGCAAGCTCACTCCATAACTCCACTGAGCTAATTCTACTCTTAAATCACTTTATCTGTTTTATATTTGCAAATTTTCTCCCCTCAATTTTAATTTAACTGCTATGATTAAGATCACATGTGAGGGTTTATAGGGTTCCTACATACAGTACCTAAAGTTGTTGTGTTCAAAAAATGCACTGGTGGCTATACAAGGAGCTGAAGATTATAGAGATCTTAATAAAAATAGTTCCAAAACTATGGGACTCAGAATAATAGAATTATTTCTGTGAGCAAGAAAGAATAACATACGAGAGCAAGAGATCTCTCTGGCCTTTTGCCTACCTCTTTTCATTGCTTTGTGCAAAATTAATCCTGGCAGCCTTTTCAGTTTCCATGTGGTCAACATTCTAGGTGGTAACTCTTGTAGAACAATAGTTTTTGAATCCTGTCATAATTCTGTCAAGTGTACCTATTCATGATAGAATATTTTGTATGGGATAAGAATATACTGAGCAGTACACTTAATACAGAACATTATATACTGCAGCTTTTAAGAACTGAAAGCATAAAAATGTATATAAGAGCACAGCAGAGCTTGATTTGCAGTTCACTTCTACTGCTAAACTTGGATTAAAGGTCTAGTTGGAAGTGAATTTAGTTTTATGGCATTTAAGTAAGTCTTAATTCTGATCTTTAGCCTGGTGACTTTTTGTGTATCACATTTGTTTCTTTTGGTCCTTTGTCTTCTCTGCTTTTATGTGTGATTTGCACTGTCATGTGTTGATGGTAAAACAAAACCTCTCCACTGTGTGTACAGTTCTCTTGATGAGAAAAAGCATCCAAGGAGAGCTGGTGTTTAGGAACAGGGTGTCAGGGGTGGTACATCATCCACTGAGAGCTGAACTAAAAGGCAATATATATATATATATATATATCAACTCTGGGGTTTAGCTGTGTTTCTTTTTTCCCCTCGCTTCCCAGGATGATTGACTGGTTTTGCATCTGATGAAATTTTCATGCACATTTTCCGCAAAGCAGTGGGATCCTGAGGAGAGAGATTAATATTTCAGTAATTGTACTGTGCCTGTAGGTCACTGGGGTCCTTGGTGCATCCACAGAGGAGCCCTGCCTGTAGGTAGCAGTTAACAGGAATGTTGGTAGGAGGAAATCCAGCTGTGGGGGGCTTGTTGCTTCTGGCAAAATATGTGGATGGGAAAAGAAAGAATGCATGTGAATGTCCTTCCCTGCAAATAAGTGTTTTGAGGAAGAGGTGGGTATGAGTTAGTGTAATAAAGGGAGAAAAAAGCTGACTTCTGACTGTTTCTCTGTCTATGGCAGTAACTTTAGGGTGCTGAATGTCACCTAGTGATGCCAAGGAGAGGTACCCAAGGCTGGATCGTGGCTTTGACAGAGTCACTGCTCTGTCTTTTCATTTGGGGGATTGCCAGGCGCTCTCTGCCTTGTACTTTCAACATGCCTGGTCAAGGCTGGGCTTCTGGAACATTTCATCTTCCGCAGACTCATGCATCCATTTCTCCTGTCCCTCCCTATTCCAGAGAACAGCCCATCTTCACCACCAGAGCCCATGTCTTCCAAATTGACCCCAGCACGAAGAAGAACTGGGTTCCTGCAAGCAAGCAGGCTGTAACTGTTTCCTACTTCTATGACAGCACGAGAAACAGCTATCGGATTATCAGTGTGGATGGAGCCAAGGTAGGAGGCTGGTGGTACCCTGACGTGTTTGCTGTGCGGAGAGGGGCGTGACTGTCAGCCCTGGCTGGAGACAGACATAAGAGGGGCTGCATTAAACACTTAAGTTCGTAAATACTCCATTTTTTATATAATCCATGATGGAGACTTGTAGTGATAACTGGAAAAACACAGGGCGCCTTAAAAGTGATTTTGCCCAACTTAACTGATTTTGTCTCTGACTAAATTGCGTTCACAATTGTAATGAGCCAAAGCCTTAAGTGTCCAAATTGAGTCTGTGGTACAGTATCTAAAACAGCCACCTATATTGGGTAGATAAGGCTGAGGCCTTTTTGGTGAATAAAAATGTTGTTTTTAAAGGGAATGAGGAGACAGATACATGCAGACTAGAGTTTTTAATGTAAATGCCAACTGCATATTCACTTTTGCCTGGCTGAACTATTCACAGATTAGTACTTCATTTTCTTTAGCTTTCGCACTGGAGTTCATCAGCCTTAGGTGACAAGTTAGACATGAAGACCCTGCCTCCACATTTTTTTCTTATTTTGTTTTGCATTGCCAGAGAGTGTACTGAAGTATTTTCTGTAAGAATCCCAGTCAGTCGGGTTGAATAGGTTGCTCAGACAACTGCTTTTACTACATATACTAGATTTATCCCTCTAATTAGGCCCTCCAAGGTCACTTGATGGGTGACCACTTTGCCCTGGCAGACCCCAGTCAGAGGTATAAGTGAAAACATTTTACTCATGTACAAATATCATTGGTCATTTCTGTCAAAGCACAAAACACAGGGCAACAAGATGAGTTCACAGCCTGTTTATCTGCATTCCTGTTCGGATGAGGATGTTAAAATATCACTGTTCTGGGAGATAGAGATCACAGAAATCATCCCTTAATAAAGCTTTTCTATTTGTCATGCCTATTTCACATACTTGTTTTTCCAAACATCTCCTGTGCTATATTTGGTTATATATTGGCTTATAAATCAGCCGTGCTGCCTGCTTAAATTGATGGTAATGTCTCATTGACACCGGTACAGCATTAATACATCCCATCATTATGCTGTTTGTGCCGGTGTGCTCATTCCCAGAAATGCCAGCTCTCTACCCTGGTTTGCAGTGGGCACACACAGCCCTGCAGCTTGCTGGGGACAGCTGAGCCCCCACAAATTTGCTCTCTGTGGATGCCTCTGCTTGGCAGAAGCTGGTGCTGGTGGTAGTGGGCTGGTGTCTTTACAAACCCAGGCTAGTGTGACTTCCAAGCCAAAACTGCTGTACTCACAGCAGTGGGTCGCCTGATTTGTGGCTGTGCATGCATGCATTAAGAGCAATTAATGAAAACAAAGTAATTACTGTATGTGGCAGGCGAAGCAGCAGGGGCAGCATGTGCCCACAGCCACAGCTCCTAACCAGAGCTGTGACTGGAAAGTGTGTGCTGAGAATAAGGTGAACATCTGGGCTTTGCTTTGTAATCTGCCCAAAGTCATTCAGAAGGAACAGCCCCCTCCACCTCCCCACCCCCATTCTAGTATAGTCCAGAAGAAGGTAAGAGTTCCATGATTTGAATTCTCCCATGGGGCTTCCCAAGCAAGAATCAATTGCTGGCCACATAAATTATTCCTCTTGTATTGAATCTGCTGATTAAGGAACAGGTTGAGAGGAAATGCTGCCTTCATGCTCGCCTCTGGAGAGTCCTGTGACCCTGCATGTCCATTTTAAGAGTGCTAATTTGGGAAAAAATTGGTGACTATGCCCAACTAAGTTAAAAGTTGCATTTTTCCCCTCAAACAATTATTGTTTAGTGTTTTGACCTACTTTTCCAGGGAAAAATTAAACTGGGTGAGACTGTGAGGAAGAATATAGACAGCTTCAGATGATGGTGTCCTGCTTTCTTTACATTTCACTTATTAGAATAAAGTTTCCTGTGTGTTGGCAAATACCAGATGGATTAGCATCACAGCATCACTGCAGGCAGGAGTTATCTCTGTCTTAAGGACAAAAAAGCTGAAGAACAAGTAAATGAAGGGACTTGGCCCTAGGAGGAAGGTGCTGACGAAGGATGTGTGTCTCTTAAAACTCTCCATCCTTGTCTGAACTGCAAAGGGGCTGTTCTAACAGTTTGAGACAAGCATATGCAATGCACAGTGGCTTGAAGAGAAATCTCAGTTAAATCCAACTTGTATGCAGCTGTTGGATTAACTTGGTAGTTTTTTTACCTTATGTTGACTTTATATCATAACAATAAAAATATTTTAAAGTGATCAAGTCCACGGGGTACTTCACTTAAATATTGCTCATTACCTGGTTGCATAAGCTTTCTTTTAGTTGTAGCATTCAACGTGTCGCTCTGGGGGGCGTGTTGAGTTGCAGAGGAGCACAGGGCTGCTGGACCCTGTTAGTGCTGCTGTCGTGCCAAGCACAGGGCAGGCTGTGTAATGTCACCCTGATGAGTATTTCCTCCTGCTGCAGCACTGACCTGATGGGCTGTGATTCTGGCAGGAGTGGCTTTCCTCAGGCAGCTGCTGCTGTCCTCAAAGGTCCAGACCCTCCGCAGTCCCCTGTTTTTCAGTCTCATCCTCTCTTCTCCCAGAAGGCATAGCCTGTCCCTATTTCCTCCTTGTCCCTCATCCCCACAGGCCTGTGGTGCAGAAGGATGGGGAGAGGTGCTGCAGGGCAGAGGGGAGCAGCAGGATTTTGCAGTGGGCTTACAGAGGGGGATTAAGGGAACCGCTGAGTCTGTGTGTTTAAAGGTATAAATATTGGGAGCTCATTTTGTGAGCCTGGCTGGCAGAAAGGCAGAGGAGCTGCTTTGTTCTGCTGCCCAGCACAATACAATGCTGCCTTCACGTCCTCACCCCTTTGCCAAGTGGTTGGAAAGGACGGGAGGGCCTGGCTGGTGCACATAGAGGTGGTGAGGACGGACATTGCGGCAGAGAAAAATGAGCTAGAAAGAGAGTAGGGTAAAGATAGGAAGCAGAGTGAAGTCAGGACAGCTTAACTCTTACCTTGCTGAGGGATATGCAAGAGTCTTATGCTGAAAACCAGGAGTCACATATGGAGGGCAGCCAGGAGAGAGTGTACATCTTCAGGTGCCAGGTTTCTTCCAAATCCTCTCAGCCCAGTGACAAAAAAACCCACTGAAATGCCTGGGGAATCAAGCACCGGATAGTGGAGACCTTAGATGCAAAACAGCTTGTACCACTTTAATTCCTTGTGTTTGCAAAGCTAGGAGAGAACAGCTATTACAATTCCTGTGTCTTTGACAGAAAAGCAGATGCTGTGGACAGTATCTTACAGTTTATAGCAAAAGATTTAACAGGTACCATAAAAGAATGCACTGGATGATCTTAACCAAGATACCATGACCAAACAAGGGAATAGATTAGTATATCTTTTAATTACATGGTAATTGACTTGTATGTTGTCAAGAAAGTAATTTCATCATGATGTTTTAAGAGGTTTCTAGCCAGAGGCTAACTGTGACATAGTGAATGGTGGAGGAAATGATACGGTAAAATGCAAGGGCAAACACTGATTCAGAGTTAATGATGCAGCCAAAAGACTTCACCGTGTGAAAGTGTCCAGTGTTGTGGGCAAAAATCAACCCTGTTGAAAAATGACAAAATACGGAGATGGTGCAGGGAGAATGTGAACTTGTAAGTGCCCAATTGCTGTGCAGTGTGTGGGGAAAGCCACACACAGGGCTCCTCATTAAAAGTGACCTACATTGATCTGTCTTTTGGAGGTGAAAAGAAGGTTTGAGAGTATGCAAATTGTGCAGACCAATAGCCTCTATCATCTTCAGGAATAATGCATAGTAGTGCCCAGGTGAGTGGGTTTATTTACTTTTTATAAACTGGAAATATTTGTTATCCAAACAATACAGAAAAAGGGGAAAGGAATTTGAGATGAAAATATAATCCCTCAAAACCAAGCTTCTGCCCTCATTTTCAAATGCTCATATGTTGTATTTCTACAGAACTTGTGATTGCAACAACATCATTTTTCTCTTTTGAGAAATGAGTTGTTAACAAGGAACATAAAGCTAGCTTAAAAATAAATAGCCTGCAATAAAGCGTACAGTGAGACATACTGAGTTGGCAGCAGCAGAGAAAAGTGACGCAGCAAGAGTCATCTCAGATGTCAGTCCTAAGTTGTCTCTGAGAGATACTTAAACAGATGACTAGAAAAAAATTAAAATCAGGGTTTAAAAGATGACTAAATTGCAAGAGTAATTGTGGTAAATACATGATACAGGAATAAAGACTATGTTTCAGGGAAAAAAAAAACAACAGCAGATGTCTGACACTCATTCCCAGTTACTAGAATATTTAAGAATTTATTACCTGACAATTACCTTGAATATTGGAGAGCAGCAGCTAAGTTGGGCATAAGTGTGTGAAAGTACTGAAGAGAGAAGCAGAAAAATTGCTGTGCTGGGAAAGCAAAATCAGTGGGTCTATTTCTGAAGTAAATTGCAATTACTGAGAATAAGAATATGGGCCAAATTTTGCCAATCAGTATTCACATAATGCTCCCCAAAGCAAATACAGGACATTGTATGGTGTGATGAAGCTGTTTGATTTAATGGCATATATGCAGTAGACTGTGATTTCCAGAGCACAATCAAGCTGGCAGGACCAGAGCCCCAGCAGCCTGTGGCAGCAGATATTTAGGGAGGTAAGAAGGGGTAATATGTAAGTCTGCTAATATTTGATGTATTTCTGGCTTTGTCAGTTCCTGTGCTGGTCCTAATTGCTACCTAATTGAATAGCTGCCCACCTCTTTCTGACCACGCTTTCCGTGTTGTCACGACTGGAGGCACAGAGAGGAAATTCAGAATCTCTCCAGTGATGTGTTCAGACACTCAAAACAGATCATTTTCTTTGCCCACGGAAAAGGAATTATTTTAAGGCACAGTTGTTAAAAATATCCTAGAGTATTTTGCCAAAAGGTGACTCTTAGATTTGAGAATCTTTTCTTTCACAGGAAAACAATTGCAGGGTATGGTAGCACAGATGAAATTCCTTCATCTTGTTAGTTCTTTTTGTTCTCTTTTTTTATTTCATTGACGTAAATTCAGCCACTAAACCAATAGCAACTCTTTCTCAGGAAAAACCTACTGAGTAATTTATATATTACAAAATTTTTGGCACTGAATTATAAAAGGCTTCTGGCAGCGTGAACCTCACCAGGGGTCTGCGTTGGTGTGGCAGCATTTAACTGCCTCCAGGACCTCATGGATCTGATTTGTGATAACATGTAGCAGAAACAATCAAAACATCACTTTCTCACCTGGCATTCAGAGTTATCAGTGTGTTCGTCTGACCCTATACCCGATGAATTAGGTGCTGTAGGGTGCTCTATTTTTAAATGCCTACATTTTTTTAAATGCCTAAGTTTTTTAACTACCTAGTTTTTCAGGTTTAATAGTTCTGTAGTGAAACTACAGAGGATGTTTTACAGCCTTGAGTAGCCAAAGATAAAGGGACATAAAAGTACATGAAAAGTGACCTTACAAAGTGGTGTGTTGCCTTTTCTTTTACTGTGTATAGAAAAATCCTGAATTAAATGCTATGATTTGGAAAGGTGTGGGTGAACACATTTGTGTGTTTTGTCAAAGGGATAGGGATTCTTTGATTTCTAGTTTTGCCTGTCCTAGTTTTATATTTATGGCCATTGCTTGTCACATTGCTGTGTGCTGTATCCCAGAAGAGTGTGGTGCTGCTGGAGTCCCAGCCAGCTGCCCTATGCCTGCTGAAATGCCAAGAGGCCCCACATCTTGCCCTGAAGATTATTTTGCTGACAGCAGCATTGGCAGGACCTTGATTTGCAGAGAGTCCCTGCTAGTAAAATCTGATTAAATTAGCAGAAAATATTTTTTATTCCATTTTCTCAAAGCTCTTTTTTTACCACTGGGTAACTGAGATGGGTATTTCTTTTTCTCCAAAACTTCTCCTGCCTCACAGTTTCTTCCAGCCTGTGTGGGAAATCTCTTCTGGTGGTCCCAGAAAGTGTGCCAACCATAAAACCCGGATGGGGAGAAGTACGAGCTCAATATTATTTATGTGTCTGGCACTGAGAACCAACACGAAAAGGACCTTTCATCTAAGGGCAGCATATGACACTTTGATGACCTTTCATCAAAAGGCAGCATGTGACACTGTGCCCAGGAGACACATCCAGCTTGAGGGTGACACTGTTTTAGGGTAAGCCAGTGCAAAGGTGTCCAGGCTTTGACCTCTGGAGGTCTGATTTCGCTGATCCAGTATTTCTGCCTTCTTGTCCACACCTGTCCACAAAAGAAACCTTCATATGTCATAAGAAAAGATTTCCAGTACTGGTCTGGCTGATTACTGTAACACAGAAATATGAGCATATTTGATGGCCTTTATCTTCTCTTTACCATAGTATGTAAGTATTTCATGAACTATTGGAGCTGATTTCAACATAACTATTAGCACTGGAGATGATACTGGAGTCAACAAATGGAATTAATTAACACCCCATATAAAAAGAACATCTTTTGAAATACAAAAAATTGTTTAAAATACAATTCTAATGCATAATCCTGTCTTCCAGTGTGCATAGTGTGTGTGCATGCTACCATAAACATCTCATTGCTTTTATGAGATGACTATTGAGTAAAAACATTAGTTGTGGTTTTATGGTTTTATACATACATTATAAAATCATAGAATTGTAAAATATCCTGAGATAGAAAGGACCACAAGGATCATTGAATCCAGCTCCTGGCTCTGCACAGGACTACCTCAAATAGTTAATATAATATATAAGAATAGAATAGAATAATACTTTACTGTTGAGACAGTGCAGCGATAATAAATACCAGTGTGTTTATACTGTTAATCCATACTAGAGCCTTTACAATAATTTAGTGCCATTTAATCACTCTCATCAGATGAGTTTTGGACTTTTCCTGGTTCAAATTTCCCAGCCTGTGCTGGAGAATGTTGTTCATCTGCTGGAGACATGTTCTAGTACAAATAGTGCTAAACCAAAGGACTTCATAAAAGATACCTGAAAAGTCTCAAGCTGCTTTTTGGGGTCCCTTTTGGGCTTGTTGTTGCTGTAACCAGCGAAACTGGAGCAGACTGCTCTCTGAGAGGCAGCTGCTCCTGCCATAGAGAAGTTATCCTTCATTTGGTACGATGAACAGATTGAGATCAGAACATCTGTCCTGGCCTGAGTCACAGCCCACCAACCTAAGCTAAGCTGGAACTGGTTTCTCAGTGAGATAGTGAAGAAACTTGCAGTAAATTATTATTATTTTTAATGGCTGTTTTCTGATTTAATTTAAAGGTGTTAGTGTTGTGGTGATGCAACTTCCAGATTTTTTAGCATCACTTTGAGAGATTCAGAGAGAACTCTCAGTTCAAGGCAGAATCCCCATCAGTGGTGGTGCTGGTGGCTCCCAGGCAAAGGCAGCTGCTCCGGGGCAGGCTGGGGTGCAGGTGCTGGGTCAGCAGCAGCCCTGCACTTGTGGTGCAGGTGTAAGGCATGGGGTGTAAGGGTGTCTGCATGGGGTGATGGGTTGGGCATCTCAGAGGTGTGGGAAGTGCCCAAAATGTTATTCTCCAAGGGTGTCCTGTGCAGACATAAATCATTCAGCCTGTGAAGTATCAGAGAGAAATGTCAGTGTTGGGGTTAGGGGAAGTTGAAGCAGGACTGATACAGATACAAAATGAAATGGACATTTTAACACGAGGATCAGTATCCTTTTGGAGTGAGCAGACTGAGATGTGCACTGGATCCTTCTGCTGCATAGACCAGGACTTATTCTTCTCAAAGGCATCTTTGAAGTAAGAGTGAATGAAAGTAAGGAAAACAATAGTGCCTGATGATCTTAAAATGTTTGTGGTGTCTGTGTTAAAGGTATACTTGACTTGATTAAAGTGACTTAAACTTTGGTTTCTCTCTAGACCTTAAAATAACTTGAGAACATTTTCTTTGGAATTTGGTGATGAAGAAATACAGCATAAAGGAGAAGCAGAGCCGTCAGCCAAGGATGAGACTCCCCACTTGCATCATCCTTTATTTGCTCAAGGTCATATCAAGTATTCAGAAATTCAGGCTGAGGGGAGGTGCAGGATTTAATAACTGGGAGGATAGTACATTGCCTGGAGTTGTGTCTGCAGGAGATTGTCAACAGTTGCTAAGACAGGTTTAGATGGGTAGAGCTAGTAACACTGGGTGCACTTGTGTGAACAGGTCTTCTGAGTGTTCAGAGGATGAAAAAAAAAATGGTCAGGGCTTATCTGCATTCAGAACTGCTGTATTAGCTCATCTGGTAGAAACGACCTGGGAATGGAAGGAAAAATTAAGAATGTTTGCACAAACAAGATGTAGGGCTCTAGGTGAAAACAAGAGCTTGTCAAAAGCTGAGGAAGGGAGCAAAGTAAATGCCAAGACATGTGGTGGGTCTCTTGAGATTGAATCAACCAGAAATCATGATCACCTGCTGAGGATGTGTTTTGGTTTAGAAAAAATTAAAAGTCTAGAGCTGTGGAACTTGTATCGCTTAAATGTTTCTATATTAATCTCTTTTCAAGTTATTAACTTTGAAATGTGAAAAATCCTCTGTTCATTGCCTGGATTATTTCTGGAAATAAATCCTTCAGAAGCTGGTTAGTAAGCTTAGGAGAAAAGATAAAGTGCTGTCAACAGCTGTATCCTTGACAGAAGAGCAGAAGAACATCTGGCCCTGTTTGTTCTTATCTGGCTCATTTTTCTGCTTGTATATGTGTTGTGTGTGTGTCACTGGCTCCAGAAAGACCACACACAACTGAATCCAGGAGATTGCATAAACCTGTTCAGAAATGGAATTTCTTGCTCATTAAAAAGCAAAAATACGAATCTATGCTAAGGATTCCTTGCCTTACCATTCACCAGCAAGTAGAGAAACTTTGGTCTGGGGAGATTTTTTTCCTTTTAAAACCTCTTTGTAAAATTTCTCAGAAAAGCTCTCTTAGAGTGTTTCAGTAAGTAACTGCCCCACACAGAGTGGTTTCTGATCACCAGACGTGAGTATGATGAGGCATCTGAACATTCCAGAGAGGTTAATGAAACCACGTGATGTTATTGAAAAGAAACCTGGACACCCTGTCATCTCCTAAAAATAATGTACCTGTCTTTCTTGGCCATTACTCCTGCCAAGGGACAGTTTTTCTGGATTTTTGAGAGGAAGTAAGCTATGCTATTGCTACAAACCACTCCCGAGGCGTGTAGGTTGCTGAAGAGTAGAGGAGTCTTTAATAATGCTATGTGGTTCTGCCATTCCTGACCTCTGCAAAGGGACCTTCAGGCTTTACTGAAGCTGTTGCCACACAGCTTGAAGGATGCAGAAAATTATCAGTGCTTAAATTATTCACTTAGGGATGTGGTTGTACTCTACACAAAGAATATATGCTTTTGTTAAATCTGCCAAAGCATGAATGTGATATGACTTTGGGAAGTTTTATAATTCTATCTATTTATAGATAAAGCAACCTTCTCCCTCACCCCAATTTTAATCACTAGGAAAAAATAGAGTCTCTACTGCATCCTTCTCCCTTTCTGTAATAAGTTAGGAATCTTAGTTCTCATGTGAGAATAATCCACAAGCGTCTTGGTGTATATATTTTTTAAATTGTTGCATGAAATTCCTGGATAACAATTTGTTCTAGAGTGTTTGAAAATCCTCGCTGTAGACTTTCTTCATGAAACAGCTGCTGATGCTTTGAATCGTGTGGGTGGGTGGATGTGTGTGCTGTGCCTAAAAGGAAAAAAAAATTCTAGTCAGATGTCAAAGCAAAAATAGGAAATTTTAGAGATTTAGACTAGGTGGAGGAGGTGGGAAGCCAACTGTACAGAGATGTTAATTACCTTGGGAAGAAAAAGAGAGCAGTGGAGTAGGTGTAGAGGTGTAGCAGGAGATTTACTTAATACAATTCACATAATCATGAACCCACTTTCGTTGCATTTAGATGGGTTGTCAGAGAGGGCTTTACAACAGAAATATTTTACCAGAGGAAAAACAATTATTAGTCTTTTTATTGGAGGGGAGGGCTATTTTTATATCTCTTTTCATGAAGGAGGACAAGAATCATATGGGGTTTGTTTGATTTGCTGGCTTTTGGGGTTAAAAATGAGCCTCATTTTTCACTGAATTATTCTGGGAATGTAAGGTGATGCGGGATAAAAAAAGCATTGTTTGCAACAGTGGAAATGGCCCTTTTCCCCATAAAACAAGAAGCAGCAGCATGTGAGAGACTTTGTCCATAAAAGGAGAGCCTCCTCTCTGCAGAGGGAGCTCAGGTTGGGAAGTAAATGTTGAGGGCTGCAGCAAGTCCTCTGTGGCTTGCAAGACATCCTGGCATCTTCCTTTTTGCAAGAACTGCTGCAGTTCCCCTTCCACTCCCACGTCCTGCAGAAATACAGGATGTAGCTATGGAAGCTTTTGGAGTTCATTGATGGGTGAAACAGCTCCTGTCCTGGTTAATTGTGTAGAACAGAAACTTTTGAAAAGCAGCACCTGGCCAGGTTTATGGGCACTGAAGGGATCAAATGGGCAACCAGAGCAAGAGCCTGGTAGTGGATGTCCTGCAAGCTGCTGCCTACCCTGTGCTCAGCCCCCTTGTCATGCACAGCCAATGGAGCAGAGCAGGAGGAACAGCAAAATGGAGAATCCCAATGCTCTTCTTAATGTACATTTACAGTGCTCCCAGTCTAATTATTCCATACCCCCAGCGTGTCCCAGGAAAAGCACGAGGTACATGTCAGGTGCAGCACATTAAGCTAAGCTGGAACAAGTGCTCTTGTTACTTTCAGGTTTCCCAGGCTTTTTTTTTTTTTTTTAAATGGCCTTCTATAAAGACTTACCAGGAAAGGTAGGGAGACAGATTTGATCACATCTGCTGGCCCTGATTTGTAAAACAACTATAATTAATCCTCCTGCATTACAGGTTCACTGTTTTGGCCAAAGGCTGTTCTTTCTTTCATCCCCAAATTCTTACACTGCTGTGAGGATGTCTTTGTACTTCTGCTTTACTCTGTTTGGTAGCCTCTGCAAGGGACTTCCTTTTTTCCCTTTGATACCACTGTCTGGATTAACAATGTGTGTGTGTGTGTGTGTGTGTGTGTGTGTGTTCTGGCTTTCTAGGACTAGAAATAAGATGAGCAGTTTATCACCAGTGACATACTGGTGAAAAGATGTTACATCCTGTCTAGAAGCAGAAGTAGGAAGGATGGTAGATAGTGCAGAGGATAATACAGATCATGGAAATGTAGGTGGGCTAATACCACAAAAGAGTTGCTGAACATTTGGGATAAAGGGAGAATTTCTCTGTAAATCCATCCCTGTCTCCTCATCTTCACATCCGGTGTCACAAGCCCTTCTGATTCATGCCAACTTGATGAGCTGGAAGAACCTGCTGAGCCTGTGATAGCTGTGGCCAGAGGATTAGCAGCTTCTTTCCTTCTTCAATTCTGTTTTTAGACTGGGATACATCTTTACTGAAGATTAGCAGCCTGGTGGGTTGAGGAAATTAAATTTCACAGGGGCTGGAAACTGGAAGCATATATTCAGAGGTGTGGAAATGAAATGGGGAGATTTTAATATAGTCTTAAGGAGTAGATCCTATGGCCTGGAGTCTGGGTCTTTTCTGGAGATGAGTACTCTTTGGAGTAACAGGTGATGTGAATTTAAAGGGAAATTGCAGAATAGCTCCTGATTTACTCTTGCCCCAGAATAAGGGGTCCCTTACTCAATCAATTTAACACAGTTCCAAAATATATTGCCCAATACATTTATTAGCTTCATAGCTGTTGTTTCAGTCTTTTCCTAGGTAGAGAAGCTGGCTCATCATCCCCTTTGGTGAGTGTCCTGGCCAATTCCTGCCGGTGTGTTGGTCTTCCTCCTCCTCTGGGCCGTACCAATGGCTCTGCCAAATGCCCTCTGTGACCTCTGCTCTCCTCCCCTTGGAACTGAGCTTGCTCTCATCTCTGCTTTTCCCCCGTGTGAACCTGACAAGCTGAGACTGATGAGATCAGGGTGTGCACTGAGAGCCAAGCTGGCAAACCCCATGTGCTGCTCCAGCTCTGCTCCCTCTATATTCCAGCTGCTGACACACACCTTATATTAATGAGACAGTGCCTTGGGAATATGTATTTTCAGGACCCACATCAGCTTTTCCCCTTCAGTGCACTGTTGTGGTGTGGGGAGTGTGGGAGTGGAGCCCTTTAAGCACCCCCTAAAATAAAGAGCAGCTGTATATATGGGCACTGCTCATACATAACAAGCAGCATGAGCTGCCAATACATTTTTCTCCTTCTACGCACTCAGGTCGTCTTGTGACCTCTCCCTGTTTGATTTATTTGGCAGTTTTTCTCCGTGGGAAGGCAGCAGGATGGGTGTGTTACAGCCCATGAATGTTCTGCTCTATGCCAGCTTATTTGCATTCACCTTTATCTGATGAATATACCCAATGTGTTCCTAAATGCCTGGAGTCACTTGTGGGTGACGGAGCGCTACCTTGTGCTGGAAACATTCTTTTGTGTCATCTTCAGATAAAAATTTAGATCTCTCAGGTTCATTTTTCTCCCAAAGGAAATGAAATTAGTATGAGATTTTGTTTGGTTTATGCAGGTGTAGCAGGAATGTTTGCCATCTGATAAGTTAGCATGTAGTGAGTGCAAAGGCAGGGGTTTTTTTCTTAACCACAGGTAGACAATTCAGTATGATGAATGAGTTTATTATTTGGTAAGGTGCTTATTATATTATACTCCTCGTTGTCTTTAGGGAAAACTCTTTAACCACTTCAGGGATTGATTGCATTTGATTAGAGAGTAGTATGTCTTCTGAATCCATTATCCTGGATGAAAGTCCACAAGTTTATTCCATTTTATGAGGCAGGTGGAATTACACTGTGTGTGTGTTATACAAATGAGGACCAAAGGCAGAGCTCATTTGAATTGATGAGTGGCCTTTTCTTATAGGATTACAATACTGGATTGCATGTAGGGATGGAAAAGATCCTGTGGGCTCATCCTGTCTGCCACAAAATAGTGCCCTTTTCCTCCTCTCCTTCTTCCTTTGAAATTTGAAAATTCTAGCTCATACCTTCACAAAAAAACCTAACCATTTTTCCAGTTTATTTGACCTTTCCTGTTGTGGTGGCCCCAAATGCTCCCCCTACCTTCTGCCCCAGCTGAGACTGCCTGCCCAGGAGATGGAGGAGTGGTGGGGATCACTGTCCTTCTGGTCTCACGTAGTCGAGGGAGAGCCAGTGTAGGGAGGGGGATAGGCTGGATTACCTGGCAGGAACACTTGCAAGCCTCGTTTTTCATTGTTCTTTTAAATCATAGCACCCTTTTTTCTCCTAAACACAACCAACACAATTTTCCCCTGGCCAGTGTAGTGTCTCTGCTCGGAAATGAATGTGGAAGTGAATGTGCAGGCAGATGGGATGAGGATGGGGAGGAAGACAGGGTGGATAAGTGTGATGTACTCACAGCATCCATTTCCTCTGAACTGCTCCTATGAGCTCTGATTTAATCTCCCAAGCTTCTACTTAGGTTTTCACTTCTCTGTAGGAATGCAGTGTTTCTGAAGTGCCTGATTGACAGAGGAGGATTTAAAGGAAAAAAAGGTAGAGCCAGCTTCCAAGCAGTTTCACTAATTGCAGCTTATTATAAATTTAACAGATGAACTGTCAGTTTCTTGGAGGTGTGTGCTCACCACAAGCTTTCCTTGGGTTCTGCACGGGCTATAGAAAAAAAATTAACTTCTAAGGTGCTCAGCTAATGTAGCATATTTCATTGCTCAGTAAGGTGTTCCTTGGTTTACAATTTGCAGGCTTCATTATTCCTTTTACCACATCTGATAACACTGAACTGTGGTCTAAAAGATAACTTTGGTGTGGGTTTTTTTCTGTTTGTATTTACTCAATGATTATTGTAGGAGGTATGGAAGACTTTTATTCTTCTCAGGGTCAGCTACCAGTGAGTGAAGCTTTTGCCTTTCAAACGGGTCATTTTATTATTTTTCTTTTCCACAGATGTCTAATTTGATAGGCACAGCAGGACTGAAATAATACTTTTTATGACTTGAAATTTCTGGGTATTTCATAACTTCTAAATTAAATTGTGTAACTTCTAAATTAAATTCTGTAACTTGAGAAGCTAAACATTTCTAAGTGGTTCATCTGCCTGATGTAAGATTTTTTTAAAAAAGAAATATACATATAGCACTTTCTTTAAAGTTTTTGGAAAGCATCCTGATTTTTCTGGGTTGGTGGTAGCTTTTCCTCCTGCTCTTGTGACTCTCTGTATCATGCAGTCCTGGTATCATCATAACCCCTTTGCATTGTCAAACTCTTACCATAAAATCTTTGATTCACTTTTAATTTATGTCTCTGAAATCACTTATATTTTATGTTGGCTGTTTCAGCTGTGTGACTTAGCTGCAGGAGAGCACATCTGGGCAGCTTTGCTTATACTGTCAACCGGCCATTCAAAAAGATGTTTTGAACCTGGAAGCAGATCATAGAATTATAGACCAGTTTGTGTTGGAGGGGACCTCAAAGATCACCCAGTTCCAACTCCCCTGCCATGGGCAGGGACACTTTCCACTAGATCAGGTTGCTCAAAGCCCCATCCAACCTTGAGCACTTCCAGGGATGAGGTATCCACAACTTCTCTGGGCAATCTGTACAGTGTGTGTTGGCCAGTGCTGGTTGCAGAGCCTCCTCTCCCCCTTTCTTGCTCTGCTTTTTCCCATACAAAGGACAGTTTCAGGGATTGCAGCACCTGGCCCTTCTCTGCTTTCATCCTTCTGGTGAAACTCTGAGTGGTAGGGAACAGCAGAAAATCGTATGTTTATTTGAAAGTGATGACGCAAAAAGAGGGAAATAAGTTGAGCTATTTCTAAGAAAGCAAATGAAAGCATCAGCACAGAGGTCCAGAGTCAGGGAGGGGATGGAGGCAAGTGAGGATCTTCCTCTGGTAACTTTAATTCACACTTTTTGCTAAATGTAAATGAAAGCTTAGGAAGAAGTCTGCTTGGAATACATAGTAAATGATGTTGCCAGGATACTTCCTGATCGTGTTAATTAAACTGTCCCACAGATTGGGCTTAATTACTGCATAATTTGCATATTGGAAATGATGGTAGGCATTACTAAAGAAAGTTCTTATTCTGTTAGCAGAAAGAACATTGTACATGAATTAATTTCCAGGGGAAGGAGTCTCTAGACTCATATAATGATGTATCTTGAAAATAAAGTTAAGATTTCTGGTAATGAACTGATGTATATCTCATTCATTTTTGCAAGATTACATTTTATACTTGTTCCACTAAGTTCCTTGGAGACCTCATCCACCAGCCTTCCTCTTTTTGGCTATTTCTTTAATTACAAGGACCACTGTTGCTTACAAGGTTGCTGCTGCTGAAGCAGATATTAGTTAACGTGTAAAGGGACAAAATATTTGTTCTGAGGCCCAAATTTGATACAGTATGTGCATTGCTGGTGATGCTCTTCGCCCCCCTGCCAAGTTAAACTCACTATTAAGATATCAGCTTCTCCTTGTCTTGTTTTTTGTTGTTTGTTTGTTTTAACTTCTCACATGTCTCTGGCATCCTACTTGTGAAGGCCTGAGGACAAATGGAGAAATGTAGAAATACCTCTCTGCCCTTCAGATCTGAGGTCAGGTGTTGCTGGTGGATGCCCTGCTTGGAGGCCTTGGGCATCTCAGGTGTCTGGTGGGGTGGGGTGGGAGTAGTTTTGTGCCTTCCTAATGCTGAAAAAAGAGGATTTTGCATCTGCATTTCTGACAGGGTAATTTTATAGCTCCTGACCCTGCTGTTTCTTGAATTCAGTGATGCTCCTGCAGCCTGTTTAACTGCAGGACCATGATACTGCTTTGAAAAAAAAGACAAAACATCAGAATTCCTGCATGAACTAAGATGAGATAAAAACTGTTTTGTTTGGGGAAAAAAAATCTTCTGAACACAGCAATTTCCCAATTTACACTGCTATTTGCTTTGGATGATATTGTTGCTAGGATATATATTTCTGATGTGACTTCTGCTTTTTAATTCTTTTTTGCTCTGTTTTTGAACAGGTGATCATAAACAGCACAATCACACCCAACATGACCTTCACTAAAACGTCGCAGAAGTTCGGGCAGTGGGCAGACAGCAGAGCCAACACTGTGTTTGGGCTGGGCTTTCCCTCAGAGCAGCAGCTGACAAAGGTACCAGGGCTAAATGAATTTCTCCAAAGCCTGTCTCATTTCTTATTAGTGAAGAGTTGCCTAAACCCATCTGCTGACCCAGGTGTTTCTGCAAGTCATCTTCAGCAGAGCAAGTCGCTCATCTGCTATAATTACCCACTGTCTGTGGGAGGCAGTGGGTGGTGGCAGTGGCAGGGGATGAGTAGCTGGGAAGGGCTCATGCCAGGCTTGCTGACAAAGCTACCTCTGCATTAATGCAAAACCCCTGGCCATGAGTTTGGTATTAATGAAACACTTCCCTGGACCAGGGACTGGCCACAACAGCAGGCTTGTAAAGTCTAGAGCTGCTTCTTGCTATGAATAGCCAGCAGTTTAAAATACATCCTCTGTCACTGGATTAGTGCTCTTGTCAAGTGCTTATGAGGCAGCTGAGATGATTGTTCATCTAGTAAAAAGCCCTACTTATCTAACACATAGTTGACACCTGAAACATGGCTACTTGGCACCGGGCTTTGTAAGGTAACTCAGCATGGTGTCCTTGGGCATGGCACACAGTCTCTCATGTTGCTGTCCTCTCCTAAGAAAAGGATCATGAGAACAAGACGTTTCTTTTGTGTCTAAATCAGCAAAGGCAGAACATTGCAATAGAATGACTTTTCCATCAAGGGAATTCTTACAGGAATTTATTTTAGTTAGTCTGTCTTACTGAGTTTTTGCAATGTCTAGAGAACTGCATTTTTTTTCAAGTATTTCTTAAAGGAAAGCATATTGTACTTTTCCTGTTAAATTATTTTTGTACTTGGGATGTCCACAAAGGTGCCATGGCACCATCAATCACATGCAAAGCTTGTTTAAAATGAGGTGCTGGTGATGGTTACCTTTTATGAAGCTTACCCAGATGTAGAGGACTGCTCATTTCACCTGTGCATATTCCCCACTCCTGGGACAAAGAGGTGTTCATAGTAGTTAATAAGTAGTGTGGGAATATGGGAGGATTAAAGTGGACCGAGGGGAACAGTTTGCTTTGAGTAAGAGATAAGCATGATCCAGTGCAACCTTTGGACACTGAATGAAAGGATTAGCACCACTGGATAGTAATTTTTAATCCTGGATTACTGAAGTGACACGTCTGCAACATGACACATGACCACACGGTACCTGAGTGCAGGCTGAGGCTAAACCTGCACTGTGCACTGTGGGGCTGGTGGTGCTGAGCCTGGATCAGGACAAGAGAGGTTTATAATATAATAAAGCACAAGGTACATTTGGAGATCCTTGCACCCTAATCAGAGAGGTTTTGCCATGTTCTCCAAAACCGTTCAGACACATCCTTAGAAGAAAGGTATTGCTGGTGTCAGAAAGCAGCTTTTCAGTGTCCATGTGTACAGAGCAGAGCCAATCTGAAAAATATGTTGTATGGGCACAGGGGCCTCAGCACCAGCTGTGTTTCTCTCCAGGTCATTTTGCACATCTGTTTGCACTGCATGATCATCTGAAGAGCCCACTGCCCATAATATAGCCTTCTACTTGCATGAAAAGCTTTCCAATTCAGCACGAAGATGACTTCTGGTCAGAATGTTGAGAGGGAACTTAAGGGGAGAACTTCTGAAAACAGCTTGAGATGATCTTTAAAAAAAAGAAACAAATCCCAAAACAAGCCAAAACAAAACAAAAGAACCCCAAAACAGAAACCAAAACAACAGAAAACCTAAAACTCTGACGGTTACCTAAAAATAAAGGAAAAAATAAGAAAACCTGATTTATTACTACCATGCAAAGCAATGGGATAAAGGTACTCCTTATCATCCATGCTTCTTGTTTAATTATTGAACCATTAGTAAGAAAGATCAGAGCTGGTGGCAAGATTACAGATGTATAAGTGTATTGGGAATAGTAAAATCAAGTTTCATTTTATGTTACTATCGTTACACTCTTATAAAAGATATAAATTAAAGCTTGCCTGTTTTATGGGAAATAATTGAAGTGCTTAGTCAGGAATTGGAAGGACACACTAAAACTCCACTAAACCAGAGATCAATAGCCCTGGCTTAAAATAAATATAAAAAAATAAAGCTGAAAAATGTCTGCTGAAAACAATGAATAATAATGAGACAGGAGAAGAGGTTAGCATGCCTAAAAATGCCTGCATTTTTAAGTATATTCCTTGGCCTAATAAAAGATAATGCCTCATTCTAATGCCTTGCTTCTCTTGAGATACTTAAAGCATTAATCCATACCTATAGGGAAAAGCAGTTCAAATTAAACATGAGCCATTAATGAAAACTGCATTCTGTGACCCAGTAACCTAATTACCATTCACATTGATTGGGAGAATCCCAGGGCTTAAAGTTGATGTCCTATTTGGAGTCCTTTTTCCCTCTTGCAGAACTTGCTGACCCTCCGTTTCCCCCTTCCTACCCTGTGCCTCAGAAGGGTCTTAGGACATTATTCAAACATTGCTACAGCCAAACTGGAACAGGAATCAAAAGAAATTAATGGGGTGTCTGGGTGTGAAAAGGCAGGGCTGGTGCTCTAAAGGTAGTGCTGCATTTTGCACCTGAAGTGGTTAAGGAAGCCGTTCAGGGACGGAGACTTGCTGTCTGAGGAGCTGCAGTTAGTGAAGGTCGTAGGGACAAAGATTTATACAGGTGAGAAACCCAGCAAACCCAGGCTTTGCACATCATAAAACAACTGCATCCCGCACCTGGGAAGCACTGGACTTTATCTGTATGCACACATGCACATTATGTGTGTGGGGGTCACTGTGTTGCCGGGAAGCAAGCTCAGGGAAGAGCCTGCCCCTGCCTCCAGCACACAGTGCAGCCCCTGCTGCAGCATCAGAGCTGGCAACACACTGGCTGGCATAGAGCTAATTACTGGCCGCTTTCTGGGGTAAATAGTCTTGTCCTCTGTCAATCTGCCCCTTCTGAGGGCTCATCTAGAGAAAACCACGGGAGAAGCATGTGTGCGTTGTGGGTCATGGCACAGCAGTGCTCCCCAACGGGACGTCACGTCACCCAGCCTTCTGAAAACAGAGGGAGATGAAATATTTATGAGCCTGCTTTGGGTGGGAGCAGCTGTTTCATCCAGCACTGGCACAATTTGTTCGTAGGAGACATAAAATATAATGCCAGATCAGGACCCTAAAATTTACACATACAAAATCATGCTTTTTAATGTATAAAATGCTAAGAAGGTCTATTTGAATATGTATATATTTCACCTTGTGACAAGCTGGCTACAGATTTGAACAGCCTTTAAATAATCTGTGCAATGCACAGTAGCATCCTTGAGTCCCCATTAAATTTCACTGGCCAAGCTTCCTAATCAAGCAGTGCTCATGGGCTGCAGCCACTTGACTAAAAGGCTTCACAAGTGTTGGTAACAGCACGTCTTTTCCATATTGCAGCTTAGTCTCACAGCTTCCTGGGGCATGGGAAGACTTGTCCTATAATCCATGATAGACTACTGGAGGGGTGTTCAGTTGCTGTTTCTCCTACTCCTGTCTTTTATTTTTTGCTAATTTTGGGGAACTTTGTCTGACCAACAGCAAGCGTGGAGGAAAGTAAAGATGGAAGGAGAAGGAGCATGATGAATTTTTTAGTTGATTTTGTGTATTTATACTTTTATTGCCCTTTGTGACCACACTTACCAAGCTTTCATTTACTTAACAGAAGACTCTTTCACCTTTTAACTAGGAATTTCACATCTAAAAAGCACTCCCTTTTATTGCAATGGTTTGATAGCTCCAAGTCCACTTAGATCTTGGAGGTGGAACGTGATTTTGCAGTACCAATTATTTGTCAATTATTTATGTTTGGGACAGAAGAAATCAGTTACTAGGGATAAAGCAGCTCTCTGGTTTCTGACAGTGATTAGGCCCTGTGGCTGTGCCGACACTCTCCGACAGCCTCGGGATCTGAGAGGCTCCAGAAACGCCTGCTGTGCTCCTGTAAAAATTAGAGTTGGTAGTGCTGCACAAGTGTGGGCTGTCACCACTGCCTTGCTGCACTCAGGAGAGTGATCAAGTGAAAGGCTTTAATTTCATAACAAGCCAAGTGATCCTCTGTAGCTTTCAAAAATAGACTGTTGTAAAATCGAGCAGGTATTAATTAGCTGAGAAACTGCAGCAAAACTCTTTATGGACTGACTGTTTCCAAGTGTGAGGAGTAACCAAAACCCAGAGTCAGTCTTTCTCCTCCGTTTCTGTTACAGCCATCTTTATATCTGTAACAACAATAAGAAGGAAGGGTAATATTTTGACACTTAAAGCCAAAGATCTGTTACTAAGATAGTGAAAAAATCAGTTATTTGTACTTGTTTCTAAAAGCAAATATCTTGAATACTTCTGTTGGTGTTTCAGACATGACTGAAGTCTATTATTCAATAAGATAATTATTGGTTTAGTATTGAATATTACGTTGCTTGTTCATATACCATTTTTTATTATGGAAATGTAGAAAAAATGCCCTTTTCTTCTCAGCTCACATAATTTTTCACAGCAGTCTCCTATGTGCTTTATGAAGATAGCTGCAAAAATAAAATTTGATAGATCACTCCTAATTCTTTTGTCTTTTCACATTTCATATCGTCCATGAAGAACCCTCATAAATTTTTCATACATAAGATGAAAAGATTTATTGTAAAAGAGAGAGGGAGATTTATTATAAAAGACAGACTCAAACCAGCCTAATACTATTTTGAAGAAATCCAAATATAGAACTTACTATTGATATAATATTTTAGAAATAATCAGCTGGTTATAGCTGTTTTGTCACAGCAGGAGATGCATTTTGTGTAAAGCTGGAGTTAAATCACTTAAGGCACAAATGTAATGTGCTTGTTCTTAACGATCTGTAAAGTGCTACAAAGGTAATCAAGTCGTTTGTGTGTGCAGCGACTGCACATGCCATCAGATGGCAACTGCTGCCACCCAAGAGCACACAAGAGCTTTGCATATGCAGTGTCAGCTGTTGTAAAGAAAACAGCTGGATTCCAGAGCTCCATCTTCATTCATAGGCATCCTCACAGATCGTAGAGTACACCCAAAATTTCACTCAGCTTTTACAGTGTGCTCCTCCATGGGATTTAACACCGATGTTCGATGTTCGTATGTGTGTGTTTTTTGGAAATTACCATTTGTGTGTATTATACAAAACATTGGTGCCTCCACATATAAATCCAGATTTCTTTTAGACCAAATGGAGATTTGTTTTGTCAGTCTTTACAGTCCCATTATTTTACTGAGAGAGAGCATGCTAAATACATGCTGTGAATCTAAAAGTTAGAAGATAAGATTAGTAAGTGGGTAATGATTCTTCCCATTCCTCAACTATAAAATTTGATGTGTTTTTTCATGCTTTTATTTATAATTGTTTCATAAGTATTCTGAATTATCCAAGGATATAATGGCAATCCTTTCATTCACAAACTGTGCAGTAAAATGCATCTATTTATATTTTTACTTTTAATACGTCCTGCCTTTCTAGCTTTTCAAGTTTCTCAGAACACAGGCAAGCGAGACCAAGCTGCTTTAGCTGAAAGACAAAGTTACCCATTCTTATACTGGATACGTCTTAATTAAAAAAATAAATTATGTATTACACCTTTTTTTCCATATTTGTAATCCTCCTTTTAAAACTTTAAACACTGTTTAGGGTGTTTGAAGCCCTGCAGCCCTGATTGGCTGTGATGATAATTGTATTTCAAAAGTGCCAGGCTGGCTTTGGAGGAGATGTCCTACAGCAACTTGCAGAGGTTGGGATTTGTACTTTTCCATCTTTATCTTTCCTTCCCCTCACCTTCCCCAGTTTGCTATAACCCTCTTACAGGAAGCATTCAAGCCTTTCTCTGAAGTCTTCTACATTAATTTTTGCCAGTAATAAGAAAATTAGACGAGAAAAGCTGTGTTTTCATAGGACTCCATCATGCATTCAAATCTACCTTCTCATTTTTCCTGTGTCTTGATAATCCCTTGCTTGCATTCTGCAGATGAGCTTATGTGCATTCTTTAATTTAATTGACTTGCTCTTAGGAATAGAAGACACTGGTAATATCTTTATCCAAACATATGTCTTTTATACTTCCATCTTTAATAGACCATCAGCACCAAGTGAAACAGAAGAGGGGCAGGAAATAAACCAGGAGACACTAAAACCTCCTTTTCCTCCATGGGTTTTAATGTGGTCAACCAGAGCTACAGAGATACCCCTCTTTTAGAAACACCCCCATTCCTTTTGAAAGACCCTCCCTGCCAAAGAATGAAGATGTTTTTTCATTCCAAAAAATTGAAATTAATAAAATTAGTTGTTCACTTTTGGAGATCTATGAACAATATAGACATAGTAATCTCAATGATTTAATAGATAAATCAAGTTAATATCTTTCATGCTTTTTCCAGTTTGCAGAGAAGTTCCAAGAAGTAAAAGAGGCTGCCAAACTAGCAAGAGACAGATCTCAAGAAAAAATTGAGACCTCAAGCAATCATTCCCAGGTTTGTAATTTAGCTTTAATACCTATACACATACAGGATAAATAATTTAAATTTCCTAATGAACTGTGCCGACTTCTGGCAGCCAGCTTAAAGTCTATAAAATGGAATTGCTGAAGGTAATTGTCAGATGCTGGACATTAGCATTTTCAGAGGAATGTTTTTCATCCTTCTATGCCCTTTGCTTTCATTTATATCTAATTTTTTTCAGCAGTTCTTGAATTGTTATAACTTTTTTACTAACAGGGGAAGCTACACATCCTTTGATTTGTAATGTTACACATAGTTTGAGAGTTTGAGTCACTGGAAAGCAAGTCAGTGTAGTGCTTCAGCAGACAGTAAATGAGATTCACCAAGATCCTTCTTTTTGTCATCTGTCTAATCCACTTTTGTAGGTGTTTGGTTCTCCAGTGCAGAGCCTGACTTTGTGGCCACAGTGTTTCCCTGCATAGGTGTGGCTGATGGGAAGCTGTGGGAACAGAGGCAGTGCTTTAGTGAGTGGCTGGAAGAAGCTTGTGTTGTATATCTGTGCAATACACTTTTCTAGGCAGCACACCTTGTATCACCAAGTGCCTCTGTGTCCAGGGAGATCTGGTTTCTTACACATTGAAGGACTTGAGTGTTGTCCCAGTCTCTCTATGTGGTTGACTGTATTTTCATGTGCATTTCATTCGGTGAGAGTGAACCCTGCTCAGCAGGCGTTCTTGGCCTGGGTGAGTGTTTGGAGGAAAGCGAGACAAATTTTGGTCAGAGAGAAATTCAGATTCATGATCAGAAAAAAACTGCTGAATGCTTCTAATCTTGAAACTACCCTCCTTTGTGGGGTCCACAAATATCAGCCTAAGTGGCTGATTTTGTATGTTTATTTTATAGAAACTTTTGTCATGGTCTTTGTAGTTCACTTTGTTCTCTGTTGGTGATCAGCACCAAGCACTGTGTGAACAGTATCTGTTTGAAGGAGCAGTATTTGTTTGTTTATGTGATAGTTTGGGCTTTCCATGCTTCCGGGTTCACTGTATTGTTTCATTATCTTAAAAAAACCCAAACAACCTCTAGAAAACACAAGCCTTATCAGGGAAAAAAGTAACCTTTAAAAAATGTTTGAACACTTTAAACTTCCATTTGTGTATCATTCTAATTTTTTCATTCTTTTTAAACAGACCAGCTTTGCAGCCAAGATGAAAAGGGTATGTGTGTGTTACCACTGTTCTGCCAGGAGAGCCGAGGTCTCAGCCAAGTGGTGTGGGATCAAGATTGCAAAGAAATTGGTGTTGTGGTCTTGCAGGAGATGCAGGAGACACCCAGTGTTCGTTTGTGTGTTGTGCTGCAGGAGTCTGGACGTGAAACACCATCCTCCACTCGAGCTTCTAGTGTGAACGGCACAGACGACGAGAAGGCATCACATGGTGGCCCTGCTGAGGCACATCTCAAGTCTGAGAATGATAAATTAAAAATTGCTCTAGCCCAAAGGTGAAGTTCCCTTGAACCTAAATTGCACTGGAATAGTGTGCTGTAATTATCTGACGGCTAATAATATTAACAGAAATGATTCAAATGTAATTGCATTAATTTAATATGGTGCAGCAGAATGGATGAGTGAGCGGATTTCAGCAAGTTTCTCCTGGTATCCAGTTGAGAGATATTTACAATTTTGTGTATTCCTGATCTAGTCTGTGAAGAAATAAGCTCTCTTTCATTCTGCTAATGCCAACTATTATAACCGTCTTTGTTCCCGAAGTTTTAGAACTACAGAAATAACATTAAAGCCATAGGGGAGCAATTGCTGCTGCTAACATGTGAAGGCAGTCTTTCTTCCTCTTTGAGTTCGCCACACTTACTTTGATGAAAAGAGATATGGATATTTAAAATCATAAAAGGGAATGAACTCAACCATAAAAAGTTGAAGTGAGAAATGTATTTTCATCAGGCTGCCTGGAAGTCTTAGGGGGATGTTTCTGAACTGGACAGAGCCCCTTGAAGTCACATTTTTTTACTATTTGCTTTGATAAATAATTTGAAAATGCTGAGAAGAGTAATTTGCAGCTGTAGTGAAAATACAGGCGTTGCAATATGCAAAGTTATGACATTAAAATAGAACAATCCTCTACTGGGAACTTGCCTTGTCTGCCTCGTGCATGTGAATGTATCTGTGAATGGAAAGGAAATCTAACAGGATCAAGCTACTCTTAAAAAGGTATTCAAAAAATAAAGCAGCATCATAAGCAGTGTTACCCAGTGAGCAATTCCAAAGTTGCATATGTTATATTTGAAGTACATCATCTCTCTTTATTGACATTTTAATAACGTAAACTATTTCAAGCCATAACGTTTTCTTGTTCCCCCTGCTGAAGACACCTCTACAGGCAGGCAGCAACTAGCACAGAGGGAGTTTCAAAGCCTTCTTCCCATTCACCCTCTAATCTTGTGCTCTGTGCTGCAGCTTGAATCTTTGGGGAATGAGTAGTTTAATTCTGCAGCATTATGTAATACTTTTATAGTTAAGACTCAGCATTAAATAAAAAATTCAAATACAGATCATGTCAATGCCCTAAAATCCTCCATTCTGAATTATTGTGCCATCTGCAGATGTGCAGAGTGGCTTTATTGCAGGGGTGCCAGTTCCTCAGCCTGTGCTGCAGCAGAGGCAAGGGGAGGCACAGCCACACAGCTCAGGAGGTGACAGGGACCGTGCACGGCACTGGGCTGAGACCCCTGTGTGCAAATAGTGGGGATCCCAGCTGGACCCTGCAGCCTCCTCTGACAGCAGGGCTTTTCTTCCAGACACACAGGTCACTGCTGCTGGAGTTGGTAGATCCCTTTGTTTTGACAGAGACAGTCAAATTAAGGCTTATGTTTGCCTTAGGCATGCAATGTCTAAAAGCAGTTACATGCATCTGAGTGTTCTTCATCTTATTGCAACAAAGTAATGGCCAATACACCATGGTGGATGAGTTTGCAGACAAGGTAAAGAATAACGATTCACCCGATTAGAAGGTGAAACCACCTCATGGCATCCTGTTTTTCTCAGTTCATCCAATGTGAAGAAGTGGGAGACGGAGCTGCAGACGCTGCGGGAGAGCAATGCCCGGCTGTCCACAGCACTGCAGGAGTCTGCAGCCAGCATCGAGCAGTGGAAGAAGCAGTTCTCAGCCTGCAAGGAGGAGAACGACCAGCTGAGGAGCAAGGTGAGGAGCATACCCACAGGAGAGCCATCCCCTCCAGTTAGCTGCTCCTGCCATTGCTCTTTCTCTTGGATTTCTGCAGTTTTGTTGTGTGTATTAGGAGGTGGATTTTTTCCTTGAAAGGGAGGTGGATGGGGAGTTAAGGCAGCTGCTTCCCTCTGCATGCAGCAGGGAGGGAGGTTCCAAGGACTGGGGATCATCAGGAAGACTGGTGCTGCTCCATCATATGAAACTCACTGCCTCGAGAGACTTAGAATCAGCAGTCATTGCTGGATGGGATCATAAACCAGAAAGGTTTTAAAAGTGGGGTTACTATTGCATATCCCTTTCTAAGCTCACTGAAATACTGCTAAGATATGAATGAGCAGAAGGCATGGTTATGACCTAGTTACCCACAGGAAACCAAGCTGGGAACCACTCAGTATTAGAAGCCAAACCCTACAGCATGCAGAGGAATGAGGATTTGAGTTATTTCCTCAGCACTGTGGGCTGTGAGCCGGGTCCTCCAGCACTAACACCTGGCACATCCAGAAACCTGCCAAGAGGCATTGTCAAAAGCCTTTTCCCCTACATTATTGAGCATATTTATATTAAGCATATATTAAGCATTGAGCATATTTATATTAAGATGGAGGGTTAGCAATGGTTACAACAGAGAACAACTCAGAGGTTTAAATTTAAGAATTCTTAGTTTAGAG
>JAWWLV010000018.1:10168362-10184069 GCA_035041135.1 Platyrinchus mystaceus
TCAAGTCAGGGCTTGTTTAATTGCAATGAATTAATACATGAAAGGAGAATAAATATTAGCAGTCTCATCACTGAAGTGAAATCCAGTCAATAAATCCCGTCACTCTGATAATCTAAATGATCTAAAGTATTTTAGAAGGCTGCTGAGGAATGCAGATGCTGGAAATGGCTAAAATATGAATTTTGTTTGGTTCAGAATGGTGAAAGATGTGGTCTGTGGCTTTTGTGAGAATAAGCATGAGCTTACATGTATGAAATAGAGAAGAATAACGCAGAAGAGCATAAGAGAGGGGAAAATAGCTGAACGAAGTGCAGCAAGGGAAGGGTTACCTGGCTGCCCCATTCCTTGCCTGAGTGCTCACACAAAGTAGAACTTTACCAATAAATCCTAAAGTGCTGAATAAAGCAACTTTATTTCTCAGACAGTATTTTCTAAGCTTGTTTTTCAAAGTTAAACCACCATAAATAATTCTGTATGTAATTGGTGGCACAGTGTCTAATTCTGCAACTGTAGCAATGACAGAAATGTATGCAGAGTGCATGATTTAAATCCAGCTGAATTTGAAGATATCAACCAAATGACAAAGTTTGATGCAAAGCATCTTTTCCAGTTAATCTGTGTCCTCTCCTGTGTGGGTATTCTTTCCTTTTAATCGGACTAGCACATGTCGGTTGCTCTCGAAGGTGCTTGTGTTAATCAGTTTGCAAAAGTTGAAGCAAACTTGCACAGCCCAGCTGTCATTTGTTGCTTTGAAATATGAAATGCTGTTCATCCTTCTTGTCCATGATTCATCTTATTGTTCTTTTGTCTTTAAGGCTGCTGAGAAAAAGAACAAAGACCTTGAAGAGAAAGTCAGAACGCTAAGGACAGAAGTTGAAGAGAGTAAACATAGGCAGACCAACCTTAAAACTGAATTAAAGAATTTTTTAGATGTACTAGACGGGAAGATAGATGAATTACATGATTTCCGACAAGGACTGTCTAAACTTGGGGTTGACAATTAGATGGCAATAGATCTTTTTTGTAATCTAGGGTCTGGATGTTTGATGTTTTGTTGATCCCAAACATGTGTTTTATGAAATATAACTAGAATGTTCCACTTGTTTGCATTGGTTTTGTACATAGAGGCTGAAAATTTGCTGTGGGGGTTTTTTTGGTGGGTTTCTTCTTTTTTGTTTGTTTATTTACCAAACCAATCGTGCTGCTCACTGAATTCTGTTGAGATTAGAAACTTTCTATATTGCTGCTCTGGCTTTGTGGGGTTGGGAACAGGTAGAGGGTTCTGTCTCAGGAATCTGGAACTAGATCTACCTTAAAATGAATATGCAGTTAGTTGTTGCAGGGAAATTTATATCTTTCTTAAGGGCTGTTGCAACCATAGAAACAGAAAACAAGTCTTTTTCCTGTCTGGACTATCAGCACTCTTAGCAACATTGACTTCTACTCCTTGGCGGAGCAGAGAGATTATGTGGAGCTCCTGCAGTTTGTAAAATGTGCCTGTGGTGAGCTGCAGTCAAGTGAATCACTTCACACAGATAGCAGGATCTTTAGGGACCATGTCAATCAGGCCTGATTCACCAAAAAAAAAAAAAAAGAGTGCAATGGGCTTCAGATCACCTCTGATAGAGGTTGCATGTGCTTGCCTGGACCCATACAGCACAAAGTCAACGTTGTAGAAATGCGTTTCAGCTCTTGAAGTCATGAGTCTTACCCAGTTGGTGAGGACAGCTTCTCTTGCCTAGCAGCATCACCTCTCTTTAGCCTTCAGTTTTGAACCCATACAGTCTCCCTTCATTATGTGCATCTCTGAAAAATGCCCACCTGAGTCTGGGGACCAGATATTAATTGTTAAAAGTGATACGTTGCTGGTTTGTACATGACTCATGCCCCTTTGTGCAATTTGATCACTGTTGATTAACTTCTGCAGCAGTGAAGAAGGAGACAATGCATAAAAGGTTACTTGAAGGTGCTGCTCAGAAGCAAGTTTCCACCCACGAGTCTGACAGGGCCATGACCATATGAAGTGAAAATCCTTTCCTAAGATTTCTGCGTGCTTTGGCGGTAGGGTGAGAATTAGTCACCAAGTTATACTGTACAAAAAACCCCCCATCCCAACCTGAGATACAGAAGTGCTGTTGTATTCTTGAACTGGTTTTTCAGCAGCTCTAAGTGTGTTTTGAGAAATGCAAGGTCATGCCCTGGCCTCCAGTGAGAAGGAAGTTCACTTAATTACAGATAGGAATGTAAAACAGGCCAGAGAGGAGAATCCAGCCCAGGTTTTGCTCTTTCCTTTAGAACTTCCTTCAGCTTCTTTTTCTTCTTTTTTCACAACCTCGTTTGAGAGTGTTTATATGGGATCTGAACGAATTCAGGAAAGTACTTTTGTTTATGTGACATTATTATTTGCTTCTTGGTTAAGCACCATGTTAGTGCTTTCCAGCAGTGACTGATGTAAAAAGGCCACACTTTTTTTTTTTTTTTTAATTTAGGGGCTTTTTTCTTTTTTTTTTGGCACGTCTCGATTATCACAGTGACCTTTAAAAGAAAGGTGGGTTATAGATGAAACATGCATTGAATACTTTTTTGCACCTGAATATATAGTCCCCATGGTGGGGATAGGGTCTGTCTGCAATTTTTCCCTTGAATTTTCATCTGTACTGTTACATTATCTTCATTGCCAGTCTTCCACACTGGACTCTGAGTATTTTTACTTTTACTCCTTTTAAACACTGGATGTGAAGCTGGGACCTTTCATACCCATTATGACCATTTAAGTCTCTTTAAAACAAAATTGCTGTAGGCTGTTGATATTTAAAAATAAAAATAAAGATCAGGTACATAACATGTAGGCGTGTGAAAATTAGTCTTTGCCAGTGTGGAAGATTCAACAGTTGCATAATATGGGGGTTAGATCAGACTTCTCAAAATGAAAATGACGTCAGAAACTCTGTGTTGTTCTGCACAAGTAGTCTCCATTTTTAGTCTCCTTATTTGATAGAAAGTCAGATATACACCATCATTTATCAGGCAGCTCATCCTGCTTCTCCTCCCATGCTGGTTTTGGTCCCTACATCAGCTGGGAATCACAGGATAACACAACTAAGAGCTGCAAGAAGTAGTGGCAGTCAGGGCCCTACTCCTCACAGTGGTTCATTGCTTTTGCATGAAGGACCCACTCTGTCTTCTTTTTCTTGTTGAGTAATCTTAGAGCTTCCCTCTTGGTTTTAATATAACCTATGTTTTTCGCATGTTAGATTCCAGGTAAAAGGATGCAGAAGACTCTGTGAACATATTATTTTATTGGGGTTAATCCAGATCTTTTTTCCCACTTTAGTCAGGTCTATCTCAGATCCAGTTCATTAGGAATGTATTAAGCCACTCTTAAATTGCAAAAGAAGTGTTTCCATGGGATTGCATTGAATTAACAGATGGAGTTTAATGCTGGCACATTAAGCCAGTGCATAGCTCTGACACAGGCAGTTATTTCTGGGTATTTCGTGCCCACCAGAGGAATGATGGGAGTGTTCTTAGAGAAATCCCTGCCCTGTCTCTTCTAGTCTTCTTCTAGTCTTGCCCCAAATGTATGTATTTGCTTATTATCTTTTATTGTTGATGTTGAGTTGTTAGGGATGCCTGTACACAGCTCTATGCTGTGGGAAACTCCATCCTTCAAGAATCCAAGGTCTTGCTATAATTGCCTTCTTTCTTTTTCCTTCCCAGCAGCAGCAAGTTGAGAGCTTCTATGTATAATCACTTAAAAACCTCCCCAAACTCCATCTCTTTTAGCCTTCTCTCTCTTTTATTGTATTTTAACTCTTAAAAAGCCAAAAGTGTACTAGGAGGAGGCAGTGTATGCTCAGGAGTGTTTGGGCACCAGCTGCAGCTGCCCTCTCTGGCCTGGCTCCATTCCTGCCCCAGGACTGGCATCCCGTGCTCCTGCTGCGCGGGGACCATCAGTGTCACACACTGCTTATTCCTCAGTGCTCTGTGATGGCCCAGCAATAGCCCACGTGCCAAATTGTGAGCCTCACACTGCTCCTCAGAGACTTGTCCATGCATTGAAATGCCTCCTCCCTCCAGGTGGGAGCACCAGGGCAGCCAGCCTTCCCCACCAAAATGCAGGCACCATCCTACGGATGCATTTAATCCACCTTTTGTGCATGTTGGAATTCAGCCTGTCCCTGAGGGCACCCTGAGTTCAGTTGGCAGACACCTGCTGAGGGATGGCCCTAAACGCTGCTGGGGCCAAGAAACACTCATCCCTGTCCAAGAGAGGGTCTGCAGACTTTGGTTTTGTTATACAGTGCTGGGCAAATCCTGATTTCCAAACGCTATCAGCAATGTGTTGGTCAGCGTTCCGCTTCCATCCAGTCTGAGTGGAGGTGTCTTTATAAGAGGCTGGTTCTCACCTTGGGCAACCCTGAGTTGCCTTTCTGGACACAGGTTGCCCTCTCTGAGTGGTTGATGGCAGGATCTCTCCTACCTCACTTACATGGTCTTTTCTTAACAAAGGTCTTGTGCTTGGCACTTCTTGTGCTGAGTTCCGTCGGCCACACCACCACAGATCCTGCCACGCTGCCCATCTCGCCTGTCTGGCCCTCGGGGCATCAGCAAGCTGGGGGCTTCAGGAAGAAAAATCTGGGCTGCCCTCTTGTGACACCACGGCAGAGAATGTCTCACTGTCCTCTGGGCTGAATCGCTTCTCTGAGCTGCTGAATAACAGTGAGGTTTGAATGTTTTTTGGTGGCGAAATAAACAGGGCTACTTCATAGTAGGACAAAACCTAAAAATATTTAGTGAAATAAAAATACATGAAGAGAATTGTTTTCAATTGTTTCATATCTAATGTTCCATTAGATATGTTACATCACATTCTGGAAAAATACCTTAGTCTCATATTAGGGATAAATTATTTCAAAATGAAAAGCTGAAACATTGTTTCACACCTCAAAGTAGGTTAACCTTTTTCTTTTTTACTATTTGGCTGAATCTTTATTTGCAAATTTTGACTCAACTTCACAAGCAGTTTTGTTTGCCCTAAAAGTGTATTTTCACCAAAAGTAGTACTTTGCAGTGTTCTGTCTACATCTAATTTGCTAAGTGAGCTTACTGGAAGAAAACTGTCTTTCCTGTAAGAAATTCCATGCCACCCCTCCGTTTCTGTATCCTAGTATTCAAAAGATGCACTTTTTAAAAACAGTTTTACGCTGGGTGCATCTGTGCCCAGAAAACAAATGTTCTTTAGACAGTCTCTTTTTCTGGACAAACACCTGATTTTAGTTTTATCTGAACGGTTTAGGGAGAGCATCTTTTTAAAGCTGCCCAATGAATTGAGTTGAGTGGGAAGGGTTTCTGCTGTCCTGACTGTTGTCACTGCCATTGCTTTCCAAGGGTACCAGCCAAAGCATTTGTGGTGTTGAGGCAGGTGTTCACCTGCCTGTGGTTGCTTGGTGGCTCGTTGGGCACAGGGAGCTCATGTTCCCCTCTCAGTAGGGCATAAATTGTCCTTAGGCTTCTGCACTTTTCTTTATGCTGTTCATTTTTTTCCCCAAATGTTTATTTTCTCCCTTATTAATTTTTTGCCACCATTGGTGGCTTCATAAGTAACAGAAGGAAAATTCTCTGTTACTGCCACCACTTTGCAGTGGTGGGAGTTTCTCAGCTACAAGACCATGCTCTTCTTGGGCTCTTCCAGAGTGTTATCTCGGCAAAACCCTTCAAAGCATCAGTGGCTTGTAAGGAATATAGTGCTGTCTTCCTGAGTCTATGGATTAACAAAAATAAAACTGCTATAAGGGAGAAACACCTCACTCAGCTTAGTGTGTGACCAATGCTGAACCCGAAGGGAAGG
Source organism: Platyrinchus mystaceus (assembly GCA_035041135.1). Taxonomy (NCBI): domain Eukaryota; kingdom Metazoa; phylum Chordata; class Aves; order Passeriformes; family Tyrannidae; genus Platyrinchus; species Platyrinchus mystaceus. The sequence goes on from JAWWLV010000018.1 coordinate 10,174,214, forward strand.
GGTGTAAGGAGGGGTCAGCAGCAGCAGCTAATTTCGGTGATTGTTTCAACAGAGGCTTCAGTGAAAGATGTGCTCTGCTCACAAACGCTGGATGGGCCAAAGGTCTGGATGGCCACACTGATACATCAGCTCACCCACCTTTGTCCAGGCACTTCTGCACTTGTCAAACCTGTAATTATCAAAAAGTCCTCAGCATATCACATGGGTGGTGATGTGAGGGATGGAAGGCGAATGTCCTCACACCCAGAGCTGAGCAGTGCGAGAGCATTGCGGCACTGGTTATGATCGCACAGTTGCAGTTCAAAAATAGGAAAAGCTGTTGCTGTCCTACAGGGCCTCAGCAGTACCTTGCAGAAGGGCAGGTTCAGCTTCTGGCAGGGGCTGAAAGGCAGCAAAGACTCCATGGCTGGGCTGGCAGGGTCTGGTTGTGGGCACGATTTAGCAGTGATAAGACACAGAGCTAGCCTAAGGTAATTTTTCTTTCCATGGATCATGTTCAATAAGCACCTGTGCATCAGGCAAAGCAATATGTAGCCACAGGATGTTTGATCCAGACACACCTCCAGTGGGAGAGCCCCAGATGGCCCACAGAGCCTGGCCAGGGATGTGCCTGGTGTCCTGTGCCCTGGGAGCTTGGCAGTGTTTTAGGCTCACTATTAGAATGTAAACTTGACAGTTACATGAAGTTTGCACGTCTTAAATACCATTCTCTATGGTAAATGATAAGGTACCTGAAGTGAAACAAAGTCAGGAGGTGAATGATAAATATGACAAAGGTGCTTCCCAAATGAGGGCTCTCCTGCAGGCTGTGGGCAGAGCTGGTCCTGGCCAGGAGGGCTTTGCTTGCGTCCCTGGGGGATTTCGGATGTCCAATCTGTTTGATTTTTCTACTGTGTATTGTCTTAGCTCTTCTTTTTTTTTCTTTTTCTTTTTTTTGTTTTTAAACAGGTAGCATGAACATGCAGTCTTCAGATGAAGGTGCCTATACTTCCAAAAATTTTATATGCACATTTTGAAATTTAGTTCATTTAGTTAACTAATATTAATGGTACACACATGAAAGGCACTTGAGAAAAATCTGTCTGCTGTTGTATTTTTGTTTGGGTTGGGTTTGTTTGGTTTTTTTTAACACTGGTCAGCAATAATTATTTTAGCCATATACTAAAGCTTAAAGGACTGATGTGTAAGATTTGTGAAATAAGCTTCTAAGTTTGCATTATGCTGATTAACTTTGGTATGTGATGAGGGAGCTATGCTCAATAAAAGAGTATTTTGCAGCATTTAGATGTTTTCATTTAATTGCCTAATAGTGATCCTGAACATAATATTCTATAAAGCTCATCATGAATGGCAAACAAAGCACATCATTTTTAACATGAATATATCCCTTGTAGTTGAAAGTTCTGAGAGTGTTTTAGTGTGGTCTGCTATACCAAAATATTTAGATTATTATGAGATTTTAGTCCTAAAGATAAACATACACCCTGTTTTTACTGTTTCAAGTAAAGTTTAGTGAATGACTGACGATTTGTTGGTATACAACTGTGAGAAAACACTGCAGTGCTCTAAAGGTATATTTTTATTTGGGTTTATTATATTTAGTATATAGTTTAATGAAAACTGAAGTGTTTACTACAGTTGGATCATCATAAAAACATCTCTTACCTCATCATTTTGTCTGCTGTAAAAAAGTACTTTCCTCTTCTTTTTTCTTTTTTCAGATTGACCATAGACAGTCAATGTTAACATTTAGACTCCTAGTAGCAGTAAATGCTGGGTTTTATATCTCTAAAGGGAAAACTTGATTTTTTTCTTTATGAACTTATATAACTTTGTGATTTTTATCTGATTTTATTGTAACATACAGTTGTTTTATGTAAAAATATATAGTTTAAGTAAAATCTCTTGTCTCATTGTCTTCATTGACTTCAGAAAACCAACATCCTTGTGGCTGCAAGTGTGAACTCAAGGGAATGCTGTGCTTTGATAAGAAGAATGTGATTTTGATCTATACATATGATATAGAGCCTTGATAATCTTAAAAACCCTTTTTTCAGGAGGTGGAGCTTTAAAACGTTTGTCTCACTTTGCTTTATTCTGTTAGCCCACTCAGAGGGGGGTGCAGGATTAGGGTGGTACTTACATACCTAAATTGAAAAAGTAGAATCTATAAATATTTGACTGTGAAATTTTGGATTTACTGCATGCTGAGAGAGGCCTTTAGTTAGGAGGCAGCTTTTTGGCACCCTGTTTGGGGCACGCTCAGGACTGAAAACACTCTTGTGATTCCTGGTGGCAGCTGGAGCTGCTATTTTCTCTGGAGAAACTACCTAGGACTCAGAAGTAACCCTCTGCATTGAAATGAGGGATGTTTTGACACCAATTTCCTACATCAGCATATAGCAGTTAATAAGAGCCTCTCAGATAAGACTGTTTCCAGAGGTCCCTCCTGGTGTCCAGTGAATCAGTCCACACTCAACACATCCCTGGTAGGGAAAAACACTGAAGTCCATCTACAGACAGTGCATAGTGATGCTCTCAGCACTGTCGTATTTGTTGTACAGAAGCAAGGTTTGCACCAAACCAGGCTTTCTCAAAGGAAATGAGGAGGTTTGAAGACTTAAATGGCTGTGGCTCGTTGTGCCTTTGTTACTCTGGGCTACAAGGCTGCAAATGTCAGCTTTGGGGTTGAGCGAGAAACTCGTCTGCCCCTGACCTTTTGTCAGAGCTCTTCTACCTGGAGCCATCAATAGCTCTGACAAGCAGTTCACCAAATTCTGGCAGTCCCTGAATAACCAGCAGCTACAAAACCAGCTTATGTATATTGTAGTAAAAGGCAAGTAATGGTCTCTAATACTTAGCAAACACCACCCTCCCCCCCATTTATCTATTTGGATTTGCATAATTATAAATGTTAATATAACAGCTGTGTGTGTGTCTCATCACCTACGGTTATCAGGAGTGAGTCCCATGCTGTTCCTAGGAAACTGCTGGTCCCACAGTACACATTTCCATTCATCCACATGAGCACCGTGCCATGCATGGGGCAGTGCCTCCTGCCACTGGGTGTGAGGAGGTGCCTGTTGGGTACAGGCACAGCTGGCATTTCTGTAGGCTATTCATCTCATTAGGTCCTGGATGCATATTTAGCATCAAGGAAGTCTCTGGTTTGTGGGAAAGGCTGTTCCTTGCCAGCTGTTTGTAATGCAAGTGACCAGTGGTTCCAAAAGGAACAGCCTGGTCTGGTAGTCGTGGTGAGCACTGCTGCCAGCAGGGATATCTGCTGCTGCTGTCTGTGATCCCTCAATTTTTCACATTCGACTGGATCCTATCGGAGAGCTCATGAGCCTCCTCAATGGGATGTGCCCTTCTGCAGTTACCCATTAAAAAGCATTTTAACCTGGCTCTGGGCTGCTGAGCTGTGTTGTGCCACCTCAGGATGTCTGGTAAAAACATGAGGTGAATTTCAAATTGAATGTTTGACTCCTAAGTAGATGAGCAACGTAATAATACGTACTCCTTTTGGCTACCTTGAGTTCCTTCAATAGCATAGCAAAATCTAGGACACAGCTTAGTTTCTTTTGGAGGAAAAACCCCACCTTGGCACGCCAGGGGAGGCCTGTATAGAGTACAGTGGATGAGATCGCTGAGCAGGAACAGGCTTGCTCTCTCTGTAACACATGCAGCAGGTAGCTGGTGACAAGGCTGAACTTACATAAAATTCAACATTATTCTGTCCCACACACTTTTAATGCTCTGTGCTTTTCATCTAAAGGCATGTTTGCACCAACAAGAGAAGAAAGGAAGATGTGTTAATTACATATTATTAACTGTCTCCCTACTTCCTGGAAAACTCGAGCATTTGTTCACAAATCCACTGCATACATTTTCTTTCATTTCTTTTTTGCTCCTAAAAAAAGTAGCCAAAATCTTGTTAAGCATTTTAATTATTTACAACATTAAATATCCTTTACATAATCAGCATTGCTAACCAGAGCAGAACAGCAACATCAGTGAGCCTAATACATAACAGGCTCTAACCTTCTCCTGAGAATGACTGAAATGTTAAGGTTAGGTACGAAAATGTGGCAGTGGCAGCTGAAGAAGCAAAGCCAGGTGATGACTGGAGCTCAGCCTCTGACCTGCAGTGGTGGTGCAGCCCTGCTTCGGCCACTGAGCCCACTGGAGCAAAGTCCAACCATCCTTCAAAAGCAGAAAAAAATACCCTGCCAGGTGCACTGCCAGGTTTGATTTCAGCAAGCAATGCTAAAAATGGCCCTCCAAAGGCTCGTGAAGCAGCTCTGGGAGGGCTGTGCCAGTGCCCTGGGAAAGGGCTTTCCACTTTATCATTAACAGGTGTCAGGGCAGCGCTGCCACGGAGCTGTCTCAGGCTGGGCAGATCTGAGATATGGTCAATTTTAAAAGCATAGCTAACCTTTGCAAGGCAAACATTCCCGTCTTATTGCAATAATGCATTGCTGGGAACACGTAACAGATCACTGCAGCCAAGTGGTGCTTAATTCTGACCTCCGCCTTTGAATATTTCAAACACGGATCTCCGTGCTATGAAATTCCCTTTGGGTTTTAACAATTTTTTGAATATTGAATATATTTCAATAACTTTTCTAAACTGTTAGATCTCAGAAGCACTGCCTGAAATTAAATAGATAGAAAACTGGGTGTTGAAAATCAGAGTTTTTTGTGTGCCAAATGGGGCCTAGCTTCTGGTTTTTAGGCTGAACCCCCATTTTACAGGCATATGTAGAAACATCTTACTGAATCAATCCTGCTCTAGCAGAGCTTTTGGGACCTGCTATTCTCTACCATAAAATGGACCTCTTCATTAATACATACCCTCCTGTGTTTGTGTGCAGCAGTGGTTGTTATCCAGGATCCCAGAGCTAAATCCCATGTAGCTTTTCAGGGCTGTACTTTCACACATGGCTGGATGCTGCAGTCAGAGTGAGGGCTCAAATACCGTGAATATTTCTTGACAATGGTTTGCATTTAATTAATCAAGTTTATTAGCAGATACATCTATTGGCACATGAAGCAGGTTGTTTTCAGTATTTGTTTTCCTTTCACGTCCTCTCCATTCATTAGTACTGGCAGTATATGAAAAAGAAATCTGTGGCTGCTGTAATCAAGAGAGATTGAGCTCTTGCTTTTCTCCTGACTTTTCATCATTGAATATGATTTGTTGCATATGCCCTGGATTGTACTTAATGTATGCTGGCTGGAGAGAATTCAGACATTCAGGGAATTATAAATAACACCAGCACTGGCAACATTTTTGCATTATCATGTCACACTAAAACATATCAGTTTTCAAAGCTATTTACTTTTAGACTTTTGCCATTTATTTTGTTGCTACCATTAGCCATGGCTTTCATTTTTCTCTGGATGCAGGTTTGTGCTGTTCATTAGCCTGAAGATGAATGTCACAAAACAGGATGCTGGAGTTCCCTGAAGAACAAGGAGCCCAGGAAAGAAGCGAAGTATTTATGCCTTTCAAATCCTGCTTATCTATAGCAGTGTTGGGTGCATTTATAAAGATAATCCCTGACTCTGAAACCTGAGAAATTGCAGTGATTCACTCTCTCCCTAATGCTGTGGAGGTCCTGTGGTCACCAGCAGAGTCATTTCAGTGGGAGGAGAATGGCTTTAGGTCAGGAATGAGAGACACAGGGATGCTTAAAAAAAAGAAGGGGAAGGGGCAGAGCTGTGTTGCAGCCCAGCTCTTCTACATCAGGGTGTGTAGCGCCTGATAGGCCTTTTTGGTTCAGATAAAAGATGACCAGAGTACAGTGTCCAAGTCCCTCCCTAGGATGAGATGCAGCATCTCTTGGCAATCCACAGCTTCTGCTGCCCTACTTTGTATCTCCTAACTGGAGATAGATGGGTACTGGAAATAGAAGGTAAAACTTCCAACTTGCAAAGGTTTTTGAACAAACTCTAGACAATTTTCTTTAGCAATGGTTGTTGTAATGGATTTGATTTTTTTATACTTTCTGGATAAACCAACATTGCTGGTCATACTTAGTTCTTCTTTGGAAAAGAAATTTAATGGATGGGCTATTACTGATTTACAACTTCTTGTGGCTGCTTGTGTGATAAATACACATAAAAGCCAACACCAGCACTGATGGCAGTGTATAAACAGGGACTGAAAAGCACAGTGTTGCAGCAAATAAATTTGGACTCTCTTTGTCTTGCATACTGGCACATTTTGTGCAAACTGTGGAGCAGTGCTGGCATGGCTCATCCCAAGACTTTCTTTGGGTCACACCAGGTGACTGCAATGGGGCCCAGCAGACTTAGCAGACCTGTGTCAAGGGAAAACAATTATTGTCTCTAGTTGCCTTCTTCACCTCTGGTCCAGACGTCTCATTGCCCAATTTAAAGCTAATTACAGTTTTACAGATGACTGCAGCCCTGCTTGACTTCTGTTGACATTACCATGGGGAATACTGCTGCTGTTCCTGGAGTCATCCCACAGGGATGGATGCAGGTCCACAGAGCCAGTCCCATTTCTGACACCAGGTACGGCCTGGGGAGCCCCCGCCTTTGGAGGAGCAGGCAGCTGCCTCATGTGTGGGCAGAGGCACCGGTGCTCACTGGTGAGCAATGCCAGGAGGGAACAGGGGGGTCACAGGCACAGCACAGGCCATGTCTCCCCTTTGTGCAGCCCCTTTCCCTGCAGCAGATACTTCATGGAGCATTCACACATGTGAAGTGCTCCTTTTGGCAGAGCAGACAGGATGCATTGCTGTCTCCTCACCCTGTGTGCCTGCTCGCTCCTGCACACTTCTCAGGACTTCTATTCCAAACTAGCAGGGATGCTGGCTCGGGAAGGAGGGGATGGCGCAGAGCTCTCCGTGTAGGCTGGGGAAGTGTAGGCGCTTGATCCTGTTTCGCTGTCACCTCTGCTTCGCAGGAAGAGACTGTGGGAAGGGCAGTGACTCACTTGCTGATGAATAAAGGATTCGAGCATGTCTCCAGGAGTGGGACAGATTCATTTTGTCACCCCCAGCATCTGCAGTGCCCACTGCCACGGTGCCGAGACATGCAGATACCACGCTGCTGGCATCAGAGCTGGCTGCCTTTCAACCCCTTCTAGGTGAGAAGAGGATGGAAATCGGGGGAGGAGCAGAGGCTGTTGCTGGTTCTCAGAGAAATACCCTTGGGTTCTGCAAAGACACCCGTGGGATGGTGTTTAGACTATTGCCTTGGGATAGAAAGGAGGTGCAAATGTCTTTGGATGCTAACAGTGATAAACTGAGTTCAAGTGGGGGAAAACTCAGTCTCCCACTAGGACACTGAGTTTGTCCCCCAAGCTGCAGCCTGGCCAGCCTTTCCCCAGACTGCTGGCCCTTTGGGTGCTGGCAGGGCAGAGCTGGATGCTGCTGTGGGTTGGGGACCAATAGGGCCCCTTTCTGCCAGAAGGCCCTTGCTCAGGGCTGGCCTCGACCCACAGCCACAGGACCCTGATTTACCTGCGGGCAGCTGCTGAGGGAGGCTGCAGTTCCCCCTGTCCTCAGTACTTTAATGGGGATTTGGGGCAGGATGGGAATCTAGTGAAAAATGAGCATCTGTAGTTTTGCTAAATATGTGTTCTGAACAGTTTGTGGCTCACTCTTACTGCAAGAGCAAAGGCTTGCTAAAGACGGCTTGTTTTACAAAGCATTTTCACAAGTAGCAGAGCTGTTAATGTCACTGTTACCTGAGCAGATTTAATTGTGCTGCTTCTTGCTTTCAGTTTAGAATGACGTGCTGAGAATGAAAATCACATACCTTTTTGCCAGGAAAAAAATGCCATGTTCTGGAGCAGTTTTGAGTGTTTCCTCCAGGGATATGTTCACATATTGTTCCGAGCTGCTTTTGCTGCCAAGGTTTGCTGTGGCATTTATTAAATAATGCTTTCCATACCATTCACCTTTTATCATCACCATGGGTTTAGTTGAAACAATGTGTCCCTCTTTCCTACCAATATCACGTTATTATGGCTTGTAGTGCACAGATGTGCTCTTGGATGCAAACAGGAGCTTTTGGAATTAAATCCATGCTTTTCAAATAAGAGCATGCATAGACTTAGGTCTCATTTTCTCCAAAGGGTGCACGCTTTTATCTACCAACTTCTTTGTGGAGGAGGACTGAAGAAAGAAGCATTTCCCAGCTTTTTGTAAGTCCTAATGAATGTGTTCATACTGATCCTCTTTGTCCCTCTTGCTCCTGGTGTCCATGTGCATCCTTTTATTTAAAGGGATAAAAGAAGGGAATGGAAGTGATCGAAGAATGGATCATGGGTGCTGCCCTGCAAACCTTCATGAGCATCACTTCAAGTCCATATATTCAAGTGTATTCAATGGTCCCCCATAGTCCCACTGGGGCATAAGTGATGTGATGTACTTTCTCAAGACCCTATAAGATCATTCTGGATAACTTCAGACTTGATTTGCTCAATTCAATACCATTTTTCAGAAAAGAAAAAAGTCAGTATCCAGTGTGTGAGTCAGCCCTGTGCACTGAACTGGGGGGTTAGCTGTGGACATAAATCCCTAAAAGCAGCCTGTCGACAGAAATGCTGACAAATCCATAGCTGCACTGGCATTACCAGCTATGGCCATGGTGCTCTGTGCCCCAGTACCACAGCCACAACTCTTCTCTTGCTGTGATCAAAGCACTGGGGTTTCAAAGTGAAATTCTTTTAGTCAGACCAAGCAGTCTTTGAATATATTAACTTTAAACCTCCCTAAAAATACTGGCAGCTGCTGTCTGGACTGCCCACATCATAGTTAGAGAGATCACAAGCCACAGTGATATTGACTTATAGAAATTGATTTTTTTACCTCATTACTGAGATTTCCAGCAAATCTGTGTATTATTAACTCTTTAAAGACAGACAACTCTATTTTTTTCAGTTTAAACAACTCAATTTCTGAAGCTGGACAGTCAGGGCAGGCTTATTAGCCCATGGTGAGGTATTTTAAGAAGGGTATTGAATATCAAAAAGGTATCCCCAGCATTTCTGCAGGTTAATATTATCTAAACTGGCAGAGCTGGTCATCACTATGGTCATCATGCAGCCAACTTACTACTCCAGTTTCTCCTGTTTTCTCCATCAGCCTTGTACTTTGCTGACTGTGCATGGCACCAGCAGCTGCACCAAACCTGCCAGATCATGCTGGGATGGGAAGGCATCTGCTGAAGCCTGAGCTCAAATCCTGATTAAATCCTCTTGGCCCTTGCAGATGGCTTTTCTTGAGTGCCCCATCAACCTGGGGTAAGTCAGCCTCAGGGCACCGGGGCCACTTCCTATGCACCCTTCCTTCCACAGCCCAGTGCTGGTGGCACAGCATAAGTCTCGGTCATGGAGAGCCAGAAGAAAAATCAGAAAGGTTTTTTTGAGTCTTTTTACATTTGGGCATCTCTCAGAAAACAAGCTGTGGCTTCCTCTGCAGAGCAAACAGCATCAAGGCTGCAGACACTGAGCTCAGCTGGCCAGGGGCCCTAAACCTCTCCCTTGCCACAGCGCCTCAGCAGTGCCTCGGGGTGTTTATCTAACCTGCTCTTAAAGATTTCCAGTGACAGAAACTCCAACACCTTTCCAGGCAACCTGTCCCTGCACCTCTCTGCTCTCACTGTTTGTTAGAAAGGTTTTCCTATCATTACCCTGAACTCTTTCAGCTATAATTTAAGCCCCTTATCTCCCTGTGAACACTCAGAACAAATTACTCACCTCTTTGCAGCACCCTCTGATGTATTTGAAAACTGCTCTCTCTCCTTCTCCTTAGGCTAATGCCAGTGCTTCCAGTGTTTACCCTGGTCGTGCTTCTGATGTCCAGGAGTCTTGGTG
>JAWWLV010000018.1:10184169-10284596 GCA_035041135.1 Platyrinchus mystaceus
TGGTGAACCAGGTGGTGAGGACACTTGATAGAGGTGCAATTTTCCACACCAACCAGAAAATTGCAGCCGCACATTTTCCACAGAGCAGGCTTGTTGGCTGTCTAGCAAATGAAGTGGGCTTCAGAAAACAGGTGGGTTCAGTGGTTTCTGAGTGGCTTTTCAAGGACATTTTTCAGCCTGGGAGGTAGAGAGAACTGTTGAACACCTGAGATCAGCCCCAGCTGAGCCTCGTTTACAAAAGAAACCACTAAGCAGGGGAAATCACTGTCCAGTGACACTGATCCTCAGATGGCCTCTCACGATTAAAATTGCTGCTGTTAAACACCCAAAAGCTGTATGGTTTGTTGGAGAAATTGCAACTCACTCTCTGCATACTTTAAACTGCTGCATTTAATGTCCTAGCACTGTAGTTAAGAATTCAATAATAGAAATAAACCCCTGAAAGGCTCTGTGCTGCCGTTTGGCAGGAGGTACCAGCCACAGGAAAGCAGCTGAGCCTCTGCACCCTTTTCTCAGCTTTAAATAACTGCACTGCTGAAGGGCACGGCCTGGGAGAGGGCAGCTCTCATCCCCAGCACCAGCCCCCTCTGCCCTCCCACTGGCCAAGACCCCTTTTGCCCCAGGTATCCCTGGGGAAGAGATCTCTGCTCTCGAAGCACCGGATTTTGTCCTCAGTTCCAGTCTATGGAAAGTGCTCAGCATTTGGGGTGCTGAAGTCTGAATGTGCAGTAAATTCTCCCCTGCTCCCCCATGCCCAATCCAGCTCAGGGGAGCAGGTGTGGGGGCACTGCCCATTGTGCCCAGCTCCCCTCCACAGACATCGCCTCAGAAAAGATGAGTAAGAACTGACCTGTGCTGCTGCTGCTGCTCTTGTCTGTTTGGTTTGATGGCAGTGGGCAAAAGAAACGTTGGTTTTATTCTGACATTCAAGCAGCAGTAGGTGCTTAAATGGTAAAAAATGAACCCCCAGCTGCTGCTTCTCGGAAACTGTTGCATACGTATTTACTGTGCTGATCAAACAGATCTGCTGCTCTGTATTAAACAGGGAATTAAAGCACTGTATTTGCGATTTTGTTACCAAATTACAATTCATAAATATTTGGGAAAATAAGAGCATTTACATACACCATTAGTGACAGTGCAGTTGCTATCAAAAACTAGAGTACCATGGTATAAGTAATGCTTATTTCATAGCAGTATCCTAAATTGATAGCACACTGAATCCACTTCTTCTGTCAAGATATATTTTTATTAAGGGTCAGTATAAACTTCAAAAAAAACCTCGAATAATTTTTGTCACTATCTACCCAAAATAGAACAGTCTCTACATTGAATGTAGCTGAATTTTTAAACAGTCAGCTTCCAGGCACAACACAAATACCTGCCATTTATAAGGCCATCAGGTAATTTAAATTCATGAGAGTAGCTATAAACATGTATTGATGTTCTCAGTGGAGAAATACAGCTCTGCATTACAGGACTAGATCCTGGAAAATATTGTCTACAATATTTTGGCTCTTTCTTTCATTGTAAATGTAGATGTATGAAAAACATTTAGCATTCTAAAAGTTCTCTGTACTTAATCTTTTGGCTAGGGAGTAAACTTTTCAGTAATTACTGCAGTAGTGCTTATTTCAAACTTAATATTAATTTTCCCAATCAGAATTATCAAGTGCATTCATAAGTGTACATTTTCTAACATAATGATAAATGAAGCATCCACGTAGTTATTTGAGAGTGAGCAGTATTAGAAAAGCAAAATGTTAAAGCATTTTCTGGACAATGGAGGTAGGAGTGAAAGATTCCAGATTATGCTAAATTTTCTGGTCTGCCTCTGTCACCACAGATTTGGTTCTATTTTTATCTGACAAAAAAGATTTTCAGTTATTTTTTTCACTCCTTAAACTTTGCTGTGATAGCATTACCTACTGTGTAGTAACAATCTAAGTAGTGTATGTTTCAATCCAGCATTTTAACTGTCTTCAGATGTGGTGAAAGCATGACATGGTTCAGCCAGAAATACCTATTAACGCAAGCATAATTTGGAGTATGATTTCTTACGCAAAAATAATAATCTGTAGCTTCTACATAGAAAATCAACAGGATTATTTTACTTTACAGGATATTTTGGACTATCACACACACACACACAATCACACTTCCTTCATTTTGAAAGGGACAGTCTTCCACAATGTGCAAAATGAGGCAGACAGTTCCATTCAGTAAGTCTGTTATGCTGAAGTGGTTAGCTGTCCCATTCTCCATTATTCTGATCGTTGTCCTCCTCTTCTTCAGAATCAGCAGACACTTTCTTAATTCTCTGCATGGCTGCCTTAATGCTTCTCTCTAGGTCATTAGGGGGTCCTTTACTGACATCTTTCTCAGTATCTCGATTCACTTTCCGCAGTTTAACTCCTTGCCTGATTGCAGAGAGGATGTTGTCTTTCACAGATGCAAAGGGGTTTGGCTGTTCCACTTTGCGAAGATGAACTTCACTGCGTTTTAGAGAAGCCAAAACTTCATCCATGGAACCTGCAACAGATAAATCTATTGTTACCAGAAGAAAGAACAAGACAACCACACTTAGAGGTATAAAGCCCTACCCAAGTGCTCAGGGCTCTCTAATCTTTACTAAAGACAGGAAAAAGAATGGTCTCTTCTGGAACAGACTCTTTCAACCTTCTGCAACAGCAGGCTCTGGAACTACTTTTGAAAAGCAGTTAAAGCTTTTATATCTTGAATTGAGAATCCAACACCTCTTCAACACTTTACAAGGCGGTGCTCTAAGGAAGAAATTATACACAAAGGATGATGCTCTTTTTCATTACAACTTTATGGGCTTTCAAAAAAATTTCACTGAATGAAAAAATCTCCTGCATTCTCTATTATAAACAAGCTACCATCCCTCCTAGCTTGCTCAGAAGCCTGCTGAGACCATCAATTGCACTTTTGCTCAGCCAAGGGAAAAATGAAAGGATTTGAGTAGAAGGGCTTGAAAGTGCACCACTGAAATCAGTGGGAGGCAGCTCAGGCCTTATGCAGGCAGCTCTTTTCTGTATGGACTTAAAAAACAATTCCCATTTTACAACATGATTTAAATCTCAGGTGTATGTTTCTGAACTTCAGACCACGAAGGGCACCATACTGAGAAAGCTTCCACTAGTCCTCCTGACACACACTAATTTGTGTTTTACTCCTTCTGTTGGATTCTTTGCTGCTTGCTGCAGACTGTCAGACAGGGAGGCCGTGTCCCTGGACAGCAGTTGACTCCTACAGCAATAGGTCCAGACCATCTGTGCCTCACAGCCAGAAGTATTTCTGCCATGCGCAGTGCACACAAGGTTACGTGATTAACATCAAGCACTTGAAAAGTAACATTTTGCTAAATCCTGTGGTACCTTCAGAGACTGAGAAGGATCAAGCAAAGATCTACCAGGTCATCTTACAAAGCCTACAAGAAAGCCTTAAGTCTATTAATAACATGGGCTGCCTGGTAAAATACTAGTCAGGCTTATAAATCGTAAACCTCTCCTGGCTCTTTACATACAAAGACATGAGTAGTCCATAACAAAACCAAACATGTTTATGAAGCTGTTTCAGTAAGTTCCTGTGGCACTAATTTAGCAATTACTATTACAGCTATTAACATGATGGTTTTCTTCAAGAAATAGGTGTAAACAACCAATCAGATCCCTCCAGTAAACAAAAGTAATTTTTCTTATTCAAAAATAATGACAATACATCAATGTTAGGCTATGAATGGCAGCAATATTAGCTATCAGCAAGGCCATTCCAACAGCAATCAGACTACTCTGGTGTACAACTCCTGCTGCTAATCAAAGCTTCTTAAGAGTATCCGTGGTAGAGTTATCCTATGGACATCCCAGACTGAAGTCTGCATTGGATGCACAGTAGTTTGTTGTAGGAACTCAACTGCGTCTCAGCCTGTCAGCTGCTTGTACTTCCCCACAGCTTGGAAGAACTGAAAATGCTGAACTTTCCTTGGTATTTCTGCCTGTGGTTTGCCTCTTAACTGAGAGGATACAAAGGCTGCTTAGATGTATTGTGAAGAGTCTGAAAGGGAAAGGAACGTACCATGTTTAAACACATTCTTCATTCTACCATAAGCTCCACTGTGAAAAACGACAGAAAAAATTGCTGCCTTCCAACTTAGATCAATCTCCCTGACACAGTCAAAATATCCGCTTGCTTCAGAGATAAAAATAAGCCTGTTAGCAGGATGTAACCGGCGCAGCCTTGGGAGGCTGCTGAGCTCTATTCTCATTCAAACTACTGTTTCAATTGCCGAGTTTAGCCTTCAATTACACCTGCACGATCTTGCTAACAAAGCAAAGGTTCAACAGAGCAGAATTTCTCCCCTAGGAATGTATGCCAAAGCTATTCACCTGCCTTTCAAATCCTGGTTGAATCCTCCATGAATTCTTTTAGGAAACCTTTATTTAGAAACCAAGCAAATTGTAAGTGGACACAGGCTGTGCACACCTTAGAAATGCAAGCAGCCTGACTGCTAGATCTGTAGTACATAAATCATAAACACTAAAGTGCAGCCCTAGTACAACTACAAATTTACCCACAGTGGTCTTCACACTGGACAGGTGATTAAACCTCAATCAAAAAAACACATTCAGTCAAAAGTTCCAAAATTGCGGCAAGAACAACCCCAGCAATAAAACTTGCTTCTCACCAAACGAAAAGAATAAACCTCCTTTCCTTGGAATTTCTTCTGACACCTTCCTACCTACTGCAGCTGTGGGATTTTCAGTCTCATAAGAAATGCAGGGCCTGAATTAAGATCTCTACACAACTATTAGTGCTGTGATTAAGCATGGTTTAAATTAATTTGTAAGGCCATACTTAACAAGTATGCAGAGATTCAAGTTCAACTGTCCTAAAAGATTGACCTGTCCCCTTTTACAGCACTCCACAAAAAATGCCAAGTCACACACCCCAAGTCCAAGCATCAGGACCCTGTGAGGTGACATAGTTACTCATTTAACATCCTGAATTATGGTCAGTATTATTGTAAGTGGTTTCTCAGACCAAGCTTTCCAAGCTTTTTCATTCTCTCAATCAAAACTACACACTATTCCTGTCCAGAACCAGAGGGAGGGGGCACACAAAAATACAGGAAATGAAGAAAAAAGCACCATCTGATGTGAGCCTACTTACCTATGCAATTATTTATAGACGTCCTGGGTGAGTCATCCTGCTTGTGTAGTGCAGGGCTTTCTGAGGGGCTATAGGAGCTGAGGGGCAGTGGTTTATCCTCTGTTGCTGGTGGTGTCTTTAACTGGAGAGGTAGAGGGGGAGGTGGGGGAGGAGGGGGCAAGAGAGGAGGGGGTGGAGGAGGAGGAGGTGGTGGTGGTGGTGAGGATGGAGAGACCAACAGTTCCTCGCTGTGCTTTTGTTGCTCTGTGTCACCACCAGTAAGCTCTGTGTCACCATCAGCAAGCTCCGTGTCACCGTCAGTAACAAAAATCTGGACAGGAATGTCTGCTGGGGTGTTCTGACACAAAGCTTTTGGTTCTTTGGCTTCGATCAGCAGTATGCTCTGTGGCTGCTCTGGAGCTGCCCTTGCTCTTGGTGAGGGTGCAGGGGACAGTACTGCTGGGGCTGCCCTTGCTCTGGATGAAGGTGGAGGGGACAGGACTACAGCCTGCTGAGTGATGCTCCGTGGCAACTTGGGACTGAGAGGCTGGGGACGAGACGTTTTCAGAACAACATGAGCTGGACACCTCTGAAAAACAAATCAGAAGGCAGGAGGTCACATCTCCATTGGACTGGCCAAAACATCAGTCCCAAAGAGGTAAAAAGCCAGACCTGTCCCACTCACACATTCAAGCAGAAAACTCAACCTTGAATAAATTTAAATGAATATCGAAGTATTTCTTTCAAAGCCATTTTCTCACCTGTATTCTTTGCAACAGGTTCCACACCTGGAAACTATATTCTTAGTGGATTTAATCCTCTTGACTCATAACACATAATCCTATTTAGGCTATCCAAAACGTTGTCTCTGATTTGGACTGTGCTCACACATGAGCTATGACTAATTTCTGACGTTGTGTTTTCACACGATTTAGGACTACTGGAGTTCACAGTACTTGCCTCCCTGAATGCTTTCAGCCTCTCCAGTGTTTTCTGACGTTCCTGGCTTATCCAAGCCTTTTTCTTTTTCTCCTCCTCTTTTTGCTTGTCTCTCTTCTGCATTAAAACACAAGTAAGTGAGCCTTAGTGTATGAAAACAAGCAGCTGGCAGATTCTTCAAGGCTGCAATTCAGTACTCACTATCTGTATGTTGTGATGCTGCTCGAAGCGTTTTTTGCTCTCTTCTGCCTGTTGCAGTCTCTGCCGGTGGCTTGCTTCACACTGATCCTGGGAGAAGAGCAAAATTCAGGCAACCCTCAGTCAGTTCACATTTACTGTTCACCATCTGTGCCATTAACTCCTGTGCACAGACCACTAAATAGCAACCATGGTTGCTATTTAGCAGTGCCAAGAAAGATGGCTAAGCTCAACTAGTGTCAGATGTGAGACCCTGATGGTGAAGTCTGTGGGAGTCCTTCATGGCTAAAGCCAATGGGACCTTTTGTTCTCCTAATTAGTCATATTTTTATTCATGCTACAGAGAAAATACACCCAGACCTAAATCGACCACTCTTGTCTAATACTTTTGTTAAAAAAAATAAGAGAAGAAATGGGGGAAAAAAAAGAAAAAGAAGAAACAAGCTCTGAAGAAATGTCACCCAAGTACCAGCTGGAGGGAAGGGATACAAAGATATGAGAGAAGGCAAGAAGGAAGCTAGCAGGGCATTACAAAAATACAAGGCTTCTTTCCCCCTGTCCCTTATTTGCCATAGTTCCCAAGTAAAAATCCAGGGAAACAAAGGTATGGGAAAGCACAATGAATGCCTAGCAGGGGTATTTTCTGTTAGTAACAAGTGCCACAGAAAAGCTGCAGGCTTCAATATTTTCTCTGGGAGTCACTATTTGTCTCTGTACAGGGGGGGATTACCCACATGGCTGGACAAGCATTTGCAAATCATCTGGCATTTGGCTTTAGTGTTATATAACCCATAGACAGCAATTAAGTAAATGAAAACAGAAGCAAAAGAAGTGTCTGCCAAGGAAGCAGTTGCAAGCAAGAGACAATGATGGCTCACAAAACATTTCCAATGTCATTCCCATTTTGTCCAGGCTAGTGAGGGGTAAAAGGTCAGACAGACTGGAGCCTAATCTCTGCTCTTTGCTCCAGCAGGACTGCAGGTGTAAGGTAAGCTCAGCCTACTGGGCAGGTTCATGAGAGTCAATTTGTGTCTTCCAAGTTCTGTTCTGAATAGGAAACAAAGGAAAAACTGCCTTTTGCACAGAACTGAGAGGCTGGAGAGAGAATTGCAGCAGTTAAGTTTTCCCCTTCCCCCTGTTCAGAGGTGAAGTATCAATGTGTGGGTTGTTCTACCACTGCAGCTTCCTTCATGGAAGGCCAGGCTTCCTCCTATACTGCACCTATTTTGAAAAGGCTGCTAGAGCAAAGCTTCAGCTGGCCTCAACAGGGTTCTGGTAAGGCTTAGCTGATGGGGGAACACCTGGGTCTCCCAGGTAAGTCTGTGTTCTCTTACTAAGCCACACACACTTGCACCACACCACGGATAATAAAGCTGGCTTAGAATCACACTGCCCCTCTTTCTATTTGTGGGCCTTGGCACTGAGTCTGAATCACCTTGTATGCTCCACCCAAGGCTTCCCTAGCTGTTTCCTGTCCATCCCTCGTGAATCAAGATATCAGCTAAAGAAAATGCACATCTCCAGGACTGCATTTACTTTTTTGTTCCTGAGGTAGGCTCTCCTCGCACAGACAGTCCCACGCTTTGTCTCCAACTGCTTAGTCTTCTGCCTCAGCATCGTCATTTCTGACAAGTTAGCGTAATGTTGTCCCATTGTCTGTTCAATGACCTTGAGCTCCTCAGGATTTTCACATGTATCATAGTAAACAACTTCATCCTGTTTCTCTAAAAAGGCATTTGGCATTTTTTAAAAAACCAAAAATTGCCACAGTTATTTAAACATTTAAAGAGCTAATGACATTTCAAAAGCCACTGAAGGCAGTGAGTTAGTTATGAGGAAGTGTAACGCTCCAGAGCCGAGCTTGGTCCTTCACAGTCTTATGCAAACATGTCATGTTACTCACAGGGGTGCTTTGCAGGATCAAATTTATGCTGTTAGCATTTGTTATTGAGCTTCCTCTTTCAAATGTCTCTCTGTGTTTTAACTCCTACCTTCACCAAATGGAGTTTTCCTGGAAAACCGAGGACTGTTCTGATCAACACTGGGTGTCTTATTTTACTATTTACCACGTTTTAATTACGCAACAAGCAGCAGCAATGTTTACTTCACAGTGTACATGGTAACAGAATTCATAAGCACAAATAAGAACACAACTGGTGCCTAATGTGCTCATAAATGTGTCATGAAGAGACACTTAAACTGGAATATAGCAGTATTCAGGTACCATTCTAACCAAATCACCTCTTTTTGTCATTATAGGATGTATTTTGTAATTTTTACATGTTATATTGGACTAGATTATGATGAATTACAGGACCTATTTCAGCAGGTTCATGATAACTACAGTTTCTATGCATAAATCTTGTAACTATAAGAGCAGTTAAGCACTGTCAATATAAGTTATTCCACATGCTAAAGCAGTGCATGCACATATCACAGCTGCTGGCAGGATGAGCAAGCACTGTGGCTTTTTTTTAAACTTGTGTTATCAAATTAGTGTCTAATTAGTTAGAAGACAAAATATCAGATGGTGCCATGGCATGAATGTTTTCCAAAGATGCTTTCTATTATCAAGACCCAAGCAGTGATATGCTTTTTTAAAAGTGAAAACAGAGCAGGCTATATTGCTCCTGTGTTGTGAATATGTGCTTAAATAATTGTTTATTCTCACCTTTTATCTGCCTCTTTATAGTGTCCAACTGTACAATAAGCAGCATCTCTTCATGTTTCAATACTTCAAGCTGTACATTATATAACTCCAGCTGCGTTTCATAATACTGTATTTCCAGCTCCTCCACTACACTTAAGTTCTCTTCTTGTTCACCAAGACTCTCCATCTGTGTAGCCCCAAACAAAAAATAAAATAACAAAATATGCACACATGAAACATGCCTGGATGCACAAGTACCTGAAAGAGCCTGGCCTAACTGGCAGCTGCTTAGATGCTTTGGTGTGGAAACAACAGAGCATTAGAAATGGCTTGGAGCAGAAACTCAGAGCAGCAGAGAGCCTTATTAACCTAAAGTGTAAGTTTACCTCCAGTCTACCAGGAAACACTTCATTATAAACCACACAAATGATACTACTCCTGAAAACAATCACACATGGTGCAGTATACTACTCCTGGAAAATAAATATCAGGTACTCCTAGTGGTAGTTAGAGAGCAAATCAAGAAGATCAGAAGATTAATATTAAATATCTTCATTTTTCAGTGTCCTCTGAAAATCATATCTGGGTTTATCTCCCTAAAACTAACAATTTCAAAGGTTAATATCACAAATGCTAACATGACACTTGAAGTGTAAAAGCATGTATCTTAAGCTTTGTGAAGTGTCCTCAAAAATGCAGGAGCAATTAAAAAGACCATTAAGACAGGCATTTTTCCACAACTTAAAACCATGCTGAAAACTTGAACTGTTTCATAGACAAAGTGGTCCCATGACCACTTTGGTAGGTTTTGATGAGCCCTTCACAAAACAGTGACAGAAAAGGAGGCTTTGCAGGGTCTTACAAGTTTCTGAATGCCAGTTCTCTTCTGTTTCAGGCACAACTCTCTTGCCCTCAGATGTTGAAGGGTTTCTTTTGCTAACATACATTTCAGGTTTTCTAGTCGTGGCAAAGCTGATGCCCAGGTGGTTTTACCAAATCTTTCCTCATCTTGTTCCATCTGTTTGTGCATTGCTGTGGATTAAAACATTGCAGTAAGCGAGAAATGCAGTGTACTAATAGCCCTTGTGTGTTTCTGCTGTACTAAAAATGCTGATCTTATTAAACAATTTCAGAAGCTTCTTTGGAAATTACAGGATTAAAAGGCTGAATTTCTGATCTTATATATGTCAGTAAAACACTTCATTGTACCATGGAAACATGCCTTACCAGTTGCACAGAAACCTATTCAGCTCACATGCTGAAATACTGGAGGCTTGCATATTAAGTGTTAAAAGCATCCAAGGGTTTTGTGCAGAGCTTTGCAGCCATAGGTTTCAGACTTTGATAATATTTATGTGCAAGACAAATGCAAGTTGTAAACCAAATTAGTTAAAAGATATAAATCTTAAGTGAATAAAAGGCTTCTTTCTTAAGCTGGACACTCATCCAAATTTCAGGTTCTGCAGATTCATAAGAAGAGCTCTCAGTCCCCTAAGTCAAGTATTTACAAAACCTTTTGTGTAAATAATTTCAATTACCTGCCAGAGCCTTTACAGTTTCTTTGAAGTAGTTCACAGTGATATCCTGAATGGAGCACACAGCACTCTCAGCTCGCTTAGTCCATTCTTCAGCATCTTTCTGCAAAGCTGCCACTCTTCTAGGCCCCAGGTTATCATACTGCAAAGACTTCTGCAAGGACACAAATTTCCCAGTTACCATCTGGTTTCCACAGAGGTGCAGCTGCACGATAATATACTTGGAGACATTTCAAGCAAGGCAGAGCATGGTGGGAAACATGAGCTTCCCCTCACCTGTCACAATGTGAATCACTACTCATGCCTTGTATTGCCTTATTTCTCATTCTCTAGGCTAACTCAGAACCTTTACTTCCCAATCTTGACCTCAGATTTATTTCTTAAAATATTTTTAAACTATCATCTTAAAAATCACGTCCAACATGAATGTTTTTAGTTGTTACTAAAAGTAACTCAAACCCACTCTTCTGTGTGCAGTGTTGCCTTCTATTTTTCCCCACGTGTTGACAGCACATTGCACCATCAGGTTCTCCAGTTTGGCAGTTCTTTCACACAGGAACAGGGATACAGAAAAGAAACACAAGAGAGTATTTTCAAGTACACAAAGTGTACATGGGTAGAAGACTAGTATTCCAATACTTTTTTAAAACAACTATGTTTCAAATGAGCCTAAATATCCCTTAGAGGTTTTTTTTTAATACAGAAACATACTTTGGTTCATTTGTTCCAATTTTCACCTTAATTTTCAGAACAGGACACTGGATATTTCACGGTTACAGATTTAGACCTTCAGTATCCAAGCACCTTAGTCTAAACTTAAAACTGTTCTGCTCTTTTTGAGAACACCAACAGCTCACTTTAATTTTAGCACACTATTTCAGGAAAAATCAGAATGATAAATGGCCGCCATTTCCAGGGGCATCATAACTTTCAGCATATGCTTCCAGTTTAAGATGCACATAAAACTAACAGTGACAACTGACATGTTCTTAATCTGTACTTGTAGTAGGTTGTAGCAGCAATAGAAAACTTCTTTGACTGGAAAGGTCTCCTCTGTCTTCTGGTCTACCAGAGCAACTGAATTAACCAGGTGCATCAGCATTGTTGGGGAAGGACATTCTCAAAGTCATAAACTAATCTCACTGAAGGTTGCAAAACAAAGGCTACTTAGATCTCTGTAAATTCAGCCTCCCAGAGGGTAAACCCCAGGGAGGTGGAGCTTGGGAATATTTTCCTTTTAAGTGGGACACTGGTGGGAAGACAGCTGCAGTTCTAGTCAAGCCATTACCAGGGGCTCAGAGATCTCTGAACAGCTCAGCCCTATCTCTGAATTTCTCAGTCATGTTTGATGGCTTGGCAGGGGCGAAAAAAAGTAGGTACAGACATTTGAGTTTAAACTGCTCCTAGGGCAGCTGGTGCCCTCCTATACAGGTTGGCCTTTCACTCTGTAAAGGCAGACTTACCAGGATTTCCAGTTTGTACAGCGTCGCCAGCTCTCGCATATCTCTGAAGGGCTGCAGTAAATACTGGTAGAATTGTGTCGCCATGGTGACCAAATCCTGATAAGCTTCATCTTCTTCTTCATAAACCTTCATCAAAGCCACCATTGTGTCAGCACTTTTATGCTGCTGCAGAACCTAGTGGGATGAAAGGTAAATCAAATACAGCTGCTTTGCATTCGTGTGTGCTGGATGCTGAGGGGCTGCTGGGGGAACGACCTGTAGTTCCACAGCCAAGACTTCCCACTGCACAGGAGGTGCATGCCAGGCATTCTGCAGCCATCCCAGCTGAAAATATCTTTGGCACCACACTGTTAAAGGCACTAATTGCTGCATACTGCATTATTAGACTGCAAGGAACATCATGCCTAGGGCTTCCACCACAGAAATTCTAATAACTCTGTGCAGATGACTTTGTTGCTGCTTTTTATAAACATAACTGGGAACCTTGGGAAATCAGTGTACTGGAAGGACAAGCAAGGCATTCTTAAACTAGCTCTTGCATTGCTTCCACAATTACTAAATGCCTGCTAATGAATTTCTGAATCCTGAATTTCTGACCTCAGGCACAGGAAAATCATAGTGACATTTAAAAATACAAATTCAGAAATATATTTCTACACCAGAAAACCCTGCAGTTAAATTCCTTTAACTGTTTTACAATTTATAATAGTTTATTCTAACCTCAGTTCTAATGATATTACACTTTCTAATTCATAATTCTTCCATGGAACTGCTGCCTTCCTGATACACTAGATCCTATTTAAAGTCTTTACTTGCTTCTATGACAAAATACAGAGTTGGGGACTTCCCTTCAATTGCCTTTGTTTACTGGCAACAATCAAAGCTTCAAAGATTTTTTTCTTTGACAGCAGCTGGCAGAGACTATGGCATGCTCCATGTGCCAGGATAGAGTGAGCTGGCTGAGAGAACACAGTGAAGTTCCACTGAGAAACACAGACCTTCCTGGAAGGACAGTGTGTGCTCTGCAGCTCCATGAAGAGGGAAGAGGATGGGAGGGGGGTGTGCTACAACGAGGAAAAGCATTAAAAAACTAAGCTCGTGTTGCAACTGAAAACCACTGAAACTAAACCATCACCTTTGCTCTTGCCAGCTGAGTCTGGGTTAAGACAGCAGGAGCAGAATTCCCATGTGTGGATGCATTTTCTCAGGGGAAATCTGTGGAAGTCAGCTCAAGGGCATTTCCCGCCCATCCTGCTTGCAGGCCTGGCACAGGGGAACAAGAGGATCTGAACTGCAATGTTACTGATAGTCCCAGATGTTTAGCAGCCTCTTAGGGCTCCCCAGGAGCTTGTGGTAGCTCAGACACACTCCTAGGGCCCACCTGCAGCAATTCCAGAGGCTGCTTTTGCCCCATTACTAAAATCTAATACAAACTTAACAGTTCACTTTGTGGTTCCCATACTAAAAGCAAGTAGTGAGCGTCATGCTGCTCCTAGAGGATGTTTAGAGTGAGTACAATGGACGTGTTAATCAGATTTTAAAGTCAACTCATGAGCCAATTATTCATTTACAAGGGCTTGGGCTTTTTTTGTTTGGGTGTTTTTGGGTTTTTTTTTGAAGGGGTGGTGTAGCATGTCTATCATTTGGCCTGTTTTAAGGTAAAATCCCTGCTTTAACACAGTCTCATACTCTTTTCATAGAATTCCAGTTCACCATCAGCCCAGCTGACTTCTTTGATTATTGTAACAGTAATGTTGTTTTTTCCCTTGAACACACAACACAAGAAGTATTTACACAATACTACTCTCCTCCATCCTGTACCAGTACCTTTTACATTCTCAAAAATTAATTTCCTGGCCCACAGGATGAAGTATTTGAGAAGGACATGGACACAGAGGGGAGAAGGATGCTCTGGTACCCAAGGCCAGGTTAGTGGCTACTTCTTGAATCTTGCATAACTTGGTCTAGAATGAAATATAATGAACTTATGTCCCTGTTAGGCCTGCAAGTACAACACCGCTCTATAGCATCTTTAGCCATATCTAAAACGTAGCTGGAAATAGTAAAATAACTGGCACCAAGTTGTACTTGATTCCCAAGCCCCAAACTGCCACACAGCTGTACATATTTGTGCTGCTTGCAAAAGAGTGTGGTGGCTGGAATGTGTTTGTAGGTGGGCTGTGAACTGTTAGAGTCAGTGACAGACACTGACTTTTGTATACAACACAGTACATGTTCATGTAAACTAAAGTTGCCTGTTTAAAAAGTATCTTTCTGAAACAGGAATGTTGTTACAGCTGTTAAACACTGCAATAGGAAACAGAAGGCTAAAGTCAACTGTCTTCCCTCCAAAGCATGATCGCTTTTATAAAATACCTTTCAGCTTATTTTGCCAGAAAACAGACTGCAAACAGGTACTGCAAGGAAACTGTAGCAGCAACACACTGGTGAGCTTGAACTTATCTGTAACTCGTGTTTTAACATTCTGCAACTGTGTTACCAGACACCATCCTTTGAATTCATGCTTACAATGAGAGGAAAAAAAATCCAGGAATACATCTATAACAAGAAGAAACTTAAGGTACTAAAGGAAGAAAGGGCTAACATAATCATTATTTCATCAATCATTAGGGCAGAATTTGATATTTTAGAAAAAAGAACACAATTTCTCTGACTACAAAACAGGTATTTGGCATAGGACTAGGGCAAGGTTTGGTTTTAATAAATAAACCTGACTTAAAAAATTAGCACATGACTGTACTCTCCTCTTCGGTTACTGTTCACCCATTGCACAACACTGCTGGGTGTTTTTAGCAATGTGTTTTTGTAGGAGTGCTTACAGCTTAAGTAAACGCCCCAGCGTTCTTACATTGACTGCCCACCTAGAGCTGACTTATTCCCCACCTAATAAAGCTGCACTTACAAAACTGACGACACTTTGTACTTGGGAAAGTTGACTTGGTGGCTCCCAGACAAATAAAGTGTTTGTGTAAGCACAAATCTAGACACTGGACAACACTACGAGCAAGATGATATCAGCGGCTCGGTCGCCCTTGCTCACATGAGTCTTGCAAAAGTGTGTGCCCCGAGCGACTGAAGCTGCCGCAGCAGCGGCTGCCACGCTCACCGTGCACCTCCCAGGCGAGCGAGGGAGAGCTGCAGCACCAAACAGCGGACGTGCTCCTACAGCGTGGGGACCTGCAGAGAGCACAGGGGGGGCCCGGCAGCATCCTCACCCGGCACCCCTGGGGGACAGCCCCGCACCCCGGCCCCTCCGCCCCCGCCCGGCCCCGGGGCCCGTACCCGCCGCAGGGCCTCCTTGGCCCGGGCCAGGTGGCCGCGCAGGGCCCTCCCGCGCAGCTCCTGGAGGCTCTCGAAGTACTCATCGTCGCAGCGGCGGTCGGCGGCGAACAGCGCGTCCAGCACCACGCGGCCGCCGCAAAGCTCCAGGGCCCAGCCCAGGTAGAGCTCCAGCGCCCGGCACAGCTCCTGCAGCTCGGCCTCGCCCGGCGCGGCGCCGCCGGGGAACAGCACGGCCCAGAGCCCGCCCGCGGCCGCGCCGGGCAGCGCGGGGGGCAGCGCGGGGAAGGCGGGCTCGAGGCGCGGGCACAGGGCCGACAGCTGCCGGTGGACGCCGCGCAGGGCCGGCGCCGAGAACAGCCCGGCCCAGCTCTGCGGGGCCTGCGCCGCCGCCTCCGCCCGCCCGTGGCAGGTCACGGCGAACGCGCCCTCCGAGCCGTTCCAGCCCACGAGGAAGCGGAGGCGCGGCGGCGGCTGGGGCTCGGCGAAGGCGGTGTCGCGCACGGCCACCCACCCCTCGAGGCTGTCGGGCTGCGGCTCCATCGCGACAGCGGCGACAGCGGCGGCAGCGCCCGCGCGGCCCGGAGCGAAACAGAAACCGGCCGCGGGCGGGGCGGGGCCGCGCGCGCGTCAGCGGCGGCTCGCGCGCCCATTGGCGGACAGGGCCGGGGGCGGGGCCTGAGCCTGAGGGGCGGGGCCGGGGCGGCCCCACAGCGGGCGTGGAAAGTAGATAGGAAAAGAGGCGGGAGGGGCGGCTCCGGGAAAGGTCGTTCTTCGTAGAATCGCGGAATGGTTTCGGTTGGAAGGGGAGCTTGCAGATCGCCTCGTTCTAACCCCCGTGCCGTGGGCAGCCTTCAGCTAGATCAGGTGGCTCAGAGCCCCATCCAACCTGGCCTTGAACACCTCGAGGGATGGGGTATTCAATACTTCACTGGGCACCCTGTGCCAGTGCCTCACAACCCCCACCCTCAGTAAAGAAACTCTTCCTAGTATCTGATCAAAGCCTACTCTCCTTCAGTTTGAAGCCATTCCCCCTTGTCTTCTGTGATTCTGTTAGGACAAGAGGGCACAGTCTTAAGCTGTGCCAGAGGAGGTTTAGCTGAGACATTAGAAGTTCTTTACAGAGCGAGTACTTGGACACTGGAATGGGCTGCCCAGGGAGGTGGTAGAGTCACCATCCCTGGAGGTATTTAAGAAGAGACTGGATGTGGCACTTAGTGCCATGGTTCAGTTGACAGGGTCATAGGTTGGACTCAATGAACTCAGAGGTCTTTTCCAACCTGACTGATTTCGTGATTCTTGTCCTGTCACTATATGGTCTTGTAAATAGTCTTGCCCTATCGTTCCTGTAAGTTCTCCCTTCAGGTACTAGAAGGGAAAATTTCTGTGAAATAAGCAGCTATTTTCTGCGAGGAGTGGCAGGCAGGGAGCAGGGGACACACAGTCCTTTGGGAAGGAGCAGCATCCCCCAGTTTGTGCCGCTGCCTGAGGGAGAGTCCCGGCTGCGGGTGGTTCTCCTCCTGCCCATGATTCCTGTGGTCACTGAGAAACTCCATGAGTCCTTGCCATGTCTGAACACAGGTGAAATCCCATGCTCCTTCCCCACAATGCCCTGTGCCCATTTGTCTCACTCACCAAGAGGTTGCCACACTGTATAAATACCCCCCAAACACTGTCTTGGGCTGCTGAGGAGAGCGGAGTGTTTATATGTTGCCTCTCCCTTATTCAGGCCCTGTGTGCAAGCCTGAATGCAATTCATGGTGCACAGAATGTTATGTTCCAGTCTTTGGCAGTGAAGCTGACACTGCTAATTTTCAGTAAATTAAGGCCTGCAAGATAGTGTAGTGTAATACAAAGCAAAAAACAAGTTCTCATTTAAAAATTAATAAAATGTCAGACAGTATAAATGTTAACTTTTCAGCAGAGGCTGCATCATTTATATGAAAACATCTCTCCTCTGATCTTACAGATGATAGAGGCGCTGTTAGTGGTAATGAGATCGTGCCTACACGGGCAATTAACTTGTGATTCCTTATCAAACAGCAAACAATGCCACTGCTAGGAATGTGAGAAAATGACACCAAGTTTAATTGGAAAAGGAGGAAAAAGCAGAGCTGTGACAAGATTCAATAGACGTTTCCCCTTGTGCTGTCTCCTGAGCCCAAGACATATATAATGCAACGTTCTCAAACGTGCTTAAAGACTTCCTGCCAGCAAGGCTGGCTCAGTAGTGTGTTCACAAGCAGCAGACTGGGTGTGGGTTTGAGCCGATACACAAAGCTTGTGCTACAGCAATCAGTAATCAGTGGTAATACACGGCCTGTTTTTTTTATCATGTGGACCTCTACTCAATGCAGATTGGAGGGACATGTTCCCATGAAAACCCACTGGCCACTTTCTTCACTATAATTAGCTTTCCAGAGGTCTGGAAAACACATACAGGGCAGGGATGTATGCATATGTATAATAAGCATATGCAACAGTGTGATTTCTATTCTTTTTTCTGAATTTTAATTTTTTTTTCTAGTATATGATCATGATTCCAACTCAACTCCATAGTAAAGCTTCTGCTAATTTAATAGAGAGGACTTTGCCAGTAAGTGTTTGCAGAGAACAGAACAGATACTTCCATGTAGTGGTGCAGCAATGCTGTAAGCATGTGTCCAGCCACGTGAGTTAGTTTGTGCTGGATGCAGGTTTTGTGTATCCCACACATGATAGTCTGCCTAACACCCCAGCCTTGGAAATCACACCCAGAGGCAATGACTGCACTCTGCAGGGTTTATTAATACCACCTCCGAAAGTGAGAGGGTGCTCTGGCTTTAGTGAGGGCTCTCTATAACTGTTCTAAGTACTCCAGATCCAGGAATCAACCTTCAGAGCCTTTTCTCGGTGTATGACATTCATCCTGGTGACACTCAAGTAGCACGCTGCTGAAGGACAGCTGGGGCACATCTATATTTGTGCCATTGCTCATTGCTGGCATGTCCCTATCGGAGCAAAGAGGCAGGCTAGGGTTACTGCAATGCATCTTCCAACCGCAGTCATAGGAAAGTGGCAAGGAATTGCTTTCGTGTGAATTAATTTTTACTAGGGGAAATAGAAGTGAACTTTGATGCCATCTGAGCTATCAGAAGAATTTATGACGTCTTAAGATAGAAGGCAAGTTTTTTAGGTAGTAACATTCTTTGTTATATATTTACGATAATCGACAGTCACGGACTTAAACATGCTTCGTGTAATTGTATCTGTGCCTGTAAACTGAGCAAACACTGAGCAATCATCTGAAAATCTTATTTAGGCAGCAGGGTTCCAGACAAACTTAATTATGCTCATTTTAATTTATTTTATTTCATTTTGGTAGGAAAAATATATGTTAATGCACTTTTCTAATGAGTAGTAGCTTCTAAAGCAAGTCTTACTGTTATAATTATGGGGGAAAAAGTCTTTGCTGGAGTCAGACAACATTTTCTGGTATGTGTCAAGACCTTTTCTCTGTTAACATGTTAGAATTTGCATGATTTATTTTATTGCCTTTAGCATAAATGGTATTTCTGCCTAACTCCTGTGTTTTTGTCTACAGTAGGATATTGCTATAGCTGTAGAATCCACACCTGTGTCTGCAGTGCCAGAATACAAACGGTGAACTTCTATGTGGGTTTTCTTACAGATCTGTAAGGCTGAACTCAGTCAGGGATATAAATCCAGAGAGTGCAAAGTTTCTCAGTATTTTTCACTAGTTCAAGAAGTTGTTTTCTAATAAGTCACTGACTGGGTTAACTTTGTTAGCTAAGTAATCCTAAGGAAAATTAGTAAAATATTGATTAAATAAATTTGAAGTAATAGCAGCTATTCAAAACTACAAAGACCATAAAAAGTAGTTTGAAAGCAAACTTGTGTGAAAGCTTATCCAGAAACTCTGATAACACTAATGTCTGACTGATCTTTTGGCTTTTTTTTTTTTTTCTGCAAGAAAGTGGTTTTAAAGCTTTCATATGCTTCACTTACCTAGGATTAGATGTAACTACAGGTTCATGAATATTCAGCTGAAATCTTTCCATGAACTCTTCTGCTTGTGGTAGTAAACTGCTGATAAAACTGATCTGAGTAGTTTTGTAGCCATGATTTCATTCATGCTGGCGAGCAGTGGGAAGCTGTGGGAAGGTTTCATCTCTGACAGAGTTGGCTGTACTGGCATTATTTCATTGCCATTGTTAATACAGGCTGTTTGGAAAGAATGGGCTTGGGGAGTCAGCATTAAAATTGCCTTTGCACCTTAATGTTGTCCCACGTGCATCTGGGATATGCTTTATCATACAGCTATCATATTATGTCACCTCCACATGCTCTTTTCACACCTCCCTCATTGCATGGAATGGACAAAATGTTCAAGGTCCTTGTCAGAGCAGACATCTCTCAGCTCACAGGTTAATGACCTGCCTTGCTCCCTAGTTAGTGTGCTTTATAATGGAGATCATCATTGATCTTTTTTCTGAGCTTCTTTTATGTTAAAATATATATTTTTCACAGCACCTGAGAACTGTGAACACCCCCAAAGGGTACTATGTTTTCCCTGCAGTATTTTAAAGAAAGAATCCAAGACCTGGACTCAAGTTTCAGTACTAAGAATGGCAACTTGAAAAATGCAGAACAGGATTTTTCAAGGCATTTTCTAGTGTGTTATGTGGCACTACTAGTCACAAGAGAGGACGTTCTACATTATGCCTGACTGACAGTTCAGAAAACACTCTTGACAGCAGCTGAAGGGTGAGCAGACTTCAAACCAGGCTATTTCCAATTGCACAGAACAGCACTAATTGTGCCTGAAGCACAGCTGAAGTGTTGAGCTGAGGACAGGGCTAGTCCATAGTTTGGAAATCAGGCATCAGTGACACAGATGAGCCACTCAGAAAACAGGATGCACACCAGAGACAGCTCTTTGCTGTGCTTTGCACAGAGGTGAGAAAAAAAAAAAGTCTCCCATGGCTTCCCTTCAGAAGCTTCACTCAGGAAGTGAAGCTACTGGCTGTGGTCTTTCCCATGCCTACCTCCAGGACCTGGGCAGTCCTCAGCCAAAACTATTCCATCTATATATTTTTAAGCAAGAAAAACTCATGCTTGATGTCTAAGTATGTAGCTAAAAATCTTTCTTATCTTTTATAAGATTGAGACTCAACATCCCAAAAGCCTTGCTGAGGATACCAATGTCATCCAGATCTGGCGGCACAAGACAGTATGAAACTAATGGCCAGTCACGTGGCCATTCAGCTTCCCCACCAGTCCCAGAGTCTAGTGAGACTGAGACTGAAGGTTTGATATTTTATCACATGGATCTTTATGGATCAAAGGAGAGGTTTGATATCTTTCCTGAAGAGCTATCTGGTCGAGGAGACAGATCTCTGGGGGATACGAGAAGAGAATCTGTATTGAGTAGTGAAAAAGTTCAGCGCTCACAAGAAATTGGCTATGACATGGAAAAGGAGGTTGCAGAGTTGGCTAAGATGTATGGACTTGATGAGGATAGAGAAAAAGAGCTTGAGCTTCTTGGAGGACGTGTGGAGATGGAGAGCAGATGGCCACATGCTCGCACACCAAAAGCAGGATCACAAGGCTCCATTTATAACGCATCAAAAAGCAGCACTTCAGTGAAAGATCAAAGTCACAGCACAAAGCAACAAGGACTTCCTGGCGAGGCTTCTCAAGATGAAGATCAGAGCAAAGCCAGAGCAGATGATGAGGCTGAGAGCAACATATGGTCCAGAGAGGGGCTTAGCAGTGGCGGCATGTCAGATGAGTGGAACAGTCAGGCTGTCAGTGAGGAGCAGGAGGAGGAAGAGGAGGAAGTGGCAAATGTTTTTTGTTGTACCTGCAAGATACCAATCCGAGCTTTTGACAAACTATTCGGTGAGCACAAGGATCATGAGGTGACTCAACTGCCCAGTGCCTTGGAAAGAGAAAAGGTGAGAGTAATACAGTGTACTGGGGTGCCCCTAAAACAGTGTTCAGACATAATAAGAATCACACTGTGTGTTTTGTAGGAAGAGATTCATAAAAACATGTGCAAGTTAGAAGAACAGATTGCTCAGATGGAAAATGTTGCCAGTCATTTGGAGGAAATCTTCCTCACTGTAGAGGTAAGGCATTTTTTCTTGGGCTAACTTTATGGTACTGGTGTTAAACAATTTTGACAGTCATATTGACACTCATAGTGTTCAGTTGGTAATGAAGTGAGTAATTATAGTAACAGAGAACAGAGTTATCTTGGGGTTTGCCTAGATTGAAGTACTCAGGAAAACTAATCCTGATGAATTCTTTATGTGGACTAATAAAACCATATTTAGCATCTGCACAGAAATTTGCATTCAGAAATAAAGTGCCCCCTACCCACCACCCACCCCCCCAGTTATCTTAGTTTTAAATGCCCAAAGACCTATGATCTAACTAGTCCATCCTGAGTGCACCCCTTATATTCCCTCGGTTTCATTTACAGAAGTGTCAGATACAGGCAAACTCCTGGACCAGCTGCATCAAGCTGGTGACTTCAAGGGTTGTGCTCCTGCTCGGCTGCTGTCAGCTTGGCCCCAGGGGAAGGGGGTCAGCTGGCAGCAAGTCAAACTGAAGCAATGACTCAAGGCACCTATGGTCTTTTCTCTGCTCCATAGGGCACAGGAGGACATTAGAGCCCGAGCAGTGGGTGACTGCTGGCAATAAAGCCTTGCCTGCTCCTTAAATCTTCCTTCCTAATGCTTTCTCCAGCAGTGAGCGAGGATACCAGCATTAGCTTCTCAGCTCCCCCAGCACAAATCCGTGGATCCCACTGGGTTGCCATGGTTTCTCTCATGGAAGGATGTGCTTGTTTGTGGAAACGCTCGTGAGATTCTGGCTACAATATAACCTAGTTGTGCTCCCTGGGCTTAGGGTGCCTTGCTTCTTACTTTTTTTTATGACTTCTGTTGCTCTTATGTCTGGAACGAAATCCAACATTCTTTTGTGCCTCAGTGCGGGTGAATGATCAGAATAGACCCCTAAAAATGCAAATTAGTCAAACTGCATCTTCTGTGTACTGGCACTGTGTCCTGGCTTTGTGAATTAAATCATGATGTTGCCTCCCTGGTAAGGAGAATTTTAAGCAGATTGGAGTTTTTTCTGGATGACCTATGGATCAGGCTTGATGCCAAGGTACAAACCCCCAAATGCCTTGCAGGAAAACTTTGGGAGGCAGGAGCAGAACTTTGAGGTACATTACAACGATGCAGTACAAGTGCTTGCTCAGAAGTATGAAGAACAGCTGGAAGCACTGGGGGAAGAGAAGAGGCAGAAGCTGGAAGCTCTATATGAACAGCTGGTCAGTTCTGGGAAACATCTCGACACCTGCAAGGAACTGACAGACAAAACCCATGAACTTTTCCTGGAAAATGACAAAGCTGAATTTATGAAGGTAAAGAGCTTTAACTGTTAAGGCCCCTTCTAAGTTCTTTCTGCTGCTTGCAAGTAGTGCCCAGACAGGAAGTCCCAAGTGGCTTTATTCTGGAGAGCATTTGGGGTGCTCAGTCCATGCTGCTGTCAGTGCTCCAGGTGCTTGGCATGGGGGCATCAACTTAGTAGGGCAACAAGACTGGGGCAAAATGCAGAAGCATAAGTTTGTAATTTGGATGCTTATTGATTTGTGAGTCACACTGGGGTTCAGAGGGAAGATATCTCCCTAAAATGCTTATCTCGGGAAACTCTGGAAGCACTTAGTGTTCATTGCCTCTTGCAGGCTCAGCTCTCTTGCTCTATTCTGGGCTCACAGCAGGCAGGCTGATGCAATCACTTTGGAGAATGTTTCTTTTTCTTGCTCATTTTGTTGGAAAGTTCAGCTGAACAGGAGGCTCCAAACTAAATACATCAGGAGCTCCTGCAAAGTGATGGATGCATCCCTCTCTTGAGATGGTGTCAAGAAGTTACTTTGCTTTGGCAGGTAGAAAAATAATTGGGAAAAAAGGAGACTTTTCACTGCTGATGAGTGATTGCTCTAACCTGAGCTGTTCTGTGACTCGGGTGGGTGGGAGCATTTCTGTAGCACAGCCACAGTAACTTCTGAACTGGACAACAAACGAATCTCCTAAACACCTCCAGTCTGCTCCAGTGGATCAGTTTGCTGTGGTGCTCCAACCTGCTGAGTTCTTCACATGAGCTGACTTTTCCCATTCCCTTGCATCCCTGGAATAACCTTATTTTCTCCTTACCTTGTAAACAGTTCTACATCAGCCCTAAGAACCGTTATTCACCAAGAAGTGATTAACCTGTTGGTCATGAGCTCTCAGCTGCTTAGGTTTCTCCAGGGACTGTACGTCTGTCTTCCAGTTACGTGCACTGCTCATATTCCCTCTGGTGCAGATCATTTCACTCAATTCTTTTTCCTAGCTGTTCTTGGGTTTTGTTTGTGAAGAATCTCTTGGCACTTCGCACAACTTCGGAAGGAACCAGCCTAGAGTCTAGTTGGGAGACACTGGTCACTGCCTGATACTGCACTTTATTCTACTGTAAACTGAGCCAAGATCTGTCCCTTTGAATGGACAGTTAGGCAGGACTTTGTTCTCAGATCTGGGTGGCAGCCAATTATGTCACTCCAAAGGTTGCATTTGGGGCAATTTATGTAAGACAGGTCAACAGCATGATGTAGTCTGACTCTGGACTTTTCCATTTTTAACACTCTCTCTCTCTCTTTTTCTACAGGCAGCAGTAACCATGGTTGACAGGTAGTATCACAGTCTGGGATTTTGTGTCACATTTTTTCCTGTTAAATGGACTGGTTATTGGAGACACTTGCATGTTCTGGACTTTGTTCAGGCACACAAATGTTGTCTAGGCCACTAGAGCTATTGAAATATTTAGTATTTTTGTTTCAAACTGCATAAGGAAAAGCTGCTCTAAGAAGTTTAACAGTCAAAACTAGTTTAGATCCAATTTCAGGAAAACCAAAAGGAGAGTTAGAGCCTCTGTTAAATCACTGTTTTTATCTTAGTCATAAGGAACTAATTTCACTGACTGAGCAACAGGATTGCTAAGATCTCGAAAGAAATGCTCTGGATACAAATGGGACTAAAACTGAGCTCCCTAAATAGATTAGTAACAGGCTTATTTATGCATCAATATAACAAGGTAGAAAGTCAAGCTGTGGGAACTCAAAACAGATACTGAAAGATCTTGGAGCAGTTGGAAGAAGTCTTAAGGCACACTAAATCAATTGCAAAAAACCCACCTCTTCTAATTGACTGTAATTGTTAATGAAAACACAGAGAAAATACATGCTTTTTTTTTAAATTTACGACACCTAGAGCCACAAGGTCCTAAAATAGTAGGTGTTGTAAATTCAAAATAGTGAAAATTATGGAGCTGATAGATTGCCTTGCACGGAGAGGTTGGGGAAATCTCACTCCCCTGCTCAGTGGCAGTGCAGTGTGCAGCAGGCAGCTCACTCATGAGGGGCACACAAAGGAGGTCCCTCAGTCCCATCAGCATCCAGCTCTGTTTGGCATCTTGGAGCACTGATCCAACGTATCTCCAAGCAACGGGCATGGAGGCCTGAGCTTTGTACAACTATAAAAACAAAATTTTAATGAAATACATGTTAATTTGCAGTGTGCTGTTCTTTTTCTCTTACAAATAGGTATCTCAAACACTATGGTACTTCCAATTAGAAATATAAATTTTTTCCCCACAACTACAGGCTGCAAGAATTCTTAAAGCAAGAAGTGAATTTAGAGCTTTCTACACTGCCAGACTTTGAAGAGCGGGTCATAGATTTCTCTGAAGTTGAACAACTAATGAACTCCATTAATGCTATTCCAGGTACTCTTCCTATCTGATCATTATTTCAGACCTATTTACATTTAATTAAGGATATGTATTGAACAGAAATCCATTACTTCTTTTAAAGGAGAACAGCAAAGGGAGGATTAGCTTCCCTCTAGTTTTCATTCTAGGGGTTTTTTTTGTTTGCAACTATATACAGAAACACTGGCAGATATTTTCGGATATTATTTTTTTCACTTGTTTTCAGTATAAAATTACCAGAACTGCTAACATGGGCCTTCCCAGCTTTTGCTGCATGATTTCCTAGAGGACTCACAAAGATTACCCCCTTCTATTGAGGGGTCAGGCATGCTTAGTTGGTGATAATGTGTCTTACCTTGTAGTTGCTTGAAAGAAATAGAAAGGAACACCAGACTGCTTTAAATAACCTGCACAGCTTCTCTTGATAACCAAATTTCAGTGGCTTGTTACTCTGCTGTTTAGCAATTTTTTTTCCAATTAACCACAGGAAACAGAACAAAACACAAAGTTCTAATAACTGGGAAAAAAAAAATTAAAATCTTTTTTAAGGCATCACAAATGGTCAGAAAGAGAAGTTTTTATGCACAAGTACTGTGTTTTCTTTAAAGTAAAATAGCATTTGTTACTCGTTTGCTTGTGCTGCTGACCCCCTGTTGTACAGCTCTTCCCCCATCCCCTCCAGTGGCTCAGAGCCCCGGGGTGGTCACAGCAGTGCAGGCTTGGCAGATGTTGCTCACTGGTGAATCTCAGCCCCAAGAGCAGGGGAGGTCGAGTTTACAGAGAAGGGGTAGGCTGAGGCTTTTCTATTTTGTTGTTTTCATTTTCATTTGGAGCAAGACTAGTTCTCACACAGCAGTGACCTGACAATTACCTGCAGCTGTTTAGAGAGTCAGCTCCTGACTTTTCTCCATGTGGGAGGAACATGACCACATTCAGTGCCAAGGCTTTGTGCAAACACCTTTGTGAGAGGAGAGAGATAACATACCATACTTATACATTCAAAAACTGACCTGTTTTCCCCTCTGCAGCTCCTTGTGCACCCGTGATCAATCCCCAGGCTCCAAATGCAGCAACTGGCACCTCACTGAGGGTTTGCTGGAGCCTCTTCTCAGACGACACTGTGGAGGGCTACCAACTGTGCTATAAACCAGTGAGCAACGAGAAGCACAGTGATGAGCAGGCAGGTAAGGAGGCCTGGACCCAAGGGGGCAAGACCAGCTTGTTCCAAAGTACTTCTGGACTTAATGCAGCAACCACTGCACTTTCTGTGCCCTCTCTTTGTCACCAAAACTCTCATATCTGCCACTACATTTCCTTCTGGCTTTGTCCCTCTTCCCCTGCCGGGTCTGCCATGCTGCTGGCTGCAGCAGGAGCCATCACAGGAGCGAAGACAGGATAGGGCAGCAGCAGGGATAGGAAGGATGGGAAGGAGACAATGGATGGAGTCAGGTCTCAAGAGTAGCATTTCCTTTTCTGGAGGGTGGGCATTGCATTAGGCACACATGTGCTGCATCCAGTGCAGAGCACAGTATTTTTAGAGACCAAATCATCATATTATTGGCACATCCACTGAAATCCCCTCAGTGATTTTACAGTTTATCTCAGTGCTAATAATAGGCTCTACCTCCCTATGATGCACATGCACCAAAAAAAAAAAAGAACCACAGAACCATCCTAAAATGTCCCACTCTTGTGATAAAGCTGCCTTTGTTAATAATATTCTTGCAGAACCTGCAAAAGTGGAAGCCAGTGGAGTACCACTGGTTCGTTCAGAAAGAAAAGCATAACCTATGCAAATTTGCTAGGATGAGGAATCAGAAATGGGTAGTAAAATAGCTTCAGCTCTTGTCCCTCTGCTGGGATGAGCTGAGCAGCATCCCTGCAGTAGGAATATGCAGGATCTTTTTAGAAAAAAAAAATAGTGACAGGTGGGTGATCTTTCTGTCTGGATTTTGGTTTCTGAGTGATGCAGCTTTTTCAGAAGCTGATGTGCTATCTGATTTATGCCTCTTTAGAGGAAGGCATGGTGAAACTGCCTGACAGCTAATCAAAGGGTGTGGAGCACAAGGAGCTCTCTTGAACTCAGCACACAAAACAACATGCCTCAAGTCCACTATTTAAGGCAGCTTTGGGGAAGAGTAGGTAACTGTGTAAAAAAGCACTGTAAATGCCTTGTTGTTTTCATTTCAGAGCATACCCTAAAAGTCAAAGAAACATACTGCACCATTACTAATCTGTTGCCGAACACACAGTATGAATTTTGGGTCAGTGCTTTAAATGCCTCTGGTATCAGTCCACCAAGTGAAAGAGCAGTTTATGTAACAGGTAAAGATATTTTATTCATATGACCACAGGACCTTTGTAGTGAAATTCACAGTCATCTCTGAATTTTATGCCAGTAATGCTTTTTAGGCACTCTGTTTCCTCTGATGTAAACCTACTGACTGCATGGGAATTCCCTAGTTCTATTTGGACAGCCTATCAGGCCAATTGTCCCTGTCTTAGAGTTGAAGAAAGAGAAGCAGAGAGACAACATAATTTGTTTAAATGCAAGGATGTAGACCACTTGCCAATAAGGCTCAAGTCTCCCAGTTCTGCCAGATGGATGTCAGCTCTCCTTTTATTGGCCTGTAGGTATTTTGTGGATTCACATTGCTATGCTGTCCTTTGTAACAGCAGATCAGTCAAACACATTGTGTGAAATCCTGACATCAGATTGAGCAAGACAGAGTAAGACCTTCAAGTACTGGTTCCAGATGTGTTTAACATCTTAGAGAAGAGATGCACCTTTATGACAAAGATAAAACTAATGATAGAAAGAAAACTGTTGTCTAATTATTCTCTATGTTACTTCTCTGTGTAATTCTCTTGGGACCTTTAATAGTCCAAATTAAGTATTTAAATGCTATTGTTAATTGCCTGCTTGCTGTTTATTGTCCATTGGAAGGCAGGTTTCTTTAACTATATAGTGTTAGTAAACAACTTTGTTCTATCTTTTTAAGTCTTCAAAGCATGTTTGTTGCAAACATCTTCAAGCAACAACTTAGATTTTTTCTTTTGCTACCTTTTAGCTCCTTCACCACCTATCATAAAGAGCAAAAAGATCCGAAGCTGTGAAAACGCAGCACTGCTGTGCTGGGAATCTGGAGACATAAACCCTGTCGATTCCTACACGGTTGAATTGTACAAGCTGACAGATGAAGAAAATGATGATATTATTACTGAGTGAGTGACTGGTTTTTTGAGTCCCATGACCCTTTGGTGAATTTACCTTTATAAACATTCCCCTTAGTAAAATTAATTGTATAAATGTTAATAAAAAATTACTATAGGGGAATGGGCATTGCTATGGGAATAGAGCAGAAGTACCTGCATAGTCTGTCACAGACTCTCTTGTCCCTGCTACTGTACAAGGTAGAGCGTTGATGGGTCACAAAAGAACCTGATCATATAATTTCTTCTTTGTTGTTCAGAAAAATAATCTCAAGGCCTACCTTTGTTTTCTACCCTATCATTTTCCATGGATTTATTTTCCGTAGATCTATTGTTGGGATTCCTAACTGTGAAGTCCTAATTCACCTCCAACCAACACAAAGGTATCACATCTGCGTTAGAGCCCAAAACCTAGGTGGCTCCAGTGAAAGAAGTGAACCTGTCCTGATACACACCACAGGTAATGTACAGCCCAGAACAACTCCAGCAGCCTATTGTTGCATCTGTTATCTCAACAGAAAGATTCCTGCTGGTGTCAATGGCCTCTGGATCAAGTTCTAATCTCTTACATCTAATTAGACACACCTGGTAACCTTTGAGGAATGAAAAAACCAACTTTTTGTAACATTGCTTTAGCTCTGCAATTTAAAAATTATTTCTGTCCAGTACATTTGATACTTGAAAGTTACTAATTTCTAAACATTTTAAAAGACAGTATCAACCCAACGCCTCCAGATATTATCAGCTTGCCAAGTACTGACACACCAATGAGGAAAGTTGTGTGGTTTTACTTTACTTCAGAGATTTCCTTATAATGATACTACTGTTGGAAAGTACAGCTGAGACCACACTTTCCAGAGTCATTTAGATATGCAAAATCTTCCTCTATATTCATTAGAACGTCTCCAGCTTGGCTGGGGAAGCTCCAAGGGCTGGTTCTTTTTATTTATCAGGAAAAAAGCAGTCCAGCTTTCAGCTGGAAGCTTTGCTTTTGGCAACTGACATTGCATTATCATCTGCTCCCAGTGCCACACTTGGCAAGGATTAACCTACCCCAAAGGGAAGTTGGAAGCCCTTTCCCCTCCCAAACATCTAACTAAAGCTCATTTTGACGACTTAGAGGCACACACCTGTTTTCACCTTCATCACTGCTGAAATGACACTGCAACTTCACTGGTTTGTGTCAAACCTCCCACATCACTCACCGATGTATTCACACCTTGCTCTTACCTTCTGTGAGAGATTTGCAAATTGTACTTATTCAGCAAGCTGACCACACAGCCATTAACTGAAAGATTATGTTTCAGTAAAAACCCTGTCTGCTACACATCAGTGACACCAGAGAAAAGAAATGCTCACCCTCAAATCCCTAGAGAGGAAGACTGTCATTGTGTTGCCATCATTTGTGTGTATTCCAACTGCTTAAATCAACCTCAATATTTGAAATTGCCCATTCTGTTTGCACAGCATGTGTTTGTTTTCAGCAGCACATGCCTGTAATTGCCCTGTCATTGTTTGTATTGTATTTGCATTGAAGTAACTTGCAGTTTGATTATAATGATTTCATTTGGGATTAGCATGGAGAGATTTATCTTCTCTGAGTCTACATTAAGCAAACAGCTGATGCAAATTGATCTGTCAACTGCAAGAACCCACCTCCAACACTGTGAATGACCTTTGGTCCTTTCTGGGGTGGATACACAAGCACCAACTCCGAACAGCAGCTGTGAGAACATGGCTGCTCATCCGAGCGCAGTGTCAGACCGGCTTTGGGAAGTCTCCGCAGGGGGAAAGGCAGAAGCACTTTTACCCTGGGCTGGACTTACCTCTCTGAGGGCTGATCTGACAAGGGATCCCTTCTCTTCAAACTTTGCCTGCATTTATGTGGAAGAGTGAAGCCATGAAGAGGCCTTTAAGCCCCCTTTCTCCATTCAGTGATTAAAACCAGATCACTTCAGCTCTGAGGAAAATCCCTTGAAACCAGACAGTCCATTGCAAGGAGGACCCCTCATCTTTGAATAGCCACTTCCTGTGCAATGCCTGCAGTTTTGAGCCCTGGTAGGGTTCAAAAGGAGGTTAAGGCCCCTGCTTTTCACAAGGCTGAAACTAAACATTGTTAAGATGTAAAACACCAATTCTTAGAAAAACTTCAAACAGACAATCATGTCCTCTCAGTGTCAGCCACAGATTCCTTCCAGAGCACTGGTAAATCTTTTTCTGGATCCAAAAAACATTTCACCACACCCTTGCTGCAAATCCTAATGCTATAAGAAGTTTCTGGACTTACCCTCAGGCATTTTCTCTTGCAGGCACCTGCTTCTACCTTAATGAGGACACAGCCCATCCTTTACTGGCAATCCTAGATGATGGATTTACAATTTCATGCGATGAACTGGAAAACCCAGAGTGTGATCTGCCCATCTATGATAACAGCTTTACAAGGTATACTGAAGCACTTCGGTTTGGGTTTTTTAACAGATGCCAGGAAATGTATAATGGGTCTTTCAGCAGCTCTCATTAATTTTGTGAGTTGAAATCTCTCTCTCTAGCTGCTCTTTGGAACTTAAGCACCGCTTGGAAGTTAATGCAAATTCTTAAAGAGGATTACAGCTGCAACAGCCACAATTACATACAAACCTGCTTACATCTTTGGCACATCGAGCTAAATTTTTTAAGTGCCCCCCAAAAAATGCTAAGGAAAGGAGAGGGATCTGAAAACTCTTGCCGAAAGACATAACTATTTGGACTGACAGATTTTACTTTTAAAAAAGAATTAGGCCCTTCGCCATTGAAGTGAGACTAAGCTTGCCAAAATGCATGCTTCCAGTCAAAACCACAGAAACAGCATAACTAGGGCAGGCATCTGCAGACACAGGATAATAGAAGTTCACAACTTAGTTTCTCCATGGAAATGCAACATTACTAGAGGGCTCAGTAGAAAAGAGTTGGGAGAATGATGATTCTCTTCATTAAAGTCATCATGATAAGCTTAAATGGGATTTCATCCCACTTCCACAGAGTCCTTTTATGTTTCATGGAAACAGCCAGAGCTGGCACTCATCTCATTCTAAGGCTGAGGTTTTGCTACCAATGTGAACTTTCAGAATTCTCATGCCAAGATACAGCTCTCATTACTATGGTCATTTTTGTCCACAGATCTTTACCCATCCATTTTTCATCATTCCTTTTCCTTCTCAAGCTGTAGCAGCACAATCTCTATGAGTCCTGATTTCAGCAGCCTTTAAGCTATTCCCAAGACATCTATGTGCACTTGCAATGAACTGTGCACTTGCTTTAAGCAACTGCTGCTGCAGTGGCAGAGCAACACTTTCATGCTGTGTGTGCCCATCCTTACATACCAGGCCCTCTAAATGCTGAATGCAGCTCTTTTTCAGCACAGAGGCAGAAGAGCTCAGTATCTGCCAGCAACATCCTTTGCCTTTGTAACTTACAACTGTAGACCCTACAACAGTAACATACCAGTTATGTGTTCAAACCTGCCGTCCCGTGACAATGACGGCGAACACGAAAAAGCTGAGGTGTAGTCTTACAGGATTCATATTGTCCTCTTAAGTCAAGTTAGGGTGTTTCAGAAGCATTTACCATGGGTTATTTTACCTGTGCTTTTGCAGACTTGCATCTTCCAAGTACCATTTCCTTTCACTCCAAGACTATACCAGTAAATCAATCTGAAGGGTCTCTCTGTGGTACATTGTCTTTGTCTTTCCCTACACATCTTTTGAAAGAGTTATCTTCTACATGGTTCCTATCATACAGCTAGGAGCCACAGTCCACTGTTAAACACCTTTCATGGCCCAGGTACCCAGCATATTCCAAATTCTTCTACCTCATTCAGTTCTTCCTGACCTCTCCAC
The DNA here is from genome assembly GCA_035041135.1 of Platyrinchus mystaceus. Taxonomy (NCBI): domain Eukaryota; kingdom Metazoa; phylum Chordata; class Aves; order Passeriformes; family Tyrannidae; genus Platyrinchus; species Platyrinchus mystaceus. The sequence continues at coordinate 10,216,331 of JAWWLV010000018.1, forward strand.
ATACAGTGTAGGCAGGTCTCCTCCTCCCCAGCTGCCCCAGGAATTTCATGCTGTTACAGTGCTCAGTTCCTAAATGGTAAGTGACATTTAAAGCCCCAGGCTGTTTGGGAAGAAAATACAAGATATGTAGCATTTTTCCTCTGCTATACTGGGGTTCACCATAACACACTCTTTTCTAGCAAGTAATAGCTTTCCTAGAAAACTCAGTCAGTACAGGACACTGTCCTCCATATTCCTGAAAGTGCCCAGGGCACTCGTTTATACAAAGCTACCCACAGGTAAAAATAAGACAAGTGTCACAAAGAAACCTGCAGGTTGTGTGTCAGTTCCTCAGCATGGGGAATTTGCTGTAGTCAAAAATCCACACTGCACTGCTAAGGAGACAGCAAAAGTGGCTCTTGTTTATTGATCTGTAATGTCCAGGTATATACATACCTAAACATACCTAAACACTATAAAAAGCATTAGAGAGGCCCTGCCAAAGCACATATTTCTGTCTGTCTCCACAGGTGTATTGCAATCCTGGGCAGTCTGATTCCATTTCCAGGAAAGCATTACTGGGAGGTGGAAGTTGAGGAAGATACAGAGTATAGAACTGGCGTGGCTTTTGAGAACACTCCGAGACATGGTCACCTGGGGGCAAATAACTCATCGTGGTGCATGAGGCATATCATCACACCATCAAGGTAAGGCTGTGGAGGCTGCAGGTCTCCTACAGGAACACCTCCTATGTGTATACCTGCAGGCAGAGCAGCAGAGATTTCCTATCAGCCCAGACCAAACACTTAACCAGGGGCCTCTGACATTCGACCACTGGCACTGTGAACTGGTCTTAGAAGGATTCTGGAATGTTTAAATAAATCCTCCTGCTTAATGACATTCTCACATTGAAATAGGCAGTCTCAAGAACAAATTTGAATAAAATCTGAGGTACAGAATTTAGCTGTAAAGGTTACCAAAACCCCAGTGGGAAGACAGAGGTAACCCAGGTAACCCAGAAACTACATATCTGGCTAAACCCAGTTGTACCCAACTGGTTTTGACCTCTATCTATGGAAGTAGGTCATATCTGCCTGCAGAAATGCCAGTTCCCCTCATGCCTCAGTTGCACTGCTGGACACTATTACATTAGCATCATGACTCTCATGAGTGATCTGGGCACCCTGTGAAGCATCCAGGAGCAAGAAAGTCCCATCCCCACGTAGGCCTGAGCATTGCCTACTGCCTGCCTGGATGGCTCAGTGCTCAGCCAGCCAGCCAGGGTGCTGCTGGGTCCCCCTGAACAGGGAGATGGGACAGCACCCTGCACTCAGCAAATGGCAAGGGTGGAACAGCAGGGGCCCAAATCTGCCTGTCATCTGCCTGCTGGTACAGGGAGGTTTTAGATGCACTCAGTTGGCTGGAGCACTTGCTTCTCCCCAGCACCCACTGCTCTGGGCTGCCCAGCAGGGCAGCAGCTGCACAGCCAGAGTCCTCAGCAGTGCCAGCATCTGCCTTCCACACAGCAGGAAATGCTGCTTTTAATGAGGAAAGTCAAACCCACCACAGCTAATGATGCGCTGCAGGCAGGCTAATTGGATTTCCTTGCTACTCTGAGCAAAGAGGTACTTGAGGTTTGTTGTCATTCTTCTGGAGCAATAAGCATGGACTCCAGAGAGAAAAGGAAGCTGGGCCATTGCTCAGTTTGTACTCATTTCTGCAGGGAAATTGTCTCAGGTTGGAGTAATGTGGGTGGAAGAGGTGGTTAGTGAATGAGGTGGCCCTTAGGAAATGCCAGATAACTCATACAGCTGAATAAATTTTCTCATTTCTGCTCAGAAAGGCACATCTCATACATATCATAGTTTTGTTTGCAGCATGCCACACTAGAGAGAACTGTTTGAGTAACTGTTAGGGGACCTCAGCATCACTCAGTGACTACATGGGGAGGGCTACCCTCTTGACAAAGCTGTTTATGTGCAGAGCACCTTCCTGGCCTCCAATAATCCACAGTACAGAAATCACAATCACTCTGTAGTAAACGAGCATAAAGACTGAAATTTCCCCATGAACACTGGCTGAGCAGGGAAGTCCTGTAGGAAAAGCAGCCAGACACATAATTTAGAGAGTGGGGATTGACAAACGATGTCCAACAGCCTGGAGGATGCTTGGCCATGCTGTGCATCAGGCAGCCTCTGCCCTAGGGATTACAGTTCCTTGCTGCTGCTGTGAATGTGGGCGTGAGCAGTTCTGTAACACTGGCAGGAAAGAGGGGTCGGCACTGTAGGCCCTCAGGGAGCAAGTGGGCAGCATGGAAACGCCTGGAAGGACAGGACTGAGTCACCTCACCACCTCCTCCACAGCAGGGTCCACAGCTTCCCAGGGGCAAGGCTTAGGAGATGACAAGGGTCTTTCTAGGGCAAACCCAACTGGCCTAAAAGAGCGCAGCTCCTTTATGGAGAAAGAAACAAATTCAAGCTAAACCTAGGGGCAAGAGTGCACCCTCTGATTTAAGGGACACCCACACTGTTCTCTGAGGTGTGGAAAAAGTCCAGAAAGTTCCCTCTTGAGCTCTGACCTTGTCTATTAACAGCCAGACTGGGATCTGAAACAAGCTTAGACAGGCAGGTCCAAGAGCTGTGGAATCCGGCTGTGTGGAAGCACAGGGACACCACCCCTTGGCAAACACAGCTGCTCAGCAGCGTGGACGGGACTGGGCAGTAACCACAGGGCATGCAGGAAGGACTGTGAAGTTGGAAGTATACCCTGGAACACACCTGTGTGCTTCCCCGTGTGCCCTCAGGTCTTTTGTGTTTCCTGCCTACAGGCACAAGTATGAGTTCCTGCACAGTGGGATGACACCAGACATCAGAATTACTATTCCCCCTAGAAGGATTGGCATCCTGCTGGACTACGAGAACTGCAGACTGTCATTTTTCAATGCAGATATTGCCCAGCACCTTTACACGTTCAACTCACACTTCCAGCATTATGTCCACCCCTGCTTTGCTTTGGAAACACCTGGTATCTTACGGATACATACTGGAATTACAATACCTCCATGGACTGCCCTCCCATAAACTGTGTTCTGCAGCTACCACACCTACATGTAATCTGCCCTAAGCAATGCCCTCTTTCAGCAGTAACTGCTCTATCACACTCCCTATAAACCAGCTGTTTCCCAAGAAAAAGAGCAAAGCAACCCTGACCCAGATCAGCTGCCAGGCCTGAACCCTTACGAGTTACATCCTCTTAGGAAGGATCTTAGCAGAAAGCCACTATGGTCACAAGATCCATCAGCATCCCAGAATTCTTCTCTTAGAAATAGATACCACCCTTCTCAGAGGTGACACTTGTCACCATGCAGCAGTGGCAGCTGGATCACTTGGGTGATCACTTGGGTGACCCCAACACCCATCTGATGCCCAGGGAACTCCTCAGTTCCAGAGCAATCATTAATTCTACTCCTGAGGCTGCTGAAGAGCCAAACATTCAAAGAAAAAAATAGCAAGAGGCATGAACAGTGTATTGCTGCTAGAGCTAAAAACACTCCAACCATGAAGCTGATCTCACAATCAAGTTTTCTTGTTGCTACATGAAGTCTGTGACATGAGATAATCAAATATGCCTCCCCTGTGTGAACTGTTAGCCCAGTGAGGCTTTCTGAAACACCCAAGCATGCACTACAGTCTCAAATATAAGACAATGCTCATGTTTCTCATTCAGTCATCCAGGGAAAAAACCAAAAAAACCAGGCTTTTTGCAGTGCTCCATTACCCTTAAAGAGAAACCAAAAGCATCATTTTTAGCTGTTTCTTTTTAGCTACGCTCACCTCCACTTGGGTGTATCCTCCTTCCACGCTCACAGATTGTTCCCCCCCCGCCTCAGCACTGAAGAATTCTTACCCCAGTGCTATGCCCTTGAAGCTTTGGGTATCCATGGGGTTGGAAAGACTCTGGCCCAGCACTCAGGTGAGATGTCCTTGTTTAGGCTTCATTTCCAGACACCAGACAATCAAGACAGGTGCAGGCTTGGCCAGATCTAAACAGCCTCATCCCTGTATGTCAAAATTACCTGAGCTCAATCAAGAGTCATTAACAGAGAAGCTTTTCCACAGATTTATTGCACGTTCATTACAAAATGCACTGATTCCAGTTTCCATTCTAGGGGATAGCCAGGAACAGGCAGGGGCCTCTACAATATACAGGGTCTCTACAAATAAACACTGCTGGCAAAACTAAGAGATCGGACATAGAACTGTGTATCAAAAGCTTGTCTGTTCTTTCCCAAATAGCTTCAGGCCTTCAGGAACCACAAAAACAGGACTAGAATACCTCACTACAGCAGTGATTAGGACCATCTGCTCTTGGATACCTATTTATTTTGCAAGCCTCAAAAGATGAGTTCAGCAACACTGAGCTATGCAAGTTCAGGGTTGTTCTAGCCTACCCAGAATTCAGCCATTTCTGGGGCAGAAAGGGTTGTTTTGGTCACTCTGTGAGGCCCCCTGTAAGCAGGCCAGAGACTTTCAGTTGCTATGTCAGCAAAGGAACTTGTGCTCACCAAAAACACGTGACTCAGCCAGCAAACACTGCCAGTGCAGAGGGCAGGGGATGGCCACGCACCCCAGTGATCCTGGCATGGCCATACCAGGGAAAGCAGCTCCTGTGCTGGGGAATGAACTGGTGAGAAAGCACCATTTTTGGCTTAAAAATGTACACCTTGATTCTGGGTCCAGCTTCTACCCACTGGAACATGTTTTACCTGTATCTGCCAGAAACTGAGAGCCCCACTCTTCAAGTAGATACCTGGAAGAGTGTAAAACGCAGCTATCTGAGTAGATGTGTGAGAATGTCTGAGGTTTAAGACAGAAAGCTGCTAGTGAACCCACCATTCTGCTCCCCACAACCAGCTTTCACCTCAAGTGTTTAAACCATAGCTGTATCCTGGCACCAGGATTAGTCTTTCACCTAAAACCCAATCCAACATACTTTTCAACTGTTGAACTGGGAACCCCCAGGATTTTCCAACCCTCTCACAGGACTGTGCAAGGACACCCTTGCAGTGGGACTCTACAAGTACCAAACAGCTCTGTTATGTTCCCAGCTCGATGAATCTGTTGGAGAATGCAGGCCTGATGGCTGACTAGCCTGCTCAGCAGAATGTCTCCAGTGGTCACTCCCAGGCATGGTACAGGACAGCTAAGGCAGCAAGAACTATCTGAAAAAAAGACCAAATAACCAATAATTGTCTACTAGGTTAAAAACAGTAAGGGAAATGAGTTTGCATGTTTCTGTTTAATAAAAGCTTCTCCTTCCTTAGGAATCCCAACCCTGTCACTTAAATGTTTATACAGCAAAGGAAACTCGGACAACCTGAATTTTTTCAAACCAGCTGTTGCTGTGAACAACCTCTACACAGATCCTTTACAGAGAAGCCACCACTTCCACTACAGTTGATCAGACCAGTACGACACCCAAGCTGGAAATTCACATCAACTCCATCCCTCTGTGTAAGCCCACTAGAAGAGCAGGACATCTCTAAGCCTGTGAGGGCCAAACCCTGCACAGAACTGAAAGCTGTATTTGAAGTGAAAGGTGAGATTCCTACTGAAGCCAAAGGGCATTAACAGGTCCAGCACAGTGCCCTGGAGCAGCCTAACACCAAGTGTGTCTGGAATCCTGGGTATAACACTCAACTTGGAGAGCTGTGTTGAGATGTCAGTCCGAGAGCTATTTCTCCACATTGAAAGGTATCTCAAATGAGGCAAAATCAGTTATCTCTGGCCTGTCTACAGAACTCTGGCTGAACTAGATCATATAGAAGGGCTATATGGAAGATCATATAGTCAGTTAAAAATGAGTTGTCCTTGTCTCTGACATTATGTGCTGCAAAATGCATTTCTTGTGGTACATTGGTATTTTTCTTCCCGTTCCTTGTTACTGTGTGCATTTACTGGCAGAGAGCAAAATTCATTGTCTGAGAAGGACTTAAGGTCATGCCTAAAGCTCTGGTATTGGCCAGCTGAACCCCACAGGCTGCCCTGATATGCAGAAGTGATCCATGCGCCCCTGCAGAGCTTGCAACAGCAGAAACTGCTAAAGGCCAGAATACCCCCAACCACGCCTCACCCAGCAGCTAACTGGGGACTCTGCCAGGGCTGCCCAAACCCCTTCAGAGTGGGCCACAAGAACCATTTTTTCCAATTCCCTTCTATTCCCAGTGATTTCAAATACCTGTACACGCTGTTGCCACTGGAGGGCGTCACGTGAAGCCCTTTCACAAGGCTGCACCAGTTCTCAGAGTTTACACCAACCATCTATGGCTGAAGAAACAGTTTTCAAACTGGTTACCATAATCCTTAGGCACATCCAGTGTCCCTCCTCACCCAGTGCTGGAGCCATGGGCCTATGAGCAAAAACACACAAGACAACTTCAAAAGCAAAAATACAAGAGAAAACACAACAGTCCTGAAATATGGTTTAGAGTCTTTGATTTAAACCAAAGACCCCCCACCATTTTCTATAGAAATACATGACTTTTAACTTGCTCCCTCTCACTGCCATTAAAACTTTGTCGGTAGATGAAGTAGGCCCTGACTTTATCTCACAGGCAGGCCTTGTTCTTCCACCACTTAATTTAGGAGGATAGTATCAGTGGAGTCAATATAATGCCACTGGCTCCACTTTCTTAGTCCTCCAGATGAATCCCCATAAAAAAAATCTGGGAAAGCCTCAGGCCGGGCGGGCAGCACTTACCTGGGCCCCGGGCACAGCGCTGCGGGCGGCGGCGTCCCTTCACCGGCCTGGCGCTGCGGGGGCCGCGGGGGCTTCCACGAGGGATGCACATCACGGCGGCCGGTCCTGTGAGGCGACACAGGGGTTACAGGGATAGCCGCGGGCAGGAGGCCGAGAGCGGGCAGGTCGGGCCGCGGCGGCGCCACCGCACAGGGACCCGCTCGGGCCGCACGGAGACGGGGCCCGGCCGCCTCCCGGGGCAGCCCCCGCTCCCCGCTCCCCCCTCCCCGGCGCGGCCCGCGCTCCCCGCGCTGCGGGGCCTTTCTAGCGAGCGAGGGCAGGAGGCCGTGCCCGAGCTCCGCCGGCCGCCCTCGGGCACCCGAACACGCCGAGAGCAGGCAGAGGAGCCGCTGCGCCGAAGCAAAACCGGATTCCCCTCCCCACCAACAGCTCCAGCCGCCTCACCTCGTGCCGCCGCCATTTCCGCGCTGGGGCCGCCCGTGCCGCTCCCGCCCGGCCGGCGGGGCGGGGATCGGGCCGCGGGCGGGGCCGGCGCTGCCCTCGCTGCTGGGACGTTCGCGCTCTGACACCGGGCGGGCACTGCTTTCCTTCTGCCCAGCGGAGCTGGGAACGCTCGCGTTTCACCCGGGTTGGGAGCTCTGTGCTGGCCCTGCTGCCGCCCGGCCCGGCGTGACTAACGCAGCCTTTCCCCGAGAACTGACTGCCCGAGCCGAGCCCACTACGCTCGGCGCCCACCTGGGCCCTACCTACTCCTCGGCTGGACCGTGGAGCGGCTCCTTCGGCGATGGCTCCATCCGTAACTCATTTGTTGCCTCCAGCCAGCCCTCTTCCAAATGCCACCGTCCTGCACAGCACCTGTCGAGATTGTTCCTCTCCATTCCTTCCCATAACATGTTCTTGATCCTGCAGGTGGAAGCACGTGAATAACACCCTGCTGCTGGCCGAACGGTTTCCTTCCCTCTGGCCCCTGCGTCAGGCACAGCCCTGGCATGGCTGAGGAAGCCCGAGCCCTCGGCAGCCGCCAGGTCTTCATCAGCAGGGCTGGGGGCACGACAAAGCTCATGAAGTTTCTCACCGCTGGGATAAGTTTTCCACAGCTCCCAAACCCACCTGTGCGGGCACCTTCCATCCAGGTTGGGCTGGGCCAAAAGCAGCATGTAACTCCCTCTCTTTAGAGGTATTTTACAGTCAGTTGGATACACTCAAGTTTTCTCTCAATATCTAACCAAAATTCCTTATGTTCCATCTACAGTGTTGCAAAGTGCATTGTCAGGCAATGCCTGGGGTCACCCCGGCACCTCCTGCCCTGTGCTCACCTGAAAGCTGCAGCCGGGCTGCTGAAGTAAACCTTGTTACTTTGCATGTGCAGTCAAAGTCGGATATATTTAATGGTCTGTGTAATAAAATGCTTGATGAAATAAACATTGAATAGACTCAGCACATCTGAGTCTGTAACGCTTTCTTGTAGCAAGTCACTAGCAGCCCTGCTTGCTTTCCCTCTTCTGGTGTGGCTTTTCCTGCTTTCAGGATAGCACCTGGTGTGTTTAGCACAGGTCTGGGCTTTGGGAGAGCCTCGGTATCCTCAGATAAATCACTCCGTGTCTTACAGGTTGGCCCATGACCAGCCAGCCCAGCCCAAAGCCGTATGAGCATGTTTGGCCCTTTCAGTCGCAGTGTGTGGTGAGGAGGGCTCAGCTGCTCATGAACCTGCAGCTCACACGTTCCTCTGGGCCAGCTGCACTCCTGGGTTTCACTGCAATCCTAATTCCTCAGGGCCTTCCAGGACAGCTGAAGGCAGGAAAAACAGCCATGGGAGGGAAAGCTGGGGAGGGAATGGTTGCTAAGGCTCAGTGCAGAGGCAGCCTTTGGAGACTGCTGGGCTTCTTTCATAACTTTTGATTCTTGCAAAAGGCAAAGAAGTAGCCAGAGGTAAAGAGCAGTAGCTGTAAACCATCTCTCCAGTGTCCATATTCTGGGGGTAACAAAGCTCTGCTTGGCCTTAGCAAAAGAAAAGCAAATTGCTTATCAGACTCCTCTTCCAAGCAAAGTAAACACTTTGCCTCCTGCCCTTCCAATGGCTTATCAAAGAGCAATATCTCATTAAAGCATCTTTCAAACCTGGGCTAACTACTGTGTGTGCTATTATTAACTAGAGGCAATTTGGGAAGGGGAAGTAGGGGGCTTTGATTCCTCTGACATGAAAGCTTTAAAGAAGAAGTCATAGTATCGACCTGTGACGCCATGGCATACAGACAAAAGCCTAGCTGTCATTTTTGCCTGCAGAGTCTCACCAGGACTTCACTGGCCTGACTTCAGAGAAGCTCAAGCCTGATCTATGAACTGTGTTTATCTCCCTTGGGTCCCACAGAGCACAACCTTTCCTCCTCTCCAACACCCCACAAAGGCAGGGAGAAAAACTCACAAATTGCTTCCCATACATGGAAGCACATAATCTACAGTGATGATTTATTAAGCCTAAAATTTCTGAGCATGCCCAAAGAGATGACTTGTATTGACATACAGGACAGGACACTTAAGAAGGAGTCTGACTTTCCTCAAAGCCTGTGAGACAATAGCAGAAACCTTTGTTTCTGGTGGAGAATTTCAAATTCATTGTTACAACCTGTTCTCTTGTTTTGAGTTCCTCTGTCCATGCACTAACCCAAGAGCTAATATCTGTCTCTAAAAAGAGTTAAATAAGCCAAAAGTTCAAAGAACAGACAAAAATAAAAATTCTGTGGTGTTTCACGTACAGACTATAACATTGTGACCATGTATTTGCAACCAGTCTTAGGACAGACTTCCTTCAGAAAGCAAAAATCTAAGAGGTGGATCCATGGGTAAAAAATAAAAAAATAGCACCCAAGAGGCAGATTATGAACAGAACTAAGAAGTAAGTGTAAATTCACCAAAGTCAGTGCATTGGGAAGGACTTTTAAGTCCCAAGGTGGGGCTATTGGTGGTCAGAGGGGGAAAAAAAACCCCAAACCCTCATTTTTCAGACCACCTTCTAGAAACATTACTGATTCTTGTTATAACAAAAGCAACACAAATACCACTTTGCTAATACATACTGAGCCAGACTTAAACATGTCACTGATATTTATTTAACAAATATTGTTAGGTATGTACTCTGCTATGGTTCAAAGAACACTTGTTTATTTAAAACAGCTTATTTTAAAACAAGGCTTTTTGTTTTTTTTTTTTTTTTTTTTTTTTTTTTTTTTTTTCGTTCCTGGCATGATAGAGCAGCTAAAACTTTCTGTTTTCTGACCTTAGCTTGTAAGACATCTATCATAACAGGGACAGTACATTGGCACTGACTCTGCCAGCACAGCTTTTCAGGGGCTGGGAGAGGCTGATCGCTTTTAGGGCTTGGTTCTAAGGTGAGGAGCGTTTCACTCTGCTCTCTCGATGTCCTGAAAACTGTCTATGCGTGCAATTGGAGTCTTTCTCCCTCATTATCCCCAAAAGCCCTGCCTGATGCTGTGCGTGCCTTTCCCAGCCCAGTCCCGGTGGGATGGCTGGGCACCTCGCCTGTTCCTTGGCACTCCCGTTCACACTGTACCGCTGCACTCCGTCTTACTTACGGTAAGCAGTGTCTGAGAGAGCCGGCACCACCCACCAGGGGACAGGCGAAGGGACACACGCTGATGGCATCCGGCACTCCGGGAGTCCCACCCCGGTCAGGACACAGTGGGGATGGAGGATGGAGCTCTGACCAGTATCTCTGAAAAACAGCAGTGACAAACCTTTATGGAAGCACCTTTTTTCTACATTTCTCTTCCCACTTTTTTGACAGTCAGATGCTTCCACCCAGAGCCCTCTGCAGCAGCCTGGCAGCCCCCAGGACTAGGCCAGGGTTTGCCACGGGGTAGATGCCAACAAGCCACTGTGCTTCCCTGCAGCTTCTTTCACCCATCTATGAAAGGGCTCCATGGAGCTGCTTGTAAAGCTCTTGGGGATCTGTAAAGGAATAATTTCATTTTCTGTAAAGAAAAATATTACAAAGTAACATTTTTTTTAAGGCAAAAAGGGACAGTTCTTGCTGGAAGTGCAAAGCAGTATTCCTCACACATTTCACACTGCAAATACCAAGGGAATCTCATTAAACTTATTCTATTTAATCTTTAGGCTGAAGACAGAGCCATACCTCCTCCCCAGGAACTGGGGAGCTGCAAGATCACCAGGATGACATCATTCTTTGTTATAAAACATGCTGCATGCTGAACTTGGCACTCAGCATGCTCAGGTTGAGCTAAGAGCTAATGTAATGAACTCTATGGAAGGATTTACAACAAATACCACTTTGGAATATTAAATACAGACAGGAGCAACTTGTCACTTGAATAATTACACACTGACTAAATTTATTCTTTTGTTTCAAAGCCAGGCAATCACCTTTCCCACTTCCTCTCTGAAACTGTGTGCATTGGTGTGCTATTTCACTACCTCAAGAGAGACATGTGATAAAAGGATGAAGTAACTTCTGTTAATTACCATGGGCTGAACTAAGATCAGTTTTAGCTCTAGCAATGACTATTGCCACTCGAGGGGGGGAGCAAGCAAACCAAGAAAAGAGAGATTCAAATTTCAACAAGTGTCCACAGCTGCTTGTGTTTTCTAACATAACCTCAAAGGCAGAGGTGCCTGTGAACACTCCTGAACTTCACTTTGTATGTGTGAGTACAGCACAAAAGACCTTGCACACATATCCCCACTGCCCCAGTAGCAATGCATTGCTCACAAGCTGTTTCAGTTAACTATGTTTGTATTCTCCTTCTGCTTGTCGATACCAGTATAAGGCTTTCAGCTATTATAGGATATTTTTCCAGGCTCACTGTAACTTGAATCGGAAAAAAATACATTTTCTTATGGTAAAAGTTGCTGTAAGCAGCAAGAGTCAGTTTGAAAGGCAGAGTTTAGTCCCAGTGTTATGGCTGTGTGTTTGAGGGAGATGCTCAGCCAGTGGATGTTAAGGGAAAGACTCCTAGCAAATGGGATAAGAAGCAAAATGGAAGCTGAGAAGTGAAAAAGTGGAACATCAGAAGACCATAAGACTGTTTCCTCACCTAACACTTACTGTTAAACCACAGGCAGGCAGGGCTTGAAGGTCCAGAAATTCAAAGGTGTTTAGAAGCCTCAAAGCTGTTTTTCTTAGTCCTTGATTCTGGGTCCTCTGGCCTTTCCTAACTCAACTGGCTTCCTTGTTATAAAGGATGCTAGTGCATGGCTTTGCAGGGCTTGAAAAGCTGAGTCCACTGAGGTTTGAGTGGGAAGTGTGGGAGGAGATTCTTAAAGATTTTAAACAAGAGGAAAAAAGGAAAACATGAGACACTTCGGCCTAGTAACATTCAAAGCAGGCACAGAGAGAAAGCATTTGGTGAAGTTAAACCACAGAAGTCCTTTGCCCACAGAGCCATAGCTCCAGCAGAACAAAAGTCACCAAAGCACCTGGACATCCTCTTTGTTCTGAACAAGTAGTACAGGCTGCACAGGGACAGGGCAGCAATTTAAAAGCTCATTTTCTGCATCCAAACATCATGTCAGAATGAAATGCACTCCATCCTGCTGTCATTTAACGAGCACCCCTGGGACCACTGTACCTTGGAGGCATGATGTCACACACCAGCAGAGAGATTATTTGTTTTGAAGCTTGTGAATAGCTCTGAGACTTCATTTCAAAGCACTCACAGAGTCATGACTCAAATCCTTTTGGTCTCACAGAAAGGCACAATTGACACTGCTGTTTATGAGCATCCTGTAAGGGATTATTAGAAATTTAGTATCCTTTCTTGTCTTTTATGTAGGAATGGCTTTGCCATTGCTGCAATTTCTTCATGTTCAACTCACATTTTCTTAAGTGTCTTAGCAAGGATGACTCTACTGAGACAAGCAGAGATACCCACAGTGAAAAGCATTGCAACAACAAAAAAAGGCATTCATTCCATTTCAAGTGATTTTTAATTTATATATATAGCCATTGGGAATATTGCAATATGAAAGCCATCTCCAGATCTGTGACAAGGGAGCTGTGCACACCACCTGTCTGGTTTCTCCTTTTGTCAGAATAAGCAATTATTACTCAGAATTTTTTTGCAAGGGAACAAGATATTAGTCTAGAGCAATTTGCTGAGAAGCCAACATTTTTGTTAGCAGCTCATAATAGTTCATGCTCACCTGGAAGCAATTACAGTGATATCCAGGTTTAGCAGCAGTATTACTTGACAGAAAATATGCAGCATGGAAAATAGAGCCAATCATTCCGAATGGGTCATTTTATGCTGAATTGCTGAACCTTATTCAGTTTTAAAACACAAAACTTTAGGATTAAAACCCCGAAGGTGCATAAAGGAACAGAAGAGATTAATACCAGGTAGCAAATTAAAGCTGATTACAATAGGTGCATTTATAGGGAAACACAATGTAATATTGCCAGGAAAACATGAATTCTGTATAGGAAGGGAGAGTACATAAGCAGGGTAAGGGCAGCAATGACAGAAAGGCTTGACACTAATATGAAAAAAAGGTGGTGGCCCATCAGTCTCACTGGCTTGGAAAGGAAGGAGAAACAGAAAAGCTGGTAGTACCTGGAGAGGTCACCTCTTCCTTACTTACCTGCTTTAAGGCTCCACTGCTGCAGTCCCTGAACTGCTCCATCATCCACCTCTCCCCTGCTTGTGTTTCTTCAGGAATGGTTCAAAATGTCTCTAAAGTCAATTGCCTCTGCAGTGACAACAGTCAGCAATTCTTTCAGTGCCTCTGGAGTGCCTTTCTTTAGTGGAACACAGTGTGACACTCCTTGTAGCTGTGAAGAGACTTGTCCAAGGGTTTGATTGACTTGCCAAGGACAGGCCACAAACACAGGGGCTTGCCAGCCATAAACCACCTTTCATCACCTTTATGCCAGTCCAACTCCCTCAACTCTTCCCTTCCCCAGACAACAAGTATTTTAGTTATTTTTAAAAGAATTTCATCTGTTCGTTATTCTGCCAACTACAAAGTAAATATACATTTCAAATGAAATGGGTAGGACTTGACACTTCTTAAAATATACATTTTATTATTTTCTGGTAGTTGCTATGAAGGTTTCATTCAAATTGTGAAGGTACACAGCCTTTACAAACTTCTTGAGTTAAAGGTTTTTGTTGGTGGTTTTATGTTCTTTTTCTTTCATGGCAGAGGAAAATACATAGGCTAAAAAATGTTGAAATTCATTAGATGCTTAGTATCACCTCTTCATATATGCTGTGGAATGCTTTCTAGAAATACTTTATAAAATAAGGCAGACTTTAACAGGGAATTCAGTCATAAAATTTCACGGGAGAAAACAAAGAGTTCCAACATATTATTATTTTTGTAGCCAAGAGAAGATCAGGTGGTCGTCACTGGTTTGTGGGAGAACTACTGCAGTTCTGGTGCTCAGAAAGTATACAGTTCATGTTTATTCTACTATTCTCAAGTGAGACCTTTTCAATAAAACTTATTTTAATTAACATAAATCAGACAATATTTAAACATACACATCTATCCTTACAGTGCAATAAAAATGTATCATTGTATAGTATTTTGTATTTGCATTATGAAAATAAAAGGTCTGTACATCAATTAAATGTATATTAATGAGTATGAATCATGTAAATTTATAATGCATCTAAAGTTGGCTTTGGCTTTTAAGTATTTATAAATTCATAGAAAATATTGAACATCTAACAAAATAAATAAAACATAACATTTTAATCATAGATGCTAACGATCAACCTCAAAAATTCTTGCGTTATTTTTTACATTTGCTACTAAATTTCTTAAGGAGAACTCACTTTCAGTAGTGCTCAGAAGTGAATGATTGCACCTTCTGTGATGTGAAAAAATACAGTACATCTATTTTCATAGATCAAAAATTCTTTCATAGACAGTTGCATTTTAAGTGTCTGATTGTTCTACGTAACTGTCTTAAGTGCTTATAAAAAGCATGTAGCTTTCTCATAAAAGCTGTGAGTCTCTATGAATAGATAATCTTCTAATGAATGTCCTTTCTATGAAGATTCTTCAAGGTCTTCCAGCTTCACACGCTGGTATGAAGATATTGCAAAAGTATGTTCACTAATAAACCCTTTCCAGTACAAGTACTGCAGCAATCCAGTGTAATTCCACTTGGTGGGCTTATTTCATCGGAGTCCACACATGGTAGTTCGTGGAAGTCAACTGCTGACCTTGTGTTCTCTTGAGTTTGAAAGTTCCCCAAGTGCATGGGCTAGCCTTACTGTAATACTGAAGAGACCAAAAAAAATCTGAATTCACATGAATAAAAGTGAGCTTGAATAAATATGCATCTGGTTAGTAAATTACACACCATGGTCCAACTGCTATTCTGGTGGTGGTCGAAGGACTCGGAGATTCCTTCCATCTAGTCCTTTCCAGTATTTAATGTTATTATTCAGATGCTCCATCAGATTTGGCAGGTCTGCAAATGCTAGGGAAGAAAGAGCAGAGAGTATTTAGTCTGCAGAACTGAAACAGTCACAGATTCTGTCTGCTTAAGTATTACTTGAAATGTCTGGGCAACTGTGTTAAGCAGAAAAGCTTAAATCTGTCACACTGATACTTGAAATGGTTTTGTCTGTATAGCTCTCATCACTCATGTAACACTTGGGCAACTGAGAACTGGTCTGTAAGTCTACTTAATACTGGTATTGCAAGCCCCAGTAAAGGGGCACAGTTTTCCAGGAGGGGCATAGCTAATTATGATTGTAATTATTCTGCTCCATCAAATCTGAGTCACATGTCATGATCTGGCATTCAGAAGAGTCACATTTCTGACCACTTTTACCACGGGGGCAGCACTTGGAAGGATACAGCTGCTCCCCCAAGCAGTTTCCAGACTGTAGAAATTTGTCTTGAAGAATAACCAATATTAACATGGACAAAATGACTGCGCTCAAAGTGCTATCAAAGAGAACATGTTCTATTTTCCATTTACAGAGAAGCAAGTTTAAAAAGTTAAACATTGCCTGAACCTAGTGTATTAAAGAGAAGCCAGGAGAACAACTTGTAGTGGTATCAAATACTTCTAAGCTATAATGAAGTTATTAATCTTACTTGAACTGCACAAATCTTCCCTTTTCTCTCCCTTTCTTTAGGAGTCATAAAAAAGCAAATTTATATATGACGGCAGTTTCAAATGTTCACAAAATAGTTATCATCAGGAAACAAAGCAGAGTTTGCTTACCATCCCAGGCATCAAACATATCAATAATGAAGTAATCAATGAATGATAATTGGGATTTGGGGATGCTGCAAGTATTTCTGTCAAAAACTGGCATCACAACAGGTAAACCTTGCCTCCTTTCTTCATCAGTCTGCAAAAAAACCTCCAGTGATTATCCATTTAAGACACATTCTATTAATGGGTTTCTTTTAGCAGCAGATTGTTTGGCACTGACTAGAGTATGTATCTGCTAAATAAAAGGAGGAACCTGAACAAATCTGAAGCAGCAGCAATTTAATCTTAAGCACCTAGTCGTTTAGATTTTGGCAAAACAGCAGACAAATAGTGCCTTCCAGTGTTTCCCACAAAGAGATACATTTACCTTCTGCATCTGCACACAAGCTGACCCCAAGTAACTTCACACATTACCACGTTATGACCGTTTCAGAGCTAAGAGGTGCTTAACTATTTTCAATCTCTGATGAAAGTGACAATCTGTACAACTCAGGGGTGGCAAAATTATTTTTTTATCCCCTTTCCCTGCACTTGGGGTACCGAGTCCCAATTCCAGCATTTGGTCTTTCATCTGTAATAATGACTCTGCCCTCTCCTTTTCCCCATCTTCCTAAAACCTTTCTTCATCACAGTGTGCTAATGTCTTACAGTATTTCTTGGAGTGAGTGCTGTTCCCATCCTAACACTGGAACCTGATGATTCTATTCCTGAGGCAAAGCCAGCATGTGGCTACACAGAAGGCATTCTTGCTCTGCCTCATGTGATGGAAATGCATTTGTAGGCAAGACTCGAAAAGCCCAGCTCCAAACTGAACAACTTGAAAGCTTAAATTTTTCAGAAACTGCACTGTAGAAGTTGTCAGCTTTCATCTGTCTGCAGGCATCTAGTCTTGCATCAGCATGAGTAATATCCCATAATTTAAAATAAAAGGGTTGTTATTTTTCATGTTCCATAACGCACCCTTAGATATTCTGTGACACTGGCAGTATATGCACCCTTTTAAGAGCATGCTCTCGTGGAATTTCAGCAGCCCATTTTAGATGCCTTACCTGTGCAAAGTACTCCTCAGAGATGCGTCCAGCCCACTCTATACACTGTTCTATGGGTCTGCATGGATTGGAAATGTCAGCACACTTTATCAACATGCGTTTGATAAGGATACGGTTTTCAGGAGACCTGAGAACAGTTTTGATTGACTCTCCATCACCATTGTTCTGTAACATTTAAGAATTAAACACAATCCATTAGCAAAGTCTCCATGCACTAACTCAAAAGCTTTTGTGCCTGGTGAATGCTTTCAGCAGATCTTACAGGGATCAGTCCTGCTACTGGCTACCATATTTGATGTCTAAGTGAATTTATAGGGGATTATGAACGTTATCCACAGCTCTGAGCTAGCAATGAACTCCAGTTTCTGGATTCAGTCACTGTCTTTGTGATAGATCTCTCGGGCATCTTTGGGCAAGTCACCTAATCCCTCTATGCCTTATCTGCCTTCTTAAAAGTGTGGAGAGGATCCATTCATCACTACACACATAGTCATGAGCACTGTGGAGGCAGAAAAATGTAACTCTATGCTGAAATCCAAAGATTAATGGATTTGCACATTAGGAGTAGAATTTTAAAAAAAAGGACTGACCCAAGATGCACACAAACCTCATCAGGATGGGTATCAATCATTCTGACAGCACTCGTACTATTTGGAGAGTCAAATCCCACACTGCCTCCCAGAGATGCTCTTTACTGCCTTCCACTGGACCCACATTACCCCTTTAGTCTCTGGTTCAGACTGGAAATTTTTGCTTTCTGAGAGTCTATCAGTATTAAAGCAATATATTAGAAAATGCTTCTGAACAGACTCATCTTTCCTCTGCAGCTCCAGCAAAGTTTTCAGCCCACACACAGCTTATATTTGGTTCCCAGGCTACAGCCAGGAGCACGTCAATGGTACTCTATATTTGGAGCCAATACACAGCTAATATGAGTAAAGTCTGGGATGATCCAGATTAGAAGCTATTTTCTGTGGAGCTCTGATGAAGCAAGTTTCCAAATGACAGAGATCCAGGGTTAAAATATCTTTAAAAATTACCTATAAGTACAACATTGTTACTGGACTCTTTAAGGATGGGTAGGTACAGAAATTTCCAACACTGTCTACTCAGAATAGAAACTCTTTGAAGCAATGAATACACAAGACTTCTCTGGCACCTAGCAAGGTCTTGCTCTATAGTCAGAGCAGGGAAGAAGTAACTAACAATAATGATAATAATAATGTGCCACCTGTTCCTGCAGTACTTTGTATGAAGAGGGAGAGAAAAAGCAGAAGAAACATTCTGACCTTTCATTAGGTCAGAATAACCATGACATTTTTCAGAAGAAAATTCTTGTGGGGAAGAAAGTTCTTCCTAAAGGAAGAAACTGAAAAAATATTATTACGTAGTATACTGGCTCAGAAACACCAGTTCCACAGTTCGTAGCAAAATGAGACTCCCAAACCAATTCTCCTCCCTCATTTTTAAGTATGTGGAAGGGAAAACAGAGGAACAAAGTGAGGTGCATACATCTCCAAATGCAGGGCAAAATTACATAAGAGAAAGCCAAAATAAAGTGATGAAGTTCCAGAAACACAAGCATGGAAATTAAGTATGGAAATATTAGAGACCATTCAGTTAAGAACAATAGAGAATATCCTAGTAGATAAACGATCAGGAATCAAAAAGGGATTTTCACTTCTGTGATCTGTTCTAACCAAAGGCACAGTTCTACCAGCTCAATGCAGATGTCTTGGGAATAAAATATGCTATCTCTGCTTAGTCTCAGCATCCTGCTCAGAGTGCAGAGGTGTCTCTGCATGTCAGATGTTGGCTTCCTGTCATAGGCTTAGGTGACATCATGAAAGGAAATGGGAGGATAAAGGATGCTGGAGCTGGAAAGGATTTTTTTTCAGTTTATGAACAAAAGAAGAAAGGAAACAAACAGAGCAGCTTCTCAGCATGGCTCTTTGAACAATATGTATAAAAATAATAAATAAAAAAAATAAGTGGAACTGTCCCATTTGGAACATGCATTTGGCAGCTCAGCCTGCAAACACTACCCTGAGTCACCACCACGAATGGAAACCAGGCCAGAAAACACACGCTGCCACTGCAACCAGAGAGACAACACACTTGAACGAGGGTCTGACAGTGTTCTGCTCCCAACAGTAAGTGATTTGCTTTACCCACTCACACATTACAGGCCTTTTAATAGGAACCTGCTGAAATGAGAACCTCCCAACTCCTCCAACTTCCAACCCAAAGAAGGGAAATTTTTTCAATAGAAATTATATATAGCCTTTGTCTTTCTTCCCATCCTTTGGCACAAATTACTGTGAATCACAAATGCCTTGTGGGACAGATTATTTCCCTTCAGTCCCTGAGGTTTAAGGGCAGAATTAAACTTTTGTTTCATTTCTCTGTGTTGCTGTATTTGTTTTTACACTCTGATTGTACAGGTCCAAGCTCCGTTCTTCAGCAGCAACAGCTGTTCAGCTCTGCGTAACAGGCAAAAGAGGAATTCAGCTCGATGGATGCTATGGATTCTGATGCTCAAACAACTAACTGCTGCATCCCAATCCTTGGGGCTGGGAGGAGGGGCTCTGCACACCAGGCCAGGCCAGCACTGAGCCCTTCAGCAGGACCAGGAGCCCTAGAGAGTTACAGACTCCACGGGGTCAGCAAGGCCGTGCACTACACCCAGGAGCAGCAGCTCCCTTGCTCTCCTCCTGGGCTGAATGCTGCTCTGCTCACCCAGAGAGCCTGTCCAGCTGAAAACTTAACAACCTTTCTTCCAGTTTAGTCAGTAAAACCAGTGCCCTACTGGGACTCTGGCTTCACATTTAGAGAGTACCCATTAGCATCGCTGGGTGCCAAGAACAAAGTTAATTCTAGCATATACTCCTACAGACAAAGGTACAAGTCTCCAAGTCTCCAGTCTGCTTCTTATAAGTGGAGGAACAAGACCTATTCCTCTCCCACTCTCAGATAATAAAAAGACTGCCCTCCCCCATAACATACAACAGTCATAAATGTGGCTTTCTAAAAAACATGGTAAGAAAACACAGAAAAGCATGACAGCTCCTACAGGACACTGCCATTAATGCAAACTTTATTATAACCATTTCTGAAAATCTTCACTTTGCAAAAAAACATTCCAACAAAATTATACACTGCTCTTACTGGCAACAAAACCGTTGGTTGAAGCTGTTATTGAAACTGGTGTGGTTTTTCAGAATGAGTTCTCAACAGGCCATTTTGTTGTGTCCATAGGGTTCCAGATGGCTATTGATTATGTCTATATGATATATAATGTCACCATCATCTATTTTAAAGACCAAAATAGAAAGCAGACAGAAATCCCATGAATGGTGCCAGGCAGCGCTGAAGGCTGAGGGCCCTTATTCCCAGAGAATGCACCATATGGCTGCCCGTACACCTGCCCCTGTACTGCACCCCCAGCACGTCCCCTTGGGAGTAGGGAGTAATTCAGCCTCTGTTTTGAAGCAAACCTTGGCTCCTTTGAAGAAATGGCCAACAACAATGCCAAGTCTTGCCGCTCCATGGGAGTGACTGGGTTAATCAAAATGGCATTTTTAACATAAAAACATAGAGCCCAAGGTTCTGGTTCCAAGTATGACATCACAGCACTGAGATGTTAATAGGATCCAAGTGAGTCTCATTCACCCTCAAAATGTGTGACAACCAAGTTAAGCAGAAGGGCATTCAAACCCAGAGGTGAAAGACAAATCTTTCTTTCTCCACGTTTCTGATGAACCTTCTCAGTATACCATGTGGGGATTTCCTCATGCCAAGAGTTCCCAGTCCCTGCCTAGTCATTTTAAGAAGGACTTGCAGTGTAGCTTACCCCATTTTCTTCTAGCGCTGCCAAGGGTTTATTAATGCTGTTGACAAACTTGTTGACATGCTCAAAGTGCTTTGTCATTTCTGTTGCTAAGACCATGTCAATAATAACCTGGCGAAGAGTTCGATACTCATTCCTGTTTAAAGAAGGAAACAATTAAGAATGCTGGCTGGTTGCTAACACAAGTCTAACAAAAATGCTACAGACCATTTCCATTGGAGGGAGGTGCTGGGGGAAGAAAGAACAGTAATAAAGGCTTGGGCAGCTGCATGTGCTAGATAAAGTACCTTTTGGTGCGTAGAGACATGTGCTCAAGGCATGACTGGATCTCTAGGAGATACAGTACCAGAGCTGGGCTGAAGCAGTAGCATCAACTGCTCAGAAGGGCAGTCAGGACATGCCACAGTCAGCAGTGGCTCATGCTCCAGACAAATTTTCAGCAATATTTTCCTGTTGTATCTTGAGAGGACCAAGGCAATGGTCACCTCCTTGCCCTAAATGCCTTTCTGGGGCTGGAGGAAGAAGAACATCAGGTCCTTCACTATCCTTGCCTTTGCAACAAGGCATTTAATTTTTGACTGATGCTCCGCAGCTCTTTGTTTCCTTGTTCTACCCAGCAAATATCTACGTACTCAGCTATAACCTGTTCTCTACATTCAATGGTACAAAATAATTCTTATAGACTTGCTAACATTAAGATTTACAATAAGTTCCTTAGATAGGGTCTGCCTTATTAACAACAGGATGAACTGACACCATCGGATTACTCCTAAGCCTGTGCAGGACAGAGAAGAACTCTACTCTTCTAGAAGCAAAGGATGCCTTATGTTACACAGAAGGAAGTAAGAGATGTTAGTGGGCAAGGACCCTGGGTTTTAAGCTTACCTCTCCATGTTTTTAAATATATTGCATTTGCCATCCCGGGTGGTGAGCTGGAAAGCCAGGGCAGCGTGGTGGCTCTCCAGCACCGCTGTGTCATTGTAGAGGATCGCGAGCTCACTGCCAGCATTGCACAGGAAAGAGTTTGTTCTTCCTGGGTGATCCACGTCATGGACCGTGGCAGCAATGAGTGCAGCAACCTCATCAATCGGATCCAAAGTTTGCTGAAAATAGAAGGATGCTTAGTTTTCCTGGCAGACTCATTAGAAACCCTATTCTGTCCATAAGATTAAGCCAAGTTCCTGAGGAATAAGAGCCAAAACTCTGGAGATCAGTAAGGGTCAGATGTTCTACACAGAGCAATGGAAAATTCATTATAAGCCTCACTGAACACTGTGTGACTTTTTTGGCCATTTTGTGCCTCTTAAATTTTGCCTTAACCACACCTTTGTCACAGCACATCAAATCAAACAAATGTAAAGTAATAAATTAGTTTGTGTTTTCTAACAACACTGAAACCACCTTTACTTGGAGTTAGGCTATTTGACTTGAAGAACGATACTGCTAAAAATTATTCTATTACGACCAGACCTCTTAATTTCCTCTGGCAATTTAATGTGTCCTAATCACATTCCAGTTACGTGCTAGCTGGGTTAACAATTTGAAAGGAATGTTATATATATATCCAGTTTTATAATAACAATGTTCTGGGGTTACAGCTAATGCATATTCTGTGAAGAATACCTGCTGGTTTACATCCACGGACAAATTACACAACACACTGTTCTATACTTTCTGTAACAAGATTCTGATCCTGTTAGTGTGCTGCACTCCGTGCTTTATGTCTACTTGCAATGGTCATTGCTTTATGTCAATTTTATCAACGCTCTTTCATGAAAATACAAACCCATTTGACTTTTAAGGTTTTATACTGAAGTTTTAATACTGTATTAATATCCTAAAGGAGAAAAAAACCCTAAGCATCTCAGAAATATGTTGTATACATTTGGAAACTGGCCTTTATGCTGTGTTTATGCTGGCTTTTTGTGAAGGACTACAGATACCAAACAGTTATGTTGAAAATTTTAATGAAATGAAAGAGACATAAGAACAGAAATATCCCCCATTGAATCTGGGAGCAAGGCAGATCATTTCCATTCCAATTAGCTTGAATTTAAGGTCTAAATTCTCTGCTGGCTTTGACAATACCATTCAGAACAGTTACACTTCGTAGGCGAAAAGACAAACTCTGCCCTACTTTACATCTCCTGAAATTAATGCAATAGCTTGACTTTGAGGGAGTTAGGATATTATTGAGGACTGCCAAGAGAGTCTTGTGGAGAACAAGAAAAGGCAAAACTTATTTCTGCTGTAGTTCATAGCATAGTCTGCAATACTATCTGCTGTGTTTTAGCTTCTTCCTTCTTTCTTTCAACTGCTGTTCATGGGATTCTGTTTTTGTGGTTTAAAATTAGGAGAGATTTTTAGACAGGCTCTCCTCAGAAGGACACACTGCCCAGTGTTCAGTCTGGCTGAGAAAGATCTGTACAGATTGGAACTGGCCAGAAACTTGAGTATACCTGACCTGTAGGACCAGAGCAGTCTACCTGCTGCTCATTTCCTGAGACTCAAAAAACAAACTTCACAAGGATTTGCAGCACTTTTATGACCAACATCAGGTCAAGGATTCTAATTCTGTCATTTTAACTCCCATGGTACAGAACTGGAAATGATTCTGAGAATATGGCTTCAATTTGGGAGCCTGAAAATTTTCCCAGGCAAGTTGAATTGAGTTCAAATTACAAAAAAAAAAAAATAATATTCTCAGTGAGAATTTGACTGGCAGAATCAGGCCTTCTGTGTTTAAGTTAAGTTGAACTCTGGACAACACAAAAGCAGCTGGGCTTTAACTAAGAAAAGATAAAGAGAGAATTTTGAACTTTGATTCTGCTCCTTCTTCTGATGCAACATTTTTTTCTCTTCCTATGCCTACAGAGGAATGGAAATAACATTCGGAAAAAAAGAGGAGGCAGTCATGCTTCTGTGGCATTGAAATGAATCCAGATTTATCTGTTTTTCATAGATATTCTTGGGAAGACCAGCTAAACCTCTGGCAAATCAGGGGCTGAAAAAATCCAGTGACGTTCTATTCCCACTTGGTATTTGTAAGTCAGCCTCTGGAGAGCACACTAATGAGCTGCAGCTCCAGGTTAAGGGACTTACTACAGTTTAATGAGCTGTCAGAAACTTGTTTACAGCCACAAATTTCTCAGCCAGGTGCCCACCACTAGCGCTATCCTCGGGCAGGCCAATTCAGGGTAGGAATTTCTAACCAAAATTGCAACTCAGAAATATGTACACACATGCAAGCACTGCTTCAACTCCCCTTCTCCAGTCTGGGCATGTGAGAGCAAAGGTTGCTCTGATTTGTTCTGGTTGTCAGTAGCTCTAATACCCCAGTGGGTGTCATGGTACGAGGAACTTTGACAAGTAATCTTTTTCAATACTCTCCTCCAATGCAGTCTCTATAAGCCTCAGGGCATCTTGTCCAGTGGGTGATACAGCCTACTTCATGGCCTATACTGTCCTGGGAGTCACCTGCAAAGTGACCATCACAAGGCATAAGAGATGGTGATTTATTACATTAAGTCTGTATTTGGCATGTACTGTCACAAAAATAATTGTGTCATTAGCTCACCTATCTGAGAAAGTTTTACTAGATGAAGAAGTTTTACTTGAAAATGAGGTTTTCTTAGTCTCCCATCAAGAATTGTTCAATTCCTGTAATATTAGTATCCACCTTTCCATATATACTGTAAGAGAGATCCTAGAACTCATGTGAAGCAGACCAGTTCTTTGACCTCAGAGTTACCAAACTGGTTGGCACTGGGCAGACATTTGGCTTTTGGAATCTGTTTCTGAGAGATCTTCCTTTGCTTGCATCTGTATTTCCCACCTACACTGTTTCTTATAAATGTGGACTTACCTTCACTCTTTCTTTAGACAAGAAGTAAGCAGTAGCATGTAGTACATCTGCTGAATGAGTAGAATTATGGTAGGAGTTGGAGGAATGGTAGTTAGCTTCAATAACTTGTAACCATGACCTCAGAGTGGATTCTGAACAGTTTAGGAATTCACAGATTCCAAAGCGAGCAAATATTTTGAGACCTAGATAAACCAAAGGCCTGTGGAGAAAAATAAACAGAAAGTTTTAAAACAAATGCAGCTGAAAAATATTACATAGCATTACTAGTATGAATCCATACAGCATTTTTAAACAATGACATACAAAATGAGGTGTAAGGACTCATTACTGAATTACAGTCCAGACCTGTAGAAATGTTCTGCCTACCTATCACATGCACAGTCTCAGAACCAGGCCAGTTCCTCCCAGGGATATTAAAAATGCTCTATATTGCTGCTGTACTGCACATAGCGGTGTTTTGGGGCTTGGGGAGTCTATGTTGGGAAAATGCAGGCTGCAGTCAAAACGAGATAAATTAGCAAGTACTAAACTCTGCACGAGAGGAAGGAGATAATCTTGCTGCTGCCAGATTCCTCAGCTAGTCTGTTTATAGTTAGATTAAGTATATCTATACTACAGAATGCTGCAATCACTATGTTTTCTGCACTGCAGATCTCCTCCACTCCTTTTACACCCACCCTTGCAGGATTCCATCCCTTGCTGATCACATGCAATAGAGGATGCTGCTTGAGTCCACATGCATCAAGCACTCTGACTTTTAGCTGCACCCGACAGGTGAGGTGAGGTCATTTGGCAGTGCTGAGGTCATTTAGAGCTACATGTGCATCTTTTGGCAAAAACACTCAACAACACTGCGTCATATACTACAATTGTAATGTCCTAAAGTTAAATCCCCTTAATCCCCCCCATTGTCAGACAAAGGTGCCTCCAGGTTTCTGTGTCAGGGAACTGTAATGCACTAAAGCTTCTATTTAATTAATTATCTTGGCTTTACTACCATATGTCTGCTTGGACTTAAGACAATACTAATAACATATTCATACTTGTGAGTCATATAAGATCACTTTAATTCTCTTAAAAAATGAACTGCCTTTATTTAAACACAGGAGGAAACAATCATTATAATACCTTTAGTATGAAAACAGGCAACAAAGTACCTCCTTTGCCCCTCTGTGATCTCTCCAAATCAGCAAGAAGAGAGAAGCCTATCTGGTGATCTCATGCATGTTGGCTGGGATAATTAATTAAGTTACTGCAATGCATGCATTAAATGTTGTAAATCCCACAGACCATATTTTTACATTTTTCTTTTTAATTACTGTATCTATAGCACTTCATTAGAAATGAAAATGCAACAAATAAAAAAAAAAACAAACTAAAGCAACTGGATGTAAATTTCTTCACTTGCAATAAAATCACTTTGAAGAATAAAAACCTGGATTTTTTTGCAGCTTTTTGGCTCATAAAACCGTAGTATAAAAATGAAGCGCATGTATGTTAACTAAGTGCCTGATATCTTTCTTAGACTTTGGTTTGAATACCTTTCAAAGCTTTTATAGATTTGGGATTTTGACAAGGGTTTAACACCGTCAATTCATTGCAGGATCCAGCCTCCAAAGTAGTGTCTCATAGAAGCTTTAAACTAAGACAAAGCATGATACATGAAACTAGATCCAAAAGGGGAACTTTTGATTAAGCATCAGAAAATAAAAACAAGGATTTAAACAGAAAGATCAATTTACTCTTAGTGGGAGCCTTTACTACTAATGAAGTACAGTCCACCAAAACTGCTGATTTGCTTTTAAAAACTTCTATGACGGTATGCCCTACTTTTTATCAGTACATATTCTTCAGTTAATCTTATAAATAAAATGTAGCCTGCCAAGATTTTAGAATAAAGACCTTCCTCTAATCCCAGAGAAAGGCAATAGGAATTCTGTTGAAAAGCTGTATTGGAACTGTTCAGAAATAAAATCTGCCCAATTATATGGAAAGAAAATAAAACCTGATCTGTATCAAATAATCAAGTTAAGACCTGCATGTTGACTCTGTGTGTAGTTGGCCATAATAGGAAATTGAATCCCCACAAGAAAACAATTTGTAGAACTTTTCTATTATTGAGAAAAGAAAGGCTTTAAAATGATGTTGTTTTGTCATTATACCATATCAAAGATATATAATCTTCACTTACATCCACTGGGAATTTGCAGGAAATAGTGTATGATGAAACAGAAGATATTTCATGTTCATACACAACCAGAAAAAGACAATGAGAAAATTTCAAACATTGGACTTTGAAAATAAAAATTATTCCATTTTAAAAGCACAGGTAGAGAAATTAAGGAGATGATTAGAGGATGACATTTAAGTCACTTTTCAGCAACTTCAATTTATGAGCTCTTGCATTTACTGACCTTTTATGGGTGGCAGCCTCAAGTTCAAAGATATCAAAATCCCACTGCTCTTCATTTTCCATTGCCTGTGTTATCCGTGGGGGTATGTCATTGAGGGAGATTGGAGAGCTCAAACTGCCAGTGACCTGATGAGTTTCTGTTGAGGAATACATTTATTACTCTATTAATATATTTATTAATAGTATATTAAATACTATATTTAATAGTGAGATACACTTCTACTGAATGTACATGTTTTCTGTAGTAACACCTGGCCAACTCTCATTTTTATGAAGCTTAGTAATGCTGCAGAAAAACACTTATAAATAAAAATAAACCAAACCCAAATGATGCTAATAAAAAAAAATCTGATCACATTTCTCCCATTTCTTAAATTTCTGAACATGTTTTAACATCTCAGTAACCATCAAATTAAAACTTACGTTTTGCTGACAGTATGTATTCGTTCCCTGATAATCTTCGTAAACCATCCTGTTAAATAAAAGTTGAGAGTTAAATGCAGGTTATGACACAAAAGGTCTAGAAGATGATGGCACCAAATAGTAGCACAACTTCAGACAAGCGTGACTGCAACCTGTAACAGTCATCAGAGCTGCCTCTCCCTTATTTGTGTGTACTGTTAAGATTTACCTGTGTTACATATAGTTCGTAACAGAGGAGAAACTGCAGGATATGGGACACACTATGAATGCAGAGAGGTAAAAACTCACATTTCTCAGGTGCAGATGGAGGTCTGGAATTACAGCCTCACATCTGTCTTTGTCTGGACAACAGGCAGACCAGTTGTGGATGTGTGCCACAAACCAGGCACTGTATGTCCACATACTTCCCATCAACAAGCAAAGGTGGGTGGTGGGAGGGAGTGGATGCAGAGGTGCTTTCTGCTCTCCTCCCCCGGCACTGGCAGATCAGGTCACCTCAGCAGAAAAAGGATGTCATGACTTGTTGCTGGAATTGCAGAGCAACAAATTTCTCTGAGGCTTCCTTTCTATCACAGCAGAATGTATGTTTGTTTATTCTTCAGTTCAGTGCCTCCTAGGCTTAACTCTGGCATGATGCCTGGATGTGCAAACTCAGATGACGGATTAAAACTAACAGAGTTATATATTTAGTATTTACTTTTCAGCTTATAATTCTAAATACTGTGGCCCAAATCCTGCTTGTTCTTTTGAGGTTACAGCTGTTAGTTACTGCACGTTAATGTTTAGCCCATGATGTAAAAAAACCAGTGCTTCAAAAAATATTTCTCAATGCACCTTACTAAAAATGTTATGCACACAAAGTATAACAGAAGTACATGTGGATGCTATAACTGAACATGCAATATCCACACTAATAAGAATTTTTATACCTCATTTTTATTTTCACACTTGTAACTGAGTAGGGACTTTTGTGATTTAAAAGGAAAGGGAGAACTACAGTGGCTCACTGACTCTTCAATAGCACTGCTATGACACAAATATTTAAGATACCAGATGCTGCCTCTCATTTGAATCAAAGATTAGTTTTTTAAGAGTTGAAATAGCAGGTGTAATTGTATCTGGCAAATCCATATTTGAACTTCAAATGCCCTTCCCTCTGGAGAGTTCAAATCCAATAACGTATTACTTGTTCCCCTTCTCAGACATAACTTTTGAACATGGAATGGAATAATGTGATATTGTTTTCAACAGACCCTTTGATGAAGAAATTATTCTCCCAGATAATTTTCAAACTCATACTATGTCATATACCTCATGCTCTGAAATAGATTTCTCAGCTTTCCTACTGCTCCATAAAATAGCCTCTGTTTTATTTTTAGTAATGATTTTGTATTTTCAATATTATTGCAATATATTGCAATAATTGTTACCTACATGTTCTGGGACCTTCATTTTCATGGACTGAATACAGTCAGAATACAAATGTATGTAAGAATCAACAATCACCAAAAAGGAGAAAACAGTTGAGGACTATGAGTATTCAGCAGGAGAAAAGATTCACTTTGAGACGAATGGTTATATATATCAATATCCTTCCTATTATTTTATAGTTAAGGTAACAATGTATTTTGTCTACTCAATTACTAAATTCAACCCTATATGAACCATTCAGGTCTTCTCCTGAAATTCTTGAAGTCTCCCATATGTTTCTCCTAATTAGATATTTGCCGTGGTATTTTGAAAGGCAAAAAAACATGTAAACTATTTGAAGATTCTGATAGCTACTGCAAAAGCATCGTGATAGTTACAACATGAAATTATAATAGCCCAAGACATCTCTGAAAAGCTCAGATCTTGTGAACCTTTTTGCATCTAACACACTGTAAATTTTTTTCCCAATGTATCCTTTTTTTTATATCCAACCTACAGACCAGTGGGAATAAATATCCTTAAGGCACAGGTAACATTCATCTAAACTCATCTTGTTACCATCAGGAGGGTCAGACTCCAGGCTCTGAAGGTTTGGGTTCAGTTCTTGCTTCACTATGTGCCCTTTGTTCAACTTTGGGTACACACTAGAGGCACAAATGTAATCCAAGAAAAAGCAAGAAAAATACATATTTTGTATTCTTTTGAAAACGCATTCTTTCTGCAGACTGAAAGGCCCCCCAAAACTGTGTCATTCTAATCCTCATTAATAAATACAATTGTCTGGCTATTTTTATTTCTTCCTCTCCCATCTATACCCTTCTTAAATGAATCCCATTGAAAAAAAGAATTGTTTTTACTTTTCATTTGTAGCAAAATTAATGTTTCAAAGGGTCTGGTCAATTTTCTTCCTATTCTCAGAAAGGCATTATTCAAGTAGCGGGGGAAAATTCACAAAAAGAGGTGTGCAGTTTTTTCTGTAAATTTTTTCATTGTAGAGGCAGAGCACATGCCAGATGATAAAGACCAAGTGACTGGGAAAGTCAGGCAGCAGAACATTAATCAACAGCTGTTTGTGGCAGTATGTACTTACTGTCATTAACCCTCCAACAAGGTCACTTGTATGTGGATCCTCATCTTTTGTCCCCAGTTGTGGAGAGTACAATTCAGTGGTTCTTAAAATCTCCAAAGCCCGGTCTAAAGCTTCTGCAACTGGCATGGGACTGTTTTCTTGTGCAGCATTGATGATGTTTATTACCTAGAGTAGCATTAGACACATTGTGAACTTAGAAGTGATTTAAGAAAGAACAATCATCAATTACTATGGAAAATTCAGCAAATAAACGAGATCCAAAACATTAACCCACATTAAAGAGAGAATACAAATGAAAGGAATGTTACTAAAACACTGATGTTTGCTACTGATTCTGGTCTTAAGACTGTGGCCCTTAAGACAGCAATCTTACTAATGACTTTCCTCTCCAAGGCACAGTCTCAAAATGTCTCTGAATGGACTTAATATAACTTTCTCCGATTTGCCTCTCTCAATTTATTAAAGAGCTGATTTTTGACAAATCCTAGAATGGTTTCAGAAGGCAGTTTACAACGCACAAGTAAGAAGGAGGAACATAAGCAAAAGTTCTTAAAAGGGTCAGGTGATGGTTGACCACATGGATAGCACTCTACTAAGCAGACTTGGGAGATCATTGTTTAGAGTATCTGGCTTTTCGTAGCTACACTAGCAGTCAGAAGGAACAGGGGAAAAAGTTGCCCCAGAGACCTGTGCTGCCTTGCTCCTCAGCCTGGATGCTACCCTGGAGCCTCATGCCCCAGTGCTGCAGTGCAGCACAACTGCCCACAGCCAGTGCCAGAGCACATTACCTTGGTGATGGGGGCTTCAATAGTCATGGAATGTACCCTGGCCATGGACGAGCGACGCCTTTGTGAGCTGCCTGTGCACAAAACAAAGCAGAATTTGTATCCCAATTCCAGTGACAAGGAGTGACAGGAGGACTCAGCCAAGAAATCTTGATTCATTTTCTGAACTGCTTCTGTGCCTTTCAGAGGCAATCTATTGCAGAATACATACACATGCTTGTGATGCTGGGGACACACAAGTTCAAAGAGATGCTGGCTGAACCACTGATGTCCCTGATTAGAGATAGGGAGCTGTAATAGTCTGGCAAAATCATGGCTTTGTTTCTTTGTTTTAACTAATTAAAATATTCAATTAAAACTCAGTTAAAAGACTATTTAGATGTGTGTGTATAAACCTGCAACCACAGGTAGGTAACCATTGCATTTAGGTTATTACACAATGTATCTACTTTTGCTGCCTGATGCAACATGACAAGTCATAATGAGTCAGCTTCCAAGCTGAAGTAAATCAGTGAAGCTCCTTTGAAGTGGGTAGCTATGCCAAATGAAAACAGCAGAGGTCCTGGCCTATTATTCATTGGAAATTTAAAAACAAATGTTTTATATCATTTAGCAAATTTGTTTCTGTAGAGAAAAGGTCAAGATAAGATTTTTCTGGATGTTGTGCTACCTATAAAATGCAGACACATCTCTGTAATTCTTTTTGCTGAGCAGTTCGTAAGAAAAAGAATCAACGCTATTTTTGTTGTAATAGTGCATGATTGTATTCTCACTGCCACAGACCTACTTCCATACTTCACTAGTGTGTATGCTGCCTAGACTGTGATGACATATGCTTTAACAAAATCATGTAAGTACCAGCAACAGTTTTGAATATGTGACTCATCTATAAAGTTTGTGGTGATCTAACAGAGAAAAATACAACATAGTAAAAGAAAACAAAATCCATAAAAAAATATCTTCACACCTTTATCAAGAGAAGAGGTAAGAAATGTAACAATTTGTGTATTGGTTTTGCGTGGCAACTCCGACTCAGCCAGACCCAATACAGTGACTTGTTTAACGTACCATCACTCCCTCGTGATGTGGTGGATCTGACATCTAGGGATCCTTTCCTCATGTCTTTGTGTCTGCAAGTCTGAGTATCTGTGAAGAAAATATCGTACAGTGACATGAAGCTGTGCCTAAGATGTATGTCAAAGGAACTGAGGCTCAGAAAAAGCCTGACAGCAGCTGAGTGACATTCCCCACAACGCTTCAGCACGTGGGAGCCAAGGAAAGCTCCCTTCAAACTCTCGCCCAATGACACCGCCATGAACCCAGCCACGCTCACTGGCAGAACATGCCTCAGTGTTTGTGCAAAATGAAACTAACGGTGTGGAGGGAAAAGTCCTTCTCTTGCCACGGTGACACAATTGTAGTTGTGAATACAACTTGTGCAGAACGCCTGAGTTTGCTAAAGCGACCACTGCCACCAAGAACTGCTGGGCCCAAGCAGAGTACACACTACCAAACCAGGCAGTGTATCCCGGGCCCCTTACAGACCCTGACAGATACAACCTGTGCTACCAAGGCTATAGTTAACAAGTACCTACAGCATGGATGCCAAGGATGCCATAAATGAAGTGTTGATATATGGGATGAGGGTGAATAATACCGTTGGTCATCCTCATTTCTACCCACAACGCAAACTTCCCCCAGTACAGCTGAAAGCAATGCAGACACACACATGACACTAACCAGTCACAGCAATGTGACTACTTGGCATCCTATTTATTTCTAGTTCTGTCACAGGGATCCACCAACTACAACTGAAATGTGACACTGAATCCAGCAATACCACAATACTAGCTTGAGGCCCCATTACTATGTTTTCAAAGGTGGGTTGATTTATGTCACTTCTAAAAAAATGAGGCAGGTAGAGAGGGCTTGTATTTATTTTCCTGCCTTTCGAGCTGGATTCCCAGCTTATCAGTAGGTAAATAGTACTGTTCTGTGCAACTGTGTTTTCAGTCAAATCACTAACAATGGCCTTTATTCTTTCCTCAGATATGTTCTCCACTTATTAGAATGAAACAGATGTGTCGTACCTGTCTGAGATTCAGCCTGAATACATTCACATGTCTTCTCCACCTACAATTCAGTGAGAAATCCAGTTATCAGAACTTTGTCATTTTGTAATATTTAGGGCTCAAACTAAAGCAAGCATAGCACTATTTTCACTTACCTTATTGTTGTCATTGCACAGTCTACTAATTGACACATAGTGTCTAATCTTTCTGTAGGCAAAAAACAGTGTGTTAATTCCCATCCAAACCTCAGCTCTAATTCAGTGCTGATACTCAAAGTAGGTAAGAGCAACAAATATTGTACCACAAATCCTGTTCTGCCAGGAAAGCTCAACTTGGAAGGGGAAAACCCCACAGTTCTGCAAGTCATGGGGAAAATGGAAGCATCTTTTGCAAAGTCTGTCTTCTTTTTCCCTCTGCTCTCCCCCCACTCTCCCAGCTTCTTCTGGGCTACTGTAGGATGTTTCATGTATGATATAAATGTGAAAAATGCAACACTACTTTCCAAAACTCAAAATCTTCCATAGAACTTAGGGACAGAGCAATCAAACTGAAAACTAAACCCCTGATTAGCAGAAAACTTCCTAAGCCAGTTTCAAATGGGCTTAGGTTGTTCCGTAAGTAGCCATGTATGTAATACATACATGTCTTACAAGTTTGGCATCTTAAACTGAAAATATGTTTTCACTCTGTTGATGGAGACTAAAGAACATGAATTACTTCCAGGGATTAAATCAACCCAAAACATCCAAACTTTTTTTTTCCCTTAAGGATGTTACTGCTTGAAAATGCTGCATTTAGCCTTTCCTTCTTGAAGATACAATTTTAATAAACAATTGTCTCAGCCAAGTCTGGAAGATGAAGTGCCATGCTCTTGATTAAGCCTTACAGGGATTTGAACCTACTACTGCATGCAAAGAGTCAGAGTCAAAAGTGAACACACCTGGATCTTTGGCTCCTTTTAGGGGAGAAGTAGGAGAATTTCACTTTTCCTGCACACAGCATGTAAAGCTGATTTTGCCCCAAGGAATTAAACGCAGAGCTCTGAAGCTCCCTTCCTTGCATAAGCTTCCATTATACTCAGTAACAGGATAATCTAATGTCTGCTGAAAACAACTGAACTCCAAACTGAGCCTTGATTGAGACATAAATCATGGTTTAGCTTTCATACATACCCTCCCTGTCCAATGACAGGTAGTATCTTCACATTTTGTTGTATGCTATCTCCATTTTTCTTTTTCGCATAGTACATTCCTTGCCATTCCTGAAAAAATAATTCAAGTAGAAGGAAGTTCAGATAAAACAGGACAAGAAGCTGTAGGTTCATGCCTTCTTTCATTGAAAGCTGTCTTACTATACAAAGCCAGGCAGAACTGGTTACTCTCAAAGTTCTCCCCTGGAACAAACCTGTAGGTCACTGCTGTTGCCAGTGCATAGAGAACTTGCAGAGAGGCAGCCTGTGAGTGCCCTAATGGCAACAGCTGGACCTCAGGTGCTGTGGGAATCAGAACCACATATTCTCTTCAGCATCCTACCTCATCCTACCAGTGGTGTTGTGGGTCACTGGGGGGAGACCTGGCAAAGAGCCATGTGAGAGCAAGAGCTCAGACCAGTCTCTGCCTGGAGCAGGAGTTCCCCTGAGGTTCCAGGAGTGCCATCAAGCTCTAACTGTGTGGGGCACACCCCTGCCCTGCCCAGGATCACACACCACATGGCTGGGACTGCTACACTGACCTGCCTGACTTTCTCTCTGACTGCGTTGACTTGTCCCAGGACAGGAAGGTTAATGCAAAACTGCCACGCCAACCTGATTGCCTTCACTTCTGGACTGCACCGTCTCTCCTGCAGAGCTGGGAAGTCTTATCACTGGTTAACATTAAATATATCTGTGACTAAAAGTGCTTTGATATCCTACTACATTTACTTTCCATACTGTCAGTTTACTATCAAAAAGTGGCAGAAATTTGTCCTGGGGTTTTTTTTGGGTTTCTTGGGGTTTTTTTTAAGCAGAAGAGAGCCTAGTAGAATAGCTCCTGGATTCTGCCTCCCCTGTAAAAGCAGTCTTTTAGTCTGGTTTTAGGATTGCCTACACATTTCCATGCCTAGAATAGCTGTTGGGGGCCTTTTTAAATAGGTATGTATTTTGAGCTGGGCATCTAATAAATACCAAGGGATTAATAGATGATTCCATATTGCATGTTCACTTAATACAAACTGTTCATTGCAACTGCTGTTACAATTGCTGTATTTCAGATGAGTTCAAGAGCTTACAAACACATGAAAATACCTTCATGAGGCAGATGATACATATTTATTTATGTGAGACTGACATACAGTCAAGTGAGGCTGATTTCACAGTCAGGCAGGCAGGCCAGAGCACAGGTACAGAGAGAACAGTTTTGCATTTATGTTGATGGAGCCAGCAAATAGACTCCAGCCCACAGAGAAAGGCATGGTGACAGGCTGAACAGAAAAAAATATGAAAGGCTTTTCTGAGGATCTGTCAGAGAAAAGAACTGTGCATAACAAATTGTGAAGCGAGTGTTATATCTTCTCCTGTGAGCTGCTTGAGGAATACAAATGAAGATAAAGCAAGCATCACAAAATTCAATGCTCTCATAATTAAAATATGTATATCGATAGTCTCCTGACAACCAGGATGAGGTAGAGATGAGTAATTGATCTCTAACCCAGGATGTACATAAAGGGATGAAGTCATAAGGTACAGATTGGATAATTCCCTCATAGAAAGTGCATCCTTCTCAAGACAGGTTATTCACTAATGTGTTCTTCCTAGTCAACAGATCAATTTTTTTCAACTTGTGAATTTCTAAAACCTGTGAAACTGTTGCAGGAAATATGTGAGGGAAAAGGTCAGCACAATTCTGAGAAATAGGAGGTTCAAGCCAAACTCCTGCTGGTAGGTAAAGTTCTCCCAGGGATGTTACTTAAATGTATTTTAAGAACACCATATGCTCCTCACAGAGCCTCTGTCAGCAATCCAACAGAGAAGTTCTACTTCCTAAGACGTGCTGTCAGTCAAGCTCATCAGGCTGTCTGCATTAGAGCCACACACGTCCTGTGATCAGTCCCTGCTCTATGGTGTGCTGGGATCAAACACGGGGTAAAAACCACTCACAGTAAAAAAACCACACAGTTTCACCCTTCACTGAGTGAATCAGTGCTGATGTTTCAAACTCCATTAAGAAGTCCAAGGCATGCATCTGCCCACTGAGCACTCATACATGCACAGTAAGGAATCCCCCAATTCAGCCTTCCTTTTAGACTGGGGCTTCTTGCACAAGACAGCAAAGTTCAGCAAACTGCCTTTAGAAAACAGAGCAAACTAAAATAAACACAAGGTGTCATGAAAACAACCTCTAAGAAGGTAAGGCTGAGTTAGGAAGCAATTGCCATAGACTTTTATCACAGACCGTGATCGCTCTCCCACCCACTCTGTAAAGACTGATATCTTGCAAACAGCTCCCAAGGAGTGAGAGGAATTGCATGTCTTGTCTGCTTCATCAATAGCTACACATCTCACTTCAAAAAAAGCAAAACTAAGATAAAGAGCTTTGTGTCAAACTGCAGAGATCAGAGGCAGCAAGAATTCAAGTCAGAATTGCACATTTCATCTTAATGGATGCAATTTGAATCATGGAACAGAAGAACGAAGAAAGCTCAACTTTTTTTTTAAACTCCTCAAGTATGGATGGATGAACATGTCTTTCAACAACATTGGCTTCCTGCAAATTACAGCCAGCTGTAGTAACAAAAAATGAACTTCCAGAGATATTGTTTTTGCTATGAGAAACAACATCCTGATCCCA
Source organism: Platyrinchus mystaceus (assembly GCA_035041135.1). Lineage (NCBI taxonomy): Eukaryota > Metazoa > Chordata > Aves > Passeriformes > Tyrannidae > Platyrinchus > Platyrinchus mystaceus. Next base: position 10,253,097 of record JAWWLV010000018.1, read on the forward strand.
GAATCCCTATGTACCATGCAATTAGCCATTTTTGAGTATAATGCCTATGAACTTTTGTTTGGATATACTGAACTATCCCACAGCACTATGTTTGTCAGCAAAAGAGGGGAAATGCTGCAAGAATCTATCTCCCTAAATTCCATTTAAAGATAGGAGGTAGATTTTATGCAGCTCACATTTTTCTAGGACCAGAAAACCTTGCTTTCTATTATTTTTATTATTACATTACCATGTTCGTTCAAAACAGAAAAGCCAAACCTGTTGACAGGAGAATATCACAGCAGTGGACAGTTGGCTTTTTTGATATGCTGTAACCTACAGTAGCCAATATATGGCCTATTGTAGGGGGAAGTGGTCTTTTAAATTTAGGATATAAAGAAATCACAAGACTGAAAGCAATGCACTGACCACATCAGAATTATCCAGATAAGTAAGGCACCTCTGAAAATGCTGTAACATCTTGACACAAATGATTTCAAAACTTCAAGTATTTCAAAGGTTATTCCTCACAGTTAACCTCAACTTGCAAACACTTCCTGTAATAATTTTATTTGTAATTAATTTTTATATTAATAGATAAATGTAAGGTTACACGGATTACGTAGTATAAAGTGTTCCAAGGGGAAACAGAGAAAACCTGTAAACAGAATAATCCACCTGAAACAGCTTAAACTGTTCCAGACAGACAGATAGGTAATATTTCATTAGCCCTCACCACTGAAGTCGTACAGTCAGGAATAAAATAGGTGCAAGGAAAGAGATGGATTATGGTTAGATTTCTATCATTCATAGAGTAAAACATATTTGTTATAAATGACATTTTCATCAGCCCACTAAAATATTAAAAATTTTATCACTTCATATCTTGAGAATTGATGTTGTGGATTTAAAGCCTGACACATCCAATATATTTGAATTATAACTTAATAAATACTCTCTTCTAACATCAGTTTTGTATTACACTCATTTACTTTGAGATAATTTTGGTCAGGCAAGAGAGATATGAAGCACCATAATCCAAGCTATTGTCTGTCTCTGGGATCTCTTCCAACAGGCCAATACGTTTGGAAATGAGCGACACATTCTCCCTGAAACACACACGGGATCTGCCCCCAGCCAGAGCATAGCTTTTGTTGATCAGTGCTTGTGTCAGCACCCTGATTTACAGAGTAGGACTCACCACAACCTTGCAACCCTGTGTAGATGCACAGAGTGCTATGATTCACTTCAGCATCTCCCTGCTCTGTGCCAATAACGTGCTGCTTCCCCCTGGACAGCCAGTGTGACCCAACCAGCTGTCCTGACTCAGGTCTGAGCGTGGGCCATGATGCACCATCGAACACACCAATTCCCAAATCTATTCATGTAATCTCATGATCTTCTTCCTCTATGGTACTGTGACATGTTCAATGGCATCAGAAGCATTTACACCTCATTGTCAAAGTGCAGATGGGGGCTCCTACAAGATCCTCAGCTACAGCCACAACACTCCCAAAGGAACATCATGGACCTGCCAGGCAAACAGTAACATATCTCTGTAATGACCTCCCTTGAAGCCAGATCTTGCACAATCTTGGTGCAATGAACATTTCTAATGGAAATCCATTAGATATCTCCCATATCATTAGAGAATAAAACACATTGGCAGTTGATACCTAACACTCTCAAGTGATATAACAAATATCTCTGATATTTTTATGTTCTGAACTTGCAAATCAGCTTCCACATGTCATACTTCAACATGGTACTTTTCTTATTTATATAGCACTGGATAACATGTGCATCCATCTCATTTCTCTTCTACGCTATAAACAGCGTAAATCATAAAGAAACTCAGCAAGCCACTTATTTTCATAAAACAAATACCTCTTCCAAGCAAGAAAACAGAAAGAAGACCTTAAAAAACCCCCTCATTTTTTAGTTCCTGTTCTTGTTTTGAATGAGAAAGTTGCAAATGCTACTTTTCTATGAAGCTGCAAGTCACAACATGTCATCCCTGGACTACAATAACTTTTACAGGTAGCAAATAATAAGTGATACAAGGCCATTACTCACCTTTCCTATCTTTATGCAGGAATTAATAGTATCTAGGAAATCAGCTTTTTTTTCATTTATAGGCACTTCTGTTAATTCCTTTTCTATTAGTTCACCTATTTGATAGCCCATCATTGTTTCAAAAGCAGGATTGACGTACTGTGAAACAAAAACAAACAAATACCCATTCAACAGTATACTTAAAGCACAACAGAATCCCCTTTTCTGTTTGCTAAACTGTGGGATCTCTTTCCCAGCCTGAAATAAATGTCAGCATGTACTACTCCTGAGAGACATACCCACATTTTTTAATTTGTGAAGCAAAATGGTAATGTCCGTGCCAGAATAGTTCTGTGGACTGTGTGCATGTGAGCAAAGAGAAGGAAATTTTGGAAACAGCTGAGTATTACATATTAACAGAGTTCAGACAGACAGCATAAATTCCTGAAAAATGGGTTCTGTCAGTTCTCAAACATATAAACCTCAAACCTACCTCTGTGTTCACAAATTTGGTGGTGGGATACCATAGGAATATTAACCTTATGTATTAGCAAATTCATTGCCTTATTCTATGTAAGGGCCACCCATCACTCTTCCCCTGTCCTGGCAAAGTCCAGCCAAGCAGACTGGAAGAAGTGGAATTTAATAAAGCACTTTCTCTCTGGAGTGAACGTTGCATTTCACTGCAGTTTTGTGGCCCTTGCCCAATAAAACTGAAGATTGTTACCAACAGCCCACATCTTCATAACCTTCTCGCTTGCCGAGTTACAGGCACAGCTCCTGTCAAAACAGCATCTGAATGTCTCACAACTTACAGTGGTTTAATATGAGAGAAATGCCCTCTGCTTCTAAAGGTTCCCCCCTAAAGGTTCCTTCCAAAAGGTTCCCCTCCATGTGCGAAAGCCCTGCCCGCTGGAGCTCCAGGACTCCTGCACATGTCGGTTCTCTCATACTCTGGGACTGTCAGCAGAGGGACAAAATTGGGTCTGAAAAAAACATATTTAAAACAACTTCAGGATGTGTTCTGTTATTTTTGTAAAAGGGATGAAGAAGGCACATCCTGAATTGAAATTGCCAGTTTCAAGATTTGGGTCAAGAAGGTACAGTTTATATGCATGTTATAATTCCCAGAGGCTTAGTCTCAAGCTCTTTACTGATAATAAAATCACTCCTCACTGCTTCATAGCTGGGGATGGAACTAACTCCTTTATAAAGATGATGGTTTTCAGAACTGCAAACCTAAGCACAATTTCTTTTCCCTATTTTAAAGAAATTTCTAAGAGAGGATTACATTCAAAAACAGTTGGCCCAAGAATTCTGAGACATCAAACAGTATCAGATTTTAGGAAAAAAAAGTGTACAATTATTTAAAAAGGATATCCATTAGATTTTCAAGAGCATCAAATTAACACACAATGTTTTTGGAAAAGAATGCAAACAAGCCAGTGGCAGCATTCATTCTTGATATAAAAGAATCAATCAAAAAATAAAAACAAGAAAGTAAATCCTTATTCATTCAGAAAAAACAATCACCCTTAAAACTGACTTGATTTATGCAAGATACTTTAAATGGAGAAAATTCTATTCTACAGCTAAACTCACTTCAATCTTTTAGAACCATTAAGTTAGATTAGATTCTTGTGCTGTAAGAAAGAGTAAGTGTAATCATGGATGAAATAAAATACAGAGCAATTTCTGTATTTTTATAACTGGAACAAACCTGTATTACATGGTCTTCACTTGTGATCTCAATGGCTTCTTGACTTTTCTCTAATGCTGTAAATAATGAATTACACGCCCTGGAGACAAAAAAAAAGCATCTCATAAAATTGTAGCCTCTTAAGTCTTCTTATATATGACAATAAAGTATTACAACTCCATACTGAATAATGTTGAACTTTAACAATTAATGTATTTTCTTCAGCTAACTGCCATTCTATAATTAACTACCATACATAAAATAAATACTCTATTAAGGATGTGGCTGAATTGAAATTTTTTTGTTGATAACGTTTTTGGTAAAATTACCTTAGTTTGAACTGTGCCTGTACCTGTCCAAATTCCAGCTGAATCAACTCATTGTAACAGGCCATTCTACTAGAATTTTCTATATATCTCTGCAAATAAAAGGTTAGAAATATTTAATTAATACACATTTCCGTATGCAAGGGTTTGAAGCTCTGTTTTCTTTTGCTTGATGAAGAAGCAAAAAATGGAGTAGATAGGCCAAAAATAAACATGCTGTGACACAAGCAACATGAGAAGACTATTTTTTGGGACTAGTAAAACTTCTTAGGTTACTGCATTTTGAAAAGGTGACTGATCCTAATGGCAATGAGGTTCAACCAATCTGTTTATTCTCCGTGTTTGTTAGGAGGATCAACGTATTTTTTAAAAATCTATTTTCAGCTTTCATGCTATTTATTTAAAATAAAGTGAAAAAAATGTTGTCTCTCAAGGCATCAAAATTTGAGATTATTTTTAGTTTCTAACTGCTAATACTCCAAATTTTCTATATAGAAGAAAGCAAAATTTCCAGTCAAACACACCTACCATTGGATACAATTACTGATTTTGGGGCTTGTATAGCAATGACCTCTGTATCTTTCATGTTATTTTAAAACTTCTCATATTTACCAGGTACGAGCCTGAATGTTAAATCTTTGTTCATGCTAAACTACCACAGACATGGATAGTTTGCAGAGAGGATTGATTATCAAAGGTAAGCCACTACATCAAGGTGCTAAACAAAATCTTCTGTGCTTTGCCATTAGCCCCATCTCCAAGGCTCTGATCCATAAATAATTCAGAACCTGTGTTGAATTACTTATGTGCCCCCTGGAATGACTCTTTTCATTTAACTACCATTATCTTCAGGCTGTAGCATTTCCTGGATTGGGACCTTATTAGAAATAAGCAGAGGGGTGCAAATGGAATGTGATGGGATAGCAAAAAATCTGGTGAGCATGGAACAAAATACTCTGAACCACACTGTAAATCAGGCCCATTTTTGTTCCATTGTCAGCTGAATGCAATAAGGAATCCACTTAACTGATGCACTAATAAGCATCTTTTTAGCTTAGTTGGAATAGTTGCCAAGGAACAGATTCAATGTAATACTTTTCAGGTGTCTCCAAACAATAGATAATAGCATTTCACAGTGTCTGAAGCCTGTGTACAGATGTGAATTGGCATTTGATAGAAGAGATTTCCCACAGCACAATGTGCTGTTCATTGCAAGCTGCTCTCTGGCTCTGCCACAGTCACTAGTCAATTTTGTCCATGTCAACTTTTCAAGCAGAGCATCATATATTTAATCTGAAATAAATGTATAAAGCAGAAAAGTCTCAGTACCACTTCTTATGTTCCTGAGAATGTCCACCTACTAAGCATTATTCTAATTCTACTGGTGTGCAGTGTTCAGAATTGGGATCTGTAGGAATGAGCAGCATGAACAGGATCTACAGGTTGGATCACTGACACAAATGGGGACTGAGCCAAACTTCTGGAGAGTCTCTTGCATGAAAATTTTGAAATATCAGAGCAACCCAGGAGAGTATTGCACATACATACCCTTGTGAAGCCAGCAGAGATCAGGGGCAATATTGATGACTCTTCACGATCAGTATGCCTTTGAAAAAAAGGATAATAAAGTCAGAGATTATTTTTGTAATCAACTGAGGCCAAATTTCACAATCCACTGACGTGCTTATACCCCAGATGTCACAGCAAGGCTAATATTGCTAGATCCTTACAGGATCTAGGAATAAAATATAAATTTTGTGGATTTTAATAAGCTTTCATCTTTGGCATAGAGAAGTCAAAACATTATTTTCCCTGATGCACGTTAAGGTGCTGCTTACACCACAAAAAACCTAATGCTTCAAGGAAACCAATTAATGAGCTAGGTTGTCAGACTATTCCTACTTTTTTTTGGTACTGGATTCTTTGTTGTTTATGCTGTCCTTAGTCAGAGACGCACTTGAAAGTCTATACATCCAAAGTTTTAGGAAATTCCCTGTCTGAGTGTACCAAATCTTATATGGGCAACTCAAGATCCCTGAATGAGGACGGATTTGCTAGTGTTGCCTACCCAGTGCCTTCCAGTGGGTCACTTTGAGAGGACATATTCCTAAATTAAGTACCTGAATAATTTTGAAAAGCTTGGCCCTACTAACTGTTAAAAGACACTCTAACATACGTGAATGTATGGCTGGAATCTGGAAGGAAGGCCATTATGTTAAGTTTCTGAAAATGAGCAGATTGAAGCTTTTATTTACGCGTGAAGTTTCGGGTCTTGAAATGTTTAGTTATGGTCTTTTGTTTGCCAGAGATGGTGGTATATTTTCAATGGGAAATTTCAACACCTCATAATTAGTTTTCAGAATTTATGTTTTCTGAGAAGTGGCTATTCCCAAAATTGTACTTTGAGGAAACTGTCTTCCAGTTATTTCATTTTGGACTAAATATATTGATTTTTTTACATTATTTTATGATATATAAGTAATGTTTTCAGAGGAGAAGGGGAAAAAGCATATGTAGTGCTTTACTGAGATGTCATAACATAGTCTGTCTTGCTTTATGGACTTCTGTGGACAGATGATACTTTGTACTGATCAAATCGTTCCGTATATTTTTTCACAACTTAGCAGGTCTCCTGTTTGTGTTGACATTAATCATATTAAAAGGCAGATCAAGAAAGGTTCAAAATACAGATCTGTGAGACATCCTATATAGGATGTTGCAGAAGTTGTTTGAAACATAATCTGAAAGCCTGCAATGATCAGGAGAGCGGAAAAAAACCCAAAACCCAAAGTGAGACCTCTTTAGTAAAAATCAGAAATGAAAAAAAATTCCTGTCTCAAACCTGTGGTCAAGCATGGTGAAAACGTTATGTGGTACAGCTAGTTATTACCAGCCCAGTAAAAAGTTCTAATTCGAGTTTTTTAATGTAGTATTTACTTTTAAAATGATAAGATTTACACTTTTGATCACATGTGAAAGTAAAGATATGAGTATTTACCTTTGTACTACACAAATAATGACTGTATTTTCTGAGGCTTTCGTTGTTCTGATAGACCTTTAAATAAAAAGCAAATAATTTAAATTTTTTTAAGTTCACATTTCAGAAATCATGACTTCACAGAATATTCACACAGTACTTTTCTTAAAATGTCTCCTTTAAATCATTTAACAACAAAACAAAAATCAAATCCCAAGCCTGCTGTTAAGAAAGGAGAATAAATTCAGCAATATCTGAGACTCCATGAACACAGATTATTCTAAAACTTAAATATTCTCAGTGGGGGAACAGCAAAAATTCTCCACTCTAAAATGGCTTATAATGGACTTGTTTGAAGGACTTGGCCTCACTCTTTTCAGGCTCATTTTACTTTATTCTGGGACAGAATGGTAAACATGGGAGAAGGGGAACAGTGTTGATACCTAGAGTTTGCCTGACAAAGATCTTATCTAGTTCCTTCAATTTAGCAAGAAGAGCCTTTGGCCCAGTGCCCTGACCCCACCACACTCACCCAGGGTATGTACCCTGACCCTGCCACCCCCACCCCACAGCCTGTTATTCAGTATAGGCACATTCCCAAGGGGTATTTCACTGGAAAGTCACTGAAGCAAGGCACCACTGCCTGTCAAATCTCTGTGGAGAGACCCAGAAAGGCAAACCCTTTTCTCCTTTTTTCATACTTCACAGCAGTTTCAAAAAGTATTTTTGGAATCAGATTGTAACTTTGCTCTTCATAACATATTTTCAAATGTTGTAGGTATGGAAACGCATGCCAAACATTGCCTGTTTGCATCTGGGGTTGCTCAACAGCAAGTAACATTGCAAAAAAACTAGAACATTCGTGAAGTGAATGTATTAATTGAACTGCTTGGTGACACATGCTATCTTTGCAGTTGATTTAGTGTGCAAACAAGGAACTAGGTATTTGGGAATAAAAAAAAAACTAATGGAAGAAAAACAAACAAAAACCCCAACAGTTCACTACGGCAAGAAAATTTGTAAGCTGTGGCTCCAGGCCAGATCGAGCTTCAGACACCCTAGCACAAAACCAAAAATGCTGCTGCTATCAGATGAAAAGCACTGAGGTAATACTATTTGATGGTCTCAGTGCACATCTGTCCAGAAAAGCATATCGATGATCAACAGTTTATAAAAAGGTCATATAAAAGCAAAAAAAACTATATCATTAATCATTAATTATACTGAAATGGTGCTTACCTGCATAACGCTTCTGCATCGAAGTATCTGGAATGTCTATGGTCAATAATGATAATGTCATGGTGTTTATCTAGAAAGCTTTCTAGTGCAGACTGAGGTGTCCTGGCAATGTTACATCGAAATCCAGCTTTCTCACACCCCCAACGGAACCCACTACTCTGGTCATCTTCCTCAGCAAACACTAAAAGTACCTGGGTTAAAGACAAACAGTGAAGCATTACAAACAAATCTTACATGTACCATATACAGATTCTGTGCCTTTTGCCTATTCTCAACATGTTTCTTAAAGCCACTTCCCAGGCTTAATCCTTAATCTGTTTTTAACAGAATTGCTTTCTACAGACCACTGCTTTTTTATAATTTCTGTATAAAGAGGTGTTTCAAGTGGATAAAACAAGTTTGCCAGAACCACACATATCCACATGGGGAGAACAAGTTTGGGAAGTGTCTCTCTTGTTATTATCTACAAAGAGAGCTTAGGCAACCAGCTGAGACTAGGTGCCTGCACTTCAGACAGTGTACACGAACTAACAGCAAGTCAACTTCACTGAAACTGTCTCACACACAAGAACTGTCTTGGGTTTTATTTTTCTTGGATCATATTCTAGAAAGGGGGAAAAAAAGCCATGGTTCATCTTGTGTGAATCACTACTCAACGGTGCTTCAATAGCATGATGAAAAATGTGCTTTCCTTTTTATCTCATCCTAGTTCCCCAAAGTACTGGATGCTGCCCACTCTGTGGGGTTTCTGGAAATTACAGACAGGCTGGTCTAAATGAACTCAAGCCAGACTGAAATCATGAGAAGTACATCTATAAATGGAGTATGTCCCTGTGTGACTCCTACACCAAGCTTGTCATGGGATTTATATCGCAGAAGGAGATTACCATAGTTGAAATCCAGAACTGGAAGTCAGATCTATGAGCCAGTATTTGTTTTGTCCTAACTTACTGTGTAATTGCCTAATCTCTCTGAGCCTTTCTAAAATCAATACAATACCTATATACTACAAGTATGATAAAGCCCAATTATTTTAAAATTTATTCCAAATTCTAGGATTTAAAACAGTACAGAAGATAAACATAAAGCCTGCTAAGGAGGACTCTTACTGATGTGATTGTGCTTTGCATCAGGATAATATTTTGCAGAGGAAAACTTCTTTTGCCTGAAGGAATACAGCGTGGCAGACTATAGAGCTGTGGTGTGTTGTTTTGGGGGATCACTCAGTACATGCAGCCTTTCAGGAAAGATGGACAACTAAACCAGCATTTGGTCTATTGTCCCAAGACACCAATCTTTCAGTAATTTAATCAAGACACACTTAGATATGTGCTTCAGTCAGACAATAATATGGAGCATATGTAACTCACACCACATCCCAATTCTGTTTATCTTCCGGATGATTTTAGGAACTCCAGTGGTAGTTATACTTTGGATCAGGTTGGTGAAATGTCTACCAGTAAATCTTAACATTTCCATGTACTGCATATTTTTGTAAGACTAAAGGACTTTGTACTCATTGAGTTCAGGTTCCTTTTATAGCAACCTGCAAAAATGTTTGCAAAAACATGTCATAGTTTGGGCTATATTTAGTGAAGTTAATTTACAACACTTTTTAAGAGGGGAAGAAAGGTTTTCAGCAGTAGCACAGAAAGTCAGCAGATCTGAGTTGTATGATTGACTCTGGCACAAATGTGATGTTGTTCAACTTCTCCTTCCCTCATACCTGCCAGTTGTATTACCAGGATAAACCAGCAGCATTTCAGAGTGGCCTATGACTGGGCAAAAGTGATAAAATCATTAATAACAATACAGGAGGCAGAAATATCCAAGGAATGTTTCTTATTTACACTTGGGGAACAGCTGGATGAGGATGTTCTAAAATCTGATGTTGGATAACATTACTGTCTGTTTTGAAAATAGCTCAGGAAGATGTTGAACTGCAGTTCTCAAAGACATTTTCATGTTATTAGGTTCACATTGCTTTCACTGAGGAATTTTCTAATTACTGACTGAGGAATATCTTGGACGATTAATAGTTCAGTATGCCTTGGCACATGGGAGAATTTTCAAAGGAAGTCCAAAGGAGTCACGTATCTGCAAACCTCATACCCACCCCAGACAAAGTAAGGGGACAACTGACATCATGGCTGGGCTTCGTGAACGAGGATTTGAGAAGGGCTCTACCCACACTTGCTGCAAGTGTGCTGATGGCTAAAAAGGCCAATGCGAGATAGACAAAGGAGGATTAATTAATGTCAGTCAGCAGCAAACACCAAAAAAATAAGCTCACTTCATATCTTCTGTAATAATGTTGCAGGTTTTGTTGATGCTAGCAATAATTCTGGTATAACAGACCTTGACAGGATATTTGGCTTATTATCAGTTTGAAGAGATTTTGTTTAAGAATTGACTACCAGTAAAATACAAAATGAGGCACTCACTAAATTGATTACAAGCTAACTGATAGCAAAGAATAGATAGCTCTGTTTTTATGAGCTGAGGGATGGATGAAGAAAACAGGTAGGGTTTTTAGGATATCACATAGAATGTCAAGGTAAAAATATGTTATGTGCACATTATCACTTGATAAAAATGCTCTGTGAAGATCTCTATACCCTGAAAAATTCCAGTCATAAATTTTAAGCTAACATCTGTGATGTTTTAGAAATCAAGACTTCAATTTGAACTGTTGTGTTACCTGAAGTTGATCTTGATGAAGTCTCATAGGACCAAACTGCACATCTGTTACTGGTGCCTAGAAAAAATAAGAAGGGATCTTATTAATGGATTACACCTAAGGAAGAAGAAAAATGATCTCTGTTAGAGAAGACATTTAGTATCTACTACTCAGGGATATATTGTTATCATTACAATGCTGCTTCTCCATGAGAGTCTTACTCTGCTATTGTAAATTTATATGCTAAACTGCATTAATAGAAATCAAAAAGCTACTCTTTAATTACTTTTAAAAATTATTGTTATTTTAAACATAATGTAATGGATTAGTCACGAGAGTCTGATAGACATCGTATCCTCTGTATCAGCCCAGCTGTTCTGCAAAACATGGAAATGTTTAAAAGTTCCTTCTTTTAAAGTCCAAAAAAGCATTAAATCTCCAGAAGAAAGGCAAAAGTATGTAATTCTGCCCTTAGAATTTCACATGGAACAGGTGCCCAAGGGTGCTAAACAACCACAGTAATTCCATTTCTCCAAAAGCATTTTTCTGCATTCTCTCCTTGCCACTCAGCCCCTCCAGAGAGGGTTCCAGAACTCAGATATTTGTACTTGATGAAGCAATGCAGCTTTGCTTTGAAAAACCCTGCAAAAACACTGTCATATGTCATGCTTTCTACATGTCAGCGACTCCCACATTAGATTCTGATCAAGTAACACAGGCAAACAGTTTAGCCTAGGATGCATGGACTGAGCTGGGATCTTTCCCCCTCACATGTCCCTTCATGGAAAGGAGGACAATGACGAGAAGTGCTGTTTATCACAACTGCTTCTCTTTCATATCATTAATCATTAACTCAAGCTTGAACATGAATGACTCTTCAAGTGCTATAGGATAGACTTTCTAAAGTAGTTTAACACATAAATACAGAGGGAGACTCTAATAGGATTACACAGGTTTGGTTCTTTGGGTATTCTGACAAGGCAAATATCGGCATTTTCAAACGTGCTTAAATATTTTTCACCTCTTATCCCAGAAATAAAAATTAAAAAGCAGGAATAGCAATGTTCCCAATTCAAAATAGGAAACAGAGACCAATCAACAGCCCTCGGAGTCACATAAACTCTTCATAAAGCAACTGGAGAAAGAAAGCAGAAGAAAATAATTTTTGGCAATGCAGTTAACGGAAGACATCTCTGGATTCAAAGAAAAGAGTTGTTGAGCACAAAGGTGGCGTTTTTACATTGTTCTTTTTCAATATTAAAACCACACTTGAAGATCAGATTTATTGCTTTACAGCCTGGAATTTTTCCATTAAGTAATTTTAAAAAATCATCAGCACATCCCACAGAAAAACCTTTTAGAATTGCACGCTCCATTCTTTCTGTGACCTTACTGCTCCATTGCTCAGCCCTCAGAGTTTCTCATGTGTGATTTTATTTATTTATCAACTTGAAAGTCATCACTGCAACATTAAATAAGCAAGAAACACGAGACAAGGAAAAATGGCAGCCTAGTGCCTGCAAAAAAAGCCAGGAACCAGTGTTTGTCCATCTTGTTTAAGAGGGCCTTTAAGAGCTGATGTTAAAATGACATGGAGGGGTTTCAGATTTACTCAGCCATTCTGGTCAGATAGGATTAATTTAAATACACTCCAGTCTTTTTTTTTTCCTAATTTTGAGACCAAAAATCCCTCTTCAGTTGGAAAACTCAAGCTGCTTTATTCTCCCTTGTGGCCCATCATCCAATTATTCAAAATCTGCACTAGAAAACAGCAAACAATGCTGGGTTTTTTGCTGATAACGCACACAGCAGGAGGGAATCCATCTCTTTGCACCAGGGTTACTGGTTTTATAGCACTGACAGTTGTAACTACTCATCTGAATCAGTAAATCAGCAGAAACGCCCGAAGGACACGGAGGGAGAATGTCTATTGAGTAAGACATGCCTTATTACAGTCACTTCTCTGTCCATAACTGTACCTCAAATCAAATCTTGACACATTTTTTTGTACACTCCAACTGCCAGCATAAAACAGCAAGTGTTTCCAGTTTCACTGAATGATGGGCCTGAGATGAACTTCACTGGCATCTGAGGGGATGCAAAACCCCATCTACCAGGCTAATGTACACTTGGACTATCAGTCCCAGTCCAAGGGGAATTTTAACAAATGAGATAAAGCCAGTATTGTCAGTTACTGTTTCTCAGATGCTTCTTTCTTTTAAAAAGTTTGTGAATGAATAGTCATCAAAGGTATAGTCATCAAATAGTATTTAAAGGACTGAGCCTGAAAACCACTTTTCTGCCAGAAATCTGTGGCTATTGCAGCAGTGAAAGCATCTGTCTGTGCACCGTTTAAGCTTAGATCACAAGAACTGCCCAAACGAGATAAATTGTCTTGTTACACATTAACTTGCTGTCCTGAATAGAAGAAAAACCCATTCTGCATCTCAGGTGGAAAATTTTGGTGAACTCCAGTTAATTCTTAATCCCATTGAAATCTGTTCAAATAACTTGATTAATCACTTCAACTTTTTGTGTGCTGCTGGTAACACTGAGAAGTAACATGGTGATTAAAGATCAAGGCTTCAGCAAGGATTAGCAGAAACTCTCAACTACTGGTGAACTAAATGAGCTTTAAAAATACCTGTGATGCTGTAAACTTATAACAAAACCAAACCAGCCAAAGCTCACATATATAGTAACTGTACAAATACATCTTTATTCACTCACACCTTTTTCTACTTCTTCCTTGAAATTTCTTTCCTAGTTGAAAAACAAAAGCCTGAGTACATTTCCAGATTGGCAGACACGACTTACACATGCGACAGCCTTCCAGGCAAGCACAGATTGGTAAGAAAGTGTATGAGAAGACAGAGGTAGAACTAGTTATAGATTCCTGGAATTGACTGTGATAGGGCTGGGTCCATTGCCAAAGAGCTGCTGACGCAAACCAAGTACAGCATATGTGACTGTGGCTACTTCAAATGCTTACGCACAGCAATTGCAGCCCTTTTACACTCTCCGACCCTCTGAACTACTGCTGGTAGCACTTATTTTCTCTCAAATTTGCCTGTCTGGTTTGAACACTGTAGTTTCTGTCCTGTGGAACAAGTCCTGGCCCCAGCAAAAAGCAAGATCTGTCCCAAGGCAATGGCATCAGCCACATGTGATTGACAGCTGTCAACGGGGAGGTCGTCTACTGACTGCTGAGAGCAGCTCAAGACTCCCTAGAAATCATCCCTGTGTTTTAGCAGCCAAGTTGCAAACACTGAAATTGTTGATAGAAATAGTTCATATTTCCAATGTCCAGAGAAAAGTGAATGTTTGGTAAATAAAAACAAGTGAAATAAGCTTTAAAAACACACATCCAAACAACTGTGACTGATCTGATTAAAGTACAACAAACTCAATGTGACCTGATATAACCTGGTAAAGTACTTCTTGCTATGAGTCATTCTTTGTATTTTACCAGAACAGAGTCTACAGGAATAGGTTTTTTCTTTTCTTCCTACAGCTAGAAAAACTTGAAATGAATTTGCTCAATTAATAAATTCAGAAAGAAATAAAGGGTGGATATAAAGCCGGCTTGATTCACATGCTCCCTGTGGAGATAAACTGCCTGCCTGGCATGTGGGACACATCAAAGCAGCTCACAGGTCTCCTATTTGCTAAAGGTCTCATATCTTGGTTTTCTCCAAAATGTCTCTTACCATGACCAATTGGAGAGGAGAGCAAACCTCCTAAAATTTTGGGCAGAGTCAGCCCCCCAAAAATCCTTTGGTTATTAATTTCCATGCAATATTCCTGCTATGGAGGGGCAAACACATTTTGTCTGGAGGCTGACTTTCTTAAGACGCTTCTTTTTGTGGGATGTTTTAGAGCAAGCACAGCACAGGGTAACCCTCTGCTGCAGTATCACCCACTCATGAGAAGGGCTGGCAGGGAGCTGCTGGCATCCTGGGGAATCTTGTCTGAAATCCACAACTGCTCCATCACTTCCCTTCTGCCCCAGATGGAGCTGCACAGATGACAGGAGTGACTCTTACCCTGGGCATGGAATCACCGTGCACAGCCCTGGCCTCCTGCTAATACCTCTCCCTAAAGGGCAGCTGGGAGCCCTTCTGCTCCTGCTGCTCCTCTCACCCTTCCCAGGTTAGCATTAGCAGGAGGAAATGGTCAGCTTTTTTTTCCTGCAACTGACTTGAACAAAGAGGTGACATAAACTTTTGCTGAATGGATTGCAGATGGAAACTGCTGCTGTAGGGCTAATATGAGCATTCAGCTCTCAGCAGAGAATTTCTGTCAGCAGCGTAACACTAAGTAATTGCTTCTTCAAATGAAGACTTCAACCTCAAGGCTCTGACTCACTACAATATATGGCACAGATAACTGCAATGATTAGACATGTAACTTCATTGCTGGTCTTAATGGATTACAGTCCACAAAATTTATCATTTTACTCAGATCAATATTTTAAGACATCATCAAAAATCCTTATCTAATTGTAAAATACATACTTAAATTTTCTACATATACTAGGTACCTGATACGGATCTGCATGAGTTGACTCATCAATAAGATCTGACATGAATAAGATATGCTGTTAGCATAAATTAAGAAAAACATAGAGATTCATTTTACAAAGGAAACAATATGCTTTCTCTTAACTTGCCATTTTAAGCACAGATTTATCACCCCAGAAAACGAAAGCCCAAATTAACTCATAGATTTATACCATACCTTAAACTTTAATGGATTCAGGTTCTACTGCCTGAAGAAATTTGAATTTTGCATGATAATACACTTTCTTGGAAACCGTAGCCGAATCCTTCTGGATGCTGAAAGCTGGGAAATAACCCACTCCCTATAAACTGGTATGACAAGGTCCAGGATCTTGTCCACCCAGGTCATAGCAGAGCAGTGCTCTGTCTCAACAGAGAAGGGCTTTGTGACTTGGTGGCTCTCATTTCTGGGCAATAAAGTCTTAATATTCAGGATCAGGTATTCACAGTTCACATTTTAATTTGCTTACAGTAACCTTTATCACTTTCTGAAATATATGAACACTAATCCAATCTATGGTCATTTACCTATTTCTTTCTCTGTGGAAATCTATCTAAGTAGGTCATTTAAGACTTAGCTTCCTATTTTCCGTGCACTTTCTGCGAGACACTGAATATCACTGTTCATGTCTTCCTTGCAAAATTTACTAGCACTCTGCTGCTACAAACTCAGCATCGGTAAAATTAACTTAAAATTCTGTCTGAGCAGATCTTCCAAATGAGCACAACTGTTTAGAACACAAAATGAATTTTGTAGTCCACAGATTGAATTCTGACCTGGTTAGCAACAGTGAAATTCAGAGTAATTCCACCAAATACAAAGAATATATCCTGGATTTACTTCAGTGTAAATGAACTGGGAGTCTGGCCCTACGCAGCTCCTTCTTTTGTTCTTTGGAGGCCATAACAGTTTGAATAAAGAATAAGAGAGAATAAAGAGTCCAAGGTTTCTGCCCTTGCTCAACAGATTCAAGGACAAAGGTAAGCCTGACTTTCAAAGACCCTGTGCTGTACAGAGTCAGTTTATTCTTTGCCACAAAACAAAGACATGAGTTCTGAAAAGCTATTAAAATTTATCAAAACCTCAACCTAGATGAAACCTGGTAATTCCAGGCCTTAATATTTTTTCTATTTCTGTTTCATAAAAAATGTAGACAAATGTCACAGACTCTGAATTCACATAATGTACCATTTTGACTCAGTGCTTTGATAAAATCTAGCATTTAGAATAATCTAAATAGGGTTCCCACTGATGCATCTCTATCAACAAAACAATACAGATTTATGTCTATATTACAAGATACAGAACACCTGAGGTTTTATTCTGGTATAATTTTCCTTTTATCTATTTTCTCTTTCAGATTGATTCCTAGAATAATTACCTACAGTGCTGCCATGTAATGATACAGTAGGCAGTAAGTGATGGGGTAACATATCCTCTGTTTTTTTAATCTGTCTCTTAAGTTTTAGTACCTATTGTGAACCAGCTTTACATAAATGAACTCCTGAGAGCGAAACTCCAGCCTCTGATTCACATAATTTACAACACACAATTTGAACACCTTGAAGTTTTTGTGAGAAGTTTTATCGAGTGGAACGAGTCGCCAGAGCTCTCACATCCATCAGGCTGCCGGCCTTTCAGCCACACAACCCACTCTCCTATTGCCGATGTCCTGACAACACCTCTAACGCTGCCAAAATCCAGCCCCACTTCCACTCCTCAGCCGTGAGGCAAGTTCTGTGTTAACCCAGGTCCTGAGGAAGCCACCAAGGAGATCTACAGAGATCTCCAGCCTGGTGGGACAGGGACTGCCTCACTGGAGCGGCAGCACACAGTGCTGAACACCAGGGCTAATCCAGCTCCATCAGTACTCTCTCGGGCACAGGGAGGACCCTGCTGATTTTTGGCTACATGTTCAGCTTGCCACACATGCCAACCACTATTATATATATGTTTGTTTGTATTTTGGGCCTGGTTTCCCACTGCATTTCCTCAGTGCCATTGCACTGCAGTAAGTGAAGCCAAGTTAGAACAAAACTGCAGCAATGCTGTTGGGAAATAGTGCTCGCTGCCTTCTCACACACTTTAGACACAACCAAGAACTCCTGCTTTGTACAGTTTACAAATTCTCCCCTTATTTTGTACAGGAAACCTTGGTTATCAAGCTGCAAGCATGGCACATGCAAAAGTAAATCATTCTGTTTAGTTGGGAATAATTAACAATGTTGTCCCAAAGTGACTTGTATTATCATCTGCAGTGCAGTAAGGCCTCGGTGGCCTCTGGCCCAGACGAGTGTCCCACTGTGATCACATTGTACAATGACAGTAGAAAAAGCCAGTCCCTGCCACTAGTAAAGGTCAGAACTTTTACACAGAACATGCTGATAATTTGGGAGACTTTCCTAGCTCCTGATAGGGTATTGAAGTGATAAAATAAATGCCATTATCTCTCAGCATGCCTATGGAACTATTACACAGATCTGCAAACTTGAAAAGGGAGGAAATGGTTGCATTTTTTAAATTCAGAGGAACTGAGGCACTGCAGGAGAGAGATAGTTCCAGCACACCAGGCATGAATAATATCGGGACCATTGGATAATGGGTGGTACCTGGAAAACACTCATTTATTTCTGAAATTCAAAATGATGTTGCTGATAATTCAAACACAAGTTATATCACATCTTGGTAACCACAGCATTATTGTACATTTCTAAGTTTGTCTGCTTATTCTAAGCAGACACAACTCCAGCAAGTGACTCTCCAAATCTCACACTGTGTACTCTGCACGAGTCCTCACTCTCAGTGAACCACACACCCAAAAGGGACAGAATGTATCTCAGACAAGTCAGAAAAAGAAAGCTATTTACTTATTAATCCACACTGACTTTTTCTGTCCAAAGAGAACAAAGTTGAATGGAAACTAGTCCTCATACGAAAAGCCATTCAAATCCAGCAGGTTATATTTCCTGGAGCATCTTCCTAATTCAGAGATACCTTTTAGACCTGTATGCTATGCACAAGTACACAGAGCTTGAAATTTCATCTATGCCTCTGTTTAGAGGAGAAAAATGTGAATTATACACTCCACAACAACCCTGGAAATGTGAATAATCTCAACCCTGATCTGTGCCTCATGGTCATCATTTTGCCAAAGGTTATTATGACCAAGTAGCACATAATTTAAAATGCCCTAAGTCTTCACAATCTTAAGATTTGAGATGGCTCACTGGGGTCTTCATTAAGGTCCCCACTTTCTGACTGACAGTTTTTGCAAGAACTTCTCCATTCAGGCCAAATACACACAGAACTTTGAAGGCTGAGAGGTCTCCTCATGTGGAATCCCTGGGCTGCTCATTCTAGTCAAATATTTCTGTGTGGTGAGGACATGCTGTGAAGCATCTGTAGTTATATCCTGCATTAAGAGAAAAACAGCAGCTTAAATGATCTGGGTCGTACTTTAGAAGAATTTTTTAAACCCTATAACAATGGTTTTCTATACATAGATTGCAGATGCCTTTATCAGTGCAAAAAAAAAAAAAAAAAAGTAGCATGAACATTTTCAGCTGTTCAAACAGGAATAGAGAGTGCAACATAGAAACTGAATTGTTTCAAATTAATAAAAAAGGTCATCCTTAAGGCACCAGCACCTAATTCAACGAGTCAGATGGAACACCCTGCACTTCAGAGCAAATGTCCTCCAAAGTCAGGCATCCTTGGTATTCTGGGGTTATGTGCAAATGAGGGCTGTGATTGCCTCTGTGACATGGTACCTCATGGGCAGCTGAACAGCACATCTGTGTGAATATTACAACCCTGAGTTTAAGCAGTTCTTCTCTTGTACTCCAACAACTCTGAAACTGCTCTGCTTCCCCCTTGGCAATCAGGACCAGCCACATTTTATCTCACAAAATCCTTTAATGGCAGTCACATAAAAACAATGTGCATAGCAATTCACAGAAGGCTGAGAGACCTATTTCCTCTCCCCTTTTTCCCCCAGCTGACACAAGCCTGGTTACTCCACTGGCTAGGAGAGCTCTGGGGACCAACTCACTCCTCATCCACCGGCATTGATATAAAAGTTTCAGTGTGCTGTCCTCTCTCATCTGTTGGCAGAAGTAACTTTTACCCAGGTGCCAAGGCTAGCCAAGTCAGAGAAGAAATTGGTCTTTAAGTCTTGCGAGTTATCAGCCAAGAAACATACATTTAAAATCAGAGCATTAAATATGTTGGGGTTTGCGTAACTCCAAACAAATAAATACAGCCTTTGGCTTTAGCAACATCTTTGTCTAACGGAAAAGGAACTTCTCACTTGCCTGCTGCCACCTCAGGTGTATTAATTTTGCAGGCAGGCTGTGGCTGACTTTCCATCCCCCCAGCTTGAGCAGACGCTTTAGTACAAATACTACATTCTTCTGGCCCTGAGGGAAATTCTTCCTGACTTCATTTTAACAGTTGAGCTGCACGGCACTCTGGGAGACTTAAATATGGCACAGTAGTTCTATTGTTTAATATTATTAAAACTGCTTGCTCTCTTGTGATTCTGCAAGATCCTGAAGTGTAGCAGTAAATGCTAATCTGTTTCATATCTATCAGCTAGTTTTCTTCTTTCTGGTGGATACCACTTGCTAGTTTTATTTTAGAGATGATTACAGATGCATCTGAATACAACAGAACTCTATCATTATCAGTTTTTGTTTTTTTCCTTATGCATATGAATTTCAGCCACAGTTTTCTTTGAACCATCTGGATTTGAACAGACTCAGCTGACTAAAAGGAAGTTCCAGTCTATCAGGAAGTTTTTCAATTACTTTCTTTATGTCAGACAAACTTTTCATGGCTTGGATCTATCAACATTGCAATCATCACAAACAGACCAAGCAAAGCAAGAGAGTACAGCCCAAAAATAGCATAAACCAGTCAGTGGATCTGACAGACTTCCTAGAAGATCTCTATTTTGTCCTGAACCTACATTTGTAAAAGAGCAAACTTGAATTTTCTATTGTCATTAATAACCTATTGTTTGCATGGACACGGTTCAGGCTTTAGTGACCATAGTAATTTTGTCTACCTGCTGCCATCCATTATCATAAAAGGAGACATTTCCCAAACAGTGTCAAAGGGCCTGCAGCAAACTGCTGTCAGACCACAGCTGGGCAGGCAGCAAGCTGAGATCACCCCTCCTGAACTGCACAGGAGCTCCTGTGATTGCTGCTTTATCTTACAAATCTTCAGCCTTTGCATAAATTGGCATCATGGATGTGCCAGTTTCGTTCTCCAAGACTGGATGGTGACAGTATGGAGATGCCTCCTTCTCCTCCTTCTTCCCCATTCTCCCAGCCATCTGCCATGCACCACACCTTCACACAGACTACTCAGGTACCTGCTGTGGTCCAAAAGGTGTGCTCTGCCCACCTTATGGATGCACGAAATCACTTGTGCTCCATCCAGTGCTCTCTGTCTGGAAACTGCTCTGAGCGACAGCAAAGGTGCTGCCTCAGATGTAATTCTGCAGGTAGAATATATGTGAGGTCAGTGGGACAGCAGCCAGTACAATGAAGGAGAAACGTTCCATACTGATAATAAACATATCAGTATTTTTTTCTATTGAATGCATGTTTCTCAGGCTGAGTGTAACTGTCTGCTGATATTTGGGAAAACCAAAAGAGAAGTTCTTGGCAGACAAACCTTTCTAAATAGAGAACTTTGTCTCCAACACATGAAGACTTGAGACTGCAGGCATATCCAAGGCATCTTTTTAAAAAAACATGTGGAAATTCACAGTAGTACATCCTTTTTTCAGTCTAAGGTTTAGCATTAATTTTCCTTGTTCCCAGCAATAGCCAATCCAACAGGTTTTATGATAAGTAGGAAAACAGGCAAATAGATTAAAGAGTCCTGGGGATCCCTTCCTTTTGATCACGAGGAACTCCATTGGCTGAGGGGATGAGTGATTGGCTTCTTCTAATACAGATGCCTCTTCATTTCTGAGGACCTACAGGGTAGTTTGAAACGTGACACTGGTTTTCTGCTTGACTCTGGTTCAGTAACACTCAGTGTTCCTGCCAGCCCACAGGGCTTGTTAAATATTACACACTTGGTGGATGGGATCACTCTTTTTTTTCCTTGAGCAGAATAGAACCTTTTTACAGTTATGCCAATACCCTTAAACTCTTCATGTCTTTAATAAAGTGGGATTTTCATTATAATCAGAACTGCAATTAAGTAGAACTTGATGCAACAAAGCAATTTTTCATTCCAGTTCTCCTGTAAACAGAATTTCACTCTATCTGGATTTGTGGTAGGCACATTCCATTTATTTAATTTAAATGAGAATAAAACTGTGTAATTATACCATTATCTTTGATACAAAGCAATGCCTGCACATTCTGCCTACGAGACGCATTTCCTTTACAAAAGAACTACTGGATATGCCAAAGAAGACACTTCTGGTATAAAATGAATTATTACAGAGCACCATTTTCTTCCTAGAAATGCACAAGCAACCAGTATGTCACCACCTCCTAGTAAAGTCTCACAGGACTAAAGCTGTGGCAACCGAGGTCTCAGCAGAGCAGTCTCCCACAAGGCAGCTCTTTAATAAACAACCCATCATCAAATCAAGGAAGCTCACAAAGCACTCTGACACTGTAGTCCTCAACTGGGAAACAAATTCAGCTGGGTATCAAATATCCACTTGAGATGAAATCCTGCCCTCAGTGAAGTTCATTGACATCAATACTGTCCAAATATACTCTCTCCAGGTACCATGTTTGCATTTCTCAAATAAAGTACAAGGGCCATAATTATGCAGGTAATAATCTATAGATGTTGAATAGCCTTATATAAATTATTCAACTTTGAGATTTCCAGGAAAGAGAGACATCAACTGGAGATACTCCCATCAGATACTTTTATGACTTCAGGGAAACTGTCACAGAGAATCTTGCTGCAGTTACAAAATTTGAAGAAAAGATCTGTACCATGCAGGGGGGGTAAGAAGAGAAGATACAAAAACACTGAATAAATCTATAATGTAAACATATGCATTCACCTGCAAACTGCATAGATGGCTAACTGCTGTATAAAACCATGAACACATCTGAGCACTCAGCCAGCAGTGGTTAAAAATGTGCATTTAGTTGAGCAGTTTTCATGTGTCATTTGAACACATATTTCCAAATGGCGCTCGTCTTCCCTTTAATGTGGGCAGGATGTCAGAAAATTTTTTGTCAGAAGCTTTATCAGACTCCTTGGGCTACAAGTCCTCAGACCCCTGAGTGGGCCCTTCCATAAGGGCTGTCTGAACACCAGCACTGCGTACGACCTTTGAGATGAGCAGCTTCTCTGTTTCTCCCAGCACAGACTGCAAAATGTGAGCAGAGCCGATACTAGTGCAGCAGAACAACTTCTCAAATATTAGGATCACCAGGTACCTACCACTTTCTGCACAATTTTATTGGCACCTAAATCTACCTGGCTCATCCAAAAAGGTCTGGTATTGCAGCTGTGAGTGGCACAATTGTTCTACAATAGCAATCAGCGCTGGAGCTGTGCACAGGTGGTTATTCTGCCACATGACACAGAGCTACAAGCGGCACCATTCAGTCAGGCAGCGACATCCTCATTCCACATGGATAACAATGATGGACTAGAAGGAGCAATATGAAAGAAAGAGGCTCCATCAAGTCATTATATAATGAAATAGTGTCAATCTATGCAAAAAATGCCCATGATTAGCTGCAAGGAAAACTGGTATCTATCCAAAATCAATCTCCCTCAAGATACAAATTCTGGCATCTAACGAGGTGGAAGCTCATTTAATCTGTTTTGCAACTATCCAAAATATGTTTTTCACTCTGCTGTTTTTTTAAGAAAGGATGCAGTGAGCCTGGGCCTTCTGCTGCAAGCACAAAAGCTTTATGCCAAAGAACAAACAAGAGAAAATAGACATTAAAGTCCTGTCTGGCGACACCATTAATAAGTTCACAGTCACCATTTCCTTCTTCCTCCCCTGCACCAAGTGCTTCTTCCCAGACAGTGATCCAGACTGCTGATAGCTCTGGCAGGGAGCTTTTACCAGAAATTTTAGCAGGAAATGTTAATTTGCAAGCCTCAGTGTCCTCCCTTGGGGAGGATGGACACTGTATCTGCACAACCAAACTGTGGGGACTCAGAGCTCCTCAGACCTGCCTGCAACATGCAAAAGAGAAACTCCTCTGTATCTCTAGCAAAGCTGAGTAAAAAAACCAACTGTACTCATTTATTTTCTTTTGCCTTTTCCCCCCAAGCAATGAAATACTAGAAGAACATCCAAAGCAAACAGAGAAATTCTATTAATGAAATATCCAATGTAGTGTAGTTTCATGGCCCGACTGAGCTCAGCCAGACTTTCAGGACACAAATCCAAAACCTAGATGGAAATTTGTAGGACTAGAATAAAACAAAACTATTGCTTTGTGTAAAAATTATATTGCATTTCTATAAACCTGTTTAATGGGAGAGAGAGCCTGTGTGAAGCAGTAAATATAACACATACATTACAAATAAACTAGATATCATGGATAAATAGTTTTTTAGTATAAAATCTAATGTCTGACGGGACAGATAGGAAAAAACAGACTCATGTTATTAACAGTTCAAATAAAGCTACAGAAAAACTATAGGTCACTTTGAGAATTGAAAAATAAAAGTAAACCTATAAACTCATTGAAAAATGATGTAGATCAGACCCTTGAAAAGTTTTATTACTCAGACAGATCACTTGATTTTTCTTCCTTTATCAGCTTTGAACATAAGGCTGTAATTACTTATTATAGATGCAGGACAGAACAGTGTCCATGATTAGGGAAACTTTTCTCAATCATGGGAAGTTTCATTTGACTTGTTTAATGTGTTTGCACGTTCGTTTAAGCCAGGACAAATGTTCTTACCACATTCATATTTGTGTGGTTAGCAGATTTTTCTGCATCTCTTTTGTCCTTTTCCTCCAAAGACAAAACAAATGCTTTACTGCTCAATGTTGAATTTTATAATTTTAGTCCTACATTGCGGCAGAAACATATTTTGACTAACTCTATGAGCCACTAACATGTACAGTCTAAGCACCTACCATGGAACACCAAAGTTCTAATTGTTTTCTTCACTGCTTAATTTGAACCAATATGTTGTACTCTGGATGACTTCAGGATACACTACAAGATGCATAATTTAATCCAGTTATATTCTGTAATCTAATTTTGCTAAGAACATTCAAATATATTCCAACAAAAAAACCCTATTTGAAACAGCAGGAACACATTAGAGGTGGCATCAAACCACTACTGCATTAGACATAAATTACTCACAGTATGTTCCCCACAAAACAGAGTAACAAAATTTGCAGGCCACAGTATGAGGTTGTACCCAGAAATACTTTCCAGATGAAGCAAGCAGATTTGCAGTGGTTTTGTGACACAACTGACAATTTCCTGCTAGTGGAAGAGATTACCTGATGTGTTCGCTGCACAGATTCTGTGTCCTTGCACATCTCCTCTTCCGAGTTCCACTAGCAATTAAACCAAAGAGGACACTTGTACAAACTAAGGTCCACCAGAGTTCTCTGTGTCCTTCCCTCTCTGAGCAGCTGGCCCTGAATGCTGAGTAACTGATCACCGGGGAGTTCCTCTGTCAGACGAATCAAACACATACATTGCCAACCAAGTGTGGGTGCCATTCCAGCCTCACACACCTTCTTTATTCTTAAATAACACAACCCTGCCATTGCTACCCACGTACTCTTTGGGAAGGAAGTAAAGCATAGATTGTTTGTACCATAAACTAATACTACTCACAACATTTAAGACTGATTTGAATTTTTACAAGCGAAACGTGCCCATGTTGGGAAAAATATTTTGCTGATACTGTAAACATGAAACTATTGGTGCCACAACTCACATTGCACGTTTCTACTTCAGACCAAGTTTCAAGACTGAACTTCACAGTGTTTATGACAACTTAAGTCAACTGATGATTTTGCTTTGCAATTCTCCTCTGTATTTCTAGCCTATTCTATTTTTTTTTTTTAATCTGCATGGCATATAGGGCATATAGAATTACCAGGACTACCACTCGACTGCCTTGCTATTTTTTCTAGACTAAGAATAATCTGCCAGTCAAGAAAAAACATTTCTTCCCCCAAGTTTGACTTTGAGAATTTAGTTAGAGCCTTTACAAGCAGCACTGTGCCAAACAATGTTTCCCATGTAAGAAGCTTTTCACAGTCTGCAGCAAGAAACACCTTTTGATAAGTATAGACCTATTTTTTGCAATACATGATAGCATATTTTATTCCTGAAATGTTCCATTACTTGCAGTATTCCTGTCATACAAGATTATTTTTATTTTCTTTTAAATCCAGTTATTACTGCTCCATCACTGCAATGCCTGCCAGTTGTTTTCTCAATACAACTCTCACAATCTCATCTGGAACTTTCTCAGTTTTTCATCTGTTTGGAAAAACTTATGTCCCTTTGACTGCGAGCCACTGGCAATGGTGAGAACTCATTTCTCTCTCTGTTCTGTCATCTAACACAAGACTGAACAACTGGAGCCTCAAGCTGATCATATGAGCACTCCAGGAGTCAGAGGCAAACATCTGGAATTTATCGGTTAAAAATAAAATGAATGACATCTTTTCAGGAGTTTTAGCTTACACCTGTACTTACAAATCTCCATCAGGGCAAGTTACGAATAAATTTAACCAGGAGCAGGAGGCAGACGGCTCAGATTCTGAGCCCTTTGGCTCAGCCCCTGTCAAGGGCCCCAGAAAGGAGGTTGGTACTCAGATGCCCTGGAGACACAATTTATTGAGCTCTCCTCTTCCACTGGAGGATAAGGAATACACTGTATTAGGGCTCCTGGAGAGCTGGCAGTGCACATGTGCAGAGCTCTGCAGAGCAGGTTGGGTGGCAGAGCTGCTCCCTTGCTGCCCTCTCCCCGATGATGCAGACATCTATGCAGCCTTACAGTCCACACAAGCAATTGTGAGTTTAATCCAGCCTTGCCATGGAGGAAATGTAACCTTGAAAGTTGGCCATAACACCATTAGGGGTTCAAATTTCAGCAGAAGCTTTGAAGGGGAATGGAGAAGAGCACAGGAGAAATTTAAGAGGACAGTTCTGCAAACAGAATAGTAATGGAGCAGGGGGCAGAGGTCAAAAGAATCTGCCACCAGCACTGTTATCTGATGGGAGGGCACAAAGATACAGGATGAACTTCAGAAAATATGTAGAGGAGGGAACAGGGAATGCACAGAGAGGAAGAAGGGCAGGGGAGAAACAAAGAGATAGAAGCCCCTGCCAATTGTTTGGATGAAGTGTTACCTTTGCCTAGGCACTGAACTCATTGTCTGCAGCCGTCTCCTTTCCTGCTTCTTTCCTGAGCCTCCCTCAGCACAGACAGTGCTTGTTCCAAATCGGAAGGTGACTGATGTGGGTCCTGTGCTATGGGCAGGTCTACACCAGGGACTAGATCAACTTTTAATTTTCACTTGTGCAGAGTGCAAGGTTTTCCCTGCAAGAGTTTAATTGACTGAAGTGCAAATTGAGCACATCTTACCCAGCTTGGCAGCCTGTCTTGGAAAATGTTCATGTTTAGGGATTGGTATGATTTTATTGAGACAAACCCATTCAAAAAACAACCAAACACTGGAGATGTAAAGCAGATTCACACAGGTACACATGGCTGGGTACTGCATCCAGTTCATTTCTCTATATCTTGACTATGGGCCCCATTAGGGATGCATGCAGGATGCTGCAAGAACAGGAACTCTGGTTTGCAAGAGAACCCACTATATTCCTTTCTGATCATAATGGAAGACACTCTGAGAGAAACAGTATTTTTGTTTCTGCAGAGATCCAAGCATGAAGATGTCAGAAAAGATGACAAGAACTCAGCATTTCAATGAGGTGACAGCCCACATGCTCCACACTCAGTACTTCACACAGACTATTTCCAGTTACTGAAAGCATCACTGAGACAGTGCAACAGAACTGAAATTAATAGAGGAAAGGCACTAGGCAAAACCCCCCTGTACTTTAATACAAGTCTTTAAAAAATAAAGACAAATTCAATCCCTGCAATGGTGGATGTTTCCTATATTCCACTCCAGCACACCCTGTAGTTCTGTCATCACATGCTCCTGGACTTTTTCAGTGCTCTGCAGGGCAACTGCAAATGCTCCAATTTGTGAGTTTCTATTTTCTTTTTTCTGGTGTTTGGTGTTTTGGTTTGTTGAATGAAGGACCTTGGACGTTTCTTACAAGAACTGCTTTCATGAAGTGATCAAATGCTCTTTGCCAAATATGCAAGCTCCTTGGAGAAAGGAAAGATAGGTTTTGGAGACAGCTCAGAACTAAGCTTGGGGGAATCATTTGGAGCATGACAGACCTAGAGAAGAAAGGGAAGCACAAGACTCAGGTACCACAAGACACCTTATTTTTACAAAGCTTGGGTGTTTTTTTTTTCCAATAGATTCTTCCCTCTTGCTATGGCTGACAGGAGGATAATACGATGATACTGTTATTATCAGCGAAAGCTGCCCCAAGCTTTGTCTGGAAGAACTGTTGAACTAAGGTCTGCTCTGCTCATCACTGCTTCTTGTCCAAGTGGAAGTCAGCAATCCCGTGGCACTGGCCAGAAAACAAGCAAACCAAAAAACCTAAGGGGATCAGCCCCCTGGCAGAGCGTCAGTACCTCTGACCTCAGCACCAGACAGCTGCGCCAGCTCGCAGAGGAGCTATTGATGAACACATTGCTGACAGTTCCTCTGCCCACAGAATTACAGCACCAGCAGCTGCACAGTCAACAGCTTGCAAAGTGTTGTGCAATACCTGGACAGAGGTGTTTTCACATAGACATCACCCAGCACCACACTATAAACTATTTCAGGCTGCTTCAGGAAGTTACGAACATAATTCTGCAAGAAAACACACTCACGGAAAAAGAAAATCCAAAAGCCATTTAAAAAACTCCCCCTCACAACCTGAAACAAATATTTTATCACTGCTCAATGTTTGAACTGTCAGCTTTATCCCCCCTGGCAAGTAGGCAGCTCTAGTTCACAACTGAACACCTACTTTATTTATTTAGCTATGCTGCATTTAACCTCACATCCTGCCTGCTGGGTGCATCCGGCTCCACGGATCTCCACACAGCAAAGCTTTAACATAAGGTGGGGGAGCTACTTTTCCACAAGCCAAAAAACAGGAAATTTGATGACATTGTTCAGTGAGCAGACGTCAGCAGAGAGTGATACAAAAGAGTAAACAACTTCCTAGCAGCAGCAGACAAATGGGCCGGAACTACTGGAATCCTGTGATGTCTGGTGTGTTTTGCATGAAAATTACTGTTTCAATGAAATAGGAAGAAACCTTTGGCTGATGCAAATTGGAGCTGCTCCCTGGAAATCTAGGAACTACACCAATTTTGTTTAACATCTAACTCCAAGTCCTTACCTTTGTGATCCTGAAAACATAGTTTTTGAGAACTCATATTGCTGATATTCTACATATTTTGTAAATGTTCTCATTCTACATATTTTGTAAATGTTCTCAGTACTATCTCACACAAAAATTGATTTGAGTAAAAAGGATAAACTACAGTGAATGTATGGAAGGCAATATCAGTAATACAGGTGCCACTTCACCCTGATTATACTACCATCAGTCTTACACATATATATAATGTATATATACATATAACAAAACTCAGCACTTTGCTGGTGGAACCATAAAATAGGTCTGACATCTCCTTTTTGGATTTCAGTGTTTGCTTTGTGGAATCTGCTTTCATACTTTCCAGCTATGGGAAAATGTCAAATATGATGCAAAAAACATAACCTCTCAGCTAGGCATACAAGGACTCAAATCCAGGTTATATCAGGCAGAAATTAAATGTAAGGGAAAATATTTTTGCTCCAACAGAATGCCACTCTGCCCGTTTCTGTCCAGTTCAAAAGTCTCTTAACTGCAAGGAGTAAGTGACCAGTGGCCGAAAATATGGAGCTCCATTATTGCATTCCAATCAACTGTATCAAGAAAAATATGGTATTCCCTGGAAAAACTCTCTTCCCTACTCATCTACGTGTAAAGAGACCACCATGGCATATAATTTCAGGTCCTTTATACTGCCTTTTGCACTATCCCTTTCAAAGGGCTGTAAAGAATTAAGTCCTATTCTAAACAAGTTAGTTTTTCAACTGTTGACAAACAAGTCAGACCAGGACCTCGCTGGGGCTTTATGATCTGGGAAAATCTGGGACCTTACAAAAAGTACAGGGGGATATTCCCCAGGGAGATGCAACTCAGTAGGTACAAACCCAGGACTCTCATGTCACCCAGGTATCCCTCCTAGCCAAAATCTAAGCAGAACAGACTCCTAAGGTGAAAATTAGCAGCTAAACTTAGAGCTGTCCACGAGACTGCCCTACTGTCAGTAACAGAGAGAGAACAACAGGAAAGAGGCAGATGCTTCTTGCACTCCTTGCCAAATTCTCCTCTCCATGGACACAAAAAATGTACTATGTAATTCTGGGGAGGAAGACACACCAATAACCATGTCAACACTGCAGTCATATGACAAGGCAAACATACTGGGCCAAATCTATCTGCAATATAACCAGTGATTTGAGCAGACTTTGTTCTTCCTAAATACTGGCAAGTAGCTGCAGGCTAACAAATGGCTAGGCAAAAATAAATAAATAAAAGCACACACCCGAAGAGCAACAAATGCCAATAAAAACCAGCAGGACTACAAACAAAACAAATCCACTCCTCATTCCTCACTCTACCTACATCAGAATCTTCCTGGTTTCAATTAATTGTCATTCCAGCAGATTGTGAGTTTGCACCAGTTCTGTCATTCTTCCCTGACTCCTTGGTTTGAATATTAGAATTAAGGGCTTAGAAAACAAACTACCCTCTCAAGCTAATCATTCTCAATCCTCCTCTACCTTTGCTTACGTAGTAAAATTAAAAGTATATACATTACTAGCAAAAACTTCCAAGAATAAGCAAATCAATCTGGAGGAACTCCAAAGTGTTTATCAGAAAATTAAGACAAAAAACATCAGATATTCACCTGGGTGCACCAACAATGTCAGGAAGTCAGTTGTGTCAGAAGACAGGTTTTCTGCAAACCCCACATGGCTTCAGGATGAAAGCATTATTTTGCTACAACTCCCTTTCCAGTGTTTCATTCCACTAAGGCTTATGGTTAATACATGGCCAAGAAAAAGACCTTGCTCTGACCTGCAGGAACAGCGATGACGGTGGTGTGACATGACCCGAGTGGAGATACGTGAATATAAAAGCCTGTCGTCCACACTGCACACTTATTTAGGGCCTCCCATTGTTAAGTTCTGATTTATATTAATAGAGGTGAACATAGTGACCAAAGGCAGACAGCCTGTGGTTTCAAATATAATTGAAACCACGGAATCCTATTGTGTGCAAACACAGAAGTGAGGACAGCAGAGGAAGGGTGGGTGGCTGTGCTGAGCAATCTGCGGATGGGGGTTACTATCTCTTCTTGATAGGGTCTGGCAAAAAGCACAGTAATTTCTACAGGATTTCCCTCCCCCCTTTCAATGGTCTGAGGCTCCAGACGAGCAGGTATGCACAAAATCCAGAACATTTTCCAGTTATCTCTGCAGTGACATTCCGCTAAGATTGATTGGGAGAGCCACGCCACTGTTTCCTGCTTTTTCCTGTGCATCTGAGCAGAGAACTCCTTTTAACTTTCTAATCCTGGGATATCTGTCATTATCACCAATGCTCAATTAAATTTCTACATATGATTTTGTTTCATAGAAGTGTATGTTGAAATTTTACATCTTCAGTGTAATGGAAAAGCACCTTCTAATAAGATTAAATGAGTAATAAAAACTCAGCCTAGGTTTAGGGGGGAGTTAACCTGAAGACAACTGACTATTGTATTTCCTCTA
>JAWWLV010000018.1:10284696-10349707 GCA_035041135.1 Platyrinchus mystaceus
AAAAAAAATCCATTGCGCAGGCTTGAAAGGTGGGAACACCTTTCCCAGATCTTCGTTCGCGAAGACTGGCCATTTTAAATGAGTAATAAAAACTCAGCCTAGGTTTAGGGGGGAGTTAACCTGAAGACAACTGACTATTGTATTTCCTCTATTTTACACCTATTTCAGGTCACTTTACATTAAATTAGCAAATGGACTAAGCTGAAATATGTTCTGATACAGAAAGAAATATGTAGGAAAAACGGGAGCTCCAAAGGTTTGATGCACCTACCATGTGCCCATCCACAAAGGGGAATGTGTTTCTTACAGGATCACTGCACAGTAGTAAGCTTTGTTTCTGTAGAGATTTTGACATATGGCTGAAGTTAGACCTTAAATTAGAACATCCCTCTTTGAATTGAGAAATGATCTTTCTGTGCAAATGAATAGTGTATTCAGTGTGAATAAAGCTTCTGCTATTGCACAGTTCATCTTATCTACTGATGTAATTTCCTCTTAGCTGCTTCTGTAATATTAATAATCACCATACAGCCAAAGAGGTCATACACTAGGAATGTATACTTAAAAATTCTTCACCATGGCAGAAGAGTTTGAACAAAAAAATCTATGTTTCTGGGTACATGAACACACTGAATAACTCTCAACTAGATGACGTTACGTCATTTAAAGGTGGGGATAAAGAAACCTGTCTCCTCAGGCAAAAAAGACTCCAGACTGCAAGAAAATGCAAGTATTGAACTTAGAAATGAAAATCATGAACGAACAGTGAACCTAAACTTCCTTCATATGTAAAAAAGGGCCAAAACAAAGTAACTGTGCTGATATATCCAAAGGATCACACAAAAAATCATGAAGATTTGATTTACAGACTCGGGACATTTCTGATGGAATCCTTGATAATTCTTGTTCTAAAACTACTTTCAGCAGCAAATAAGTCTTGTTCTAAAACTACTTTCAGCAGCAACTTCTCTTTCCCTGAACACAGCACAAGCAGTGTCCTGGTGACGTTTTCAGCAGTCAATTCCTGGTTGCACAAACACCTCAAGGATCCCCACTCACCTACCCAGCTGGAGAGCAGAAAATAGAAAACATGCAGGTGCAAAAAAATTGATGCTTTTGGGGACACTGTTACCTTTGAAGGTAAAAAAGCTGGAATATCGTTTTTACTGTGAGTGCTCTGCTTGGTGGGACTGTGGCTGTCTCCTGGTGTTAAGTTCAGCTCTTTGTACGTAAATGGGGGCAAAAGAGGATAATGAACCTCTATGATGTCTTAATCACACAGCTAAGATGGCAGCACTAAAAAGCTGGAAATCCTTGTCACCTCTGTAATTCATGGACAAATGCAGGATCTTAGGACACAGAAAAGCTCACAGAACTGGGTATCTCAGAACAGAGCAGAGCTGCTGCCAGCAGAGTGGGATTTGGGAGGATCTGCCTCTTGAGCTTCAATAGGATACCCACACACTATGGGAAATCAGTACATGTGAAAAATAATGTTTCAAAAAGAGAACTAGGACAGTCTTTAACATTGTTGATTTATAAAAGCCCATCATGTCACCATATGTAATTTTGAACAAAGCATTTTTCTCCTTAAAACAATAAAAATCACTTTCTAGTAAAAAGCAATTGTTTCTACATGGAAAATTTAAAAACTGGGTCAAATGCTGTATAACAAAATGTAAATTTAAGGAGACAAGGTCTAGGTCATATTGGAATGAAGAGACATTAAAAGCCAAATAATTAGATCTCAAGAAATGACCTCAGAACACAGTAGCTGGAAGCCTTTAGGATGGGGTGATGAAGAAAAACCAGGAGTATGATCTAGTTAAAAATAGCAGTGACTCCTCCGAATATTACAGACGCAGCGATATCTCACAAATACGTTCTTTTCATTTTTTTTTTTCTTCAGGGTGAATATAGGTCTGTGACATAGGAACTCTGCTCTTTTATGCACTGGAATTCATTCTTCTAAGTAATTCAGAGCATACTGTTCTGGGAGAGATACAAATGCTGCTTCAATAAGGTCTCTAAATCAAATAATTTTGGATAGAATTTTCTTTGTCACAGTATGTTGGCTTTATGTACTCCCTAGAAACTTTTAAGTATCAATGTCACCAGATCGAGAATCTCATTGGGTTCCAGTTCCTGGGATCACATGACTGCATGAGGTCACGGTTTTTCCTAGCAAAAAGGTTGATTCTGCATCTTGCAGTTGTAGAAGAAACCTTGAATCCTGAATGTTCAAACACTAGAATATCAACGGAAGGAATCAAAATGTGCCATGAAGTAAAAAACCAAGCAAACAAAAATTCTCAAGCTTTTTTTTTTTGTCTGGAATGGTAATTTTTAATCCCCTGGAGGTGGCAGTACTGCATTAGTGCAGCAGAAATGGGTTACAACTGCTGCAGGACTTCAATCTAAGCAAGAAAGACATGAAGTGCAGAGCAAAACAGGGTGAAAGGGCAAGATCAGCCTGATTAGGTCTTGTGCCTAAAGTCAGACCCTTGACCAATATTCAGGCAGCTGCCTCCAGCACCCAATTTCCAAATACAGAGCTGCCACTTTTCAAAGGAGAAATGCAACAGGAAAACCAATATTAGATACCACATGTGTAACAGTCCTGGACAGATATAAATAACCTGAGCTGTGATGCATCACAAATAAAAACCAAAGGTGCAAAAAGCTGGTTCCACTGCATGCCCTGGGAGAGCAGCAGAACAGCAAACACAGAAACAGGTAAGCCAGAACAAAACGCAGCCAGAGACGAGAGATCATCCTGCACAGGGCAAAGAAGTCAGTCAATAATTTACACTACAAAAAAGCTTATACTTGCACAGTGCAGAACATCAAATCACAGAGCTAAAAGGCATCTACAGAGGTTATCTAGATCATCGTCTATCCCAAGGCAGGATTAATGTTGTTACATCACCCTTAAAACACATTTTCCCAAACTTAAGCTCCATGACTCTCAGCAATCTCATGAATTGCTTCACTGTCCTCTCTGTTTGGAGGTTTTTCCAAATTTATCAACTTATATTCTCTATAATTAAGGCTGACTATCATATTTCTTGCCCTATTCTCCATGGAAATTAAAAATTTATTATTCCCTCCTCAGATTTGAAGGCTGGTTAGTCTACAGAAATAAAGGGCTTATTTTCCTTTAAGTCAAAGCATTGAAAAACAATTTTAAAAAGCCACAAAGAAAGGTTGTAAACACTGTTATGGTTAGCTGTATAAGCTACAACTTCTGAGCAATTCTCTACAAAATAGTTTGAGAATAACTTATTATTGCAGAGGAATGGAGGCACACACAGATAAGCAGCTGGACACAGAAAGTGCATATGACAATCCCAACCACCTCAATCCCAGTTTACAGGAAATGCCTAGAGAGAGCACAGGCACTGACTTCCATGGAATATAAAAACCAATGCTTTGTATGTCCACTACACAAACATATCTTATTAAAATCAAGAGAATTTTAAGTTAAGCTTATGTTTAAGTGCTTGCTGAATCACAGCCTTGTGTTGTACACAAGGAAGTTTATAACACAAATTCATTTTCAATCAGATAACCTAGACATTATAGGAATTACATCTAGGTCTTAGGATTGCAGTTGAACGGATTTTGTCACACCCCAAAGAGAGAATTCCACTGTATATTACAAGAGCTGGGATTAACTATGTGTTCTAGTAAAGACACTAGAAATTCTAGCAGGATGTAACTGTATCATTACATTTCTCACAGGTATTTCAGAATGAAATACAAATCTCAGTTAGTGCTTACTGACACCCCCAGCACATATAAATGCATGAAAGAAGTTTTCATAGATTTATAAATGGGAAGAGAAAAGCTTATTGGAAAGGAGCAGACTAGCCACACTTAGCATACTTAACTTGCATGAGGTTCTGGCAAACTAGAAAATATAAAGGAAATAGTTGTGTAATGCCTAATAACTGCTTAGAATGGAAAAAAATGTTTCTTTTCTGTTATAAGGGGATGGGTCAGAGAGAATCCCACTGCTTAAACAGGAAATCATGCCTATCATGATCAAGTGAAGCTTTTTAAAGCTGTGTGCATGTATTGTACAGTCCCAGGTTAGCTTTGAACCATGTTGAAAAGACAATAATTTCTATTTGCTAGGAAGTTATGGTTTTAACTTTCTAGCACAAAAGCAATACATTGACTTTCTTGCAACTAAGCCAACGAGAATGGAGCAAATATTCTCATGAGACTAGGAAATAAATCTCTATATACATTTATATCTTTCAACAGCTGCATCAGAAACAAAAAGGTAAATGTAGTCCTGGCCTAAACAGGCACAGCTCTTGCAGTCCTGTCTCTGAGCTCTCCCAGAGCAAAACTATGTTTTATAGCATATAAATAGGCTTTGAGTGTTTAGAAAAAATATATTCATTTTTTCACTGCAACATTATGCGTTACATTACATATGCCAGGCCTAAAATTCAGGCTAACACATATCAAGATTTTAAAATTCCATGCCAAGAATAACACCTCCAGAACTTCTGGTCTTGATCCTTGTATTTCTTGTTAACTAACTTCCAAGTCCATGTCTTCTGAGGCACCTTTAGTGCACCAATGGGTTATTGCTGTTACCATCACCCAAACAGGACTTATTAAGGGGCACCTGAATATGACATTAATGAATATGAGTACTGGTAGCAGCAAAGATGCCCCAGGTGAGGATCTGACCCTTTTGACTATTATTGTGGAAGTTGCACTTTTCACAGCTGCAGCTGACCGATGTATGTTCCATGTCCAAGAGCTTTCTAGATGAATTATAGAACTCAGAGCTCAAGACTCCCTAACAGATGATATTAAAATTAACAGTCCTTAAAAACAAGGAAGGCAACAAAGGCAACACACAGGCACGGCATCAATCTCATAATCTGTTTACACTGGAGAGCCATAAAGTCACTACTCATTATTTCACTGCTTTTGCAATTATTAATCCCAAGATTCCAAATTGATTTTAACATGGATGAGTTACTTTTGGTACTTTAGCTCCTGTTGTGGAGCACCTTACTCCTTGAAAACTCCGAGCAAAATAAAAATGTTGGCAACTTGATCTAAACTTAAACCAACTCTAGGAAGATTAATTCTGAGTGCAACTGTAGTAAAAATCCCTCACACATAACACTACACTCCCCACAGCATTTCAAACAGATATGAATGAGCAGTCAGCTGATAACCTGTTTGAGGGATGGATCTTCAGGAAAGCATCATCAGCTGTCACTGCAGCAGGCTCGAGAGCTGCACAGATTCACACCAGCAAGGGGCTGTGCTTTGAATATAAATTCCGGGACTTGTGTGAGTGAACTGTTATTTTTTTCCTTACGAAACACATGATTTAGCAATTAGTTTTTCTGGAGTGCCCCCAGACCAGCAGGCTGCAGTTCATTGGGTTAGGACTGTGCAACCCTATGGCAAAACCCATTTTGCAAAGGCCCTTGCTCAGCAGGGTCCCTGGGGATGTGTGAGATCTGAGAGGCCCTGGTAGCATCCAAACATCCATCTGATGGCAGTGGATCCACTGATGACACTGGCCTTCCTGCTGGGAGTCACAAAGTGGCTCAGGGGACAGTAGGAAGGAGCTTTTGAGAACTGGCATCTCTCAGGAGGTGAAACTGGGAGGAGTTAAGTCCAACCAACATTTTACAAATGGCAATTCATTCCTACAGAAAGAGAGTTGTGGGCCAACAACTCACTTGTGTGCAACAGACACACTTGACTGCAGGTTGTACTTTGGTTCATGCTGACTAAGGAGCATCAGGCCTCTTGCCCTGTATGAGCCTGCAAGCTGGAAATCCCAGATCACACACAAGGGAATGAAGGTGCCTCGGAAATGTATTTTGCAAGTTGGTCTCGAAGCCCAAAAATGCAAGATAACCAAGTACAGAACAAGATACCAGAGCTAAAACAAAGACATGTACCTTGTCTATAGCACTAACAGCCAACCACTTCACTCTATAAATATTACCATCAGGATGAGCCCAACCTGAGCTCTCCCTGAGCTGCAGCTGAACTGCATGCCAGTGACTCTCCTCTTGAGCAGGGACACGACTCCAGCTTTGACATTCCTGACCTGAGACTAAGAGAGCCTTCCCTGTCCAAGACAGAGAGATCCCTTACTCTCAACATATCCTTGGTAAGTGACAGGTAACATGCTGAATTAATACTAATGAAACATTACTAATGCATGTAGCTACTCAATACTAATTATTATAAACTTCACAGAGATAATTTCATTAGACTTAAACCACTGTTCAAGTCTGAGACTAAGATTGGCCCTCGCTGCACCTAGGCTCCATAAGCAGCTTAGAAAGCAAGGGGGTCCACTCTGAACCTCGTGACCCAAAGGTCTGTGGTCTCTGTGTGAATCATACTAATTGGATTCTAACCCAATTTTCCTTTGTATGTTTTTTTCACACAGTAATTAATAAGGTGAACCTTGCCATCAAACTTATTGAACCACCTTACCATCAAACTTATTGAACCATAGCAAACCCCTGTTAAATTTTATTAAATGCCATCAAATTTATTGAACTCTGTCAAATTATTATTTCACCTTAATAAAGCATATTGCTGCTTCTGTCTTTTGAGTGAGGCGCATTCTACTCACCCACAACAGCTGGAATAGCTCACACTCCAGGACAGAATAATAGCAACGAATTCTGGGTCTTTATTCCAACATTTCTGGGCATCTTTTTGGGCCCCAGGACTTTGTCACAGGTACCAGAGTTCTAAGTCTGCCCTGAAGTTAATGCACCCCTTCCCAATTCAGCATATTCTCCACCTGGATACTGTCCCTGTGACAGATGAAATGCATCCTGTTCTTTTGTTGTTTGTCCTCAGACAACAAAGAAATCTCACAGAGGGTCAAAATGTATCATCTCTGTTGCCAGCTAACAATTCCTTATCGCCATTACTCATTTATACTGTTTATGTTTTCCTATTGCCATAGTAACAATACTGACAGCTACAAAGGACTTGCATGAAATAAATCAATGGAGTCTGCAGACCTGAAAGCTCTTCAATTAAACAATGGGTCATACTTCATACTTAGGGGAGAAAGTGAGGGACAAACCTGCAAGACATTAATACTGCACAATTCTTTATCACTCACATGCTAGTAACTGGCAAACATAATGTCCAAAGAAAACTAGCTAGTATAAAATCTAATAGGGAATGTAATACAAGGAGGAAGACTTGAATGAGATGGTCATGATTATTCATCATTGTTGTAACATATTAAGTGTTGATATTACATGCAAAAAAATAGAAATTTGGCCTCTAGCCCAATGACTGCAGTCTATGAGACACAGCCCTCAATCATTCCTTATACTGGTGTCCTTTTTTTTATATGAACAGCCTCAATGCATAAGACTGAAGACTTGCACAATTAAAACCTCACAATAAACAACACATACTCAGAAAAAAATCTATTAATGGTGATCTGCAAAACACTTTAAAGGAGAGCATGGAGAGGGACTGTTGTATAAAGGACATCTAGGCAAGTATTCTTCAGTCTGTTTTAGTTTTTAACCTGCTCTCCCTGGTTTTCCCTTTACTACAATTCTGAAAATATATTTACTGTTAGTCTTTGCGCTTTAATTAAGTATATCACAATGCTGATGCACCAACAAAGATGCCCAGAAAGAGAACTTTTAAGATCCACAGATGTTATAACCGAAACACAGGTGTTTTGTGCCATTCGAAATGCCCTGTTATATCCCACATGGTCTTCCCTGCTGGTCCACTTCACTGGATTTACTCTTTATAACAACCTTTACCAGGAGAGCCTCAAGTGCCTTTTCAGCTTTGCCGTCCCATCAGCTCCACTATTTATTTTTATCTCCAGTGCATCCAACAGCCCTGGGATGCTGTTTTGCTGGATCAATAAAACACAACGATGGGCAACATCTACAGATCAAGTACATGACACAGAAGAAACAACGGGGACAGATGGACATAACACAAGGAGACAGCACTGCCAGGGTGGAAGGCAGCGCTTTCCACAGACTGGACACACAGCCACAGTTAACTGGGTCCAGCATGACTGCTTCTGTCAGCAGCACTGGCAACCTTTTCAGAACAGCAAATAAGCTCAAGTAGGTATCAGCTCACCAGAGGTAAGTTTAGGCTTGAAATAAGGAGTAGAAACCCTCAGAAGAGGAAGAATCTGGAACAACCTTCTAACAGAAACAGGGAAAGGCTGAAAAGAAATCTGCTTTGAGACAGTACAGGATGCATTTATGAAAGACATTTAATGCTGTGGCTGCCCATAATAGCAGAGGACTGACCTTGATGACCCAGGTCATCCCTCCTACTCTAGTAAGTGCATATGTCCTTAGAACACAGAAAAGAACAAAACCCTTTTTTCAAAGCCCTTCTGTCTATATGCTTGTTTTGTTCTTAATCTTCTATAGTAGCCAGTGTTCTTAATCTTCTATAGTAGCCAGTGAAACAGTGAACATAGTATGAAAAAAAAGAAAATGCATTATGCAAAACGGATTAAGTCACAATACCAAAACCCCAAATGCGTTACATTTGAAATTCAACTTTTAAATCTTCCACCCCCAACTCCAAAGCACAAAAATGCAAAAGTGATTGGGGAATCGAATCTTCTGGTTTTATGGTTGTCATTAAACAGGTCATAAAACTTACTGACTTTGGCTCTTTTCGCCTTTAATACATTAAACGTAATTACAACCATGCCCTGACTGAAAAGTTATCTCACTAGTCAGCAAATGAATTTAGGGTTTTGAAGAAAAGCAACTGCTCAGCAGCACACAAACTCATCCCAGAGAAGAGGAAAGGGCAGCCTGCACAGCCAGATGGTTGTCAGTGCACCACACAACAGAGGCTTGTGTAGCCCTCTGGCTCAGGCTAAAATCCTTCATTACTGTCATTACCTCAACTGTTAGTTAACCCTGGAAACTACAAGAGAGTCACTTAAATTCTGAAGAAAAAGTGAAGAAATCAGGTTTTTCAGCCAGCTGGGAGGAAAAGTGGTGCCAGAAACACAGAGTGTAAGGAAAAGCTAAACTCCATTCAAGAAGTACATTTATAGCATGCTGTAAGCAATCTACTCGTTCCTGTTTCATATGGAATTCCCAAATGTACTGAAGGGGGAAGGGGACTGAGTCAAGCATTAAGACAAAACATCAGAAATTACCTCCAGTTCCATGTGCTTCCCCTTTTGAGAACCTCAGGTGACACTCCTACAGCTGATACTCAAAAGGGCTGCAAATTCACTGTTTATTTTCTTATCTGACCAAGCAGAGTGATTCTCTATTTTGCTGCTCCTCACACAGGGCACTACACACACAGTGAGTCTGTTAAATCTGCTCTGGCAAAGCCAAGCAAAATTCTGAGACCTTGAGTTCCCTTTCCACAGGGGAGGCTGCCTTGCTTTACATCTGCTCAACTCAGCTAACTCTCCTTAACACAGCAGTAACTACAGACAAAAATTATCTTAACAAAAGATTCCACAGAAAGCAAAAAATTTAGCATCAACACTCAGAATGAGAAGCTTCTTTTTTTTTTCTGTTTACAAGTTCTGTAAAGCCCAGTTGAAAGTCAGCTTCCAAATTCATGTAAAAGCACTCAAATGACATTTCAAAACTAAAACAGACAGTCTTTGTTGCAGTCAGCATGCTCAGTGAGAATAGGATAATGCAGCATCTATAAAAACTTAAAAGTATTTCTTGGTTAAAAAAATTTAATCATTAATCTTTAAGTCTTCATCCACCCTGGAGTTAATGCCACATGAAAGTCTTTTCTTATTCCCTCTTAACATTTCATTCAAACTGCCAAACTGCAGGTTTAGAAGCTCTTCCATCAGCACTTAGTTTTGAAAATTCTGGTAATTTACTTGCAATTGAGATTGTATACAGTAATCTACTTGTTACCTCCTTTTTAAGAGTGCCCCACTGTGAACACATCAGCTACGTGAGGTATTGCCACTCTCCTTCCCATTTCAGGCATTTTCAATTTTAACAGCTTTTGAAGGAGAAGTGGGGCTGGGTTTTGGCAGTGAAGCAGGAAAGAAACCGACTTGCAAGGACTCCTGGTGTGAAAACATCTGCAACTTTTTGTCCGTAAAAGTCTAGTCAGGGACGTGGATGTTTAAGGTCTTCGAAAGACGTAGTTAAAAAAATTCTCTGTTCCCCTTTAGGTTCCTGTGGGGTTTTTTCCTAGATTGTTCAGTATCTGGACCTTAAAGCAGATAAGACTATTTGGCAAGAATACTCATCGATGCTATTCCTTTTTTGTAAGTGCATTGATATTATCTTATCAGTGTTACCAGATCAAAGGCTTACATTTCCTCATAGCACAAAACTACCTATGTCTCATTTTACTATGGAACAAAGATGTCAGTACTACTAAGCAGTAGAAAAATTATTCTTCGCTTGTCAGTCAAGATCAAAATGCCCCATGGCATTTGCATCAGTTAGACCACAGCCAGTTAAGAGAGGAGCCTTTCTGTTCCTCATCTTCATTTTCTGGCTGCAGGTCGTTCAAGACTGAAGCCTCTGGGAGGTCCAGAAGCAGCACCCATCTCCACAGGGCCTCTGTCATCTGCCATAGTGTCTCTGTGGGCCACTTTCAGCCCCACAGTTCAGCAGTACTGGACCCCACTCCACTGGAACCTCAGCACCTTCTTTCCCACCTTCTTCTGGGCAGATGAGGGTCCCAGTGACAGGCCCACTCAGGCTCCCACTACACAGATGGGAACTCCTTCCCTTAGCTCTTTAATCCACCTCAACACTTCCTGGTTAGTCATTCTTTTTGTTGTTCTCTGAAAAATTATTGCCTACTCCTGTAACCGGGTCACAACTTCCCATCTGGCACAAAAGCAAAGCGGCTTTCCGGCACAGGTATAGGTAGTGCTGCTGTCTAGTGACTTCCCTGAAAATCAGTCTGCCTCAGTCCCTCCTGTCCTATTTTACTAGAGATTCTTCCCAGCCTTAAGCAGCAAATGGCACGTCCCTTCAGGAGATAAAACAGGTTTTCCAGTTAAAGGCCGAAAACTAATTTAAAGAAGAATATTAAGATTCCTTCTCTTGCAGCATACGGAACAAACCACACTCTATAGGGTGCAAGGAAAGCTTCACAGGGGTCACAACTCTTCTTTTTTGGCCACGAACACACATCCAATTAATGATCTCTGGCAAAGTATTGCTTGAACACCACGATGGGGTTTTACAAGATTCCTACATTATTGTTTGGCAAAGCTTTTAACTGACTGTTAGATTATTTTTAATGAGTAGGAAGTAAGGGGGAGTTTGCTACTGAACTTTAATTTGAAAGACGTTTTTTTCCTAACACATTGATATGCTTCACTGGCACAGAGCACTTAGTGCATGCACACAGCAACGTACACCTTTCCCACCAGCAGCTGCAGTTATCTCAGTGCATATGGCCATAAATTTCCAAAGAAAAAAAGGAGACAAGCAGGACAGGAAGGAGACAGTCATAAGACACAGGGCCCAGCTCTGAGATCCATAGCCTAGTGAGGTCTGCCAAGAACAGGAAAGCAATAAGTAATGGATCACAAATGGCCAGGGGCAGGAGGGGAGTTTTGGACCAGTTCCTTTCTAACCCAGTCATAACCAAAGCAAAGTCCACGTTGCCAGGCTGGGGGAACAACAGGAGGAGTCTGACACTACTTCAAGGCAAGTCAGGAGCTCAAACATCCACGGACCTTGAAACGACTTGCAAAATCCTTTAGTGCTGTGAACCATATTTACCGTACTGAGAAACACCACT
This sequence comes from Platyrinchus mystaceus, assembly GCA_035041135.1. Lineage (NCBI taxonomy): Eukaryota > Metazoa > Chordata > Aves > Passeriformes > Tyrannidae > Platyrinchus > Platyrinchus mystaceus. The sequence goes on from JAWWLV010000018.1 coordinate 10,296,490, forward strand.
GAACCCACTCACACTTTGTCCAGCCTTACTGCAACCAGGGCCAGGACTGACTTGCCACCCCAGGTGTGTGTCTCTGCCTCAGTGAGAACAGTGCATCTGCCAGCATGGATGTCTCCTTTCCCCTCCCTCTGCCTGTACTTTTTCAACTTAGCTTGAATTAATCACACTGGGAAACAACAAAGACACAAACCTAAGCTTCCCTCGAAGGAGATGACTTTTTGTCTTCCTGGAGAGACCCAAGAGAATGAAACAGAGGCACTGATGCTGTGAAGGATCAGTCCTTTCAGAACACAGGCAGGGGTAGACAGACCTGGAGGGCTCTTTTCCCTGCCCCTGCAGACCTTGCCCTCCACAAGGTAGGTGAGGGTTTGGCTCTGCTGTAGAACAGGGAACAGTTGGGCACTGTGCCCTGGGGTAGGACAGTTCATGGGGAGGTGACAGGGAGATGCTTCAGGAGAGCTGGGTCAGCAAGGTCAGGGCAATGGAGGAAGAAAGCACTCCTCCTGCTCACTGTTTGCCATATTTTTGTTTCCCCTTTTCTTCACTGTCTGGTTTTTCTATCCTCACTGCCTCACATTTCAGTGGTTTTTCTTTTTTTCCTCCCTCACTCTCACTGTCTTATCTCCCCCATTCAGTCCTATTTATTTACTCCCTTTCTCAAACATCCATTTGTCCTCTTGTTTCCATTAACAGCCTGTGCCACCCAAGTCCCCACCAGGCAATGCAGCCAGCAGTGCAGCAGGAAAGCAGCTGCTCTCCCATAAATCTATTGCATTTCACCATTGTAACATTTTGAATGCCTTTGCTTCTCAGCTCCATCACTACAGCCAGGGATCACCCTTGGTCAAATACCTTTCCTTCCCAGGGATTTTTTGTTACTTTGGGCAGAGCCCAAGCAGGAGGATCTACTGCAAGTAGATCAAGTTGGGATTGTCCTCCCCCTTCAGTGGAGCCTGCTCCCCCTTCCTGACCTGTGGTTGGCACTGAGACCTGTCCCCCCCTGCAGTGCAGCTGCCCTGCAGATCCTAATCCCTGTCCCTGACAGCACATAAAGCCTCCAACTTTGGCAGCAGCTCCAGTGCTGGTTTAGTTGCATGCACAGACCAGTGTAAAACTTAGTTCTCTACATCTGTACAGCATGAACTGTGATTCCTTTAACCTATAAAAGACCACCATATTTGTGCCCTCTTTGAGCTCAAAATTGAAATCTTCCTCCATGAATACTCCAAACTCCTTAATAACAAGTTGTGATTCACTATCAAGACCAAGGTTTCTTCTGTGGAAAACTATTTTTTTCTTATTCTCAGACAACATTAAAACCCCGAAAGATTCTGAAGAAGTCTCTGTCTGGGAAACATGACCTTTGGATATGGTAGAACACAAACTTTTTCAGTTTCCTCCATGTGTACAAGGCACATGCCCCGCTGGACATCAAAGAAAGCCACCAGGATGATAGGAATCTTTACTTTGGCAGAAAATGGCATGTAGCATATAAACAACATGCAGACTAAGATGAGAGCTGGCCTACTGGGGTTATGTGTGCTGTCTGTGACTCCTGTACATGGCTGTGTGCTGGTTTAATTTTGATTTAGTACCTTAGCCTCATTTGTGTGGATTTATTTTAAAAATTCCATAAAGCAATAAAAAAACTAAATAGCTAAGGGACCTGAAGGTAACTGCACATAGAATGCCTCATTTACACCACATATTCAGATTCCTGCTGACTACTATATATGATTTGTTGTTAAACCATAGAGATTTGGCAAACTTCTGCTCTGATATTTAATTTGTCTGACAGCGCCTGTTTTGCTGACCTTGGGGGCTCCCTGCAAGGCCTGTTTTCCCAGACTCCCAGAGGGGTGGACTGAGATGGCTTGAATGAGGAGTGTCACATTTACTGCAGGCTGGGAAAAGATGAGGGCTTTGCTTATTGCTGGCATGTGTCAACTTTAAACCTGTAATAAGGGCATTTTTAGAAACAGAATTGTCTGGGTGCTTTTGTCTGGAGCTGACTGAGCTGTGGCACCTGTGGCACATGAGGAGTGTGAGGTCACATAAGGAGTGCGAGGTCACAGAAAACTGGTTTATGGCAGTGAATCTATGGGGCATTAGGAATAAGCTAATTAGAAAGGAAGAATCTGCATGTAAACACACATCTTGCTAATCAGTGATTATGGGAAAAGAATGGATCAAGAAAATACATAGTAGCTAAAGAGGATTTTAACGCAATACTGAAGAAAGACCCTTCCCTCAAGGCCAAACAAGCATAAATGTGGCAGATATGGTTGAAAAGAGCAGCCCTGTCCTGCTGTGCTGCAGATGCCCTTCACATAACAGCATGGTTGAGCTGACATTCAGGAGAGAGGATGGACCTCAGCCACCTCAGACCCCAGGAACAGCCAGAATCATGGGAAGAGCCCTCAGAAATCTGTGTGATTTTAGTTTCAGTTCCCACAAGAGGACACTGCCCCATTGAGCAGATGTGACTTCACATTCACATGGGATAATTCCCTGGGAGAGTTAGGGATCCATCAAAAGCTCCAGAGAGCCACTGGAGCCACTGTGAATTCCTGACTGAACCATGCTGACACATTAAAGACAAAGAGGAAAAGGATTATATCTCTGCACAAACATCCCAGTCAAGGAGCTCCTCTCTCAGATTTCTCTCTGAGCCTTCTGACTTCCACAGTGTTTATACACTGACTGTGGCTTTTTTCACGAGGTTACCAAGTTCTCCCTCAGGCAGACAATGTCTTTGAAGTGGTGTACAATAAACTGTGTAAAACTGTCCTTTTTCATTTTTTAATCAAGGAGGGCAACAGATCCTTAAAACACAGTATTCAACCTTAAAAAAAAAGGTTGGTCCATGCTACAAGTGGAGGCTTCTTAGCATGCAGAGCAGGTCCAATAGCCTGCTCCTGCACACAACAAAACCAGAAGCAGGGGTAAAACCAACAAAGATAACATGCAAATTAATTATGCACCAGTAAAATGTAGCACTGGTGAAAGCAGCAGAAACTTTTAAATTGACATCTAAGACTAAGTAGCTGAATTTACCTCCCTAAGCTAGAACTGAAGCTACAGTCACAGGGCTCGTACTGCAATAACAAGAACTGTCCCAAGAGGAGATGCAGACTCCTGGCTTTGCACCATTCACAACCCACTGGAGCAGAGCTCCTACGGCTTCCAGCGTCAGCCGAGACCCGGGAGTGCACTCACTCCAGGGGCCATCTGTTATCCTCTGCACAACAACCACTATTAACTCATTGTCACTGCAAAATCATTTACTTATTAATACATTGAGTTGGCTGTTCTTCCTGCAGAAGAAAGCTTTCCATAAACATGAGGATGTATTTCCAAACCTCAGCATTCAACACTTGATTCCCTGCCTGTCCCAGATTCTTAATTTTTAAAATCTCTTCTTGTGATTTAGACTTTTATGAAGAAACAGTTCATTCAATAGTTTGCTTTTGGTCTTGAATAGCTTGGATTAATAAAAAGATCAAATTAGTGTCCCCCAGGCTATTTGTCAAAGTGGAAGAGGAAAATTAAAAGCATTCCCATTCTATGCCAATGACTGGGTAGAACTGCCTTCATTTTAATGTCAGAGATTTACTCCTCACCTCCCTCCCCATAATGTTATTTACTCATTATTTGGTTTTTTACGGATTGAGACCCTTGATCATGTGAGAACTCGTGAACAAGTTGCACACTACATCTTGGTAGGACTCATTTGGAGATACAAGTCTGCAGAAATCAATGCCATAGCTGTATTTCTGAATGCTGCTGGAGTACAAAGACTGCAAAACCAAAAAGACACAATGTCAACTAAACCTCAAGGTAGAGCAGCTTCCTGGCTGTTGACTGAACTGCGTACCTCTAAACTATAAATGATGCAATCATGGCATTTCCATTATTTTACAGCAGCACTTATAACTGGAAGGACACTGGCAAAATCAGATTTAACACAAACCATGTTCCCCAGCACCCCTTTAAAAAACAAAAACAAAGCCAAATAAACAATCTGAGACAAAATAATAATCTGAGCTGACTTTGCAGTATTTGACTTGCTTTCAAAACCGTTTTTGTTTTTAGAAAATACTGTGGGTTCTGTACTCTCTGTGGTGTTTCCAGCGGACACAGCTCTTCCTGTGGTATTAGACCTGGCACTGCCACAAGAACTTTGCCCCTGATTGTCTCAATGAAAACACCACCAAAAGGAACACTTTCCACAACTGGCTGAAAAAATCTAAAATATACATCTGTACAGAGATACATTTATATAATCAGGAAGGGGGAAAAGAAAAATCTGGAAAACAGATGAAAATGCAATGAACTATTTTACTAAAAACAAATAAAAAAGACAACAAGGATCTGGGGAAGGATTTTTGTTTGTTTGTTTGTTTTTGAGAGATTCCAGTCAGGCTCAAAAGCTTTGCTCATTTTTAGCTAGTGGATTTGAGCCAGAGCCTTTCCTTGGCTCTGACTCAACTCTACTCTATAGCTTTGATTCACTGAAACCCTTGGCCGTAGCTGGGGGAAGGGAGACAAGTTGGTGCTTCTCCTGCAAGGGGTAGGGAGGAATTGGAGGCACCAACTCACCTCCATCCCTCTCCCTCCAGCATGGTGTGGGGTCCCTTATTCCTGGAACCCACTCAACTATTCCTTTCCCAGACATTACCAGATCATCTAGCCTCACCAGGCCTTTTTTGATGTCTGAAAGCAGAGTCAAAGGGATTGAATCCAATTAAATATAGATTATTACATGGGCTTCAAACGGGTTCCAATAATGTCACACTGCTCTGGGTGCTGCTGAGGAGGCCCTGCAGCCACGGGACAGATAACTTCCCTACACTGGCAGGGAACAGGGTACTCACACACATTTCCAGCCTAGAGCACAGCCAGATCTAAACGGATGGTCTCTAAAGTCTGCAGCTTTCATTCAACTTTCTAGTTATCCAAGTCACACATTTCCCTCTTCGAGCTCAAAAAACACGTTATAGAGAAGGAAAATTGCAAAGGGAAGCAGGTCAGGCTTAGGCTGACACGCACACTCTGGGGCACGTGGCAGCGAGGCAAGGAGAGACACAGTTAATTGCAAATTGCTGCCATTGCCATATTAGTCATGCAACATAAATGCTGTCAAGTAACAAGCTTTATGGGAACAGACTCTGATTTCTCTAACAATGCCAAAAAGTGGCATTGTGGCTAAAGGCTGTAAATTAAGCATTGTCAGAGTTGACAGAAAAGTGCCAAGATCTGTTGGCTATACCTAGAAGGGGAAATGGGTTGTATTTAAAACCAGGCTAGTATGCAAGTATGGCTGACTGCTCTTGGGATACCATGGAGGGAAGAGAGCAGAAGGCAGAGATACAGCTCTGTGGCCAAGGCACACATGTAGTCTCAGACTGATTCTGCTTGCAGCAGCCCTGAAGAACTCTTCCTCCAGGTCAGATAAACAAAATCTAACATTTCTTGGCCAAATATTTTCCTCATTTTGGTGCAAACAGAATCCACAGTCTTCAACCACATTTTTCTCTGCAATGATACTCATTATTAAGCAAACCTCTTTACTTCCCTATTACCCCAGTGCTGCATAAAAAGGGTAAAGGTACAGCTGTGGGCATTAGGCATGCATTGATTCCTTCAACAGAAATAACTGAGAGATTTTTTTCAGATTCATTTTTGACTGCATAAACAATTGAGTGAACTTCATTCTGCTGTGCTCTGCAGTAATGAGTATCATGAGTCCAAAATGCCAATTTACAGCTTCTCAGTCAGGAAGCCTTGAAGAAGATGGGAGTCAGATATTTTGCTTTCTGGCATTTGTCCTCATCCAAAATGAATCTATTCTTAACACAGAGCCATGTGGCAATGGCAAAGAAATACAGACCCTTTCACCCAAGTGGGAGATTTCATCAGTCAGTATCCCTGAACCTACAATAAACTCATTTTTGCACTGCTGTAGGGTTTTTGGTGTGAGGCCTTTCCCAGACCCCCCAGCCAGGCTCCTTTCTCTAGCTTTAAGCCAGCTGTACACAGCCATCCCACTCCGGCAGATGAAAAAGTTCCAGAAGTGTCTGTGTGAAACACCAGCCAGCAAAAATAGATTTTAACAAGCAAAAAATGCAACATTGAGATTAGAGTGTTGCAAAATGGTGAGACCATCACTCCAGAGGGGTAGCTAAGCAACAACTGCTTTGTTTTGTTTTGAAATCTATATGAGGAATAAAAATACCACCAAGCACAGAGTCAGCCCAGAAAAAATATTCTCTCCTCTGAAGAAGAGCTGGGGCAGTGTCAACTAGTCCAGCTGCCTGCAGTGCATGAAAAAGTGTCATCTGTTCAAACCTGCCATCTCAGAGCTTCTATTGGCAACCTTGCCACTGACTGTTCAATGTGTCAGATAATGACGGGATGGCTTTACTGAAGTTTTTATTGATGATTTTATTTGAAAACAATGTATTTAAGTTAGGTGTGAAAAACCTGAAAGTCTTAAAGCCTCAAATCATTTGCTAACAAAAATAAAGCCTCCCTTAGAAGTTACATGAGCTTATATGCTCTGAGTGGGTTGATTAACCTAATGAGCACTATATTAAAACCCTATTAAACCAGGAACTTTCAAATACTCGTCAAAGGGAATACTGTCCTTTCCAAAGCCAAATATACTCTTAAATTCATTAAAAGTCTAAATAAATCAGTCCCCAGGTAAATTCTGCAGGATGAACTCTAAAATTCAGGCTGAGACAGGGTGAGGTACTTACCATATCATACAACTCAGAAATGGAAAGTGCTGTACAACTGTTAAAGACAGTACTGAAAACTTTTACCATTTCAAAGGACAGACTCTTCCCCACCAGTTAGCAAGTCCAAGATAAGGTACTGGGCACCATCAGAGCATAATCCTCACTCCTTAAGCTTTGAGAATGGCCACATGACCAGCCTAGAGCCACAGCACGTCTGCTGCCACAGAGCAGGAAGTTCCCTTACAGAAGAGAAAAACACTGAGTAAAAGATAACAAAAGAAGAAGCTGGGTTTAGCCTACTGAACTGAAATTCCTGGATCTTAGATGACCAACACAGTTGATATCAAGGTAGCTTCCTAATTAAATCCTTACAAGGCTGAATTTTTCAGTGATAATCTTCATAGGTGTTTAAACACGTAAAGACAGAAAGGTGACTCATAATTTCTAAAGGGTCCAAGAGAATTGTTCCTGCATAAAATGAGTATTGCTGAAAATCCTACTTGGTGCTCACATGCATTTCAGGAACCTGTCAAAACCTGTCCTTTAATCCCTCAAAGAATAATCAGAGAATGGTTTGGCTTGGAAGGGACCTTAAAGACCATGCAGTTCCAAGGTTTGCTTTCAGGCATTTACTAAGATCCTTTTTACCACTGGACCATTTTGAATACTGTGGTGTGATAGAAGGATATCTGAAAACTGAACAAGCTTGTCTCACTTTCTTGACCTTTCACATGGGTGTAAATAACTGTATCAGTCCCACTCCAAGAAAAGAACCGGTCTCAACATTTAGAGATAGTATTCTCCCTTTGTCATAGGAGCACAAAAATAAGATGACATATTCTTTTAACATTTATAAACACATTTTGTCCAAACCACAGAGTTGCCCAATTCCTGCTAACTCCGGTGGTGCCCATGGTTCCTCACACACCAGGACAGATGGAGGCTGAGAACTCTCCAGTGAAGGAGCTCTAGGGGATGGGAGGGAAATGTCTGAGGAGGAAAATTCTGAACAATCAGCTTCCGAAGAGAGCTCCTGGGGAGCACACCCCTCTCTACACTTCTGCACACCCCTCTCTACACTCAAGCTCAGTTTGGGTAAAGTAAGATAGAAACTTCTCCTGTTTCTAAGGCCCAGGTCTGTTTCCTACTGATGTCAGACAGTGATCATCCTGATTTTGAAGGGATTTGAACCGGATCCTAAGTAATTTATATCCCAAGTATCTCTAAGTACTTCAGCCTGTCTTTAAGGAAGCAGAATCTATGTTTGAGCACCTTAAGAGGTCTTGCTATAATTTTTATTTTCCAGTGAAGACAAACTTTCTGCCTCCATGGCAAAGCAGAACATCAAGTCGCTGCTGTTGCTAATGTTGGTTAAACTGAAAACTGTGGAAGAGGACACAGTAAAATAAAATTACAATTTCCATGTGATGAGTCCAAGCAAGCCATTGGGGCTATGCCCTTCTCGTTCCAACAGATGGAGACAGAGACCTTTGGGTTTAAGCATTATGCCTAAATATCAAAATTACAAATTTAGATATTACCCTACTTTATTCATGCACATTCCCAAAGGCTTTGGATTCTCATGTAACTTTCTACCAAAGAAACAACAATAATAAGGGGAAAAATGACTTTGCAGAAATATGTACAGAAATAAAATGGAGGCATAAACTAAAAAGAAAAAAAATTATCTTTTTTTCCTCTTCTATACTACATTACACCCAGTCATAGTCCAAAAAGCAGTGTCAGGATGAAAAGCAGTAGGTTTGCCTTAAGTAGAAATACCCTCTCGAGTTCTGGGAAATGGTCTCATACTTGGAGGGGAAAAAACACAGGTCAAACATTTTCACTGTTTATTGTACTTTAAAGATCTGGATGCTCTTTGTGCTTCATAGCTGCTGTTCAAGCAACTGAAGCCAGTGAGGACTCTGAGATGCTCAATGCTTCAGAAGAGCATGTCACATCCTGGAATATGCTGGGTTCCCAAAAATAACCTTGGGAAGTTGTGTCTTTGCAGCCAACCATGGAAATGTTGCAGTAGGTCTTGTTGACACTGCCTTCTCATGAACTCCGAGGAGACTGTCTTTCTCAGCAATGCAGAATTCAGAAGAAACTGTTTGGGCCACGTAAGGTTACTAAACTTAAGATACCTTTCAAAATATATTTATCTGATACATTTTTTTCAAATAGCTCCCTCTCTTTCTTCTGGGAATACTTAACGAATGCATTGTCATTTGAACCACGACATCTCCCCATCCTACCTCCATTCTAAAGTCATCTGTGTAAGCATTTTCTGAGGAGCTGCAATTGGCTGTTATTGCAACATGCACTTCCCCCCCCCACTATGCTTGTGACATTCACTCTTGCAGTTTGCACTCTTTCCTCCCTCCAAGCTCAAGTGTTTCACCTTCAGGAAATGTCCCAGCTCCTCGGGCCAATAGGATAAGGAACACGAGTTGGTTTCTGTACTTGGTTTTACTGAAACAACTGACAACATGCCAAGTTTCTAGGTTGACCATGTGCATCTCAGTCTAGTACTGTACATTCCACATACTTCTGACCTATAAAATCCATACCATAAAGAAGCAAACAATAGAGACCATTCTCCTTCAGTACATGTATCACTCTACTTTCTGAACATTTGCTGGATTTCATCTGAAAATGGCAGTGTTACTTAAAGAACAGATAACTTGTTTTGACTATTTAAGGCAGGAGGGCCATGCTTAAAAACAGTTTGCCTTGAAGCTGAAAACAAAACTTACAGTTTTTTACCATGTCAGTTTTACAAACAACTTGCAAAACTGGACAATAAATTCAGTCTCTACATATGTCCTGTCTTCCTCCTCTCCAGTAGCTCCCAGTTCTGCACTTTCCTTCCTGCTAAAACTTTGGTTACTGTTTCACCATCTTGACTGTTCCAGCTTTTCTTGGTCCAGCTTCCCTACCTCTAAACTCCACTCCACCCTAAAGTGAGCAGCTAAAATCTCCTCTGAATTTCTCCAGTGGTTTCCTGTTACTACTGCAAACTAAAAAAGCCTCTTCCTCACTCACAGTATTCTCAGTACTGTACATGTTTGTCACACACATCTTTGCTCCTCTCCAGCTCCTCCCATACCATTGTCCCTACTATTATTTTCTCAGCTTTCTACCTTTCCTTCACATGCAGAGCAGCTTCTTGCTTCTCTTCAGCCAGTTTACGCAAGACCTCTTTTTTTGCTTTCTGCTCTTTACTCATTAACCACCAATACTCAGATTGTCCGCTAAAGTATTTCTTCATGGCTTGATTTTGCCTCTCCCTACATTAACTTCTAACCTCTTCAACCCAAGAATCCCATCCTGCTGCTTCCTTCCTGAGCATAATTTCAGCATTTCTTCACAGGAAAGAAAAGGCTGGAACAAATAACCACAATGCTGAACGAGTGTCTTGAAGTTACATGTATTGAATCCAATGGGGAATTCAAGTTTTACATTAGAGCACAGAAGTGGCTAAAAATTAAAACAGAAGCTACTCTGTAAAGGCAATCACTAAAGCAGTTAGACAGTCACGGGAAGAAATAGTCTGTGTGGAAGATCTTATTTAACTGTAAGCTAACCACAGATGCACATCTCATATATTTATTATATTTATTAGTCAGCATGACTGTCCTTGTGTTTTTTTGCTCAGGTGGAAATGGCATGGTTCCAGATGAACCCAAAAGGCAGCTCCACTTCCTGAAAAAATCAGTGTTGCCACCCATGAAAGCTGACCACATTACTGGGAAGAGAAGGAATATACTTCAGTAGCTTCAGTGTAAAACAGTTCCTTATTTTCAATTTCTAACATGAACATGTTTTTTTCATTTGGCAAGTGTTAACCAATTTGATGCTCCTTTTTATACAGTGACCACAGAAAGCCAAAACAACAGAAAATGGCCTGAGCAAGACTCATCACTGTCACAAAGAACGATACTTGTTCTGGAAGCTCACTCTATTGTCTTTCTTCAGCAATCAGGCTATGATTTTCCTTGCAAGTCTTCCCTATTTCTGAAGGCACAGATGAAAACTGAAGCTGCAGAAGTTAATAAAAGGCAAGCTCTGTGCTTCACTAGTAACAGTTTCAGCTAGTCTAAGTCTGCACTTGTTCTAGCACAGTCGATGGAGTGACGACAGTTCACGAAGGATTTCCTTTCAAAGATGTATATGCCCTTTTCTTATTTCATTTCAGAAGAAGTGTTGATTTGGGCAAAACACCCAAAGCACAGTTGTCCCCTTTTTAAACTAACATAAACTGCTTAATAGACAGATCAAACAGGAAAACAATCAAAGCTGAGCCTAAAACCGTATGACCAACTCCCTGCCAAACAGAACCAACAAAGATGATGCACAGCAATGTAAAATGTGGAAGGGTACTAAGCATGTCACAGCTGTCTGAAGAACGAGCTGCAACACATGAATAGGATGTAATGTGGCATCTACAAACACCCTTCTAGAATAATGAATCATAACTGATTCCATGCAATCATTCGCATAGAGAGACTGCAGCAATACTAAGCTTTCATAAATTCTTTGATAACATCCAAAAAGCAACTCAGGCCGTATTTGAGTAAGGCTACAAAGTGTAGAATCAGTAAGTAGTACCAAGGTGTCACACATACACAATAAAGAGTTTGAAAATACACTCCCAGCTAACTTTTTAAACAGGTAACAATGATCAAAATCAGCACTTCATATTTTACTCAAGTGAAGATAAATAGATACTTAATTGTACACATTAGGAAGAGAGATGTCCACATCTGCCTTTCTTTCTAGTCATAAAATACCATGCTGTTGGTGCACAGGAGAGAATAGATGGAAACAGTCTCACACATGTCCAGAGGCCGAGCGCTGAAAAAGGAAAGAGGAACCTCCACCCCTCCACTGCCCCCTCAACAGACTGTCAGCCCCGGCTTCTTGACCAACTTCAGAATGACAGCAAATATAGACGCAATCAGTCACCTGTGCTGAAAAACCCCCCATCTCCCACACAGACTGTAACATGGACACCCCCTAACATCACAGGCTCAAAGGCACCAGATGGAGCAAAGGGCAGCCCGGGCACTGGGCAGCACCAGACTGTCCTGGCCATGCTGCACCTTCAGCTTCCAAACTGCTTTACTGCCATACACGTGTCCCACAGACACACAAGGGTCCAGAACAGCCCCTCGTATCTGCGTGTAACACACAGACAACACATGACAACAACTAAGCAAGCATGAAGTGGAGCATGTTTGATTTTTGAAGTAAAAAAAGTGAGCATAATAAAGTAAAAAGAGTGCATGGGGAGCTGAGGAAGTCAGGGTTCAAATTCTTGGTCTAGCACAGGGGTTTTGTGTGACCCCAGTGGAGTTGTTTATTCCCTGCACGCCTGAGCAACAGCTCCTTGGGTGGTGCAGAGGAGAAATACATTAAAAGCCAAGAGGTATCTGGATACAGGAATACTCAAGAGCTCTAGGAATGGCATATTTATACATACAGAAAACATTTGGAGACTATAACTCCAAAAGAAAGCATTAAGTTACAAAATAATAATGCATGAATATTGACAGCAAATGTTAAAGTAAGAATAAACAGAGGAAAGTATTAGGAGACACAAAAACAGTGATGAGTTCCCTCAGCTAATGACATGGTCCTAGAACTCAAGGGAAGGTCTTTTGTTACAAATCTAACTTTGTTGTTTTGTGAAGGCTTGCAGCTGCCCATAAAAGCGATGAGCAGAAACACGCAGCGTGCTGTGTCCCGTCTGACCTGTAACGACTGGAAGCGGCTGCAGAGTCACAGTGTAAATCACGGTCACGCTGCAGTCACAGCCAGCTTTGTGCAGACAGTCAAATGCTGCTGTAAAACTACAGAGCACAAGTTTAACTTGCTTCTTAATGGAAATACCAGCTGGCTTGTAAAACCTCTGCCCAGCAGCTAATAAGAAATCATCATTAATCAGAGAGAATACAACTCTCACCCGAGAGCTCACTAGCATTTCTTGGGACATCTCAGCTAAAAAAGCAAGACAAATATATTTTACAAATACATACCAAGGGTTTTAAATTTCCACAGCTTTGCTTCTAAATTACCAAAATATTTGTTTGACAATTACTTTTTTAATGTGAGAGAGATTTTTAGTTTAAATATTGTAACTTGTCACAGCACAAACAAACCATAAATAACTTGTTTAAAAAGTAAATTCTAACTGGAAATGGGAACATTTGTTCTTTGAAGTGCATTTCTTTTCACTCCTCCTCCTGGGCTGATAGGGTAGCTTCAAAATAAAAATCACAACAGAGAAAAATAGTGTGTGGCTACCTTTTGCACCTTACAAAACAGTTACAGGGTTTTTTGTGAAAATGTATACTGTGGTGTTAAAGGAAAGGATATTTTCCTGGTATCTTCATCTTTGCTCTTAAGCCAAAGGAACATGATGTTAAATTCTGTGCAAATATAGCACAAACCACAGCCCTTTGTGCGTGTTCTTGAACTGTTTCAAGAAGCCCTAGAGATATCACACATTGTCCCATGATTCAAACCTTTAACCTTGAGGGAAAATACACAAAACAGCTTCAGATTTTTTTTTCTAACTCAATACAGCATTGTAAATACTATAACAGCTTTTTGATAAACACAACGGAAGGACCTTTAAATAAATACATCTCATTTGCCATGTTTGTTGTAAATGTCTCAGTAAAGAATGTTTTAAAATGCAAAACATAACTACTCTAATACTTTTACTCTATGTGTTCTGATTTTGTCTGCTTTAAGAGAAATCTGGGCTTGTCTCCAGTTTGAAGACCAGAGTATCACTCTTGTTTACTAAAAAGGTGATTGATAATTTCTAAAACTAAATAAACTTGGATTTGATCAACCTAACATAAAGAATATTTTCAAGAAAATACTTTTGTCCCATGTACCTGGCATTACTCCATGGGCTAACAGAGTGGAAAATCTCCTGTAGCACAAAGGAAGTAGAGGTGTACACAAATGCACCCCTTGGGGTTCATGCAGCTTCTACCGGATGGTATGGAATTACATCAGTAGCAAACACTGTGTAACACACAAACCTCTTACAAGTGTTTGTTTGCATGTAGCAAAATATCTCATTCAGTAACAAAGTTTCCAGTGTAAAACTATACTGAAATACCTGCAAATGGAATATTAAAGTATTTCTGGTCATGGTGGCTCGTTTTTTAATAAACAGGAGAGTCTTTAAAATTCAAAAAGGTCCAGTATCTCCCCTTGAATTATACTGCTTTTCAATTCACTTCTATTGCTTAGCAAATATATCTGATTCTTTAGGAACATTTAGGAACTTAAATTTGTCAATTTTCATTCCATCATCATTCACTCAGTCCAGAAACAGCAGAATAGCAAATTCCCTTTTCCTGCCTTATTCTGCAAATTCCCTTTCAAAGGAAGTACAGAAGTTGTGGTAAAGACACAACCATCGTGCATTTGAAAAAAAAAAAAAAGAAAACAGTGGCAGTCTGACATCATCACTGCCATCATACTTCTATGGGACTGTAAATTCTATTGGATTACTGACACAGAAAGACACCTTTGTAGAATATTTTTAAACATCTGTTATTCCTGTAAATGTTGAAAATGAACCTAAAGTTTTAGGCTCTCTTTTGGCATGAGATATGGGAGCCAAAATATTGTAGCATGACAGTAACTTTTAAGAAACTCTTACTTCTGCATCACTTTTTCACTACACCAAACAAACATCTGTGCTCCACATGAAGAGAAGTTGATGGTCTCAAAGAAAAGGGAAGGTTTTTCAACCAGTCCAAAGCCTGTCACAGCCAATGTGAAATCAGAGGCTTTGGGGGCCCCAGTGCCACAGACCACACACTCCAGCCATGCTTGGCTGTGTCCAGGCTAGGACAGGAGCAAATGCATTTCTTTTGTTGCAAGTCATAGAATCACAGAATCATAGAATCAACCAGGTTGGAAAAGACCTCCAAGATCATCAAGTCCAACCCTTGATCCAACACTGCCAACACTGGTTACCAGACCATGGCACTGAGTGCCACATCCAGTCTCACCTTAAACACCTTCAGGGACGGTGAATCCACCACAGCCCATTGCAGTGTCTGATTACTCTCTCTAAAATATTATTTTCCTAATGTTCAACCTAAACTCCTCTGGCACAGCTTAAGACCGTGCCCTCTTGTCCTACTGCCTGGTTGCCTGGGAGAAGAGACCGACGCCCACCTGGCTACAACCTCCTGTCAGGCTTTCAAGTCTTCACCAGGTAGGAGACGGTGCTGTATGAGATACACATCCTCACTGGCAAGGAAGGACAGCTGACTACAGAATTTTTTCTCATGCAACACCAGTCTCCAACACCAGTGACATTCCAGTAAAACAAGAAAATTGCCAACCCGTGTGTCAGCGTGCTGGTGCATTCCGGGGGCACATGTGCAACTCGGGAGCACAGATCTGGTACAACTATGGCTCAACAAGACTAGGAAAAAGCCTGCATAAATACATTACATTTTAGAGCAAGCCAGACATTGCAGAAACACTACTGTATTTATTTCCTCCTAGAAGTATTAATAATTTACCATCTGCTTTAAAAAAAGCAGCACTGGAGCTGCATCACTGCATTCTGAGCAAATTCTAGGTATTCACACAGTTGTTTGTTTTCCTTTGTCTCAGTTCAGTCCTGCATTTCAGCCCCACTGGCCTTTCGTAAATCCCTGAAGATAACTAGATGGAATGAAACCCAAGAGTTTATTAAGCTACAAAAGAAAATAAATTATTCTGAAGCGTATGTGAATATTTAGAATTTTTTCCAAACACGAGAATAAATGTGCAGGACTTGTGACGAGATACAGGAAAAAACAATTCCATTAAAGGGCCACTTATGCCCAGAAAGAACATTCAGAAAGAGATGGGAAAAAAAAGAGAGCAGATAATGTCAGGGCCTTAAATACTCCCTTGCCTGTGCACCAGGGACAGGACAGAGCTTTCCTGGGAAGTGCTCTCACCTTTTGCACAAATTGAAGATTTCTGTCGTGCTCAGACCGAGGCCATCTCCTTCTGGGTTCTCAGCTAACACAGTCCTGAGACACAAGTGGTAACCAGATGCAGTGCTGGCTTCTCAGCTGGCAAACAAGAAGCCTCTCTCCCTCTCCTGCTCCGGGCTGAGTGTGCGAAGGGCTTTGTGCTGTCAGTGTTTGGTGGGCACTTGTGCAGGCTGCCCAAGTCATCTTTACCACAGTCCCACTGCTCCCTGGAAAGACTCCTGCATCAGGAGAAACACCTGCCCAGGGCTAAGGACGCAGGTGCATGGGAGGGTGAAAGAACAGACTTGTCATTGCAAGGAAGCAGAGGCAGGCTGTAGGAGCTGGACAACACTCCTGTCTGTCCCAGTGCAGCCCAGGCAATTGGAAGAAAATAAGGGGGGGAGGGAGTAGAGCTTAAAACATTTTACAGTCCAGGAATGTTTTTTAAAAAGGTGATGCTAGAAGGATCCAGTCATCACCTTAGTAGATGTCTAAACAACTTTATCACATGAAGTAGCTGCCAAAAAGACAGTGAAGGTTCCTCTTGCACCTCACAAAGCTCTTTCTTCTGTTCACCCTAGGAGGCACTAATACAATCCTTGTCATTAAAAGCCATGAGATCTAGTAGATGGCTTTACAGTCCTGATGTTTCCTCTCCACTGCTTTACAAGGAAGCCTGACCTTAGTGAAGAAAATGGCAAAGCTCCCATTAGACTTTAATCGGGGCAGAACCAGCCCCTTCCAGTCTGGTGTGTGAAGGGGCCAGACAAAATGTGTGCCCCTCAGTGCTCCCTCAGTGCTGAACTGTGGGGAGAAGAGAGGGTGTTTGCAAGGCTGGGAACACTGCATAAACCTTCTCTAGTGCAGACCGTGATTAAAAGTATCAGCTGTGGAGGAGAGATTCTTCCAAACAAATTCTTTCCTGTTGTGAGATATTTATTTTATTTTCTTAGCAAACATCAGAACTATCTCATTTGCAAATGCATGTACAAGTCTCCAGAGAGAAGCTTGAACTTATCCTTAAATTACTGAAAGTTTATTATTATTATTTTCTCATGGAAAAAGTCACGGATGTCTTGTAATCCCTAATGTTCCCATCTCCTAAAGTTGAATGCATCTTGACCCAGAGAAAAGCTTGGGAGCCCGTTAGAACAGGAGGTGAAAAACAGTTCTGAAACAATTTACAAGATGTTCTTTCCTGCCAGACTTCAATGCTATGACTCATAATTGGGTGCTGAAAAGTCCCCCAAAAGTAGCAAGAAATCTTTATGTTCAGTTGCTGAAGTTTCTAGCGCAATAATGAACTTTTTCTGTGTTTTGTAAAGTGATGCAAAATGCTTTGTGTCTATAGAACTAACCCATCCAGTTTTTAGTATGGGCTGCTCAGTCTGGGGTGAGGACCCTCACAGCACACATTCACATTTTGGAATCAAAATATACATTTTTAGGGGATGGAAAGGGAAACTGTAGAGGTTGGAAAGCAAGCAGTGTGCCAAAAAATTTAAGCATATTTTAGTCCCTTCTGTAAAGTGTCTTATGTGTTTTCTTAAGGTCTTATCAAGTGCCTGTTAAAACTAATGGGAATCCCTCCAGGCCTAGGCTTTAGCCTTTACACTAATTATACATTTTTACCACTTACTGCAATTATTTCCTTATAACATCTGTGGGCAAAATGGCCATGAGAATCTCTGATACATAAGACATATCCACAATAGCTGTGCTATAAGGGTTTGTTTTCCTGATTTCTACATGGTTGTGTTCAATATCTTGGTTAAGAAAGTAAACAAAATTCTTGCTTTCTGTCTCTTAAAAAGTCTTCAGAGAGAACTTAGGAAGCAGTGAGTGACAGGATTATAGTTAATCACTAAATGTGGTCATGCCAACCATATTCTGTGCCAGAATGGCAAATGATTTTGCTCACTTTACCATAAAACATCAGCTGTACTGGTGTCCTAGAGCTATTGCATTGCTCTGGAATGTCAGGGCCGAGACACGCATTGCCCTGCAGAAAACGTGCCTCCTGCCCACTTGTTTGTGAGATGGCTGGCAGCAGGTACCACAAGTCCAGATTCTTACAGAAAACAGGCAAAGACATCTGGGAAAACAGGTTGTTGTATTTCTGTATTCAAAGAACATCCTGCTCTTGGGGCCACCTACCAACCAGGGTACAAACCAGAAAGTCATGCTAAGAAAGATTACTTTATTCTGTACGCTGGTTTTCAGAAATACGTGACTTAATTGTTTTGGAAATGCATGGCAGACTCATGTAAACTGGGTGGTTTGGATCTCAGCTGGTACAGCCTGTTCAAGAGCTGAATACTGGGCTATCACTGACTTGTTCCAGTGCAGATCTAGCAATGCAACAACAAACATTACTGCATTGGGTTTGGGTTTGCTGTGGTTAAAGAAGCTTATTTAGAGGCTCAGAATTAGCATCAGAGATTATGGGGACTATGTAGGTGAGATCTTATTTTAGTGATATTACATCTTGTGGAAAATATGCAAATATATCTAGTTACAAGTGCATACAAAAGCATTTCACAATTACACTAATATTTAGACAGTTGATCCCTCATACAACAAATGCGACTGATACAAGCTCTTAAAACTGCATGAAACAAGACCCTGCTTTTTTTGCCAAATTAGCTGGTAAACTAACACAACAAGCTTTATCTTGTTCTTATTAGCCCACCTGTCTTTGCCCCTTTAATGTCAGACTTAAAAGAGGAAATGAGTACTTAACTGATACTGTCTCTTCAAAGGAAATATTTGCTTCAGTTACCTTGCGTTTTTAATGAGATTGTTTAGTCACAGCTTGGCATCAGTTCATAGCATGCACCATATCAAAGCTTTCAGGTTTTCAAAGCACAAAAACACATCCAGTACTTCAAGCCAGCAAAAGTGAAATTCTTCCTGGTTGGCATAAAATCATGGAGAAGATGTTTAACTCCCTTCCTTGGTCAGTGCAGAGACAGAATTAAGAAGAGAAAGGTATTCCTTTAACTGGAATCCCTGTGCCACCATTTGGGGCCTGTTTACAGAAAATTCTCTGCAATTCAGATTCAGCTAAAGGAGGAAGCACCTGACCAACTGCAATTTGCTCACATTTAGGATGAGGGTAGGAGCTGCTGAAGTGGCCTCAGCACACCAATGAGCCTTAATTTACTATTATATCATGCTTGTGAAAACTTAATAATAGTGTACCCCTGTGGTTGGGTGGCCTCTTGTTAGAGGGGAGGATAAAAAACACCATAATGTATTTTTATTGGCTCTTTGTTTTCTTACAGGCCCCAAATCAAACATTTTGCTTGGTATGGCTCTGACTCAGCAGACAGCACATGCATCTTTGACAAGCAGGGCATCTATTATGCACAGAGACAAAAGCCCTGAGAACACTTACTGACTTAAACCAAAAGTATAGCTCCAACCACCATCTCAAACCCTCTCACAGTGCACACGTAAGCGTGTGACCTGCAGCTGAAATGTTAAGTCTTGCACTCAAACTTTTATTTTTTTAGAAAAAAACCCCACTCATTAATATTTTAGATCAATACCCATATGCAATGCACATTTCTTCAAAGTTTCGCCCTTTCAGTAAACATCAGAATGATTTTAAAAAGCAAATGACAAAAATACAACTTTAAACACCACTGAAAGCTCTCCTCATATTGCTGAGGGATTAATTTGCTTATGTCCCATTTTGCAAACGGTGGGACTAGATTTTGCTTTTCAAGAAAAATAATCTTACCTAACTTTTGTATATAGTTTCTGTGGCAAACACACACACAGCTCCAAGAGTCACCCCCAGCCTCAATTCCTCTGGAACAATACTTAGCAATGTTCTTCCTCTGCTGATTGAATGGGCTCATTCATCTGAATGGGCTGTGGAACAAGTAATATTTAAGGAGAGAACTGCTAAAGGAGCTTTCAAAGACAAAATGAGTGTACAGGTAGAAAAGCAAACAAGACTCCCTTAGACACAGAGCTGGAGAAGGAAACTGGAGGCTCTCTGTGCCACACAAGTTTAGAGCAGCTACTGAAGATTTGGGCTGCTCCTAAGAAGCTTCGTTTGGTTCACTGTCAAAAGTGCTGGGAAGAAATGTATCCTGACTTCCTTTTTCTCCTAAGGGCAATATACCCAACAAGTGATGTGTTAGAAAGGGTGCAAAAATAACTAATAAATAAACTGTATGCATACAAATACATGGCTTGCCTAAAAAAAAAACAAAACAGTTATGGCTAAAAATTCTAGATAGTGAGCAAACTGCTAAAAGATGACAAAACTGCCAACAAAAATAAGAGGTTTCTCAGTAAAAAAACCACCACAGTTTCAGGGGACTAGAGTATAATAATTACAGCAAACAGATAATTTTTTTAAAATCAATGGGCAACTCTGGAAATTTAGTACAATGAGCCCCTGCACTTATGCCCAGCTAAAAAAAAAACAACCAACCAACCAAACAAAAAAACAACAACAAGTTGTGGATACTGTAGTGTTTACTTTCAAACTGACAAGAACACAAACAAAAATGATGCACAGAAAGAAACCACGGGCTAACTGAAGGTACCACCACAGATAAAAAGGGAAAGAACAAAAAAAAGATTATTAAATGCACAAATCTCATTATGTAAACAAGTATGTGTTTTGTGCTGGTATTTGTTTTCAAAATTTCATTTACCAGTGGCACCATCAACACCAGCCTGGCTTTAAGGGAAGGTGCAATTTGCCTACACCAGCCCAAAGAGCAGTTCCTCTCCCTTCCTCTGCCCACAAACAACGAGGACATGGGAAGATGGATGCAGGTATGGCATAGTATGGCCATTCCCATGTAGGCCAAGACAATTTCAGTAGCTTCTCACACCTGCATTAACTACCCTTTCATTTGTTTAATGTCATGTGATAGAAAAACTGGGAAAACAGCAGAGAGATTTGCATTAAATAAGATATAACTTGACCTGCAGGTGGATTAGGCTCTGCCATGTGGTTGTGTCTCAATCAGTGGGAACTGGATTTCAAACTCCTACCTGTTGTATTACCTTTCCCAATTTTTTTAAAGGCTGAACGGAATAAAGCCTTGTACTAAAATGCAAAGGCAAATAGCTTTGGGGCTTATTTTAGCATGTATTTTTATCATTGCATGAAGTTAAAAGTATCAATATGCAGTAGGTGTGGCAGTGTGCTCCACACTGAGGCAATAACTACCGGAGGGGGTCCTGATGGCTGCGTCCAGTTCAGTGGGACTTTTGGGAGATGGATAGCAACTCAGTAGCCATAGGCTGTCTGGAGCAGCAACCCGCATGTCTTGCTAGTACATGAATATGACTATAAGTCAATCATCTCACTCCATAAACAGTGGCCAGCCCGGGCCCCATGGGGCTCTCCTGCACGTGGGAACTGCACTCCAGGCTGTCCCCTCAAGGAGGGACCTCCCTCAAGGTTACTCCTCGAGGCTGAGAGATTCCTTGCTGCAGCAGATCCCCTGTAAGTGACTAACAGCTTGCTAAGCTTCACTAAGATTATATCTTATATGGGTTGTGCACATATAATCCTTGAGACATAAATTGTTGACCAAGTCTGAGCCCAAAGCTGGATCCAGCCACACTTGGGACTCCTCTGCATAGGAGGAGTTAAGAAACCAAGGAGATCCTCTCTGAATCTCACGACTCCATGGGAGGGTCTCCCTGACACATCTGATTTATCCTGTTCTCTGTGCAGTAAACAATCAAGTGAACCTTGCCATCAAATGTTGTTAAACCACTGTCATATTTACCATTGAACTTCAGTGACTCACTAAATCAATAGAAGATATTGTTGCTCCTCTCTTGTGAGTGAAGTGCTTCACTCCATCTGTGACAGCAGACAATCACAAAGGTCTCGGAGAAAAATAAAGAGCAAACACAATAAAGTACAGAAAACATTTTGCACTGATTTAAAAATCTGGCTCGGATTTCTAATCAGTTTAGAGGTAATGGCAGCATTGTTACCTTCCAAAGCCAGCTCTTAGAAACACTTGCTTGTTTGTAGCCTCAGGAGGATCTCAGCCTTATGTGCTGTAAGGAACCTGAAACAACTTCAGGCAAACAGAAGTATTTTGTTTCCAGGCTGATGCCAAAGAAATTCCAGAATATATGTCCATAGAAAAGGAGTTAAGATCTCTTGGGGCAGTCAACCAATACAACTGCCGCTTGCTTACTATTATTCATTACTTGTACTGCTATAGAGCTCAAGGACTCCAATCATATGCCAAAGCTCATTCTGCTACATGATGCTGTACAAACACATAAGCAAGAGTCTTTAGCCTGAGGAGCTCACAATCTGATGGTTAGCTAGGAAAATCACTCAGCCAGAGACACTGCTGTATAATCTTCCTTGACCATAAATTCACCTTTTATCTCACTCTAACACTGTAACAACTAAATATAAAAACCAAATGTAACAACTAAAATAAGGGACTTCTGGATTGCAATTTGGGAAAAGAGAAAATTAAAGCCTTGCCAAGTCACTCATAAACACAAATGTATTTCTACCTGTAAGTGCAAAAGAGGTAGCACCTCAAAAAGCACTTCTTGGACTAGTCCTTGCAAAATCCTGTTCTCTGTCTGTCCATGGGCTGCTCTCTTTTTTGAAATGCAGATAAATTAGCAGCAATCGGCAGGAGACAGTAGGCATTACTCAGGCCTCTAATTCTTGGTGACATTCTTAATGATACATCAGATGGCTATAATTCTTCTTAAGGCTCTGTACACATTAAATCACTCAGCAACCACATTTTTGCAATGCTACTGCATTTCTAGTAACAGACTCATGAGTGCACTAAATACACTTCAATCCACCCACCTGTTAGACCTGCACACCAATAAGTACATTTATTTGAACGTTTTTGAAAATACTTTTCTCATCAGATAACTCATAACTTCAGCTTGAAAAAATTGTTTTCACCCCTTGACAACAGAACCCTTTTTATCTCTACGCTGAAGAGTTTATTCTACTGGTTTTCCGTGCAAGCAGATTTACAACTAAAAAGAAAATTAAAAAAGCAGCCGCATTTCCTAAAGTTTTGATCTGTTTTGGAATGAATCTCCACAGCTGCCAGTCCATAAAGAATTAAAAAAAGGCTATCCATGGCAAATGTTCAGAAAAAGTGTGCGTGCTCTGCAGTATTCAAAGGAGACAGAGATTGAGGTCCCCTCTCAACCACAGTTGAGACAGAAATATTCTGATTTTTTTCTTTCAGTAACTTCCAAATCCATGGTTTGTTGTTTCTCTGGGAGGGTGTACAGCACATTCAATACATTCCCGTTTTCTCTCTCCTCTCTATCCACTTTCTTTAGCATGTCTGTTCATTTTCTGGTCTTCACTTTCTCCAGCCTCACTTTCCAGTTTTCATTTTCCTTTCCCACAGATTCCTTCTCATCCTTCAGAATACTCTGCCTATTTGTCTTTCTTTTCTTTTTATAACCACAGAGTTCTTTCTCCACTCTCCCTGCCCACATTGTCAACTTTACCTGGTCAGCCTTGCACAGGAGCCCTGGGAGATCCAAACTTTTTCCAAAGGGAAGAGATGACATGTTCTGCTGGCCAAGCTTGAGTGTGTCACTTCAGACATGAGCTGACAGTGCTTGAATTGCTTCCCACTTCCATAGCAGGCCAGTTTCCTTTGCACTGGTAAGCCTCCTGCAAAGCTGCAATCTGCATCTTGCAGGGTTGCACAGACTGAAAAACCTCAAATATTTTCTGTGGGATACAGCTCTAACTAAGGGCTCTATTCACCAGAAATGTGATGCTGTGGACTTCCACAACCCAGCATGTAGGCATACTGCACTTGATAAATCTCTGTTTATCATAGCTGCAGAAGTCAGCTCTGCTTTTCCAACCTCTTTCTCCCTTAAGATTAGGAAGGTAAAGGTCACATTTTAAAAAGACAGGCCTTTAAAACTATTTTTTAAAGTGCTAGTAACTAAACTCCACTGGAAATATCCCATCCTTTTCCATTAAATTAGGCTGCACTAAATCAACATATTCTTTAAAGAGCTGGGATGTTATTGACAATGGGTTAAGAAATATTTAGTTACACTGACACACAGAGGGTAAAAGAAAACCTCTGCTACTGAAAAAGGAAGCCCCAAAATACAAAATTGCAAATTCCAGCATGAGTATATTCAGATCATATTCCAACCAAAATTCTTATACTAATTAGAGACTGATTTTTACAAGGCTTCAAATCCTCTGTGCCTCAGGGCTGGGTTACGGAACTACCAGTTTTATTCCTCTTATTCTTTAGGCAAAGATTCATTTTCTGCTCAAATCAATACAAAGAATTTGTTGCACTCCAGCCAACTCTACACCTTTCCAATACACAGTCACACTCCCCTTTAATGAGACACAAAACTCCTCACCAGCAACCTTTTTCATCTCAGCAGAGACAGGACAGGGTAGAGGCAAAGCCATCCTAAACCTTGAGGGATGGATGTTCCCCACTCTGTACCCAAGAAGAGGATCTGGCTTATTTTCACCATCCATGCTGCTCCTTTTACTAACACAAAGAGTATTTCTTGTTAGCATGTAAAATATGCTCACAGATTTCCTTATTCTCTACTCACTCCAAAATCTCAAAGGTAAAAATACTACCATTAGGCAAGAGGTGAATTTTTAGTTGCTTAAGAGCATATTTGTGCAGCTAAAATGCCATCCTAATCTGCTGTCACTCTTTGTTCCACTGGATCTCTCCAGACCTTCCAGGCAAGGACTACACGGCCAATAACCCTATTCTCCTGACTGTGCCTTGGGCTCTGGCAAAGAGCAGCTGAGAAGAAAGACATTTTACATATTCATGATTAAAAGATAACCAATAACCAGGATCCAGATGTTGGTCTCTGCTGGCCAGCACACAGTGCAATTATTATTCCATTTATAGAAGGAGATGTTGCCCTGCCTTTTCCAGCCAGCCAAAAGGTCTTCCATAAAATGCTCAATTACTCTGAAGAGAGGCATTCAAAACAAGGAACGAAAAGGGAACGAATCGTATTTGCTCCACAATTATTTCATTATAAAATTTTAACGTGGCCTCAACCCTACAGCACCATCCATTCCCACAAACTCCTGGTTCACTCTGTCAGGGTGAGCTGGGAATTCCCTCTGTGACTCGGCACCAGCTCCCACCCGGCTGCCTGCGGACAGAACTGCAGCACCCAAGTGAAAAGCAAAGCAAAATGTGGGCTAGAAGAGAGGTGAGATCAGCCCCTTCACACCCACAGCCCAGGGCAGCTTCTAATGAGGTCAGTGGGAACAGGCACAAATTGTTTAAGCCAAATGAAGTCCAATAGTGTTATTAAAGCTCTTCTCTCTCTGAGCTTGATCTTGGAAAAACTTCTGAATTTGTTTAAAGAACTGAATAGGATTCTCATTCCCTGCGTTCTTGACAAAGAGCAATCCAGCCAAAGCATAGGCTCTCTTTTGGGTTTTTTTGGTTGGTGAGACTATGGCTTGGAAGAAAGGGATGGAATAAAAATAAATAAGGCTGAAAGGCAGAAGGTTTTCAAAATAGTGAATGTATAAAAATTACAGTTATCAGGCTGAAGAATAGCCCACAGCTTCAACAAACATATTAAGAAAATTTTAACTGTTTTACATCTGGCATCTATCATATTTTAATGACTTTTCTTAATAAATCATCACCTTAATAAGTCCAGTTGCAATTTATATCAGTAAGCAATATGTTTTGGCTAAAAGCATCCATAATTACATAAAGGAAAAACAAGTTAGAGAGGTTAGAAATACTTGGAAAAGTTCTGACCATCACTACAAATGAAAGCCTGTGAAATGTTTAACTTTACACTGAGTAATCAAGATTCTGCTCTCCAATACCTTATTAATTTTTTTTCAGCTGTGGATAGGAAAATGTATAAACTATTTATCCATTATATACAGCCATTTCCTTTGGGTATTTCTAAACAATGGAAAAACAGAACTTATTGAAGTTTAAAAATAACTTGCTGTCTACCAACATTTTGATTTACTTTAAAAAGTAAATCAAATCTTGCGGCCATAGAATCACTATGTATGTAGTGGTCACTTGCTTACTAACTGTCACAAAAAATAATAAAGTTGAAGTTTTCTGTCTCCTATTAACATCACATTTTTATAATTATAGTGTATGCCACTCTCAAGCATTAGTGGAACTTGACACAAATGTGATTTCTTCCAATTCTTTTCCATTTTCTCCCTTTTTCTTCAACAGTTTCTAATTTCCCTAAATGTACAATATGCAGTAATTTCTGCTTGATTAAATAATCTGATTTTAATTTTATCCTCCCATTACAAACACTGCTTGTTCCCATATAACATAAACACCATTTATATAACAGAAATATATTTAGTCAGATCATTCAAACAAAACCCCAAAATTAATAAAGAGAGCTATCTGTCAAGAACTCATTCCTCCTGAAAGTATTTATTTCTTCTTCCACAAAGCCTCAAATCAGATTGGATTCTAAGGACAGCACAGATCCCCCAAACTCTAGATAATTATCAAGTTCCTGGTCCCAAGCTATTACAAATTTTAACAGAGAACATTTCCAGGAGTTTTGCATGGCCCAAATACGTATTTTTTATGATATCCCTCTTAGAAACAATGGCACAATTCTGGCTGATGATTTTACACACAACCAAAGACAAACACACATTACCCCTGAGGCAGACCCCAGACAAATTAAAACTCAGTGCTTCAAGTCTGATGAAAAAACAATAAAACAAACAAACAAACAAACAAAAACCCAGAGCTTACTAGTGTACTGTGTCAGGAAACATTTCCAGCAAGTGACTCTACAAACCTCACCACAAAACAAATTCCTACCAAATTATGTTTGCTTTGGCCTCTCTTAATTTAATGTCATTTCAGTTGAACCTTTCTGGTTTCAGCTTTGTCAGCTCTATCAGGGCTTTCACACACAGGGCCAGAAACCAGGTTGAGTGGGATGAGCTGCACAGGAGCAATACATGGAAAACACTGGCTGCCGACCCATCATCACTTCCACTGTCTCACTGTGCTTCCCACATGCATATTGCATGAGCAAAACTCTCTTGGTTCAAAGAAAACCCTCAGCCAAGCAGTATGCACTGTAGAGAAAACCTGTATGAAGAAAAGCAAGGATTTCTCCCTTCTTTTGTTTTAATTTTAAAAGAATAAAAGGAATAAAGGAACATAAAAGGACAAAAATCATTACCCACACCATAGTTCTCTAACAGAGCAGAAGCTTCTGGCACTGCAAAAATATCTCAGAAATTATAGTTTAAGAAATAAAGCTCATTCATTAACTCATTTCCTAAGGGCAGTATTTTCTGCATATCTCCCTTTTTCCCAACATAACATTATATAACAACTTCATTACTGGTTTTATTTAAGACTTAGAAAGTGAAGCTCTGGACAGCAATGCAGTCACCATTAGCTAGTTTAATGGCAAACTGTTCCAAGAACTGTAATTGCATTTCATCCAATTTCCAAATTCACTGCTTTGTTATCGTCTGTATTTGTAGAATTAAAATTTTACAGATTCTTTTTCACAATATTCATGTGGGAATGCTTATGCAATATCCTTTATTCTTAAAATTTGCTTCTTTTTTTTTTTTTCCTTAAGTCCAAAAACCCATTCAGATATCCAAACCATTTTATTTTAATGTTGTATTACTGAATAGCTGTAAGGTCTCTACAGTGAACAGAAGGGTTCAAAACATTAGAAGGAAAAATTTAGTAATTTAAAAATAGATACTGTAAATAGCACTTCTATTAAAAAAAATTGTAAGTCATCTGTCTATACAAGACTTCTAAGGTAGTTAAAGAATATCACAAACTACTATAAATCTCAGAGTTTCATCTATTAAGAGGTTATACAGCAATTCTCAAAAATGCTGTGTTAAAAAGAGGGGAATAAGTAGTCTGGGATTTTGTTACAAAGCACCAGCAAGTCTTACATTATATACACAACCGGATAGCTGCAATGTTTATAGAAAGCCAGTCATTTAAACCTCCACTGAAAGTTCTTAAATCTTTGTTGCTGACAGTTCAGAAGACAAGGAGAAATAAGCTTTTGCCAGAATCTGCTGTTTTAAGAAAGCAAGACATTCCATTTTTGCTAAACCACTGCCTGAGTTTGTGTAGACATATTTACGATTACCAACAGAAAACATGCAACAAAAGGTGGGGATGATTATAGAAACAGGCAGAAAATTAATTCAGAAACAGTCTTCTCAGCCAGGTAGCATTAGTTTCTGTTTCTGATTTCACACTCCCTAAAGAAACATTTATTTTCCCAAAGAAAAAACAACATTGGGTTGAGGGATACGCTGCAAACACCGAAAAATTAAAAAATTACTTGCCCAGGGCTCCACTAAATTGCAGAAAGTTCAATAATTTGTACTCTCTCGAGGACTTCACCTCTTTTTATCTTTAACTGTACACGTTACTGCACAGAGTACAATTACCTGTCAGCTGAAGGCAGTTACTGCTTCCCAGGAGTAGCTCCCCTTGTACTTAAAACGTGTAATTGCTAAAATTCCAGCCTGACACCACCCAGTGCCCACCACCTCCTTCGTGTCCCAGCGCACTTCCACCCGGCCTGCGCACTCCAACAGCTCCCGAAACCTATGCCAGGTACCCCCGGATGTGCTCCCGGGAGAAAGGACCCCAGCATCGCCCCACAGGCACTCGGGATCACCTGGGACAGCCAAGGACAGGGGCGAGGGGGATGACACAGAGAAGCTCACACCCAGCTCCAGCTCCCCTGGCACTGCCCTGGCCACCCCCTCACCCCCCAACCCCTTCCCTTCCTCCTCCTCCCTGACCTGCTCCTGTTCTTGGCTTTCTGAAGGTTACCTGAACAGGCAGCTCATCATCTAGAGACTTTTTTCCCAAATAATCAGTATTTTTAAGCTGCAGATTATCTGCAGTGCTGCTTATATGCTTGGAGACTGCTGTTGTTTAAAATCCCTTTTTCAATAAGATGCATTAGTAAACAAATGTATACTCATGTAAGAAAATTATGATCATTCTTACTTTAGACATAAACCCAATATTTTATCAAATATAGTTTCATTTAAACCATACTAATGCTGAATGATTGGGAAAAAATATCTTTTTTTTTTTTAGCATAAGAGATTTACATCCTCATAAAACTATTTTGCTTTAAATCGCAGGCCTGGCATAGAATAAACTTCTTTTCTGCTTGGTTACAAAAGGTATCCGCTTACCATTTCTTCTACTGAGTACAATAATTTCAAGACAAAATTAGGTTTACATTAAGAACAAGGCTCAAATTACTTTAAAACACAAGAAAAAGGACATATTTCACAGCTTCATGCAATCTTTTTTCCTACAAGTTAACTTTCTTCTTAAGCTGGTTTCTTACTGAACAAGACACCGACATTTTGCATCTTCTTTGTGTACGTAAGAACTTGACAAAACTGGATACACTCGGAAAATGCTGCCTTTCCTTAGTGACATTTCTTTAAAGTGATATTTTTTCGTGGCATGCTCTTAAAAAGCAATCATATAATCTAGAAAATATGCCATATTTGCAAACTCTTTTGCTCCACTTGCTTCATGGAAAGGAAAAGAGCCCTATTTTCCACAAGCGGCTGTGGTTTCCATGTCACTGAAGGGCACATAGCTTGGCTGTACACCCAACCCGCTGAGTCATCACAAACTGGACTTGGCTGCAGAATGCCATTTTTTGTTAGAGCCACATGTGATTGACACAGACCAACAATCTTGGGTAGAGGGCTCATGCTAATCAGCCACATACACAAACAAGAGCACTCAACCCACACAAGTTTATCCAATTTGCATGGCCCAGAAAATAGCTTTTCATACCCAGAATGTTGATTTTTAGGACTACTATTTCTTCTCTTTTTTTTTTTTTTCACTTCCCCCATGGCTCAAGAGCCATGTTTGTGTCCCTGCCATGAAACATCAAGGAAGCTTTCATTTAACAAACCCATCTTCTTTTAATACCTCGACTCTAGCACCATTTGATAAGGAGGGTTTGTTCTCCAGAGCAGTTAAGACACCAGCAACCTTTGTCCACTCTGCAGCAGATGACCCTAATCCTGCCAGAAGAGCAGAAGGTCTCTGTTCTCATTAGGAACACATATATGCCCAAAGTTACCTAAAACTTTTGTTCATTTCCTAAACTTTTCTGTATTTGAATAGTAGTGAAAGCATCAATGTGTCAGCTGAAAGGTTAATGCTGCTTCAAAAGGAAGAGCATTTGTTACTCTGAGGTGGATCATCAAAAGCAGCCCTTTGCTACTGTTTTATCTAGAAAATGTTATCTCCTAAATCAGAATTGTGTACTCATGTTTTACTTCAGAAAGTGAAAAAAAACACCCAAACTTAGGTGATCTTGAATAGAAAAAGAGATACATATCGCCATGCACATTAAAAAGTTAGAGATTTCTTTCAGTACAAGTTAAAGGAGCCTGCAGAGCTTCTCCAGTATAACAATTGAGGACATGGGTAAGAGGTATCAGCCCTTACAGCTACCAAAAAAATCTTTCAAACAGTGTTCATTTGCCCAAGGAAGGGTATCAGTAAACTGAGTGTCACGAAGAGATGGCTTACACAGAAGCATTGAAGCAGTCTGAGCCAGAAAGTTTGACTGAACTCTCAGTTTTAGTTAAACTATGCCAGAAATAAATGGGAATAAACAAACAGATTAGGAAAAGAAGGCAGAAGAAAGTAATAGGCATCATTAACATAATCTTCACTGTGAGGAATGGGGCAAATGTAAACTGAAAGGGTCTCTGTGTGTAACAGAGACTATAAAAGGAAGACTGTTTGGTACTAAATCTGTTTTGTGTAGGCTTCTGAAGAAAAAAAAAATAAACAACACACTAGCCATCCAAAAACTTTACACCTGGCCCTTGAACAGGTTTGGTCCAGAGAGAGAAAACCCATAACTCTCCCCTGGAGCTTGGAAACTGGGGCCTTTTGAGTTGCTAACTTTGCAGGAAAAGCGAACAATGCTAGAAAGATCAGAGCAAACACCGTTTCCCTGCCACACTCTCAGCAATGGCCATGCTGTGCCTCAGGAACTCAACCTTTGCCTGGGATAAGAGATCGCTGTGGCAGCACAGTCGCCTCCTTTCACAGCTTGAGCCCGAGAACCACAAGGGCCCCGCAAAGGGGGAAACCTCAAACTGGCAGCGTCTAATTTGGTTTTGTTTATGTTCCTATGTTCCCTATTGATCTGCAAAAGGCTTAGAATCAACAGCAAAGACCAGCAACCTCCCCAGTACAAACTGCAGAGGCAAAATAATCCCAGAGTAATGCTTCCTGCACCAAATCAAAAAAGACAACCAGATCCAGGAGCTGACAGTTGGGAAGTGGCCCCAAAGTCCAGCTGGTACAAGGCTCTGCACAGAGACTGGTGTGTGTTTCAGTTTAGCTTGGTGCTGCAGGCTGGGCTTTCTGTCAGACACAGCTGAGGGTCTTTCAGTCTTTGGAATAAAGTGGAACAGCCAGTGTGCATGAAGACAGGACATAAACCCCATAAGGAGGTGAAACAGGTTCTCAGTAGAACAGATTTAATGGGGAGGAGGAAGAGCAGAAGAAAAACAACTGTGAAAATAATCCTTTGGGAACAGTTTAACCTTCAAGTGACTATTACCAGGATGTTTAATTAACAGATACATTGACTCCAAAACAAGACATGGGTGTCTATCCTCTAATGGGGACAGAGATTGAATAGCTTGGACATGCCACTTAAAAATACTTGACAGCCACTGAAACATGCCCCACTAGAGAAGCCTTCTCAAGCTTCTCAGAAAACTACAAAGTACACAGCATCTGCATAGTAAGACACAGTCCTCTCTCACCACAAATTAACATAATTTCATTTTTTCTACGTGTCTTAGACCCTTAATGGCTCTCCATAAATTCCAATACAGAAGGCACAGAACGTACTGCTGTTAGAAAAGCCCCTTTGCAATTTTCGTTCAACACAGTGGCAGTGGAGGATAGCGTGCAAAGTGCACGGGTTGGCATGAGCAATTCCCATCCTTTCAGCACCACCAGAAACAAGTGCCATGGTTAACACAGCCAGGAGACATCTCTGTCAGTAGATGGGAAAACCTACCACACACAGCTGCTCTCCAATAAAAGATCAGGGTAGCTATCAAAGAGGGAATGCACCACTTTACTGCAGCGATAGCCTTTTTCATGACTGATGTTTCATCGATACCTTCAAAAGACACTCCCAAATAATGAATTTTATTGTACTACAAACTACTTGCCTTGTTCATTCCTCCAAGTTAGGAGTGAAAGGAAATAGACTGATGCACCAAAGATTTTGGGAATTACATTCCTACTTCAAAAGAGCATTTGTATGTTGATAACTTCTGTAACAGCAAGAAAACTACAAACAGCAGGAGGCTGGGAAGACAGATAATTTTGGTAACAGACTGCATAGTAAATAAATAAAAATTAAGCAGATATATTTTTCATGTTTCTTTAAACCAAAGATTCATCTTTTCCTGTTTTCACCTCTATGAAGGATTAATCATAACATAATTTGTATGAAGTTATTGAATTAAGGAAATAATAACAAGAGAAACGGAGCTCATAAGCATTTTAACAGAGCTTTAAAAATTGAGAAATAAGTACTGGTTGATAATATATGGTTTCACTTCAGAGATTCAAATATTGGTATTAAAAGCAAGAAAGCAGAGGAAGTATGTCATATAACATGGAATATTTTTCTTGGAATAGTCAGTAATACATAGCAAGTTGCATAAGCCTCATCAATACTTCCTAAGGTCTCTTCTTTACCAAGGGAAGAGATGCACAGAGGCTGAACATTGTAGAAGAAGCACTTAGTTGTTTCAGTTTTTTAGTTTGGTTCAAGCTAAGTCACCAATTTAAAAAAAGTACTTTTCTATACATCCATTGTCTACATGATGTTTCTCTGAGACCTAATCTGCTAACTCTGTGGACAAAAACAAGCTTTTACTACTGTTAGCTCTGCAAAACCAATATAACCATGGCTGAGCAAGCTGGAATTTTTATTACTGGCAATGAAGTCAGATTCAGACAGAAAACAGCTTGATTGTCAAACCCAAATGTGCAAGTTAGAAATATTGGCTGCCAGAAAAATCACCTTTTGACTTGTAAACTAAGCAAACTTTTATCAGAAAGAGATTGAAGGAGAGAACAAGTGTAGAACTTCCTGCTGTCATTTTTACAGTTACTTCTGGAAACCATTCTGCTGTAGGATAACAACCTCTGCCCTCTTTCCGTTCTGCCAGCCTGCTTATGCCATTCACTCATGCACCTGGAGGAGAAAGCTACAGAGTGCTACAAAGCTCCAAGTATCCCTGAGGTATGTCCAATTCATGCAGGAATACTCAAAGAGGTAAGAGATGTAGAAGAAAAGGTATGCAGCTCCTGGGTGGCTGGAGCTCTGCCCTACTACATTCCGGGCTCTGCCACTGCCCCACGGACAGATTTTCCCATCTTCACAAGATCAAAAAGTGAAAACCTAGAAAAACCCCTTATGGACTTGCTGACCTACTGTAAGACTCCTGCATGCTGAACTGCTCAACCCTTAGGATTTAGTCTGCTCCTGGCAGGAACTGGAATCCTTATTGCACTGCTGGGGACCCACTATCCCACTTTGTCTGGAGTCCCATCCTCTGCCATGGCCACTGAGTTCTCGCTCAGGCTACACTGAGCAAAAAGGGCAGCTCTGGGCTCCTTCCTCATCTTATTAAAGGCTTGATCTCCTCAGCTTTTTGTGAGGGGATCTGCACAGCAGGATGCAGGGTGGTGAGCGTCAAAGCCAGCTCTGACTCGGTTTGCTCATGGACTGGAAGCACTATCACTGTATCACCACAGTGCTCTGCACACCAGTCCTGATGCTTACACAGCTCTCCTCCTGCTGCTGCCCCAGCTGGCCTGGTCATTCAAAACTATTTCATGTTCTTCTGAGTATTACTACTCTACCTCTACCCTTTAGATACACCAGGAGATTGCTTTACTGATTCAGATGGGAAGAATCAAATTGACAAAAGCAAATCCCATGAACACCATCCTCTTCACCTGAATGTGAGACAAGAGTCTCTCCTGCCTCCCTGAAAACAAAAAAACATTGCCACTTGGCCTATATTAAAACTTCCTTCTGCATCCCAGGAAACAGTTATTTAATCTCTGTGCAGTATCAGATTGAACCAAGAACATGAGTTATACTACGATCTTTTACATATCTGATTTAATCCCAATTAAATAATTTAAAACCTAAATATTGTTAAAGAGAGTGGATTGACAGAGAGTTCATTTCCTGACATCATCATCATCACTATTTTTATTTTATTTTACATTTGTACTGTGTAAGCACTGAAGTGTACAACAGCCTTATAAACAGACAGGGAAATATGTCACTGTCCCAGTGAGTTTACATTCCAAGATGGCATTTCTTGTTAGCGCTAATTCTTTCCACTTTCTCGGACTGATAACCAAAAACAATTACAAAGACCTGTACAAACTATGTGTGCTGCCGCCTGCTAACACAAATAAGATGTATCATTACTTGTTTTTCTTCCTAAATTCATGTCCCACAACGCAGCATGACCCTCTCCTCTCTGCCTTTCTCAGCACCACCCTTGGAACACAAGTTAACCAACTGAGCTGAATACCCTGAACTCAAGCACAGCCAGTCATTCCTGGACATTAGCACTGACATCTGAAATCCTCAAGCTATTGGAATGAGAAACAGTTTTCAGACATTTTTAATATATTTCCCTTTTTTTTTTTCAAATATAACATTGATTAAGCCTTTCAGAAATTCATTGCCTCAGCAAAATTGGGCATCATTTGTATCCAAGGGAAAAAAACACCCAAAACACAGAAAAATAACTAACCACAACTCTAGTCAAAGAAAAAAAAGCTCCTAGAATTTAGACAAAGCTAAACAAGAATTTTTAACCTAAAACCCATGTGTAGTCCTTGCCCCACAGTTGCTTATCTGTCACAAAGCAGACAAGCTACACAACAGCCTTGACTGACCAGTATACATCATTCAAAGTTAACATTTTTCTATTTGACAATCTTATCTTCCTTTATCTTCCTGCCTGAGCAAGGAGACCCACAAGTCACTAAGTAAAATACCATTACAGATCCCAAAAGTCTTTGCCAAGGCACAATGTGATCTGTCTCAAGGATTTTTAAAAGAGGAATCTGGTGGTTGTAAAATGATGGCTGAAAATACTGAAGGCCTTTCCCAGACAACTCTCTTTGTTTATCCGTGTTAGATTTGCTGTTGCTGTCTAAGTTTCTTTTGGGTAATTTCTAATTCTATGACGCCTTTAGTTGGAAAGGAGTTGTAAAGCTTAGAAATACCTACTTATTAGCTCCAGAAAGCTGGTTTTATTACTAAGAGCAGTTAGAATAAAGAAATTGCTTTCTCTAAAAAGAGAAGTATTTTCAAAAAGTGAGGAAGTGCTGACCCAAAGATGCACTCACAAGTGTGTAACAACATCACATGAGTGACGTGAAAACAGGCTGGGGACTCCTGATCCCAGGGCATATGAGGATGTCTGTGTACCACAGACACTGAGCTTGTTCAGTTTCTGGTTGGAGGGTGTTTACCCTGCAAATGCCAGCAAATGCACGATCTATAGATCAACACTGTCATGAGCTTCAAAAATGCAATAGCCCAATGTTTCTAAGGGGGAAGACATTTTGGAAGGATGCTATTAAAAAAAGGCAAAGAAAATTTAAAGAACAAAAAATAAAACATGCCCATTAATTAGACTTTAGGTTTATTTTCCATGGACTGAACTGGAAGATGATAAAGTGTAAAAGAAATGACTGCTGAAGTTCAAGAGAGCTTCCCCACAACATGCAGGGCTCACTCCACTGTGCTCAATCATGCACGTACGCTGGCTGTGGCACCAAGAGACCTCAGCAGACTAAAGCCAGCATGGATTACCCTCTGGCTTTTGATCGTGATATATCAGACAGGTAAAGAGCAGCCAAAAGCAGCTAAAAACATAACAGCTCTGAGAAAAACAGCCTTTCCATTAACACTATGGGCTTCACACATCAACTGGGCTGCAGGATGTGGGTACAGAGACAGGAGGAGCAAGAGGCTTCAACTCGAGGTCCGGCACATTGCTCTGGTTTACTTGCATTATACCACTTAAACAAAGTATTGCCCCAATTTCAATGCAATTAAGGTGAATGTCAAGTCTCAGTCTATTCAAACTATCAAGAAACAAAAGAGGAACAGTTTGTGGCCCAAAACCAGGCTGGTTTTGGGAATGGGAATTATGGAAGTTGTTGAAAGCGCATCTGGAGAAAAAGTAACAATTTCTTCCACTGGTTCCTTGTCAAAGAGAAAGCTGTCACAAAACTAGCTTGAGCTTCAATACTTCAGGAAGCCATTTTTAAAAACCCTAATAAGGAGAAAAATCCATTTCCATTTCAGATCAAAGTTCAGTTTAATCACAACTATTCATGCAGATATTCCCTTTACAGAGCAAGTATCTGAACAGAAATGATTACAAAAATAGATGAAAAATGTCTAATTTTTATCATGAAATTGTGTCAGCACCAGCTGAATCATAAAAGACTAGAAGTCCATGCTTAATGTCATTTTTGACAGTTTCTATTTGTAGTTAAATAACTAAAATTCATATCCATAAACTACAATCAAGCAATTTACACATCAACTGATTATTTGTTTTGTGCTATGAAAAACAAAACTATTTTTCCACACAATGTTACTTCTTTCTGGTAAGCAACAAGAATCTACCTAGCATTTAAAGTGTCAGTATGGAAAACATTTTAAGCAAAAAGCAGCATTGCAGTTTTGAAAGTTGATGAAAAATCATTTTTCTAGTATAGCAGATTAGAGAGATGTTTACTGCATTTTAGCTGAAGTTAGAGAAAAAATATTGGTTTGTTTATTTGTGTTTGTGTACACATTTACGAAAATACTTCTCTAATATCAGATTGATTTATAAAAATGGCCTTTTAAGGGCTATTGACCTTGGTGCAAATGATTAAGAGTACACTGTGTGCACTAAATAAAGATTTTCAGGGAGACATCTGTTTACTAGCTATG
The DNA here is from genome assembly GCA_035041135.1 of Platyrinchus mystaceus. NCBI lineage: Eukaryota > Metazoa > Chordata > Aves > Passeriformes > Tyrannidae > Platyrinchus > Platyrinchus mystaceus. Next base: position 10,333,367 of record JAWWLV010000018.1, read on the forward strand.
CCTCTTTGTAAGCAAGGTTCTATCATTTCTAGGATAGTGTCATAAGCCAGTAGGTGGGAAGAAGCCAGACCTTCCTCAAAGATCTTCACCCAACAAAAGTACTACATTAAAAAAAGCACTGAGAGGACTTGAGAGGAGTTTTATCAGTGAGAGGAAGTGACACCAAAAAATTATAGATCCATGCATTTATGAGCATTAGAAACATGAAAATAGCAGTCAAAGGTAGATCACCGTGGCAAAAAGGAAGAAAAAGGGCTGCAGGAAGAAATGTCTGCTATGTGTGACTGAACAAGTTAAACTACAGACCACCATGGATGACAAAGTAAGAAGGTTACGTAGAAACAGGCAGTAAAATCAGGATTCTGCTGCAGGAGCAGCTGTGGTGGGACAACATTTCTATCACAAATTGCCACAATTTGGCATTACAATTAAATTGTCACTAAATCACACCTGGCAATTCAGTATCTTCCATACTTACTGCATGCATTGTATGTATTATTATATGTATTTGTCTCATATTCAAACATAAATCTGGAATGGTTTTATGAGATAATTATTAACATTAAATAAGTTCTAAACAAGGCAATTAACTAACTGAAACTTCAACTTTTCCTTAATAACCTGAAGCTGCAGAATGCAGAGCCACATACTTAGAGCCTGTTCTGAAGAGCAGCATACTACAGCAAAAGGCACACAAACAGCAATAGAGGACAGAGGCCATTAACAATCATTTATTTATCCTAATTCAAGGACTGTTTCCCTCTGCTTGTTCTACTGCCCGGTCTAGCCTACAAAGTCCTGCTGGCAAAAAATGCATTTATTCCCAAAGGTTTGCAAATACCCACATTATGATTTCATACCTCGACCAACCTATTTCCTGTTAAATCCATCTGTCCAAAGAGGAGAAATTCCAGAAAAGCACCAGTGTGGTGGCAGCACTCAGAGTGGTAGCAGAGTTCCTAGTAGTGAGGAGCTCTCACTACTACCAGTTCTTGCTGCAAAGGCATCATAAAAGCAGGCAAGTGGCTCACAGACATCTACTGCCAGAAATTATCACAGTCCAAATGCTCCACAAGGAGGAAAAGGGCTCCATGTGCTGAATGTACCAGGCTCTTGCTTTGCTTCCATTTCACTTGCAGAATGCTAAAGTCCCAGCACAGGTATAACACAAGTTTCCTGGGAAACTTTCTGATTGCAAATGGAGCTAACATTAGCAAAACTGGTTTTGCTGGTGCACTTTATACCAGTTCCTCAAATGAAGCATGCTACTCTAACAAAAACATGTTTCCCCTTATGCATTATCACTATATCTGTAACAGAGATTTTTCCAATATAAAATATTATTAAAAATACCAATTCCTCACTGATATTTCTAGGCTAGGTAACATTCCTCATACAGTCCTGGCCTTGACAGAATTAAGAGACTTTGCCTAAATCAGAAATGTGTCCTAAGTACTGTTCCACAAGTCAAGAAATACAGGAAAGCTTTCTCTTGTGGAAAAAGCCATATCATTGTATTTGTACTCTCAAATGGCATAAACTACACTGCCACAAGCACAGTAGTATCTGTATTGCTGCAATTAAAGCAGGGCTTTACCCTAGTTATGTCAGTAAGAAATCACCAACATGAAAACCAGACCACTGCAAGACTGACATTTGAGGTGAGATGAGATGCCTCATCCCTTAAGACCCCAGACACTTGTTTCTGTAACAGATGATGGGTCCTTTCAGGGCCAAGGGCAGCAGAGGTTTGCAAATATCTTTGCAACAGTATTCACTCTTTCTGCAAGGCCAAGCTGAAGAAAGCCAGCTAGCTGAACTGCAGTCTCCATTGCCTTAAGCAGGTGTTTTAGTAGCGCTCAGACTAATTTTTCTATACTATCAGGAGAGAAAAGGAGGAAGGACAAAGCACAAGAATAAACAACATCAGTTATTTTATAAAGAAACAGACATCAATGAAAAGAACTGCATATGTATGACAATTTTTTAAAAAAAGGTGAAAACATACAGTAGATCTTCAATCAGTATCACACAGGAGCTGCAATCCACTGACTGTTTTTAAGTGCTTATGCTTATTAACTCTAAAAATAGAAAAATCTATGAAGCTCCCCAATATGCTGGGACAGCCAGGGGCTTTCTTTAAAAACTCTGTTAAATAGCACTATCTCTTACCACATGAGCTCTTAATTTCTTGGTTCAGAAAAGCACACAGCACTTTCCAACAGTGCATAGCTGGGTATTTCCAGAGCCTGCTTCTTCATACAAAATCTTTGAAAGATGTCTGTTAACTAAACTTGGCTTAATTAAGTTGACAATTTCACAGCTACTTTGAACAGCTCATTAACTGCATGCTGCAGCTTCTTTTCAGCCAAAGCTCCACAATACATCATACAGTGAACCTGCTGACAGGAGGGTACAACTTCCAACTCATGTTTCAAGAGATCAGATTTATTACTGCAGTCCTGCTTCTTCTAAAACCAGTTCAGGCCTCCTTTAACAGATACTGAAAATACTTAGATCTGTAGTACAGAGCTACACAGCACTGCAGATATAACTCTGCAAAGCCAATGCTGTCTTACATGGCCTGCCAGGATGAGAGTGGTGTCGGGGTGAGGACAAGTGGCTGTGGCTGAGCTGCCACAGCTGAGGGTTTACTAAGTCAGTGGGTTGTATTCTATTTAAATTAACCACAAGCTAATTGGCAAACATCCTGTACATACATATATAGCCTCTGGACAGCGTGCTTATTTCTGTTCTAGGACAAAAGTATCTGTAGTAACCGAGTTAGAGTAATCAATTAATCTGCATTTAAGAACTTGTGTTTAAACAAATCACTACCACTGGCCTCAGGTCATTCCTCAATACAGAGGTCAAGGTTTCTCAAACCTAACTCAGACTCTTAAGGGTATGAGGACCTCTTGCAGCACCCAGCAAAAGCAGAGAGGCAGTGCTGTTAGCACTGCCCCTTACCCTGGCCATCCTCTGTCATGCTTTTTCTCTACGTGAATTGTTTTATTGGTTTACATTAAAAAGCATTAAACTACGTTAGGATGGGCTAAAGGACCATCCTTTAGAAGAAGCTCCTAGAAATTCTACCCACTGGCTTGGAACCTCCTGATGTTGGGAAAGATGATGAAAAAAATGCCAAGCTTTTCACCCACATCCATCTCTCTGCAAAATGGAGGGGAAAAAAGAGAAAAAAAAAACTACCACTGAGGCACTATACAGGTCCTTGTACCTCTTACAAAGTGGCAGGAAGCTAATAGTAGTCAAGCATTTAAAGACTCCCAGGTAATATTTCATATGAGTATTTACTGAGTGTATTGTTACAGGTGTAAGAGGAAACTAGATCCCAAAGTAGTCAAAGTGATTGGCCACAGCCAGGGAAGTGCTGCTCTGCTTTCAGGTTTGCTCAACACAACATACTTCCTTGGTACCTTTGTCCTGAAATGGCATAGCCCTGGCACAGCAAATCCTAACAAGTGGATGCAATTGGGTACTTCTCTGATCAGTCAGCTGGAATGTCAGTCAGCTGGGGAAAAAATGTAAGGGACCATTGACCAAAAGGATCAGGTTTCTTGATGGGGGATGGTAGATCTTCTTTGCAGGTCATCCGTGGAGAAAGGGCAAGAGACCACATGGCCTCATTGCTAAACACACACCTTAGAAAACAACTGACTGAGGGAGATCATGTCCTTGTTCCAACTGATGATGGAAGAATTTATGAGATTTCTCAACTTTTTAGGACAAATCACTCTGCCATAACTAGGTAAAGAACCCTGTGGAGACAACTGAGACTTCCACAACTAAACTATACCGCATGAATCAAGTGCTGGACCCCACCACTTACACTCTACACTGGCCTCTAGTCTTGATTTAATTTAGGAGGCAATGACAGTGCAGAGCAACAAATCAGGGAGGTACCTCCTCACCAGCCTAACTCCTGTGCGAAGAATAAAGGGTTGAAAATCACAGCTACCTCTCAGACCCACAGCCTGAACTTCCTAGCACAGCTCAAAGGCTCACAGAAGTAGGAAAAGATTGTCATTCCCTGAACCTGCACCAGGTCTATTTCACTTCCACAGTCCTTAAAATTCTCTAGTTTGCTTAGACTTTGTATACCAACAAAGAAAGGTTACCCCACAAAGCAAAAACTACCCCACAAACAGCGTCCCACAGCCTTAGCAGAGCACAGCAGAAGAGAGCTTATATTGCTCAAAGAGCACAAGAGAGCCTTGTAAGAGCTCTCAGCAATCAGAACAGCCAAGATAAAGTTAGGAGAAAACTTCAGAGCTATGTAACCTCCAAAAAGAAGTCCTTTTTAGTTTAATTGGCAAAATAAGAGATGGTAATTTCAGCTCACTTTTTTTTGACAGTCAAGCTATGAATCTCACTGTTTGCATAAGAGAGCTTAGACTTTTAGAAAATGTGAACTTCAGTCACGCTTCTCTGAAAATTTGGCGCTTGACAATTTTCCCATGGTCAGTCACACTGTGACTGGGGGCTAAGTCTGAGGATCTGACAGGCCGCTAGACTTCCCATACCTCCCATCAACCACCAGTCCCACCAACTCCCTCTGCTCCACTCCCACTCTGAGGCTCTGCAGTGATACAAAAAAAAAGGAAAAAAAAAAATAGAAAAACCCTTCCAACTGTTATAATATACAAACAGTGACAACAGAGTTATGTTTTTCAGTAAAATATCATAAGCTGACACATCAATATTTAGCTCTAGAAACTAACAGTATACAATGCCCAACAGAATTTCTCTTTTTTTATAATTTGCTACCAAACCAGCAGGCTGACACTACTGCCTGCCCTTCTTACCAAAGCCAGGGGGAAGAGGGATAGCTCAGCTTCCTCACTGAGCAGCTTCATTATTCAATGAGTTTTTATTATTATGAACAAGGATCATAAAAGCTAAACCTCTCTTATCTCCTAGAAGCTGGTTCTTGCTACTAGGTACCACTGCCAGAGGCAGCTGCTTTTGGAGAAAACTTGGTTACCAACAGCTACTGCTCTAATGCATTCATTTTAAAGAACTGTAACTTGCAATAATATTTCAGAAAACATAAATCCATCCTAAAAAGTAGGCAGCTGCCCCAAAGTAAAATATTCCATACTTTGGAAAAGGTAAAATGTGAGATTATTCACTGAAGGAAAAAGTGTCATTTGGTAGGCTTAGGGCTGTGACCGACAGCACTACCACAGAATTCAACCTCACTCTCTCGTGACAGATCTCGGCTCCATGGCATTACACAGCAAAGAATAAGACCACCATTTCCAGAACTGAGGACATATGATAACATAACATTGACAGTGTAAGCAGAACAGCTTTTCATCTGAAATTCTGCAAAAAGCAGATCCCTTCCAGTCAAAGACAAAAAACCCCACAAACAAACAAACAAACACCAACTCCAAATACTAAGTAAATTAAAAGTTCCAGCAGAATCAATGGAAGCATGAAGCAGTTCATAGGACTTACTTACTCTTCCTTTTGTTAACAAAAGCTGTTTGGGTTTGCAAAACCCCTTTTGCCTGGCTATGAAGCATTTCATTCCCCTAAAATATCAATTTTACCCTCAGCTTTTTTTCATCTGTTTTATGTATGAAAGAAACCAGTTTCTCCGGTCATAAAGTCCTCTTCAAAATGCAAACCCATATTTAGTTACAATTCATGTCCCCTGTTTTCTTTTAAAAACTTTCATAGGTTGTTCTTGGTCCCTGCAACAGTATCTGCAGAAACAAATCCATCAGCCATTCACATTGCTGGTGTTTCAGCGATAAGTATGTGCTAACACTGGTTTGGAAATTAATTCTCCATTCACGAATTCCACTCAAGAGTACAATTTTTTTTTTACTGCGTTTGACAACTTAGCAACCAAGTTTTAAGGACATAAAACTAAAATATTGGTATCAGATTACGTGCCAGAATGGTGAAAAATAAGAAGTAAATCAGAGCATACAGATTGAAGCCAGAAGAGGAACATGAAGAACTCTTCTGATTTTTGTACCTTTAAATAGATGCCTTGTGTCTTTGTCCAAAGCACACTCTGCTGATGGCTGGTAGAGACAGAGCACTGCATACATGGGCACAGTTTGATCTGAGTGCAGCTCTTGTGTTCCTGGGTACATGATGGCCCTGATCCCGCATGACACATAATTAAGATCAAGCATTCAAGTGGAAATAGACAGTAAGTTGGCCAAGGAGCCACACACTAACCAGGGGAAGTCTGGATCTTCTGATTTCAGTTCACTATCTCTGGTCTTGGCCACACTGTTGCATCATTGCTTACAAAAGGATCCTAAGATGCAAGTCAAGAACTACACAGGTACAAATACGTAGGGGGAAAAAATTCCTTCTGAATGCTTAGAAATTCAAAGTTTTAACTTTGAGAGTCACCACTCTCCAAGTTATTCTACCTGAAGCACAGCAACAACCCTTGAGCCCACAGATCTTAATGGAGTTGAAAGACTGTCATTTTGGTAAGAATTTGGCCCACCAATAAATCTCTTCAGTATTTGAAAAGAATACTTGGCTTTGGTTTGAAAAATAAAATGCAGATATATTGCCAGCAATCCCATGCCATCCACACTTCAGAGTGTGGCAAAGCTCTGGATTCCTGTACATGTACATTTACATTCTGATACTCATCCCATGACAAAATATTTATCTCTGAGTCACAGCTCGTGGAAAAGCTCAATTTTTACCAGCCAGTTAAACTGTGTTCACTTCTGCTTCAAGTTACCAAAGTAATAGGTGTGGTTGTCCTCAACCATTTGTGGAATTTCTCACCAAACTTATAAAAAGTTATGAAGGAAAAAAAAAAATAAATAAAATTGAAAGGAACAGCAGACCAGTATTCCAAAAAGAATTCAGATCTGCAAACTAGTCATCACAGCTCAACACTGATCTTGACCTACCTACCTATCACACAGATACCTTTGTATATTTAAACTTAGAATTAAAACCACTCTGGTGAAATAGAGTTCTGCACTTCAGTGTCAGAAGAGACACAACCCTGATAACTCAGTGTGAAGGAGGAACATCTGCCTGAGGATGCAAAAGGGTAGATACTCCTAAGCACAGAAAAAATTGTATTCAATGTGGATCAAGGTTCTTTTTTTTTTTGTGCTGTAATTGTGCATTAGCATAGTTTTTTCAAACAAGATTCTTATTAAAAAGGTTTACCCTGCTGATCACTTACTGAGGTTGTTTGCCTGATTAAATTTTATTAGAGATAACACAACCTCAAAGACAGAACACAATAGTAAATGTGTAACTTTAAAAATACATTGTCTTTTAGTGGCAAGATGGGGCCTCATAAAGTTTCCACCACATCCCAGCAGGGAGCTAAAGGTCACTGAAACTCAAAACGAAAAACAATGGGAAGTAGAGGATGTCATTCTTTCACATTTGCCCAGTGATTCTGTGTTTTCTTTGTATGGATTTACTTAGGAAACTGGGAAATCTAAAAAACAATGAAAAGATTTCAAAGTTAATATTTTCCCCTTAATAAGATCAGAAATCTGTTCATGTCACAGTGTAAAGTGTTTGATTTATAAAAGAAAATACCTCTTAACTTGAAAAAGGTATATAAAATGTTTGAAGTTTCCTATGCAACTTTCAAATAATTGTGCAAAATAATTCTGCTTTTGCAAGAAAAACCAATTCTTATTTCCAATAAAGAAACAGACACATCTTCAATCTGTTAAAAATATTATTTAACAAGCAGATTAATATATATCCTGATTTTTTTAAAAAAATCCTTGAAATAGTATCGATTTAGTTCATTTGGAAATTAAATACTTATCTGGCCAAAAATACATTTTTCTTTACACCAACAAAAAGATGTTATCCTAATTTCTAGCGATCTAGTGCTCAGAAATTGTCTATCATGTAACAGAGTGGCAGAACCAAAAGCCACATTGCCTCCTACTTCAAGCAAAGATGAGAATCCTAATTGAGTCCCTCTGATACTGGAATCAGAGTCTTTTTCATTAGCAACAGTATTTTATTTCCCAAACTGCTTTGGTATCTTGAATATTTCCTTTTTATTCCAAGTTGTTGTGCTGTGCAAGGACATTAACTCTCTACATATATATGTAGACTAGCTTTGAACATTTTAAACACTATCAAAACCCATCTCAAATTACCATGTCAACTACATTCAAAATAGACACAGCCTAATTTTTGTCAACACATTTCCATGTCAAAAAGTAGGTTCTAGCCCTCTTCCTTTCTCCTGGAACAAAGCCACATATGTGGGAGCTGACTTACAGAATGCTAAGCTTTTTACTTTATGCAGAGCGACAGAGTTACAGATTTTACAAGGAAGAAGAGAAAAGGGCCTGGGAGTTTGATCTGAGGCCAGGAGCACAACCCATAGTAAAAGAGGACGGTCTGGAAGAATGCACAAATTAGAGACTCCACTATTTGATTTCACAGCATGTGTAACAGCATCATTTATTACATTTTGGCCTTAACATGGATATCAAGAAGGAACCTAAAAGGGGCTTTATGCTGATATCTTCCAACTCAGCATATTCTGTGATTCTACGATGTTTCTGCAATGCAGAGGGCTTTAAAACATCACTTCCTTGATGCCTTTGAAAACCTACAAATCTGACTCTGGGCAACAAAACTCTTTAGTATGTCATGCACATTAAAGCTATTCCATTTGTACCTTGTCATCCTGTGCCAATTTAAATTATGGTCAAATGAAGATACCTAATTATTTTACCCAAAGAACAGATAGCAATGTGTACAATGTCACAGGGCCAAACAAATTCCTAGTGAAGCTCCACTGGATGAATGGGTCTGACACGTGAAACACTGCAATTCACATGGAAAACTGAGCTTTGGACATGAACTCACACTCCGTGTGTGATCTTGGAAACATTGCTAACGTTTTAATTCCATCCATGGCTGGTAAAGCAGTTTACGGTGTGGGCATATTACATCCATACACACCACCAAAATAGAACACAATGCTAAATTGTTCTCCTGTGTGTGCAGGTGCTTCTGTGGCCCCCTGATAAAATGACAACTTACGTAAAGCTTGTATTGAAACTATTTCACCTTGGGGCCAGTCTGCTCATTATCGTATTTGCTTTAAGTTTCTTTCACTTTTTGCTGAGAGCTAATAAAAGCTTTAGCTGTCCGTATCTTGAAATATTCATTTCCTCTTTGAGGACTCATTTGAAAGTCAGTTGACATTCCAACTGCTCAAAAAGTGGAATATTTTCAGTGTATTTTTACTATTGCTTAAGTAACCCAATTCTGGAGTGCTTTCTCAATGCAACAGCCAAGAGAGGTGAACAAACGTTCATATAATAACTAAAACAAAACAGCAATTTATCACTGTTGGTAGTGGCGACTGCTGGATATAACAATTTCAATGGTTGTTAAAAATAATTCTCATTCAAATACCTCTCCCTTGGACATTTATTTGAACATGAGGAACAAATATTAAAGCATGCAAAAGGGGAAGCAAAACTGATTCCAAACAATATTTTTTATAAATTTCAAATGAACTATGAACTTTTCTTAATGAGACATTCTTCATATTCACATAGATTGTGAGCATCTTTTAATCTACAATTCATTGAACAAGAAGTATTTGCAAGCTGGTGTAACCATTTCACACCTTTAATTTATATTTAAATTTAACATTTTGGATGTAAAATCTGATTTGTTGGCACCTTAAACAGCAAGGCAAAGCTGGTAACTTGCATTAGAATTTCACACCACATGTAATATTGGGAATGGTACAAACGGAGACAGAACTAATTAGTATATCACCTCCCGTTATTCTGCCTGGCTTGTAAGTACATTCTACAACTAGAAAATTTCTAACTGTGGGTGTACTTACACTTCAATCTGAGCCATACAATTAAGAATACAAAGGGCACAACACAGTAAGAGAAATACCTAGAACTGCAGAAATAAAGGCTTGGTTTTAATACTTCCTCTATTGACCCATTCAGGGGGCAGAAAAGGAAAAGCTTGGAACTTAACTACCTAAAATGGCCAGGGAAGAGAAACAAAGCAAGCTCAGACCAGCAGCAGTGAAGAACAATGAAAAGGGCAGAAATAAGTCAGTCCTTCATGCCTGGCAGATGAATTTACAGAGGAGTTTCGGTGAAGCTTTTACCAACAGGAAGTACTCCAAAAATTCAGGTTCTAACCCTCCTCATCTCAGTCACCCAAGGAATTGCCCTCAGATGCAGTGACACATTTTGCATGAGTTGGTTTGCATGATCAGGAGAGGTACCAGTAAAAGTGATTTAAAAATTGAAAACGCCGCTTATGCTCAGTATTGTAGCCATCCATACACTGTGATTGATTTATAGTTTGTTTTTTTCCAATTTACATTACAAACAACAGGAAATTTTTAAAAAAAATAAAAATTAGACTTAAATATGAACCCAGTTCACGTATTACTACACCACTTCGTACCATTTGAAAATCAGACTCCCATCCCCAGAAGAAAGGGTTCACACCTTGCAACAACAGCATAAAAAGTATCAGTGTGAAAGTCTGAAGCCGTAAAGACTGAGAAAAGTTCATGTATCTCAGCGTGGGAAGGATCCTCTCAGTGCAAGCAAGGATCTCTGTACAGGAGAGCTGACGTCAGTGGAAGTGGGAGGGAAATGGTGATGGGAGGTTTGTCGGGGAAATGATTGAGGACAGTTTCAGTGGGAACAGGGAGGATTCAAGAGAGGGTGGATGGCCTCAATGGAAGCATGGACAGAAAGTGTGGGAGTATCAAAGGGAGGGAGCGCTCCTGTGTTCCAAGGGAAAGGAACTACCAGACAGGGAGGAAGAGAGCAGACAGCTTAATGGACTAAATAACGTGCTGTTAACTGCTGAAATGAGATCCACTTCAGCACTGCAGGTACCATATAGCACACAGCCTCTTATATGCAGAATTATGCAACCATTGGTTCGCAGTGACTGCAATATTCACAGGCAATTTTACAGGGTTTGCATGCAGAAAACTTACTGGCTGTAGGGGCAGGGATTTAAACTGGCTGTCCCATGTCAGCTGATAAATCAAAAGACTATTTCACATTTAGTCCTTCTGGCTTAGGATTCATTTTAATTTAAAATAAAGGAAGTTTGGATTTACTCTCTGATCCCCTTGTACCCAAACACTAATATTTCTGTATTAAATGTACACGACAGGGAGAGTCGTTACACAAAAGAAGAGGAAGGAAATCTTACGTATGTAAAAGAATGACAGAGCAAAATCAAGGTGCAATCTATGTGCTACAGTGTATATTAATGCACTGTAGAAGAGTGATACACACACAGGATGTTGGGATAGCAGATGCTGATGAATACCCAAGACAATTTTAATAAATGCCCAGAAAGTCCTTATGCCACTCAGCATTTACTCCACTTATGCTATAGATTAAACAATTATTATTCTAACGGTGTTTAAGCAGGTGTCTGTAAAGCCAAGAAGCTTTACCACAAATTCCACTATGCAAATGTCTGAAAATCATAATTAACATATACCAAAAAAAAAACCCCAAACCAGACTATTGCAATTTTGAGCCTGCTTTCTGGAGATTTTTAAAGTTAAAATAAAAATCAGAAAAACTCTCCTTTGCAATAGTACTGGCTAAGTGTAATTTGATATTCTTTATGTAGCACTGGATAATCAAACCCCAGTCCCTTCATCTAGGTCCTGCTCATCTTTCCCTAGTACAGGGTTTAATCTGCAAAGTCAGTACATCAAAAATTAAGGGAAGAGTTTTCATGGCCGGCTCATTGTTTAGATATGGCACTTTTTCCAAGATGCTCATAAATTTTCAAATAAAAGCCACATATGAAAATACTAATTAAGGAGGAAGATACAGGTGCCATGACCTAAAAGGGCGGCTCCATTCCTCACATACTATCACCATACTCATATACACCAGAAATAGGTATTATGGCATTTATCTCTACACACACACACACTTTCAGGATTGTTCTGCAAATCTGGATGGATAAACTTAGGGTTTTCCATATTAGGAAAGAACAGGTAACTTTTTTAGCTAGTTTATAAATTGATGCAAATCACAAAATACAGTATGTTCACACTGCACATCCACAAAATGTTCCTCTGCTATTTGACCAGAAGAAAGATATAGTAAGATATAAACCTAAAACCAGAATAAGTTGCAGGCTTAATCAATAATATATATAAAGCCATTTTAAAATTAGCATGTGCTTTTTTCTTTTTATTACACTTTCTGACTTGAAAAATGTGCACTATAGCTAACAAACTGATTCAATAAAAATTATTGCACTATCTATTATACATGTTTTAATAAACTTAACACTAATGCCAGCCAAAATGAAAATACAAGATTTACACACAGGCTAAGTTTTGTTCTTAGCTTTCACACAGCATTCTCTTGGCTTTAATCTGTGCATATATAATAATTTACTTTTAAGTACCCTGAAAATGTCATTCGGGACTATTCACACAAATTCTGGGTGACACCACCACTGCCCAAAGCACAAAAAGTTTGTAGCATGTTGTGTTTGTTTGAAGGGATCCCTGGGGCCACAAAGGGTGTAGTGCACACTCTGAAGAATAGCAATGGTTCTTAGTAATACCCCAATTCTTACAGTTCTTCCTCAAATAAAAAATCCTTTTAGTTACAAAACAGACACAACATCCTGCCCAATGCTCCTTTTGGCTTCAGGAATTTCAGACTCCTGTCCATTATTTTCAATGTTCTCACACTTTATTTCTTTGTAAACAACTTCACCGTACTGTGAAAACTGCTCTCCAGTGATCCCTCACTCCAGCACAATCTCCGAGATAACGGTTATCTGGCACACTAAGAACTGTAAATCTGATCGCACTGTACACACTCACGATAAAAGCAGAGAATGAAATACCACGATGCTTTACAGCTCTAGGGAGTATTACAGGATTTTGCACATGAAAATAATGCAGATGTGACGTGTCCAACATTCAGCTGATCACAAACAGAACTCCACTCTCATTTCTCAAAACCCATCCATCAGAGCACTGTGCTTAGAGTGATGACAAGGGCAGAAAATGTGATCGAGTGATAAAAACCTGAGTGACTGCCAATGAGATGACAGCATGCACACAAACCAACAGCAACCCTATAGCGCCTGGCTGAATTATCCAAATCTAATAACAAGAATTTGCACAAAGTTCTTGAACATGGACAACAAAACTCAACAAAATTAAGACTGCTTCCCACACGTGCTTCTGGAAACAGGTTTTTTTGGAGGGGGTTTTCCCTGTAAGCAAGCACACAGGAGACAAATTCACAGAACATAAATTTTAAGAACATTTTTGGGTTCAGATTTTGTTAACATGCAATTATAATCACTATTAAAAATTCAGGTAACAAGACAATTGTCAGGATTCTGCTGAAAACTTAAGCTTCCTTAGTGTGGTTACTGTGTTAAATCAGCTGCAAGCATGTCTATCGCGTGTGAACAGGGCCGTAAAGTTCATTTCCTGTACACAAAAAATTTAGTTTAATACAACACCATCTAGCTTCACGTTCTGCCTTAAGTATTGTTAATTCCTTCTCCAACTCATTACTTACAAAGTGTCTGGTAATTTTCTAGGCTTTTTTTAAACTCCTATGAACAGAGATTACTAAATCTGAAGGAAAACAACTGAAGAAAATCACTCACATAACTGAAGTAAATTATTCCAGGTCAATACTCTAGAAGCCATGCAAGTAAAAATCCTAAGAAAACTACTAATCATTAGAGTTTCTGCTAATCTGCAAAACGCTTGACATTCACCTAGATCTTGTCTGCATCACAAGCCTGTATCTGATATTTACAGCATGTGTATCTCAGTTCTTATCACAGAACAAGAACAGATCAGCCATGTTATACAATATCCCCTGGGCTGCTACAATTTGATTTTTCTTACATTTGCAATTACTTATTTTTACAAAATAAAAATAGTTTCCTCAAGAAGAGCAGAGAAATAATCCAAACTTATAGCATTAGGAACTAAAGTACAACCCATAAACAAACAGTTCATCCACAGAAAGCAAACAAGCAACCACACCACTTTCTTACTTTAAAGAAAATAATCACAAATTACAATTTTTTTCCAGTATGTGTCTCTCGACTTAATACAGTCTTGTGGAATATCTCTACTCCAAAGTATGGGCGCTAACACATGTAAAAAAACCTCCCAAAATACCCTATTTGCAGCTACAGACAAGGTCAACAAGTTGTTAATGTAAATCAGTACCCGCTGTCTCTCTCCCTTCAACTTTCCGAATGGGAGAACTAAGCAAACTGATCAGCCCAGCAAGCAGATCGCCTCAGACTGCGATCTGCCCCTGCTTCCAAACAAGACAAGCACAAACACCAACACGGGACGACCCGGCACACACGCAGGAGTCAGTGCAGCTCCCCTGCACGGCACGGTCCCACCAGGACGGATGGGCCCCTCCACGTTCAGAAGCAAGACCCGCGCCCCCGCTCTAACGACCGCTCTCCTTCCCGCAATTAGGAGAACACATTTTGAGGAATGAAGAAAGAGACTTGGGTACCTCTGTAAAGTCGTCAAGACACTGATTAGTTTATAAACGAAAGTAACAGCTCAAGCCAGGAAAAGCTCCCCCACAAAGGCAGGGAGACTCCTTGGGTTAAACCGCTACAGCCAACTCCGGTTCTGAGAGAAACAGTGCTCATGTTTAGCACCCTTTTTACCTTAACACTGGATCTGCCGGTCTGGGCCTCTGCCTCCATGCTCTGGCTGTTCTCCCTCTTGTCTTTCTTAGAGGAATTAGTCCTCGCCTCATAAGTGGATGTGTTGTAGCATTTAATGAATAATCCTGGGACGGGGTTGCCTTGCTGCTGTTGAGACATGGTTGTGTTGGTCTGGTGAGGGAAATTGCACTCCTCAGACTCATTGCTACTGTGACAGATCACTCTGCTGTCAGAGAGGTTGGTGCTTGGAACACAGCCCATGCTTTGTGGCCACCTGGGGAATACTTCTAAATTGTATATATATACGTGTATATATATATATGTATATATATCTTTCCTTCCCGTTGATATTTTCCCCCTGCTTAATTTTTTTGTTAACAGGTTGAATCTCTTTCCTGCGTCTCAAATACACTCTGAAGCATTGCCATCGGTCCCTTCTATACCACCAGAAACGTGTCTGTTCTCCTCGTCCTCCAGGAAACAGGTCCTTTTATCTCAATCTCAGCAGTGGGCTGGGGAGCTGGAGGGGAGGGAAGGGGGGAAATCAAGAACCGGTCGACTTCGTATTTTCACAGATTATTATAAATTTGTCTAAGCCATCTGAGAATCTTGGTAAGATTTTCTTTCCTTCTGGGAAAAGTTAAAAAAAAAAAAAAAAAAAGAAAAAAAAAAAAAAAAAGGGGGAAAAAGCAAAGGCAAAAATAATTAAAAAAAAAAAAAAACAAACCGAGCCCCAAACCACACACGCCCCGGCGTCAGCACTCAGAAGGGCCGGGGGCACAGCACCATCTCCTCCCCCGAGCCCGGCGCATTTTCCACCCGGGCTTGCTCCGCGTTACCGATTAACCCGGGACCGGGCCGGGGGCCGCTCCCCACCTCCGCGTCCGCGCTCCCGCCGAGCAGCGCTCACTCCTCGCGGTCCAGCCCGGCGCTGCGCTGTGCCGGGGGCGTGCTTTGGGGTGTGCTTTGGGGGCCAAAATCAATGGTTTATTAAAAAATAACAACAACAACACGGACCGAAAGCCGCCCGGCCGCCCCGGGGAGCCGGCTGCGCTTCTCACGCCGCGCTGGGCACGTCCCGCGCCGCCTCGGTCGCGGGCGGGCGGGCGGCCGCCGCGGGGGTGACATTCAGGATCCCGTCGTCGGAAGGAAGGAAGAGCCCCCCGTCAGGCGGCAGCGGGGCTCTCCGGCCGCCGCAGCGGCATCCCGGCTCAGCGCCGCGGGGCAGGGGCGGGCCGGGCCGCGGGGAGCCCCCTCGGGAAAGCGGGGCACGGCCCGGAGGTCTTCCCAGAGCCGCGGGGGCAGCCGGCGCGGCGGGAGGAGGCATCAAAGGGCCTCCATGATGCGGTCGGTTTTTTGGGCAGAGAAGTGATGCGAAACGGAGAAGGGGGAAAAAAAATCAAAAATTTTAAAAAAAAAGGGAGGAGGAAAAATTAAAAGGAGCGAGAAGTAGAAGGAAAACGATCCTAGCGTCCCATCCCGGCGGCGAGAGCTCTGGTTCCCGGGGCCGCGGTGTCTGCATCCCTCAGCAGGGAAATGCCTGGCTCTCCGCAGCCGCCGTCCCTCGCTCCGCGCTCACCTTGTTATTATTGATGTTCCTCGGCGGCGGCGGCG
>JAWWLV010000018.1:10355906-10370770 GCA_035041135.1 Platyrinchus mystaceus
GCTGACGAGCTCCATCTGCCCGGGGGAGTGTCCCTGAACCCGGCTCGGGAATCGAACCTGGGTCGCGGCGGTGAGAGCGCCACATCTTAACCACTAGACCACCAGGGGTCCCCTTCTGTGAGGAATAATTCATTCACAATTCACACTATTTTCCCAACTGTATTCTTATTTCTGTAAGCTCCCCTCAGGGAAGTTGGGTTCCTTGTCCCTTGCCTGCATGCAGCTCTGTGTGCAGACAGTTGTAAGGAGGAATGTACAAGAATCCAACCTCTGTGGTGCCATGGCACAGCGCTCACTGATCATGACTCGTGTAAACTCCATTTTACAGCTGTCTGCACATCCAGCTGAGCAACAGGAAGAACACCACAAGGATTGCAAGAGGACATGACATCCTGGGGAAGAGATAAGGTGAGCCACATCGAGGACAGGTGCAGAAACCAAACCATGTAAGTTTTCTGGGGGTAGCTATTTAAAAAAGAGAGAGACAGACTAAGGATGTGTTGGGGAGATAAATCTTCTGAGTTTTTGAAAAGGGGAAGGCAGTGCTTGCAGGCTCACTCACCACAGCCCTAACAAACATAAATCTTGCTCACATGGGCACCATCCTTCCCAACATGCTCACCAAGGCTGGCTGCAGCACAGCTATCACGGAAGGATCTGTCATATTAAGCAGAACAGCACTTGGCAGTTTGTGTGAATTATGGTTACAGCCAGCACAGCTGGGTGCTGCAGGGGTTGACAGGCTCTGTAACACAGGCACAATAGCAAACACTAAAAAAAACAAAAAAACCCTCCAACATGGTTTGGGAACAGAGTTGAAAAATAGTTCTAAAATATGTTCTTTAAATTCATGAGAGACTTCCAAACAGATGGGGTGAGGGATGATCTGATGAACTGAAGGGGCTGATCTCATGGTTTATATCTGCCTTGGCAAGACCTTCTGTGTCTGCACTTACTGTGCCCAAGGGAGTAGGTTCCTAATGCTCCATCAAGAGGCTTTTTAGTCCCCTCTTACTTGAAATAAGCTGTGATGCCATCTCTCTGTCTTCCTGATATACCTCCAGAGCACAGTTCCCAACTTCCTATCCCTTCACATAAAGGCCTCTCTGGTGGCTGCAGGTACCAAGGAGCAATGTTGCTCCTTCCCTTATCTGTCACATGCTCCAAGTGCCAAACACACCTTTCCCCACAAACCTAATCTGGTTTACACTGCTGCTTTCAGGGAGTTTCATTCACAATGAATTAAGATAACCAAGTCAGAACAATCACTCTAAAATTTACTACCACAATAAGTATACCAATCTGGACAAAGCAACTGAAGATTTGTTCACCTCCTTGCACTCTTGGAAGTTGATTAAGCAAGTGTCAGAGTCGTTTGAGAAGGTCAAGATCATACCATCCACATGACATCTCTTCAGATTCCCAAATCTTCCTTTTGGCAGTCTTGGGCACCGAAAGAAATAACCACTTTTTCAAAAAACCAGCTGAGTTAAGACTTCCAAATCTGATCTAAATTGACTATCCTTTTAAAAGGAAACTAAGTTAGTAACTGTGCATTTCACAGATTGATGTGGGAAAAGCTATGTGTTCAAAGAGGAGGGTAGACTGAGAAGAAAAAAAAGGAAGTATGTCTGCTACATAAGACATTTATCTAAACACTTAAAATAACCTCACTACAAAAGCTTTTTCCACACACAGCCATGCTTTTTTTCAGGAGGAACAGCAAATCCTAGCAAAATCAATTTTTCACTGGGGAGAAACACAGATATTCAAGAAAAATACTACAAGAGACAACAGTCTAAATTCATCTCACAGCAGAAACTCTGTGTCCAGCTGCAAGGTATTTCACTGATTATGTAACAGATGATCAAAAAGAAAAACAAATTAAAGAAGAAAGTAGCAATATAGCAAATTCCATCCCTCACAGCATTTCCGTTCAGGTTTTTATTAATATTATAAGCTAAATAACAGTAAAAAAGTTAGTATACAAGAGCTCTTTGGAAGTGCTGTGCTTGGAGGGAGACTGCAGGTGTGCACGTTACGTATGATACTTCGACTTTCATGCAGATGCTGTTTTTACAAAACAAACCAGAGAAATGAAAAAACTTTCCTAACTGGCAACTCAAGCTGTTGAACATTTAAGAATGGAAAAAAGGCATTAACCTACAGTGACAGTTTAGGAGGTTTGCATTACTGTGTGAATTACCCACAACATTAGACACTCAGACAGAAATCACTGCCACAGGTTTAGGTAAAAGGGAGCGGATCCTTTGATTGCAAATGCTTTGTTATAGACATTATTGCTTATTCCTTTACTGGCTAGCTGTGTTGGCTGTTTCTTAATATGTGGAAGAAAGAAATGAACTTATCCCCAAAAGGTGACTCCAGGATACAAAGGATCCTGTGGAAGGGCCAGTGCTGTCAGAGCTTCCTGGGCAGGGTAGGAGCCACACCAGGAGGAGCTCAAAGTTTATCCTCGTAACAGCACCATGGCATCACCGCAGCCCCTAAGAGTTTGTTGATTCAAGCCTGTCACAAGCTTTTAGTGCTGCTCAAGCAGAAGGAGACATTTCTACTCCAGAAGATTTTTTTCCAAGGAAACCCAAACTTTTTCATACCTGCTGATTTTGCATCTCCTATGCAGTGAGGTTAGTACCCAGAATTCCTCTTAGAGGTTCTCCTTCATGTTCAAGACATGACATGTAGGCAAACAGATAATTTTAAATCAGATTTGCTTTTTTATTCATAAGCACTTTCCCACGTGTACCTAAATATTGGCCTATATGGGGAATATACAAATGCTCAATGTTTTCTCCTGGCCCTCTACTTTTAACTTTTTTTACAAAACTTTTTTCACCATTTTGCCACACAACAGAATTTTTATTATCTTAATATAGTGATATATTGTTAAGATCAACACATTAAAAATTACAGTTGTACTTTCCCAACTGAGGCATTTATCTGATGCTTTTATTTGACCTACCCTAGTAAGGGCAGATTGATCCCACCTTTATACCAGCCTAGCATTTAGTGTTACATCCTTGTATTCACAAGGCACTGGTAGCACTGGCTCCTCAGAGGCTCAGGGGACAAAGTATATCAACCTTGCTCTCCTTTCCAATTGGATTTTCTGAATTTGCTGCAGCTGCTCCCGTGCAATGAAATTAACAAAGAATGGAAGCAGAGATGAAGTCTGTGAATATTATAGGAGTAAGAGAAAGGGAATTAAGCAGGGACCTTTTAGACTGATGCAGGAATGAAAATTCTTTGTAGTGCTGTAGATATCAGACAAAACCTAAATACCCAGAGCAGCTTCCTGTCAGAGTATAAACTGCACATACTTTGGCCATTTTCTCATCAGTTTAAAGCCTGCATCATATTTGTTACAATGACAGAACATTTACTGATGAAAGCACTCTAAAAGATATTTTGGGAAGAGAAACAGAATTTTATCAGACTAAACCCACATTGCACAAACACTGGCCTTTCAATATATTTGTACCTCCTGCATTATCGAAATAAATCTGAGGTAGCTCCCACATTACAATATTCTTCAAAAAAATACAGGCAGGAATTATCCAGCTCATCCTCCACTTGAAAAGAATGCAAACTTCTGATAAAAAGTTTACTTTTGTTGCTCTGCCAAGTGCTAGGCCCAGAACTTGGGAGAATTAATAACAGGAATGGGCTGGAGACACGTGATTTAGGCAGCCTTGTTTGCGGTTCGGCTCCTTAGCAAGGTACAGCCTGACCTTAGGTGACTGTGGCTAAAAGGAACAATTATGGAGCTCAGCAGTGGAAAAAAAGGTAAAATAAAAACAGACAGACCGGAGCCATATAACTGAAAGAATTTAAAGTGATTTAAGGTGTTCAGCTAAATTAGGCACATTCGATTAGAATACATTACATCCAAGCTTTGTTAACCACTTCAGCGAGAGAAGAACTTCAGCAGAGATTATAGAAACCATGGATTTCTTCTAGAACAGACACTGTGCTGCTTCCTTTTATCTCTTGAACAACAAATAAAAGTAAACTTTCTTTTATCTAAAGTTATATGACCCTATCACAAACATACTGGAACACATCATAAATACTAGTTGATTTATGATTCTAAATCATCATAGATGGGAAAATATTGAGTGACTTGCTCTACATCACCCTAGGAAGTGTTTGTCACTGCCCAGAAGTAAGACTGTAAGCTGATTTCCTTCATCAGTCTCCGCCTTTTGAAGCTTCAGTGGGTTCTGGGAAATCATATATTTAAGACAGTTAACATAGCCAAGTACAGTTCCATATTTTTCAAGTGCAACATAACCTATGTTGTGCAGTAACACTTTGCCTCTCCTAGAGTTAGCACATCTTAGTCTGCACCACTGGGAAACTCCTGGGGGTCAGCCACAGTCTTGTACTGTCTAATGATCATCTAAAAGGCTTTAATCACAACAACCTTCTGATACCTACTGAAGAGTGCGTTTCTCTGAAAGTCAATTTACCAGGAAAATGCTAGTAATAGTAAAGTGATATGGCATTTAGGGTAGTAGGTTTGGCCCTAGAAAGTGCAAATCTTCCAACTTTGTTATGAATGGGAACCACAGCAGAAAAAGGAACTAATGTATGGGGAGATGTGCAGTGGGGTTATTCAGTTTCTGACTTGTATGTGGGGAATAACCTGACACTTTTGAAGAAGCTCAGAAACCTGCAGACAACTTTCCCACAGTTGTACAAGGAACCAGTTCTCATCTCTGCCTATTTTCTTAACTCTGCTGGTTTAAAAGACTTACTAATTCTTGTCTGAGCATGGAACTGTTGGCATTTTCTGCATAACAGTTCAGTTCTTTTTCAAGAGGGACTTTGAGAGCAGCAGTTCTGGCATGATGGACAGCAGGCACAGAGGTGTGTTGATGTGCTCTCTCCCAGCCTGCTCATGGCTCTCTGCAGCCAAATCACCTGGAGTGCCTGAGTGCTGGTACCCAGGCAAGGAGCTCTTGGATCAGAAGCAACTCAGCTGAAGCCACTGGAGATGATTTTGGTCCTCTATGTGATGTCTTTCAAATGTTTTTTGTGGGCACAGAAAAACACCAGAGACATGTCTTTGGGATATAGTCATCAAAACGCAGGCATCTTGGGACACTCACAAATGCCCGCTGCAAGCCACAGAACACAGGCCTGCCGCCTGCTGATCTGCTTTGGAGAAAATTGCTAGGGTTGAAGGAATTTATTTTGTTCTGTACTTCAAGGGCCTCCTGTGGCCAGACTGACGGGCCGGATGCAGCTGGAGCACTCCCTCCCTTTCCTGGTGCAGAGCGGAGCCGGGAAGGCCCAGCACGGCTGTCCAGCAGCCTGGGATGGCTCACAGCACTGCCCTGGAGACACTGTACAGGGGGACATTCCCCAACCCTTCCACATCCCGACCAGCCAGTCAGGAAACTGGTGGGTGGCATCCATAGCCCCGAGTTCTTCCCACTTAAAGCAGCTATTTAGTCCTCTTTTGAAGTGCGTTTCATGAGTATTGAGTTCTGTGAGTTTAAAATTGGGCTTAGCTAGCCAGGGTGGATGGACCCTGACAAAGAGCTTTTAAGCCTCCTCTATGAAGACACCTGGTATTTTAGGGAACAGGTTAGGACATGACAATAGCTCCTTGCACTGGTACAACTGGTCACTGACTGTAATTCTCAACAAAGACAATAGATTCATGTAACCACAAAATTTAATACATTTATAAGAAGATTCAGTGCTACGTATAAAGACAAGACAACACAGTGTGTTAGCTAGGGCTGGGAAGCCGATTTCACCAGCACATGGCTCCGTCCTCACGTAACCAGCTGCTGTGGAGGTCAGCTCATCCTCCTGGTTATCCATGCTCTCTCAGACAAGAAAGTACTGTGACCTGATCCAACCCATCAAGCACTGATCCAAACAAGAGATACAGTGCAAAGGACTTCCATATACGGGGAAAAAAGGAGTTGGGGGAGTTTCGAAGAAAAAGCAGGATCAAAAGGAAAATTTTGTAGTGCAGTTCAACTCTTGTCAACACAGCCTGCACGGTGCCATCTTTGGCACGTTATCCCATAGTATAAGAACAAAGCGAGATCCAAAAAGACAATTAAAAGGAAACCACACTATCTGGACAGGACATCTCTTCTGCAGAGCACTAATGATTAACCTTTGGAAACCACAATAATTTATCATTGAAGTAAAAAGTACAGTGAAACCCCAAAGAGCATTCACGTGAAACAGAAGAAGCCTCTGGCAGAGGTACTGCCTCCAGGAAAGCATTCAAATACACACAAATGGTCAGTGTCTGGACATATTATTAGTTCTAGAAACATATTTTGCACCTTAAACGAAAAGGAAAATCTTATGAGATGAAGCTTGAATATCCATTGGAGTATGCCCTGAGACAGCTCTGAATCACCACAGTCCAGTTTTAGGGATTCCATTAGTATATTGGAACAAGCAAGGTTATATAACAGAACTTGGGATCTCTTTGCAGAAAGCATGAGCTCTCTTACTGTAAATAGTGTAATGCTTGTCTGACCAAGGGCTGATTACAGTGCACAGTTTCATTAGCTCACCTCTGGCCATAACAGGTCTCATGGAAATGAAAACAGAAGTTAATGAACTAATTCATTCACTCTATGTTTAAAAATCCCTCTCTGCCTATAACTCCTAAGTAAACTTTAAAGAAAGGGGTCTGACTCCCCATCATCTCTGACTTTGGGTACATACACAGTGATCCCTCTTCACAAGGTTATCTTTGATGTAAAGTCACAGTGCACTGGCCACTAACTGCCTACATCCATTATGGGCACCCCATGTACAACACGCACCTTGCTTTAGCGTGCAAGACATTTGGTTCCCAAAAACATGATAGGATGGCTAGAGTAACCACTAACCAGACACGCTGGAATGCCTGAAAGTATCCAAGATTAGTCATTTGGCAGCAATCCTGGGGAAATGTAGCTTTACATATCCCACTCTGGACAGAAAGGTTTAGTGCTCAGGTCCTTCTGGCAGGCCTGAACCCGACTCCTTCCCTTGCAGTGCACAGCACAGCTTAGATCAGCTGTGGCTATAACAGCTAGAGCTGGGATGCAGCTGCCACGAAAATCTGGATCATTCACTTAGTCAAATCTGTCTCCAGCATATTCTTTACTTCACCAAAAGAAAGAAATCCAAACCAAAACAAACCCTTTCCTATGCTTGGCCTTGGTGTTTATTTTTTTCTGGATAATTTCAGGTTCTGTGTTTGTCAACTGAAAGGAAAATGCATGTGTCGCATACTCATGGGTCAGAAATCTGGTGGGTGTTTGTATATTATACAAGAGATCAAAGATTGGAGAAATTTCATTCTAACTTGAGGGCAAAAAAACAAGGTTACTGAAGAGCAGCGTGTGTGCTCATCAGCTGTACAGATAAAGGCAAATGCAAGACTGCATTGAGGTGACACAATGCTGGCAGGGCTGCACTGGGGACACTTTTTTGGTCACTGAAGCTTGTTTCATGACTTGCATGGGCCATCTTATCAGGGCTGGCACCTGAAATCACTCACAAGGAGCATGGCTGGAACAGCATGGCCTGGCTCACAGCCTCAACCTGCCTGACCCCCTAAAAAACCCAGTTTGCTTGAGCTTAGTGCTGAGCTGAGACAGAATGAATCCCACTGACCCAGGAGCTGGCATGCTCACTGTGGGACCATGGATCTGGGCATCACACTGCTCTGTGGAGCTGCCATGATCTCAGCATTTCTGCTCAGAGCTGCAGAAAATGAACCAGCTAAAACATGCAGAAACCAGCAGCTGTCGTGTTTTTCACATATTAAGCTGCAGAAATGGTGCCAAGCACTCCCTCACTCAGGACTGCACAGATGATTTTGCTCCTTCAATGTATGACATTCATGTTGCATTCCAACAGTGAAAGAAACCAGCACAACCGAATGGGTGAATGGAAAAACGAATTGCCTCAAGTTGATTTAAAGGAGATATTTAGTCATGCATGGGAAGGAAAAGAGAGAATAAGTGACCAAAATAGAATGAAGCAATTGGAAACAGCTGATGTTTGATGAAAAGAAAGATATTTTCTGGGGTGAGAAATTTAAAAGCCGTGAGTATTTTGAAAGGGCAAATTATGCATGACTTTTTAATCCTTTAGATGGTGCCAGGTTATCCAGAATCTACTCCAGAAAGATTTCCGAAACAGTTTATTCTAGAACTAAGCCAAAACCTTTGGCCAACTCTGGAAAATTTTATTTAGAGTCAGACTAACATTTTGTGAGCTCATGTCAATGTTGGAAAACTGCTCCAGCTGAAAGCATGAGGGAATAGTTTTGCTAAGGAACCCCTGAGTTTGAGCAGGTTTTTTTAAATTATTATTTGCAATAAGAAAAGGCAGGAAAGGAAATTAAAATCCTTGATAAAAGAAAAAAATTGTAGAAGGGCTGAGTTGCACTTTCTGAGAGAGTCATTACTGTCTCTCCATTTCACAGAGTGGACAAGTTTCAAGCTGTACTGGAATCAAGTGAGAGGTTTCCTTTACATAAGCTCCCCATTAGTGCACTCCACATAGAGGCAAAAGACAGTTCTACTCTCCTCCAACTAGTAGGAATTCAGGTGTCAAACCCCACAGGTCACAAAAACAACACTGTCATGGGCACCAACAAATGACTTCCACAATGCAGCCTTTTCTTTCCTTTTGGGCACATCCAAGTCTGAGGCATCCTAGTCATTCATGTTTCTGGGTCCTCAGCTGCTTTTTTTTTGTTTTTTAGTTGGCAAAAGAAGCTAGTGGATAAATGACAGACACTACTTTGTCCCTTTAGTAAATCATTGGCAGATATGGATCGGCATTTTGAGATTGGACGTGGGTTAGTGGTGGACTTGGTGTTGTTGGGTTTACGGTTGAACTTGATGATCTTAAAGGTCCAATGATTCTATGATTCTGTGTATGGACACAGGTAGGAAGCCAACCAGACTACTTTATAACAAGTACTGATGTTTTGCTTTCATGAGTGTTCACATTTTTTTAAGTCACAAGTGTGCTGCAATGAGCAAATATAAAGTCGAACACTTGTGGTTATATAAAGCTATATGGAAGAGGAAAAGAGAAACTATGTGAAATCCATGACATCTGGAAAACACTTTCTATATGAAGTCTAAAGACAGCGTTCATTGCCAGCCTGGCAGAAAGGACACAGATTTCCCATATAGAAGCCTAAGAAAATGAAAAATCAGTAAGTAATAAGTTGACCCCAAAATACAAGGGGGGAGGAGGGGTAACTTTGGAAATTCAACCTAAATTTGGGAAATTACTGAGAACACAGACAAAAATTCAAAACAGAAATGTATAGCATATTCAAATAAGCTTTGAGCAGAGGGATTGAACTAGATGATCTCCAGAGGTCCCTTCCAACCTCAACTATTCTATGATTCTGTGAAATGTTTTGCTTTGGTATTTTCTAAATGAAATGGTTTGAGTTTGATTTTTTCTTTTCCAAAATGAAAGGGGACAAACATAAACAGCTTATAAAGCAACAGCAGGCATTCTGTTTGGGACTGAATAAGAACATTTTGCAAAATTTAAGAATCTTCCTCCTAAGCCACCTCAATTTTCTCCAAAGGAACCACTGCTTTTAGTTTCATTAGATCTATGTTTATGTTTCATAGCTAAGGGGGAGGGGTCAGAGAGCAGACAAAAAAACTCACCATTCATCCAGCTCTGCTCCTAACCCCTATATTCTTATTCACAGATAAACCCTTTCAGATGTACCCCAGTTTCTTCAGGACTGAAGGTGCAGAGCAGGCGTCTCTGCAGCCAACAATAACAAACAGTAACACCAACTTTGCATGTTTCCATGGCCATGGTGCCCCAGAGACCTCCTCTTTCATCCACATGCTCCTCCCCTCCAAAGTCACCTCATCACCGTCTCTCTGAGGCTGGGGAAGGAAGGCCAGTTCAGCTACACCCACTTTCCAATAGATTTTGTTACTAGGGGGAAGAAGAAGAAGGGCGGGAGAAAAAGTGTTTCTGCTTTTTCATTCTTTCCCCACCTTTCTTAGTCCCTCGGGTCTGTTTACTCATCCCATGTGGTTACTGGTGGAGGAGAAACTGTGTCGTCAGAAAGTAGCACAGGGAGCACCATTGCACAACCAGCAGTCACCAGGATCATTCTCCTGTCCCCGGGGCTGTACAGGCAAAACAGAGCAATATTTTCCGATAAACAGTAAAACCACTTGCAGTTAAGCCTTGTGCTTGGTCTGGCATGGGAGTACATGACACTGGTAGGTCAACCACATCAGAGACTGACTTGAGTCCATTTGGGGTCAATGACAGCTTCAGCCAACTGCATGCTCATGGCCAGCACTGAAAAAGGTGCTGCAGAGGCTGGTGGGACTGAAAGGAGGTTGGAGGGGCACCCTCAGGAACATCCTGGGGCAGAGAACCATTCCTAGGGGGAAGGTTGGGATTGGTACAAATGGGGGAACAGTCAAGGAGTGAGGAAAATGCCAGCCTTAGGGAGGGGAGGCAGTGGAGCTCTGCTCATCCTATTAGCACTTGTTTGCTCACACAGCAACACTGCATGAAACAAAGAAAAGGAAATCTCCATTATAATCTCTCGTTTTTGGACTAGTCTCCTGCATATTAATTCCCACTGATTGACAAGTGGAACAGCACACATCGATCACCTTGTTAAACAGGACTTCTTGCAGCAATGCACGAGGCAGTTTAAATAAGCCAGGTTAAGTCCTTGTGTACACAAGGAAGCTATCACAGTAAAATGCAGTGGTGAAACTACTTTTTGCAAGGAGTAAGCAGAGATTGAGCACCTTATGCACTTTGGAAAATTTTACTTCATTTATATAATTTTTATGACCTTTTGCTTACCATGAGGTGGTGTTGTCCCCCAGCTGTGACTGGTTTGGCTTGAAAGTCAAGATTTTGCAAGCCTGACTAGTGAAACCTCCTGAGGCTCTGAGCTTGCAGGGAACTCAGTACCTTCATTTTGAGGGGACATTTCCTTTATATGGTGTGCATTGGTCATTCAAAATAATGGCCACTCTTGAGGCTATTGCTTAGATGCACAGCAGCTCTTGGCAGACAGGACTGCTGAGTTATTGCGGCCCATGCTCAGAGAAAAAGATCCTTTCCTCCCCATGGCACTGAAGGAGGAGACACCAGCACTGCCACAGAGGAAGAGCACGGGTAACACACAAGGCTGCCCAGCCAAAGAGAGGCACCTCACCACACAGAGGCACCTCACCACACAGCTGACCCCGTTGCCTGACCTCCCAACACAATTACATTTGCAAAAGCATCTAATTTGCGGAAATAGTGTTCAGTCCCAGCTCCTACTGATATCGGCAGAGGCTACACACACTGGGATCCTGAAAAAATCACAGTGGTATCACCAGCCTGTACTTCCCTCTCCCTCATTTATGAGTGTGGCTCAGCCTCATAGGGAAATAACTGAGTCTTTATGAAGCCCTTGGATGGGTTTTACTGCAAAACAAAGCCGAGAATGCACATGCACGATTACACCAGGACAATAGCCTAAACTTAACAATCACTTCCTGTAATTGTTTGAGACAGCCTGTAGAATGCAGAATCATCTCATGATAAATCCTTGTTGGTCATTTACCATCATTAATCTATACTGTCAGAATGAATTAGGAGCAGAGGAGCATATTAATTACAATGCAGATGACACTCCAGCTTTAATTATCATGACTTTAAAGCAAACAGTGTCAGTTAATCAACTTCAATACCATGAAGGCTGTTGAAGGAAAGTGCTGTTCAGCTGATGGCACTGCAATGTAGCCTGCAGGGTCTGCAGCTACAAAGCTGGCATTCTAGCATTAGTTTTCCAAATTGCTCTCTATTTCTATCCATATTAGTCAGGTCTGTTGGACACTTTTTCCACTGCCTATGACATGCCTTAAATTAGGGGTGACCAATTTTGTCAATATGTAGCAATCTAGCTTTATTTATAGAACACTTCAGATTAAACAGCAAAAGCTCCCCACTGTTTTTTATGCCTTTTCATTTTGCATTTAATAGCTACTTATTCATTTTACTTACCAACTAGGGCTGTGTTTTTATAGCTTGTCATTCCCATTTCAGTATTATTTTTTGCCATTTTCTGGAGGGCTAGGATTATGGAATAAACCTAAACATCTGGACAGTTTGTAAAGCACTGGGAGAGCAGCTGGCAGTGTTGCAAAGGCCCCCAAATCCCATCAGCCACATGCAGCCCTTTTGTTATTGTAGGGCCTGAGAGAGAAACCCTCAAACTCCATCAGATTCCTCCTGATACTCTCCATATGAATCCCAGCAGGCAGGCAGACTGCTCAGTCTGGCTGTTACCAGCATTAGGCTTCTGGGGAGGACAACAGATGAAGTTGTTCTCTACATCTCCTGCAGGCAGGACATGAAGAAATGGGCTCACACAGCACAGAGACAGCATGGCAGGAAGGAACACTCCAATGGTAAAGCCATACAAGTGTTGGAGCTTTAAGAATTTGGGGTACCCACTGCAGAGCCAGGGCTCACACAGCCCCTGGGGTGCTGGGTGTCACTCTGCTCTATTACCTGCTGCTTCATACACCTTGTGAAAAACGCTCAATTTTTCCTGAAACTGGCACACAAAATACAAAAGCCTGAGTAGATCCCAGTATCCTGTAAAATGTCCTGATTTGCTCTCTCAAGGAGAGCAAACCAAGGAAATAAGGAGTTACAGAAACAAACCAATAAAGTAAAATTAAGGTGGAGAATTTAATCACTCAGGAGACAGGAAATTCAAGGCTATGGTACCCATGGCAACTACTATTTGTCCACAGTGTATGGAACATTAACCTTAACCCCATATGCGGAAACAGAAAAAATTATGGGACACATCACGTATGAATGCACATTTCATGCAGAGGGTACTCTGTGAGGGCTACTGTGAAAGCAATAATTAAATTTCCTGACTGCAAAGCAGGTAGGTTCACGCACAAGCAGCTCTTCTGAGACACAAACTAACGTCATCAGAGAGAGCTCCCAGCTCCTCCCCACGGTTTAGGCAGGGAAGATTCAATACCTTGGTTTGGTCATAGTATCATGTCCTGTCTTATAAGCTTCTGGTTGCTGTTTAGATTTTGTTTTGAAAATTGCCATGTGTGAATTTAGGAAAAGTTGTGATGATGCTTCCAGTTGTTGGGTCAACAAGAATTCTGCATTTCTTGTATATTTTCCTTTTGAGCAACTAAAGCAACATTCGTTGTTCAACAAGGCAGAGGTCCAGTTCCTGCTGGGTGATCATTTTACTCGAATGTGAGAACCAGATTATTGCTGAGTTAGACAGCAAACAAGTTATCAAAACCTGAGAGAGTTTTGCACTTGTCTTGAGCTGAATTTTAACCCCTGGCGGGGTGTGGAGTCAGATTACTTATAGCAAGAGCCAAAACCAAAGACAGACAGATAGACAGCAACCCTGTGGATGGAACTGCTCTCCTTAAGTTTCAATTTTTACATGAACTTAGACAACTGATGACTGGTATATCTATTTTTGCTAAAATTTGGAAGACAAGATTTATGAATATAGAAACAAACGGCGAAAGTAAAACAGCTGAGAAGACTAACTACAATCAGGTGTGAAGGGGAGCTATTGAAACCAGAATTTAATAAACATTACTGCTATCTTTTGTCACCACTACAGGACACAGAAGCAGGCAGTCTGCTTGATTATAACCTACTGCCAGCTGACACTGGAGGTGCTACGTTCTGTCTCCTCCTCGGGCCAGGCCCCTTGTGCCACAGCCTGAAGGAGAAGGAGGTGTCTCTGCTGAGACTTTGCTGCTCCCCCACACAGCCTTGTCTCACACCTTCCCTGGGTGAAAACACTTCGGTTTAGGCAGAATTGGGTCTGAGAAGGGATTTTGGGTCCTGGTGCCTCAGGAAAACCTGGTGTCAAAGGCAGGATGCTGCATACCAGAGCTTACTAGCAGCCAAACCAGGGCCCAGCACCTCCCACATCAAATTTTTCAGCAGGGAGCAGGGCCAGACACTAATCAAGCCCATCACTCTTAATAAAGCCATTTAACACATCCACAGCACCAGCCAGCATAGCTCGGGTCTGACCTCTGTCACCACGTCTTAGGCAGGTAGACTGAGGCCAAAATCCAGCCCTGCACAGAGGGGCTGATGGAGCCCACAAAGCAGCAGCAGCAGCAGAGCACACTCCAGGGCAGGCTTGGGTGCCTGTGTGCTGTGGGGCAGGGCTGCCTTCGCAGGTTCCCCATCCCCTCTCAGTGCCTCACCACACGGGAGGTTTGGGCAGCTCTGACCACGGCTGGGGGGCTGTTTGCTCACATGGGTCTCCCTGCAGGGGCACAGAGGGAGCAGAATGAAACAAAATAAAACTCTCCTCCTGAGCAGCAGCATCCTCGTGCAGTACTGTGCCAGAGGGCTTCCATCCAGTAGTTTTGGACATATTTCACTGAGTCAAGGCCACATTTATCTAGCAGCAATTCAAAGTGAAGAGATCTCCCACTGCGGAGAAGATTGGTGTTTCTTTCACCTGCACTTCAAAATAAGAGTGCTGATACCAACTCCCTCTGCCGGGAAACCATCTCAGGGCTGTCCCAGACCACGGTCCACAGGCAAAGCCAAGCTGAAGGCTCAGCTGGGACAAGCAGCCTGAGTACACTCTGCACAGCATGGTTCACACCTGTAACCTGGAGTGCAGTGAGCAGAAAGCAGCAGTGCGTCTCCATGGCTGACATATTTAGAGGTCAGTCTTCCTGGGGCCACTCACCATTCAGATATGCCCTAGTTCACATTCTGCCCACTCTCCTACTTCTTGCCGAAGTCTCTGAAAACCTGAGTCA
>JAWWLV010000018.1:10376553-10424167 GCA_035041135.1 Platyrinchus mystaceus
CCTGTGCCTCAGTTTCCCCTCCTGTGATGTGAGACTAGTACAATAGACAATTCTCAGTGCTACTACCTCACAAGAACAGCAAAGTGTGCACTGGAGATATTCAATGTCTTATCAAACTTGCACCTGTCTCTACTGACAGGTAGGCTCCTCCTATCATTTGCCCACACAAACCCAAGGAAAACCAAAGCTGACTTCTCCCCACATGCACAAGTGTGACACCATCCCAGACTTCTCCCAGTGCCCAGCACAAGCCTACAGTGCTCAAGACCCTGGGAAGATGCTCATTTCACTGCAGCAGTGCAGTTCAGCAAGTTTTGTGTTTTGAAATAATTCATATGAACTCACTATCCAAACCAGCAGATAAGCAGATCAGGTACTCCCTTCCCAGCTGGAAGATTCTGCTACAAATATTCACCAAGTTTAGACATCACTTTCTGTGATTTCATGTGCCCAGGAAATTTTCTGAGAGCCAAAGAACTTTCACAGCACAGAACCCAACATTCTCTCCAGAGCCGTTCCTGAGGCATCTCTGGCCAGCCCTCCCTGCCCAGCTGGGGGTCATCTCGAGCAAGGTGGGAACTTCACCAATCTTTGCCCCAGTTATTCACAGTTTATTACAGCAGCTTCAAGGACTCTTTTTTTCCACTGCTCCTTTTACTCTCTTGGGCAAAAATCTCTGATCAATAGTTGCCATTTGAATTTTAATTCAGGTGAGGGCCTGCCTGAAATATCAGATTGCTCTGCATTTTGTTTTTTCTCTGGTTTCTCTTTACAGGTCACACGTTTAGTGACATACTAGCTGTGTTCCAGAGTAGGCAAACCCAGCCTTCTGAAGTTTGCTTTCATTAAATACCAAACAAAAGTGCTCTATATCATTATCCACATAGGTGTCCACGTTACATCTTCTGCTCTGATGGCATTCTGTGGCAGTAATTTTCACAGGGTTTTTTGGGGTTTGAATTGACCACTTCCTAATTTAAAACAGAGCAATCAAAGGAAACGCTTTCCACATACACAGCATAACATAAGATAAACTTTCCTATAGTTGCTGTAGAGAAGCAAACTCACAGGGTTTTCACTTCAACCTTTAGTGTAAAGCAGACATCTGTTTCGAGTTGTGTCAGATCACAGGAAGGATAGCCCACAGCTTGGTTTACTCCAAACTAATTTAGGAAATCAGGACTCTCCCCATGGATGAGTCACTAGCTTCTTGGGCAATGACAGGCCAGACACATTTGTCTCTGCAGCTCGGTGGTTTTCCCCTGTAAAAGAAGGATGGCGGCTCTTTCCTGCATCGGGAGGTGATTTGTGGCTGGAGGACATAGCCCCATTACAAAGCCATACTAAACTTTTTAGCCCATTTGTACATCTGCAGTCCTGATGTCAAAGTCCACCAGGAAAGGAAAGGATGAAAAAGAAAAGAGAAAGTGCAGATGGATCTAAAGATGGCTTTGAAGTACAGCCCAGGAGTGGAGATCAGGAAGTGAGAGCTGTAATTGCAGCTGGGTATCAGTTTCCTTTTTTATTTCAGGATCGCCCACAGCATGGTGCAGTTTCTCCCTCAGAAAGCAGGCAGGAACACCACATCTCTGCAGGAGAACAGGAGCAGTTAAATGGAAGGGGCCACAGAGACAAAACAACTCTTTGCATTTCTGATGCAGAGGCAAGCAGAAAGCACTGTGAACATGTCTGAAATGACTTTTATTTCTTCTGGACCAGCAGGGAAAGCTAAAAACTATTTCTCATTTTGCTTCCTATGGAAGTTGCTTTGTATTACTTGCAGGCTCTGCCCAAGTTCCTTGAAATAGGGCCAGATTCAAGTAAACTCAATAGAGAGGATTCATCAGGCTCACAAAAATAGGTGGTCCAGCAGACAGAAGAGGTCGTGCAAATACCACCAAATAAAAAGCTCCCAGCTGAGCTCACACCATCAAGAACATCCATGTGAGGAGTCACACCAGAGAGAAGGTGCCAGTGCCACTGACATGGTTCATTTGACATCAGGCTGGGAGCAGGTTTATTCCAAGCTGCCCCATGCCTGGCAAAGCTCAGCCATTAGTGACACCCCAACACTATTCATACTCACAAAGCTGGATGTTCAGCTGAACACATGTAGGTGCAAGCAAAAAACTCAAACCTCAGATCTGACAGGCCTTTGACCCAAGCCCTGATAAGGTTGCCCATTATGCAGGCTGCCCTGGTCTGTCACTTCCACAGTGCTGCCTCAAGCAGATGCATCAAAACAGCTTAATAGACATCAGGCTGTACCTTTAATGCCATTAGCCAACAATAAACAAAGTTTTGATTTTTTTTTTCTTTCCCAAGACAAGCTGCAAGACAGGGATCAGGGCTGCTGTGAGTAAACATGGACTCTTGGTATAGTGAAATAAACCTGTTTGTTCCAGTTAGAAAACGTTTGTGAGCTGGACTCAGAGGCCCAAGTTATTTGGGAAATGACAGCATCTTGAAGACCATTGCAGAGGATTTAGGTTTTGGTATTTGCTAGGCATACCTTGAGTGCTTGACCATTATAAATCTCTTCTTGTTTAAGAAAGAAATCTCATTTTATATGATATTGTGTTTATCTTTTAGCAGAAACAGGGTCAGGATCTGAATATGCTGGTGTTTGCAGACAGCAGTGGTGCAGTACAGCCTGTCTCTTAGCTTCACAACGAAGAAAATGAGCTACAATTGTGAAATCATTGCCCAACAATTGATAAGGACAACCACTGCAATCCTCTTCCCTGCCTCTCCTTGGCCAGCATCCCAATTACCACACATTACTGAATATATAGAAAAAAGAATGGCACTGTGGTTAAAGTACAAGCCACACACAAAGAAGACAGAGTATTTATCTCCACGTCTCGTCTGGTTTCCTCTTTTACCTTGGCCAAGTAACTCAGACTTGGCAATTCCTTTTTTATTGCTTTCATAACTATATTTACCATCCTTCTGACAGCCCTTTAGTTTTCCCAAGGAATGGGGCTTTCTAAATAGGGTTGAGGGAGAGACCCATCCCTTCAAAACAAAGCCAGTACATTGAACAAGATGCTGCAGGAGACTCTTTCAGCAGGCCTTTGCTTCATGGAAGGATGAGGCTTCTTGCCATGTTTCAAATCAAGTCAGCCATCCCCATTTCACCCTTCTTTTCAGGAACTCACTATGGCACCATAAAACCTTGCAGCATTAGATGCCAGCTCGTGATGCCAGCAATCCCGAGGAAAGTCTGGCACACCAGAAGACCAAAGAAATTTGGTTCAGACTTTCTCACCCTGAAATGAAGGGGGATGTGTGCAATTTCTCAGTTTTCAACATTCCTGACTCTTTGGAACACCAAGCCCACACCCACTGTTGCCACTACCTACCAAAGGATGCAATGATGATTTTCTCCCATGAGAGGAAAGCCTGTGGTAAACCAAATACTTGTATGTATTAAGTACTAGATAAATACTGATGAAGTATTAAGTAATGGTATTGTCAATGATATTTAAAAAACCCCAAGGGTATTATTGCTTCCTATTCTACACGGATGTCACACACCCAGTGGCATCATATTGCTTGCTAGTCAACTGCAGAACAGAACCTGACAGTTCTGGTATAAGTTTTATGTGAGCTGTGTAACAGAGCCTGGGGTCACTGAACTGTAGCTCCCTTGAACACAGTTCAGTATTCCAGCTAGCTAGGGCCAAACTCTACCCAACAGCTCCGTAAACATCAAGCCAGTCACCTAACAGTTATTTCAATGCCTTGCTGACTCAGAAGTAATACAGACAAAAGAGTAAACAAGAGAGGTTTGCAAAGGAATTAATGCGCAATTTGCAAGCAATTGCTGTTTGTGTAAAAACTTAAATTCTGTTTCATCCTAGTGAGTTGGAATTTGTCAAGGGTAATGTGAATAGATTCCAGTTCATCTTAGATTCTAGTTCTCCCAAACACATTTTGTATTTCTAAGAGCAAGTAGTATATTTTCACTAACAGAACGAAATAATACTTTCACTAACAGCAGTAATCTGAGGGAACAGGAACTGCCAGGATAGACCATATCATCCACAGAAATCTCACCTGTATTGGAGCTCAATAAAATATCAACATTTGCTCTTAATTTCCTGTGAAGAAGGAGGCATAACTGAGCCCCAAGAAGGTATCTAAAAGAATGGAGAATTACCCTATAAATGTATGGCTTTTGGGCCATAGTTTTAAAATTAATGACCATGTCAAAACATTTTTTTGTGGTTCATAGTCCATGTGAGAGAGGTTTAAAAAGGCAGAGATCAATTCTCATTTGGCCCTAATTTAATTTCTTACAATCTATGCAAGCCTAAACAATACAGCCAGCCCTTAAGGAAGTGTCTGACTGTGTCCCTGCACTCGGAGCAGTTGTTTTCACATGCACAAAAGCAGATATGTCTTTTTCATGTTGAGAAATAGTACTTTACTTAGTATCAAACAAATGATACCTACACCTGAGAAAAATTTTTAGGTGTTTTCACTGACTTCGGTCAAAACATCATCAGGAGCAAAACTGATAAATAGAAATCGTTCTAAAATATTCCTTAGGACAGACTGAAAGAGAGCTACTGGCGTCACAGCAGCACCCTCTAGTGCTCCTGTCGCTGGGCTTTGCCAGCACTTCCTAGATAAAATGTGGCATTTGGTGTCAGGATGCAACTTCGCTTGTCCTTGAGTGGATGGTCCCCAAGGTCTCCCTGCTGGCCAAAACCTGGTATATGGGGTCCTGACTACTGAGAGGCCCTGGTGTGGGTGGAAACCACCAAGGACTGACAAGTGAGATCAGTTCCTGCTACTCTGTCTAAGCTGACAAATAGGTTTTCAGACTCTTTGCAGGACTGCAGTTTTGGGAAGGGTTTTTCACAAGGAAAACCTTTCCTCCACCTTTCTTACTTCATGGGGATGAGGTTTATTGTGACAATGCTTGCCTGGACTTTGAGGGTCTCACACAGGTGGTGCTAAAGGTTATCTAACAGTGAGCCCTTGTTAGCATTCATGACTTGATGAAGGTTTCACTGACACAGCTCACAATAAGGTCAGAATTATCAACACCATCTTATGGACAGATTTAGACATAGATGACTATGGAGACAAATCCATTAGTGCTAACAAATGTTTGAATAAAGAGCTGCAAGTAATTTGAATCCTTGTGTTGTGTTAACAGCACCTACAGCACAGCCCAGTATCTCCAAAATGATGAGAATAAAGAGCAATGCAAAGGCAGTAATAATTTTTTGATTGTTCAGTGGAAAAGAAACGCGACTACTCTCACAGATTTCAAGTAACGCAGAAATGCAGCCCAAAAGTAACTACTGTCAGACTGTCATGGTTTACCCCCGGTCAACAATTAAGCCCCACAGAGCCTCTTGCTAATGACTTTCCCTGGAGGGATGAGGAATCAAAGTAAAAGTGACAAAACTCATGGGTTGAGATAGTTTAAAGCAAAAGCTGCACACACAAGGAAAGCAAAACAAGGGATTCATTCACCACTTCCCATGGGCAGGCACGTGTTCAGCCATGCCCAGGAAAGTAGGGCTCCATCACACATAACAGTGACTTGGGAAGACAAATGCCATCACTCCAAACATCTCCCACTTCTTCCATCAGCTTTTATGACTGACCATGGTGCCACATGGTCTGGGATATTCCTTGGCTCAGCTGGGGTCACTTTCCCAGCTGTGTCCCCTCCCAGCTTCTTGTGCACCCCCAGCCTCCTCAGTAGTGGTTAAGGAGCAGAAAAGGCCTTGGCTCTGTGTAAGCTCTGCTCAGCAGAAACTACAACATCCCTGTATTATCAGCTCTGCTTCCAGCACAAATCCGAAACAAAGCCCCATACCAGCTACTGTGAAGGAATTAACTATGTCCCAGCCAAAACCACCACACAGTCACAACAAAATAGGTACATAAGTCAAGGTCCATAAATGAGCCAAACATTCATCTGCCACAGTGGTGAACATAAAATAAAAAGCTGGAGGCAAGACTGAGAATGTAAAACCTGAGTGGGTGAGATACCATACTTTAGAAGAAGAAGGTTAAGTATGACTTTAAAAAAAATAGTTAATGCTCTCCTAAAGTCATGGAGCAGCTGCAGGGCAACCAAGCACAATGACTACTCATTCTCTACCTCTTTCCCTACAGCTGTAGGGAAAGCCCAGGAAGAATGAGGTTGCCTTAAGTACTATAAACAAACACACCCATCCAAATCCATTAACAACTCAGCCTTCATCCCATCACATGCAATTTTCAGAATATGCTTTTCTCCAAGTGTTTGCCACTGCAGCATCCAACACCTGAATCAGATGAGGTGAAGATACAAAACTCCCTAAAAGTATGTACTGGACTGGTAAAAACAAAGAAAAAAATCCCACATTACTGTAGCTCTGCTCTGACACAGTAGGACAGGTATATTATACATCAGGAAATGACACTAATAAGATGCCAACACAGAAACACAAACCAGTATTTCTACACTTTTTTTCTACCTGCAGAAACATAGTTAAGTGTATCAGGTCCCTAAACTATCATCCATGTAGAGAACAGATAGATTAAATGTACCTGAGGGAATACCTTAGTCTCTGCCAGCTGGAATCACCTCCATGTTATCCTGTCTGGGTCTCAGATAAATAGTTTTCCCCTCATTCTTGTTTTTTGAGACACAGAGGGAGCAGGGAGAGGGTGTAAACTGTTACAGAGCATGCCTTGGATTTTGCTAGCTTATTTTTTGTGGGGCTGCCCAACTAATCACACTCCCAGCCTTATGAAAATAACATAGCAGTAAAAAACAGTTTGGAAGGTTCTGCTTCTCATTCATATATTTGACTTCATTAAGTCATGAATTGTGATAATTTGCTATAAACTAATGAATGAACCACTAACTTGGGACATCATTCATTATCATAAAGCTATTTCCTGCCTGCTTAATTAAGCTCAGAGAATGCTCTAGCAGAAGGAAAGCAGAAGCATACCCTCTTGGGAACTGATAAACACGAGACTGAGGGGTATCCTGACATTTTCAGCACAGCTAAACACACCAGGTTTCTCCTAGCAAGAATAAAGAGCCTCTGATAGTATGGGAGGGTGGAACAGGGAATTCAACTCTAGTAACATCTTTAACTAGCAGAAATATATGTGGGATCCAACATTCAGATTTCCACCAGCATTGCATAACACCAGAGAAAAAAATATTTCCTGCAGTGGCCCTAATTTTTGATCTAAAAACCAAGACTAACTTTATATAGAAGCAAGTAGACATCAGCCTACCCTTCTTAAGCATTAACATCACAGTTGTGGAACTGGCCACCAGGCTTTCCAGTTTGTGTTATTGCTCATATGGATGCCAAGAAATGGAGCCAAAAGAGAGAGTTTTAAGCTAGAGAGCAGAAATATTCAGGAGGTACTGAAACAAGAAACAACCATTTTCTGCTTGGAAAGACACAGCTCAAAGCAACTGACTGGAAAAAACCATTCTTCCCCTTCTGCCCACTGTGTAGGGCAAACACTCCCTCGGTCTCCAAGTCTGTAGTATTGCCAAACATGAACTACAGATACACAGCAGGAGGTTATCCCTGCCTCAGACACTTGACCTTCTTTCCACACCCTCTCCACATTGGCACTGGTACTTGAAGAATTGCATCTCCTCTAAAAAACAGACATGAAAAATCCTTATTACAGACATCTTTACAAGTACACATACCTTTTCATAACCAGGGAGCTTACTAGAGCAGGGTTTCAGCAGCAAAATGGCAGGAAAACCCTAGTTCCACAGGGCCCCTGCCCAGGGAGTGACTAACTAATTCCCTGCAGCTGAGCTGAGCCCACCCTGAAAACCTCTCTGTGCATTAAGCAACTGATTTATCGTCTTTCCTTACAGCCGTAACTGATGCAGTGTTTTGGGCCTCCCAGGCAGGTCTGTCTTTCTGCTGCTTCTTTTGAGGTACCATCTATTTTGGAAGCTGAAGCTGATTTTCTCTGAAGCAACAGCAAGTATTTAAGGCCTTCAAAGCCAGTAAAAAACAAATTATGGAGAATTCAAGTCCAGCCCACATTCAGTTTGCTTTATTTACACATAAACTGCAGCCTGAAACAGAGGTGGTCAAGCACCATCATGCCTGCCTCCTCTGGCCAATAGTATCCTGCTGCCCACATGTAATTTGGCTTCATAAAATTGCTTGTAATTCAATATTGGAGCAGAAACCAAGCCCTTCTGTTTCTCACTGTAGATTCCTAATTCCAGGTTCTTGTCTAACCAAAGCCAACTGTGACACAGGCTGACCTCCCTCTCTGTAAGAATAAAAATAACTTGGAAGATTATATGTATCAGTATTACGTGTGGGCATCCACCATAACACTATTATGTATCATGTTCCCTTCATCATTCCTCTGAAGGTTGTGCTGTTTCTGTATCGCTCCCTCTGAATGGGCTACTGGGGAAAAAGGTGCTTCTTAACAGCATTTTTCACTACATAGAGAAAGCCCAGTAGAGCTTTAAAATCTACCTTTGAACTTTTTTTATCATTGCATTCCACTTCATAAATTCTCTCCTATAGCTGCACAATCTCCAAATAACACTGATAGGACAGAAGAAATTGTGAGACAGGGCAATTTTACATTTGGCAATACAGGCATGCATATCCACCCCAGGGACATTTGTAAACACACCTGTGAATAAAGTCTCATGCTCCCTGCACTGGTGGGTAAATATTGCTGTTCCAGCAGAGATAAAAACTCTCCTCCCTGGACTTGTGCTGCAGGAGGCTTAGACAGAATCTCACAGGGTTCCCAAATAATCCTTGCTTCTGTAGGCTGGAGCAGTTCCCAGGCACTTGCTGTTTAACCACTGCTGTACCTCATAGAGTACCCAAGTGTAGTTCCCTTGCAACTCAACATGGAAATGGACTGGCTGACTTACTGATTTATGGTCAGTGAAGGAGTCAGGTCTGAGAAAGCCTCAAAAATATTCATGTCACCAGATCCTCCTCTGTCCCAAAATGACGGTAGTAATACCTCCTCATGTCAGTGCATTCCTGGTAGTGTGTCTCTACAATCTGTATTCTGACACTACTGCTGAACAGAAAGCTCATATGGAACAACTCCCCTGACTTTCTTGTTGAAGGAAAGATGACTTAAAAGACAAGTCTATTCCCAAATCAGTCAAAGCATTCCTAGATTATGTAAAAGAACTTGTATTACTGACCACCAAAAAAACCCAAACATCTTCAGAAGCAGTGGTTGTGTCAAAGCGGAAAGACTTGCTACCATGTGCACAATTTCAGATTTTAATAAAAGAGCCCCTGATAAGGGATAAACAAAAAAGGTGAGGAAAGGCGGAAATGTTTATAAAGTCAGAGTTTCATCTATAACATTATACGCAAATATAGCCTCCTTAATCCTGGAGGCATCCAGGGTACATGTGTCTGGTTACTAATCCACACCTGGCCAGTTTCTAATGGTTTTAGCCATACCTAAGCACAAAAAACACAGATGTGATTTGAGCACTGCAGCTTGCAGAACAAGGTGAAGGAGGACCTGCTGTGTGTGCTCCTCTCATGCAGCTGTCCAGCTCCAGTGCCGATACTGGAAAAAAAAGCCTGGTTACAGGACAACTCAGATGAATTGCCATTGTCAAAAGAGCCTTGATTTTGGAGAGAAAAGAGGCACCATCTCTATATCTGCTCAAGTGCTGGCAGCTGCCTAATTAGATATTCCCATCTGACATATCTCAAAGCATTCTAGATGGTTGATATTTGACCAGTTTTGCCCTACCCAACTCTAAAATATGGCCATACAGCTTCTGTGTGAGCATGTCTTGCCTGCCATCTTTTCTGTCAAGGTGCACTGCATTGTAAGAGTAGTTTCCTCCACATTCTGTTAAGAAATATCTATTAGTATTACATTCCCCCACCGGTCATACTTATGTGAAAAACAAACATACCATATGAACAACACACTACAAAGGTTTTTCTGCATTATACAAGTGTTTGGGATACGTGTCTTTTGTCTCTATCCAGACATTTCATACTTACTCATTTTCAGAAGAGCAACAAATTGAGAATGCAAAAAACTTTATTAGCATAAAAAGTACATAGTCAGTAATCAGTACTCAAATTCCTTCATGGCCTCTGGTGTGTTTTGATATGTCTTTCTGTATCTGCTACAGCTGAAGGAAGAAAGGGTTGTAAGGTGTCAGAAGTTTAAGGTTAGGAGGGCTTGTCATTGGGGTTTTGTTTTGTCCCTTTTTTTAAGTTATGTAAACAACTCGGAGTGAAACCTGTACAAGCAGAATAAAAGTTAAATAAAGCCCAATTTCAGCAATACAAAAAGCAATATAAAAAAGTATTCAGGTGCATGACATGCATCAGAAGAAAACGCAGAAGTACATGGCAAGTAAGTGAACATGTCTTGAAAGTTAGATCATGCTGGAAGCTCTCTGTAAATATCTGTATGGCTTAATGTGAAAAACATTATAAAATTACTTGGTTCTGTAAGAGATCTATACAGTTGCATCTATTTTAACTTCATGAGACATGAATATATTAGAACAAAAAAGTGATTAAAAGGAATAATGAAAGTTTACTCAAGTTTCACATTTCAAGCTGCCTGTTTGATAGAGTAACTAGATAGAGGTAGATATCCAATATTAGTGGCCAAGCTATTCTAACAAGGCCTTTTAGCTGTTTTGTCAAGCTTTTACATTCAAAGTCAATGTGAAAAGGCTTCATAGATGAAGGATGTCTTTCAAAAAGGCAGCCAGAAAACCTGTATTGCTGATGGCAGTAGTTTCAATTATCCTGCTGAAAGTGAAGGGTATTTAAGAGTGAAACATCTACCAGACCACTGTGAGGACACCACTGATCAA
Organism: Platyrinchus mystaceus; assembly: GCA_035041135.1. NCBI lineage: Eukaryota > Metazoa > Chordata > Aves > Passeriformes > Tyrannidae > Platyrinchus > Platyrinchus mystaceus. Next base: position 10,387,418 of record JAWWLV010000018.1, read on the forward strand.
GCACTAGAGCTCATGCAGTCATTTCAACAAAAGTGACATTGATTTGCTCATTTCCTATGCCTACTTTAGAAGCTGAACCATTACTACCTATTTGGTTCATAACTAGTCAAAATAAGCCTGCAGGGTCCCACGGCGGCGGATGTCACATGTCCAGCAGTGGAAACCACCTCCCAGGGAATTGGCGTGGCGAATATTCACTTTAATTGTGGAAATGCCTGAAAGAAACATACAGTGCATATTTGAAAATTAAAATCTCAAATTCACGTGGTGAGCTCTGATCGGAACAGTAGATAATAGTTTTATCAGATCATATGGCTGGATGTAAGTATGGGAGGTATTTCCTACTCGTTTGTTAAGAATTTATTTTCCCAAATTCTAGGCAGAGAACAAACTAGGAACATAGCTGGCTTGTTTATTCCAGCAATACCCTTAGGTGTATACAGTGCCTGGAGCACAGCCAGTATTTGATGTGTTATGATGTGCCAGTAATAAAAAGATAAATTCAGTTTGTGCAGTGTGTGAAGAATTAGCTGAAATTCTGCTACAATATATGATCAGGGCACATTTGCATAAATCTGTGTGAGTATTTATGGCTCAGACACTGAATGTGCTCTTTCAAGTGCCTTTCAAGGAAAGATGTATTCAAAGTAGATAGTTCTGTGTCCCTTTTTCTCTGAAAGGGAAAAGAGACTCTTACACTTAATACCTAGGTTAAGCTTCCTTCCACTTCTTTTCAGCTCTGATGTTTCAGCTGTGGCTCAGCTTACACAAAGCCCTGACAGATAGACTAGGATCAGAAGACTTCTCTGTTGCAAAGTTTGCCTTTTTGCTTCTTGGTACTTTCAGGAGCTCAGAAGCAGCTCAGCAGAATCTATCACCCAGATCAATAATAGTTTTTTTCCCACTAGACCCAACTCAGTCCTAGGAACTTACTGACTACTGGAGTTTATTTAGAACTTACACAGACTGTGAAGTTCAAGTGCAAAAGATAAGCCATGATTAGCATTGATTGCCTCATTTTTAAAGTCCTTTCAAGCATTTATAAATCCTCAACTCCTTGGTCATGCAGAGAATTAAAGCAATCTAAGTGGTTCACTAAAAGGTGTATAGTCAGTCTTTAAAAGCACCATAAAGCATTGGATTGCATGGTTCTCACCTGCAATCATCTCAGATTTGAGTGAAGCTTCAATAAAGGCACTCACATCCATGGCACCAAACCTTCTTCTAGGTTCACAGTTGCTATCTTCCACCTTTGGATCATTCACTCCTTCCCATCATTTTTCTCCCTTTAAAAGAGTCTTCTGCTACTGGGAGGTATTATCTTTTACTCTACAATGATCCCTTACTTCCCCTGACTTCTTATCTACCCACAAGTCTTCATTCTAACGCATCAACTTTTGCATCACCACATACTTATCCTGCAGCACTAGTCAGCTGTAGCATCAAGCAGTCTGGCTACTCCCTTATTAACCATGAGCAGAACTTACCTACACCTTTCCCTCCCAGCACCATGGAAGCAGTCAGATTAACTGCATGAGTGCAGACTTTTAAGTCCATATTATTTGTCCTTGCAGTGAGCTATGCATAATAAGACTTAGAGATTTTATGTTCAATAACATTTCTCCTGTCACTGCATATGTTTAGAGTGACCTTCTCTTAGATGGATGGCCTTGGGGGCTCTTGAAAGGTAAAAAGACCTTTCCCAAATCTTCGCTCGCGAAGACTGGCCACGTACGTACATACGTCACTGCATATCTAAAGGAATTCCATGCTATTGTGAGGTTACATCTCACAGGACTGAGATTCTCCAAAAATGAGCAGAAATACCTGGGTTAAGTGGTGCTGACAGTTTAAAGTACAATGAGTTTGAAACTAGAAAAATCTGAAAGCATTTTGGCAGCGAGGGATAGTAAGCTCAATACGTGCACTCAACCTCTCCAAGACAGATTTTGACCCTACACTGAGCAGACAGTTTACATTAAAAAAGCTCGTTCGAAAGCTTGCTACCAATAACTTCAGTTGCTACTCATACCTTGATTTGCTGGAAGCTATAGGGGGCAAAAATCAGCCCATATTCATATGACTGAAGTATTCAGGAGAAAAATCACTGAATGATTCTTACTTACTAACCCAACAGTCTGAATACCTTTTCCAATGCTGGCTGCTTTGACTACTTTAAGTGAAACCTCCGTTTACCCTGATGTGCACAGCTGGTATCATGATCCTTTTTATTTTAGGTATATGTTCAAGTATGGTAGGACATACCCAGCTTTTCAAACATCTTCTGAATCGATGTCTCATTGGCATCCACCATCACACGTTTCTCATCCAGCATCAGGACATTCATGGAGAGCCATTTAGAAGACATCCACAGTGGGTGATCTAAACACATGAGAATCAACCTTGTACTGTACCCATGTTGCCCCATATTAATACTTTTTAGAATACTCTTGGAATTCTTAGAAAAGAAAAAGTGAATATACCATCTGGGATGAGTGGCACTGGAGGTTGGATGACAGTCCAGCCAGCTTTCTTGAAGAGCTCAATCTGAAAGAGCATTTTAATTAGACTCTCAAGAGTGTTCTTAGAGTATTATGTCCTCCAACTTCTGTCATTTTCTCAGGATATTTCAATATGCATGACATCCCCATCCCCTTCACTATTCTTGCCCTCATTCAAATTTCATCTACAAACCCAGTTTTTATACAAGCACCTTTTTAAACTTTGCATACCAATAGCATTTATTTCTACTGGGTTTATATATGCAAGGTATACTAAGATATGTTAAAGACAAAATGTTGCACATGCAGTTTGGAGCCTGTCAAGTAAATATATTAGTAACAGCACAAACATATTAAAATCTTTTTTTCCGGTATAATTTCTTCCCATAGGATTGTAAAATCCATTTATACGAATCACACTGACATTTATAGAAACAAGCCCATCAGAAATAACACAGGAAAATACCTTTCCATCATGCTTCATAAGAAACTTAACATGCAGTTTATTTAACAAAGGGATCAATGTAAAGGCATCCTAAGTAATAACTTGTGTCTCTAAGAACTACACAGTTAAGTTAAAAAATAAGAGGAGGACAATTTGGCTAAGGAGAATTGACTTTTCAACTTCCCTGTCCGAGTACTTGGAAGAGCTCTTACTGGAAGTGTTACCACGAGGCGGAGCTCTAATCCCAAACACTCAATAACCAGCCTGGCCTGCAAAGATTTTGAAGAAAAGCTCCCTTTCATCCACACCATTCACACACCCTCCCCACCGCTTCCTGGTCATCCAGAACTGCCAAGTCAGATTTTATGAAAGCAAGCTGCATCTGTCTTTTCTATCTACACAGACAGCCGTTTTCCTTGAAAAAAATCCCAGCACATGGGTTTAACACAGGGAGGCCAAGAACCTCCTCTTGCAAGTAAGATTACAACAAAGCAATGGAAAGGAAAAGGGGAGAAAAAAACCCTATGATTATTTTTAAAATTATATTCTGAGAATGGATATTAAAAGAGGCAGTCATTCAATTAGACCATTTGCATTGAAAACACTTGCAGAGAAGTGACTAACACTGCTTCCAAGAGCTATGCTCTGCTCCTGGCTCCCTAATCTCTGCTGCACACAGCTCTATCCCGCCGATTCAGGATCAGCTCAGCTATTCCCATGTGGTTGTAAAGCTCCTGAAGTCATGGGGATCCTCAAAAAAATCCTCAAGCACTGCAGTACAGGTAACCTGACTGTACCAGAGATGAGCTCTTACTCTCTGGAAGGCTTTCTCATCTGACTGTGCTCTTCATCAATAGTAGCTTTTTCTCAAAGTGTAGTAGCAGGTTATACATGTCTCTCCGTTTTCCTACACTGCAGAATGTATTTCTTGCTCATTTATTCAAAGCTGAATGCCTGAGCCACTACCAGCTTTCTGCCATTGGTTCAAATAACACTAAACGAGAGGCCTCCAAAACCAGAATCAGAAGGGAGATTACTGGAGTAGCAGAAACTCTCAATTTCTCTTTGGATACAATTAAAGTATTTAAGTAATAAAAGTGTTTAGAGAAGTAGTATATCCTGGGGACTTGCTTTGATACATTATTACAAATTGGATTACTTCCATCATATTTAACCATATACATAGAAAGAAACACACAGCACATCCACTTATATTCACACCAAGGAAGCACAAAGAGCAGCAGCAGAAAACTGAGGAAGAGCAATGGTCATTGCGCTGCTGAGAAAGTTCTGGAGTCAAGATCCAAATACATCTATAAGTTCCTGAACAACTGCCTGGGTTCTATTTAAATTCAATAATTTAATATTATTCAAGTGTATATAAAATAAACTCGTGGAAGAGTAATTACCCAGGAGGGAACTAATCCAGCTGAGTCCTTTTTAAACACTAAACACTTTCTCCTCTTCTACCGTCTTACCTGGTGGCAGGGACGGTCTGGGTTAGACAGCACAAGACCAGGTCCAATGATATTAAAAGTGGCATCAATGTGCATAGGGTTGGGATCCTTAAAGGATATTACATGCACTCTATAGTCTGGTGCAAGATGTCGCCTCATCCATTCAATACCCATAAGGTTTGTAACCTGAAAACAGGACAAAGTACATTTCACTAGGCTAGAATATAAACTGCATCCAAGTTTAGTTTGTCTAAGGTTTTGTTTAATTAAATATTTAAAGCAAAAATAATAGAGAAATTTGTGCCTTTAGCTAACTCTTAGCTGGAAGACAGTCTTACCCCATATATCAAACATTCCATGAACAGCAATTTCTTTTGTCAACATTCTTATTTTAATGCTGCTCAGGAATTTTAAAAGATACAAAGTATCAATCATTAAGACCAAAACCACTGAAAGAAAGCTTTGTTTACCTGGCTCCTTTGTACAAAGATATCTCTTCCAGCTCTAATGAAGTCAGCAGCATCAAAGCATGGCTCAAATTCAGTAGTTACAAATTTTCCCTGAGCAGCCAGTTTATGCCTGTCTTCAACAGAGTGGATTGGATAATTCTAGTTGTAGAAAAAGGAATAGCAACTTTAGGTTGGAGAGGTTAAGGGAAAGTTTTTAAATTATTTGCTACTGAAATTAAGAAAATTTGTTGATATTGATTGATAGCTAATATGTTCCTTGGAGGTGTTTTTATTTTACTTATTCTAGAATAAAAAAGAAAGCCTGAATGTGGACGTGTAAGGGAAAGGTTTTAAGCACATTCAAGAACAGCTGATAAGAGACAATAGTTATACAAAGAAATAAATTGCTCTTCAGAACCGCTGTCTCGATAACATTCCAGCTTCTGGATCAAAAGTGTTCACTACCAGTGGAGTTTAACTATCAGTCCAACACATCACTGCACAGGGACAGCAATACTGGTATGCAAGCTATTCCCAACAAAAGGGGGCTCCCTGCTTTTCCACATTTTAAAATGGAACAGTACTTAAAACTAGAAAGTAGATCTTCATTATTTTCAATAATTTTGAATTGAAACAAGGCAATTAAGAACAAGTGGGGTGTAAAACCCAGCACAAATAAATACCAGCTAAGTAGTTTCTGTGCTTTAGAACAGGCTCTGGAAGCTTTCTGACAGATTACTCTAAGGTAATTTTTTTTTAACAAAGACTTCTTTGTATCATTGATGTCACTGTTCCCAGAAAGTCATAATCATTCCACAACTAGTTTACTGCATTTATTGTAAATGCTATTACCAAGGTCTCAATGCATTTGGGGACCTATAGGAAACTACCAAGATTGTCCAAGTCAAAATTATTAGAAAGATTAAGATACTATTCACTTAAAAATTCGGAAGGCAAATACTTACAGTTTAGATCCTCCACTATTTTTTTTATGTAACTTTCAAAATACTCATTATCATGCAAAACAAGTATTATGAGTTGTGGTTCTTTCTGTGACAAAATATATATTCTTTCCCACTTTTCTGCACTCAGGATATATGGACACTCTCAGGGAATCTTCATTCTTTAAAGTAGTCTCTGTGATGTGTTTTTAGCATTCCTTCCTCCTTAGTAATGCTCAGTTACAGCCCGTAACCAAAACAATTCAAAGCAAAGGAATTCAGTAGACATGACTTCCTGTTCCTTATTCCCTAATTGCACACACTTAGATTCAGCTGGAAAGGCTACAGCATGTTTGCAAACACTAGAAAAAACTGCAAATCTCTAGAGCTGTTTTGTGCCATTGCCCTCCCCCAGTATTGTGAAACATCAGGTTGAAATTATCAACAAAATTCTGTATAATGAGAACTGAAGTTCTAAAGGAAAATTAGAACAGTACCTGATCATAGAGTTCATCTGCCATTGTGGGTTTAGGGGCAGTTGTCCACTTAGCACCACTGTTGAAATAATCTTTGATTAGTCGTCTATATGCTCTGTACTCAAAGAACCGAGCGCGCCAAGCCATAGGTGCTTCAATAATTTCATTTCCCACCACTAACAGGATGTCTCTTGGCATGGCAGCATACATACCTGAAAGGGAAATGGCCATTAACTTATGAGAAAATTATGCTTTTCTCAGCTCTTTCAGCTTATTCACTTTTTACCCTCCTTTTTACCATTACTTCTGCTCAAAATAATGGCAAAAATCATCATTAGCAAAGTCAGGAAACCAGCACATAATACTGGGTGCTTATAATCTTCAGTCATTTTTCAAAGTGACATTTTTTTGTTCAAAATACATACAACTTTTGCTACAAAACCTCTCTCACAACAAATTCACAGCTAGAAGAAAGCCATCCACCATCAAGCTTCCACCGCATAATTTGGTTAATGAAAATTAACTAGACAAATGCTTATGATTTACCCTGATGACTTTTCCAAGTGAACATCATTTCTTTATATAAAATCCTTTTAAAAAGTAATAGTACCAAAGAGGAATTTGATGGAACATAGAACCTGTGCAGGAAGTACGACCATTACACATTTCATTAACATCATCTGTTCCCTAATGAATTTTAATTCCACTAAAACAATTTAACAACACATTTGACGTGAAAGGAGCCTGAGGACTACACTTGATGGAAAGCTGAGTATGAGCCTGTGTTGTGCAGACAACTAAAGCCATATGGTGCTACACATGGAGGAATGTGGGCAGTAGGTAAAGAGACATTCCAATTTCCTTGATACTAGCAAGGATGTCCCTGGAAAACTGTTGCTTCCAACTATTTTGGCCTCTGTAGTTTAAGATGGATCCAACTCTGGGATCCAATGAAGAGCTATCAAGACAGCAGGAGGCCTTATGGCATTTGACCTGTCATGTGGCAAGTAGGGGACAAAGCAGTAAGAGCCATTAAACATGACAGATGAACACCTCTTGGCAGTGGCAGTGACAACATAAAAAGGCAATCTGGCAACAGATGCTGGTGGGGGAAGTTCAGGTTAGTTATCAGGCAAACTTCTATCATCTGGAAATCCATGCAGCGCTGAAGCAGGTGAGCAAAGCAGGAGGCAGAATCTCCATCCCTGCAGATCTTTCAAGTCATAGCTACACAAAGCCATCACTGACCTCAATTAACACTGGTAATAATCCTGTTCCTAGCAAGAAAGCAGACTAGATGACATCCAAAATGTCTCAGGCAAGAGCTAAACAGACAAGACATTCAACAGTGGAAGAATATTTACCTGTCGACTCAAAATCAGGTGTTTTATACTTCACAGACCAGTCAATTGGATCAGGCCTCTTGACAATAACACCTTCTCCTTTCAAAATATTGCACATCTCTTCAATTTCAGCAATAGCTTTTTTTAAATGGTCTTTGGGGAAACTCTGGCCTCCAAACTTCTGATAAAATCCCCAATACTTCTCATACGTGTTGGCCTAAAACAAAAGTACATGTAAGTGACAAAGAATAAGTATCAGTTATTTTGGAGCAAAATAGATGCCCAAGACACAATTCTTACTGTTCAAATTTTCTTGCTCTTGACCGTAAGATGTTGGAGTGTCCCTTACATCTGATTCTTGCAATATTTTGAAGAGTTCCTAAGAATTGTTTGTGTACTGCTGATTCTTTTAAAATAAAAGAAGAGGAGGGAGCAGGGGAAAAAAAAAAAAGGAAGGGAGAAGTGTCAATATTTCATAAATTCTCAATTATTACCTGGTTGAGAATCTTTATCCTAACCCTCTGCTACCTTTATTTTTTATCTTTACAACTTCTATTTTTCTATTTATACACATCATCAGCAAGGTTTCACTGTGTAGCTGTGTCTAGTCAGTAAACTCATGTAAGTGCAGATGTCAGACTAGCTGTGAAGGTTGATGTCTTCACAAATACTTACATACAGTGACAAACTTAAGTATAAGTTGTGTGCTGAGCAAGCTCATTGAACCAGCAAATTGCTTCAATTCTGCTAATGGAAAGCACATGCAGCATGATGCCCAAGAAAAAAAGTCCTCTGAGGAACAGCAGGAAAAAAGGGAAACCCATTCTGGAATATGAAGAAGTAAGTACACATTTGATTTCCACCTGCTAGTTTAGTCTCACTTTCAGATGGGATTTTCAGGTCATTTCATTTCCTCTTCCATTTCCTCTATTTTTGGATATAGATGGATCAGTAACTTCAGCTACTTGTTTCTATTGATGAAAATACTATTCTAAATAATGTAATAAATATTTCTTCCTCTCTTTAGCCATAGCACTACAGAAAGCCTAATTATTAAACCACAGATGAAAACCAAGAGACTACATTACACTTCAGTTAGTATTTAGTGACCAGTATTGCCAAGTGGCCATGAAAGATTTGGTCCTTATCACAGCACACCTGTACAAACACACCAAACATGGCAAACACTATAGACTCTGCTATTTAATAAGGCCTTGCAGATATGTTTTTAAATTAAAACAACCTTGATTTCATCTCCAAAATGCAAACATCTGTAGTTGCCTTACTAAAACCTCCCTTCAGTACTGTCACAATGGTGACATCAGGAATTCTAAAGGTATCCCAAGTATAGGTAAGATGCCTTGTTGCCTAGAAGGGGCCATGCTTCAGGTACAGCAGCAGTCTAGAAGATGCCAAAGATACTAAATTCACCTGTAAGGGTTAGATTAAAGCAAGTACAGCATTTACAGGCCTAAATCCTCTGCTGAAATCCTGTAAGTCTTCTCAAAATAAAAACAAATTCAAAATAATGTCCTAGTTCTCATGAAAATCCAGACATACAATCAGAACAAATGACGCTGCTTCAGTCCAATGTATCCAATGTTCCTCTGCCATGTCAGTGTTGGCAGAGATGCAAGTGCAAGAAGCCCTTCTGGAATCACAGCAGGAGTCAGGAACAGGGAAGCAAGTGGTGAGACCTTCTTTCTACCAGAGTCCATCCCATCCAGGCGGCATGAGGGACAGCAATGGGGTGCAGGAGAACCTGCCCTTCCAAACATGAGGTTCTCTCCTGACACTGCAGTCCTGATACCTCCCAGAAAGTGATGTTCTCAACAAAAACCGTGCAACAAAGTTCCTTTTGTGTTAGCACTGTCAGTGCTAACCTGCCTGAGCAGGCAGGGCCATTCATCTGAAGGCATGCATGTTCCCCTTTAACAATCCAGGCTATCCACTCTATTCTCTCCTATTTCTGGATATTTGCCCTCATGTTACAAAGTGAGAGAGAAGAAAGAAGATTCGAGCTTAACATTTACACAGAGAGCCCCAGAATGGGCAACCTGCTCCTCTAGTACTGAAGCTTCTTCCCATCCTTCCTGAAGGAATTTATTCTTTTTCTATATGTGAGGTCTTGGGTAAGTTGATCACCTCAAACTTGCCAGCTGGTCAGAAGTCACATGGAGATCATATGAAGTGCTTAGCATTCCTATGGATACATGTTCTGCTATGAGATAAATTCGTCCTATGGAGTGAAGCAAGCTATTTTCAGAGCCAGCCATGATGTGTGTGAATATCATCATCCCTGAGAGGTGCAGCTCCTCTTTCTTTACCATGTGTCTTCTAGTACTGCTTTTTTCCAAACCTGAGAAACCACATTTGTGTCGCACTAACACAATGGCATAATCTTGAAGTTACAACACTACTCATATTCCCTACTTTCTGAATATCTGGGAAAAGGGTATATGGCTGGGACATGTATTTCATACCAAATTGGGGTTCACATTTTAGGCCCTTTTGATCATATACATACAAGTCAGTTCAGACTGTTCAAAAGGTAGCGTGGCCAGGACACAGGATAAAACTTCAAATAATCTCAATGGACCTTATAACCTACTGTCTGAGAGTACCCAAGACACTGCAGCAACATTTGAGACAAACTCATTCTTTTAAGACAGCAATTTAAGCAATGCTGTAAGGAAAGATTGTCTATAAGAAACAGAATTGCTCCCTTGAGTTGCTATATATTTTAAACATTTTTGTGGAAAATAATTAACATTATCAAGATGTACCTTAAAACTAGTAATGACAGTTATTAAATTAAGGGCATTGAAACAGAAATTCAAATCAAAAGTCTTTTTGCCTAATTCAGTAGTAAACACACACTCCCATATTCTCACTCAAGATATAGTGATCTGTATTAAAAATACCTATTCACCAAAAATGCATTATTATTCACAAAATATACTGAAAAGCATTGAGAGTACAAAGACAAAGTGCAGCTGCTTCACTGTTAAGTGCTCCAGAAGGCTTTAGAAGTCTCAATTGTGAGATTTTTCAATGATGTGCCATTTCAAAAAAGGACATCTTCCTAATTAATGCAGTTGTTCACCTCCTTGTTAAGATTCCCCATGTTTCCAAATAGTGTATTTACCCCTACATAACCTCCATAGTCCATTTCAAACTCTGAAAAGGATATGGAATAAAGTGTCAGCTCATTAATATTCATCAGATATGCAGGGCTCTCTATTCAATTCCTTCCTTCCTCCTTCTTATGCCGAGCACAGCAGTCCCACATCACAGCAAAAGGATCTGTGTATACCAAAACCGTGTCTCAAAGTACAAGAGAATGCTGAAAGCAGACACACTTCCTGCATTTAAATATTTGGTAAATAAACCTGCATACAATCTTAAAACCCAACCTCAACACAAAAGTTCACCAAACTGTTATGATTTGAGAGATATTCTTTAAAGTGTCTCAGGTCCAAAGCTTCAAATTTTCCTTATAAGAATCAAATTCATTTCAGTTTCAAACAGCAGTTTTTATGACCAATGACCCTCATGCATACTTGGCAGATGGCATGTGAAACACATCACCCCTACTATTGCTACTTACAGGGGCAGGAACAGGGATTTCTGGCTATGGTATTACACTGGAGCAACACATGCATACACACCTTACCTTTCAGCCACATGGAGATTTGAACTATAATTAATCTATTAATTAATAGTAATAGGCAAGGTAGGACTGAACTACTGTTTGGATTTCTCAGCAACATCCCCCAGGTAAAGTTACTGTTGTAGTTTCTACAGCAAAGTTTAAGACAAAAGCAGAGGAAATTAGAAGAAATCACATCTCAGCTGGCATGCTCTGTTCCCAGTACCTGTTGTGGGCTTGGCAGTTGACATAAAGCAAAGCTAAAGCTTGCTTTAACCCTAAGTGACAGGTATTTGAATTGCAGAAGTAACCCTATCCTTCGACATTCCTCACTGAGCTTTTGATACCACACGTACAAGACAGTGAAGTTCTGATCTCACGTGAGTAGTTATGGCTTAATAGGCAGTAAAACCTGTATAGCATGTCACACTTCAGCAAGTTAGACATTCGGACTATTTTTTCTGGCACTAAAGCAAGCCCTTGGTCAGTACCCAAGAACAGAATTTTGCTTCACTGAATGTGACTATGTAAAAAAAGTTAGACATTTTTTTCCTTACTTTTCCTGTGCATTCATTATGGCAGTCTTATATAGATGCATATACATACACTTGTATAGCAGAAATGCTAACACTCATTCACTTCTTTCCCTGAAGCTGACAGAATATCTTTGGAGTGCCTGAAAGAGGATTCCAGAGATTGATGACTAAGCTGTAGCTTTCAAGGAGTAAATAAAAGTCATAATGAAGTCAGCAGTGAAGCTTTCCTTGTGCTCACTGGCACCAAGATGTCATCTCAAATGTCCCAATGTAAGTCAAACGATTACTCTGCTATCTGAGTATTAGAACTACCAAGCTGCAGAAATTCATTCACACTCCTCCAACCACTTCTACCCAGAATCACAGCCCAGATTCTAAAAGAAAGAAATACAAACATAAAAAGGGCTAAGAGTAGTCTTCTCCACTAGTACACCTCAAACTTCTCCAAGATGACCATTTCCAGCACTTTAAATATATTTTCAGTATCTTTGTTTGCCATTGGCAGAAATATTGTCCCAGCTCATTTTGCTGTGATAGCCATGGATTACACGCTGCCCTGGAGACAGTACTGTACTGTAACAACAAAAGAGAATGATTCATCCCACAAGTGCAGGTAACACACATAAGACAGCAACTTTGAAGTCCAGGTAAAGCACTCAAAAATCTGAAGCAAGCCCATTGTTTGAGTGTTACTGTTTAAGCTACATGATTTCAGAGAGCACAGAAACATGGATTTATTTAGGTTGCTGTTGCAGTTTTAGGCACAGGAAAAAATCCTGAAAAACAGAAGAGCATGTATTTCCACACAATACTGACTGTAGCATACAGGAGTTGCAGTGAGCTACTTCAGAGCTATTTAATACAGTAGTTCCACTAGTCCACAGATATAAAATTCAATCTTTCTTAGGCTATTAGGTAGAAAATTACACTTTTTTTTTAAAGTGGTAACCCTACTTAGTTTCAAGCCAAATTAAAGTTTCACTACCTCAAAAGCCAGTGTGTGTACTTTGATAGCATCAGGGCTATATAACTAGAGCAAATTGCACATATTAAAGATTCTCTCTATTAGTGACTTTTGTTAAAACAGCTAATTCAGTTGGGAGTGAAAAGAAAAAGCACCTCCCTCACCAACATTGCTATACTGTAAAGTTTCACAGATGTAAACAACTACTTTGAAAGAAGAATCCTCAAGAGTAAACATCATACCTTGTACACTGTAAAGCTTAAGCAAACTGTATGTATAAAACACATTATTTTCTATTTTCTATTTAAGGTTGGTGGTTTGGTTTTTTTTTACTGCTTACCTTAACCTCCACAGAAAAAGGTGGAACACAAGCATTTTCAGCTCTTCCCACAATGACCTCTTCCAGTGGGTCCCATTCATTGTATGAGCAAACAAGACAGTCTTTAGGCACAGGGCTGGTAGCCTTGTCATCAGCAGCACAGGTGTTCTGGGAGGCCGTCGCTGCCTGGGTGCTCTGGAAAGTTCGCTGCACCCACCCTGTAAAGACTCTTTGAAGCTTAAAATAAAAAGAGAAATGAAAATTATGCTTCCCTTACAAAAGGCAAAAAGCGATGGTTCAGCCCACAAGTGCCTTAACATTGTAATCCCAAAGCAACATACCCTATTTTGAAGCATTAACAGAAGCACAGGTTGTTACGGCCATTCTAACTTATTCACAGCCTACCAGACGCTTAAAGGACATTTTGCCTTTTCAAATGCACTCAGTTTAGAAGGGTAATGACATAGAAGCACAGCTCTGACAGTGGCCACTGGAGTCGCTGAACTCTGCGGTGCTGAGCCGGGTGGATGCCGGGCGAGCCTCAGTCAGAGGAGCCGCAGCCGCCCCGCACCCTCTTGCCACCCCTCGGAGCGCCCCGATGAAGGGGCCACACACAGGACCCCGTCCCCACGGAGCATCCTCAACCCCACCAGCCCCCAGCGCGGCGGCACCAACCCGTGAGCCGATGTAATGCGCTGCTTCGGCTCCGCGGCTTCCCCCGCGCAAGCACCGCACTCGCAGCATCTCTGCTGGCAGGACAGGACAGCGCAGGACAGCTCAGCTCAGCTTAGCTCGGCTCGGCTCCGCGCCCACCGCCGGGACTGCGCCCCTCGCCCGCCCCGCCGCCTTTATGGGGCCCGTCCCGCCCCGTCCAGCCCCGCCCGGGGGCCGCGGGGAGCGGAGCCCGTCGGGGGGGCATCGCCCGCCCGCAGCTGCCGTCGGGGGCCACGGATTTCATTTCCACGAAGGGCTCTTCGGCAGCAATCTGGCTCTGAAGAGTTCCAGTCACGTTAAAAATGCTTCTCTAAAAACTGGACCGAAGTGCATAATTCAATTATTTTTGGTCATCAAATATGCGTGTTCTTCACTAAACCTTTAGTAAACAGGTTCAGTATTACCAAAAATTCCAATATTTCATGTGTTGAGAATTCAGATTTTTAGACTACACAACTTAAAGAGTTTGTGATCCACCTATAAATGTTTTAACTAATTATTGAGGGGCTGTTTCAAGAATATCCTAAACTATTTCAAATTCTGGCTTCTCAAAATCTTTATTGTGATACAATGAAAAGTCAACTTAAAACCTAAACCAGTAAGCTACTTGTAGACCTATACTTATGTTTCCCTGCAAAAATCTCTCCCTGATAAAATCAACAGACATATCTTCAAAAATACTTCTATCTCAACAGAAACTGTCAACAAGTAGAAATGTGTTTGCTACCAGCTCTACCCATATTTAATGTATCCCTCTTAGCCTGATTGTGCTATTCTGCATTGTCTTAACTTTGCACGTAAGTTCACTTTTAAATCACTTGGTTTTGCCTTACAAAACTAAAAACTAGACATAGCAAAAATTACTTTTACCCAGGTTATTCTGTTTAAAATTGTAAAAAATCTGCATCTTTCTTCAGACATGATTTTTGCTCCTGCCTTTATCACCCATGCAGTGCTTTGTTCAATACTCCTCCAGGCTATGCTTCGCTTTCCGGAGCTGGTACATCAGGGCACGGCTGTGAACAGACACAATATTTAACATTACTTGTAAATGCAAGATCCCAGGCAGTGCTGGTGAACTCAGCAGACATAACTATAGCAGATAAAGGTAAACATCACTAGTAGTAACATATGAAAACATAAGCTATGGCTTTAGAATACAACAAATCAGCCACAGCTTTTACGTGCCTTAGATAATACAAGTAAGCAAGTTTTATTCTACTAAGTAATTATTCATTCAGCACTTTGCCTTTTTGACACAGGTTAACACTACACCTTCCCAGGACAAATAGCACAGTACAAGTTTTCTGTGAATTTACATAGTTCTTGGAGAGAAGTTGATTATTTTAGTGAGCATGATACCAAGCATGTGTTACCCCCTTTCATTTGACTGCAGAACCTTTCTCATAACTCACTCAGTTTTTTAGGACTCATTTGTAACATAATTACATCAAACACTATTCTTGTACCAAAAGGTATAAAGGATTATTCTTTTTAAATTTCAAAAGGAATTTTCTTGATGCTATCTAATTCCTAGTTACCAGTCATCTAATTAATTTTCTTTTTAAAACCTCAAGCCTTCAGTTTATGTTAGTTCTGCTCAAATGCTTGTTATTAGATTCAGTTGATTTTGCTAAGGTCACTTTACTCGCATTGACCTTCTAAAAAAATTAATGATTGGCTTGTGGCTAAATCCAAAGGTCTTGCTTCCTTTTCTGTCCTTTTCAACTTATCAGCTAGTTTTGGACCTTTGGATCATTCTTTATCAACTCAGTTTACATAGTTTTTCTGACTCTGCACACTACTTCTTTCCATACTTACTACATATGTTTGATGCTTTATAGGGTCCCTAATATTGTCCTCACCATAATTGCAACAAGCTTTTGCTGAATGCTACACCATTTTTTTAATTTTTCTTCTGGACTGAATTTTTTCTGCTCACAATTTCTTTTTAGTGAAGACATTCTTTCCCATATCTCACAGGTCTATTTCTTTCTCTTTTTTTTAGGGGTAGCTCCTCCTAGACACAAACCAATCTTCATCTAAGTACAGTCAAAGCAGAAATACTTTCTTTTTCCTAACTGGCATATTTATGGTCTGACCTAGAGACCTCTACTCATGGTAAATTGCATTTTCCTCCCAGCCTTTATACCAGTTATTTGACACCCAGACTGCCCTCACATGGGCCTTGGTACCTGCAATGCTATCAATGCACTAACCATCTACAGTGCACTCCTGTGGTGTCACTGCACTTCTGTCCTCACCTGACCATCTTGGGGCTCACTTGAAAAAACCCTTGTTTGTCTCCTAAACAGTCACTTACTTATATTTCTTTGCTTCCATTTTTTTATTCCTTCATGTCCAGTAAAGACCTCACACAGTTTGCATTTGTGGTGTATGAAGTGTCATTCCTTACAGTCCCTTCTTTTGCATCAAAATGAGAGTCCTCTTGCTTTTTGTGTATTAGGCAGCTCTGTTTATCTTCTTCCTCTTCTACAAGAAGGACTTGATCTAGCAGTGCACATTTTAACAGAGGCATAAATCATGGAACACACCACCAGTGATGATTATTCTAATTTATAGCAAGCCAAATTCATTCAAATACAAGAAATTTACTTAAATATATGGTTGACTAAGCAGGTACTGAGCTTTTTGGATCAAAAATCTTATTAGAAAGATCAAATCATTAATGTTATTACACAAATTGCTAGAATTATTGTAATACCTTGAAAGCTCAGCTCATTAACAAAAAGCTTGCCAATTATTTTTAAATTATGTGTTGATCTATTAATATAGTTTCTTCCCCTCCAAACTTTGCCTCAATATGGAATTTTAACTTGAAACAGAAAAAGGAGCTTCACATTGCTATTGCTGAGATCTGGCCTTTAAATATTAAGTAGCAAGTGGTGATTTGGTTTTTTTAATGGGGCTCTATGCATGTTTTGTAATATTCTATCCATCATTTTTGAATGACATAAGGTGCCTTGCAGGCTTATCTCATTCTGATAACTAGGCAATCAATTTAAAGCAATGTGGTTCCAGTTAATGAAGAGCAACATTCTGGACCAACAGCATGAGAGAATAACATATTAATAAGATATTAAGTAGTAAAATTCTAATTTAAAACTATAGAACTAGAAAAGGCAACAGGAGACATAGCAGAGAGAAGTTATCCTTGGCAACAAGACCGGTGTTACTGAAGATCAGAGTATAAACTCATCTACAGAAGTCTCATGGGATTATACTGCTACTTAAATATGAATTTCCATCTGTCCAGGAATTAAGGTCCTTATTTGTTGTTGTTTAGATTTGTAGTGTGGTACAGCAACATCCCTGAAGCACTTGGGGGACGTGATATTTAAGGTTAAGGAATAGCTTACCCTTTCTTACCAGTATTTTTGTTATATTACCTATTAAAACAACTTGGTATAAATATCTAGTGTTATCTGGTCTTAATATTTACATATATTCAACAGTTTTTACCTTACTTACAGAAAGTTAATCTGCTCAGAAATACAAACATGAGAGACTTCATTGCCTTCCTCCTGGTGCCTTGTCAAGGATACTGCTTGCTAAATTCCAATAGACTACACCCACAGGAAGAGAATTTGGCACAGCAAATCTTATCTGTCAGCTATCAGGAGCAACACAGAAGAATCCAGTATGCTTCTTAGAAAGCAAGTTTCAAACTTCCTGAAGTTCAAAAGTCTGGACTGCTCCAGTTGAAAAGAATAAATGCACCTCAAAACATTAAAATCTGTTGGGTTTTTTTTTTCTCCTGTAAGATCATAATTTTGTAGTCAACTCTGCACTCCAAAAACAGTTAAAATATTTTTCCACACATAATTGAAACAATTCCTCTAATTTAAAATATTTTACTTGTGATCTATAATAAGAGCTAAAAACAATGTACCATTTTCAAAGTACTTTGAAAGACATTTCAATTTTAATTAAATCATTTAAATTTTGCTTTGTCAATTTTGACACTCAAAATACATAATTAAATTTATCCAGTCAAACAAGCTACACATATAAAATGGCAGGAAATCCTTTTTCCCTAATCCCAGCTTCACTGAACCCAATTTAATCTTTAAACTTCCTGACAAAATCTACAGGGTTCTGCCTACTTTATCTTTTACTGAAGGACCAATCCTGTAGTTTTCCCCACAAGCCAATTCTGTGTAATTCTTGGAAGATTATCTGTTCTTCCTTGTCAGGAAATCTTCACTGTGTGACACACTGAATGCCAAATTCTCCATCAGACTGAACACTTTGCTACAATGGAGTTTTGACCACAGAATGAACCATTTACTCCTATGACTACAAGAACTAAGTGAAACTGATTTCCTATTTTTTGTGCAATTCATATGGTAAATGATAAATCATAATCACAAACTGGATGGCATTTAATATAATCCCAGATCAGAATTTATAAGGAGTCTCCATTATGTGGACACACTGGTATCTAACAGCTCTGCCACCTTTTTGTTAGTTGGGGCACTTCAGGGGTCCCTTTATCCCTACGCAGCTATTATCACAGAACTTGTAGAAACTTAATACCAGTGAGACCTATGACCCTTTCTCAAATCTGTCTGAAAGCAGCCAACGGGTTCAAGTTACAGGGAGGGGAAGGAGGGAACAGACACGGACATATATATGCACATACACAACCCACAGTCATGTAATCTTCTGTTCTTGGAAGCAAGGCTTAAACCTTCCTTGTCTTTCAGAAACCAAAAAATCTCATGACTGAAAGCAGATGACTTATGTAGATATTTTCTATATGAAACTTAGGTAGCAATAGATCACAATTTTCTAAGGTTGTTAGTCCATTGGCATGAGTCAATTCTTTGTGTATTATTTTATTTACTTATGCAAATATTGTTCTTCATATCTTTCTGTTGAAATGTTTTTAAAATTTCATTGCAAAATGCAATCAAATCACATATGCAATCAAAATTCATTTCAACACATAATTCATTTAATAATTCATAATTTCATGTATTGCACTAAATTTCAAGCATGTCTGATAATTTATGAAATAATATAACTCTGTTTTTGGGAACCAGGTTGCAGAAATAATAAAAGGATGTAGAGAAACCCAGTTATGTATCCCCACTCGTAACAAGGCTCAGTAACTCAGCAAAGGACACAGTACAGGTAGTAGAGGGGCACACATGTGAAGGGCAGGACACTGGCCAGGGAGGAAATACAAGTTGCAATTGAAATAGAAAACACAGTGACAGAGCTCTAGTGAGATAATTGTTAGATAAAACTTTTGGCTTAGAAGTAGTAAAAAACCAAATCTCTGGAACTTTGAGCAAATAAAATTTGCTGAAATAAAAATAGTCACCTCGTTTCAGGAAGATAAGACTTTCCACTATCCTTCTGGCTACTCACAAACCTTGTTATGTCATAGAAATTACTGATTTAATTAGGAAATTCTTTTCCTAACAGAGCTTGTAGAAATCCACATTCTGATTAGCTACACTGTATGTGCATATAAATGACTACCAGCACACACATAAATACCTGTTTTAATTTTAGATGTCACATTTCTGTTATAGAAAGGTGACAGAGATGAAAAAAGTTCTGTGAAGGCAAAAGGTTTGGTGGCCATAATCCATGACATTTTGCTCTCTGTCACATCCAGAGCCAGTGCAGTGCTAACTACTGAAAAATGCTGGAGGTTCATGCAGCAAGAGGCACTTCACTCAGTGGGATAGATTTCATTCAGACCAGCATTTCCATGTATACAGTAACATGATCTGCCAACGTTTTCTAGGGTCAGTACTGTGACGATACTTTCTCTCTGGGCTGCCAAGTGAACTTCATGGCTCTAGTACATTTGAAATCTCTCAAGTCTCAAATATATGGTTTTGCAACACAGCCTGCTGTACATAAGCATTTGAAATTTGGAAACTGCTTCACATCTTTCTAGAAGAATATTTATTGAAATTATTAATATAACTTTGCTGTGTCCCTGAAATAACAACTGCATCCAGTTTTCTTTTCACTCGCACTACAGTTAAAATTGCAGCCATATCACATTATACATATAAACAACCTTTTCACAAATTATGACTCCTTTAACCATTATGTGAGGGGCAACTCACATAACCTCCTAATTTGGAGGGGGTTTGCATGATTTTTGTTGAAATACTTAGCATTTGTTCCACTTACTTTCTTTCTTGGAAGAGACAGGAAGTTTTGGCTCTCCAATAACCTCTTATCCATACCAAGCTTTCAAGAGAGGACTCAAGGCACCAAAGTTATTAGACTTCTATTTACTTTAGGGAGTGCAAAAACCAGCTTTCCTCTGCTTCTCCTTTCTACACTGAACCATATAATGCCTTGAAGAGATTCCACGAAAAGAGGAATAAGCCACAGAAACTCAGTCACTGTGCAGTTTCTTGAGCAATTCCTCAAGCTACTGTTTTCTAGCACATGCATGCAGTTTATTCGTGTGAAAGGGGCTGAAGTACCCCTAGACTGAACTAGATGGCAGAACTTGTCTGTTTAGTTTGCTGCTACTCAGTAAATAAGGTTGTGAGAGCAAAGCATATTGTCCCCCCTCTCCTTTTTCTAAGAAAACACAGTTCTTTGATAAGCACATTCCACCCCTTGGTTCTGTTGTTGGCAGCACCTGTGCATGTTACTTACACTCTACTGCCTTTGAAAAGTTTGCCGAGTACAGTCTTGCCTTTATGGTAGGATAGTAACAAGTTATACAAGTAGGGTTTGATTTGAGTGTCTCCTTCAGAGGATTTAATAAATTCATGGTGAGTTTTATGCTGAATCTGATCCAAACTTAAAGTTAGTGGTTAAAAAAAAACAACACTGGATTTGGACACATGGACATCATTTACTCTTCCATCACAAGTGAAAAAAAGTGGTGAAGTCAGAATATGGTGGAAAGGAGTAATTTTAAATTCCCAGCCAAGCTTTCATCTTAATCCTTACCCTTTCATCTCCCCTTGGCCACTCCAATTATTGACAGATAACAGGTCCTCAGCAGGAGAGAGTGCAAGGAGCTTGCTTGCAATGACTGGGATACCTTTATTAACACAACTAACTGAACTCTGAACTGACTTCTGCTGGCATAGCTCTGGAAGGAGTTTGGCTGTAATGAGCCTACAGAATTCAAAATCTATTTATGGGATGGAAACATTTTCTTAACTTCATGAAAGAGAATTGAGCAAGACTCCCTTCAGAGTTTCTGTATTAGGAAAGGAGATAATTCCTGAGCTTTGACAGCTCCCTACACTGATCCTGGAAAGCACATCTGTTCTGGTGAATCCCAACCATGTTCATCCAAGGAAGACAAGGATGGGTTCAGTGCCAAGAATCTGGTTACCATCCAACACCAGGAATCTCTCATATGTTGCTGTAGACTATAACAATTTTGTTCCTAGAGTTTCATAGCAGTTGCTTCTAACACCTCTGCAACAGAAAGATGAGTCTCACTGTGACTCAGCTTCACCTAGACTTTCTTTAGCCAGTCATAAATGAGCAGAGAGCTAAATCCAAGCTCACCACTCAATCCAAAACAGTTTGAGATTTTTAGCTTCAATAATGGTATTGCAAGGAGATTTACTGGACAATTTTCTAACAAAACAAATTCTTAGCTGCAAAATGCCAATTTCTTGAAAAGGAAGGAGGTTTCAGACCCAATAAATTTAGGAAGAACAGAAGCATATAGCACACAAATCTGGACTATCTATATGGTTTTGTCTAACATGTCATGGCATGTTTATTTCCAGCCAGGTTGCACCATTTTATCTTTCAAAAGCAATGTCATTAACATAAAGGAACTTAAAAGAGCTGCAGCAAAGTAAAGGCACCCTGTAACATTGAGATTTCATGATTTTAGGAGGGACCCAGCTAATCCATTAGACAAAACTTCCTTGGAAATTCTAGTCACAGGAGTGGCTCACTCCTTTTGAAAGAGACTTTTTTCAAAGTTGGTGATTGCAAATTATTTCAGTGAACAAAGATGTCAAATCAGCTGCAACTGGACCAGCGAGTCAGCTCACCCAGCTGACCTACTAGATATCCTGATGCATTACAGACTTGTAAGCATCATCCCTCAGAAGTGGGGGAAGATATGGAAAAATACCAATAAACTGCTGATGTTAGCACAGTTTAAGTAGTGCCAGAGCATGTATTTCACTGACCTTCATCTCCTGAACCTCTGCCAGGCAGGGAGAGTGAAAATGGAATGGCTTTGAACTCTGCCGTGAGTAGGTTCGGTGATTTATCTCCCCATAGACTATGAACTTGGTTCTTACATTTACAAAAATTATTTTGCCTGGTTAATTGACACCTTGCATTCCTTCCTAAGGTGGGAGGGAACAGAGGGAGACTTTGAGATGTGGCATGTAGGGAAGGGAGATCAAGCTGGTGCTTATTATTTCTCCATCCCTTCCTCTGTATTAGTCCTACTATTGGTACTAATATGACTCCTTAAAAAGCCAGTTTTACTCCATGAGTAAACAGAGAACTCACCCAGCAAAACACAGTTTTCTGCTGGCTTAGTGAGCTGATTTCATCACTGAAGTGTCAGAAGAGCACCAGAGCTGGAGCAAGGGAGGCAGTGGAGTTAGGAGTTCACATAAGGAGGACAGGGAAACAAAATCACCCCTTTTGGCTGCACCAACGAATTAGATCAGGTCAACCTGTCACATCTGATTGAAACCTTCCAGAAAAACTGTGGTAAAACTGCAAATAAACATATAATAGAAACTGTAGTAGCTGTGAATTTGAAATGCGACAGAAAGACATTTGAAACTAAAAAATTAACCTTGAATTCTTCAGTTTAGCAATCCTGAAAAATACTCAGCTGTGAATTTTAGTGGGAAGTGTCAGGTGACACAGGTAAGGAAAGAACAAACACAGCTGGCCTGTTACACAGGTTCACTGAAGCCACAAGTCATCCACTCTGAATCCCATCTCTCTGCCATTCACCAGTAATTAAGTAAGTGTTGCTTTGTGGTATGATTGTTGTCACACAGCTAGCTAGAATAGGGCATGCTGTCCTGTACCATTACAGTGTAATCTCCCATCAAATCATAACAGAATAGAAAACTGAAAAGAGAGGAGACTGTCTGCACAGAACATGCTGCAGCCTGGAGCATCCTGTGGTTAGCAGCATGAGGCATGTTGGGCTTTCCCATGTTCCCTGTCTTGTACAGTGAGCCTGAATCCCAATTTAATACAAATTTCCACTTACTTGTTGCCCACTGGTGACATCTCGTGGATCAAAGCAAGATATCCTCGCCTCTTGGCAAACCCTGCAAAGCCTTGGATGTTGGCACCTGGGAGTGGGAGTCTCTTTCCCAGGTCTAAGGAGCTTTATAGCATCTGACAAGGTTTAGCTTTTCTTTATTTTTAACTTCCTTTCCTGCTCTATGAATAGAGCAAATGAGCACTGTAGAAACAAAGAACTGAAAACAGAAGTAGGCAGGAAAAAAGCAAATGAGAAAATAGAGCACAGAAACTGAGAAAAGAGTAGTGAATAAATTTCATGGACTGTATTTCCTATTAATGAAACTGATTCTATTGTCTAAAGCTGAGTATAAGCAAGTGTTGAGCAATTAGGATTTCGTAGCTGAAGTGAAGGGGAACATGTGCACTGCTTGACGCAGTGGCAGAAACAGGCAATTAATCAGCACCACATAATCACAGTTCCTTGCACCCTGCAAATATGAAAGAATTAACCCTCCCCTCCCAGTATGCCTGTGCATCATTCACTGGGGCTGGAGCTGAAAACTCAGCTTAGATTCAAGCTGTGACAATAATAAATGTTAGTAATACTTTGCTAAAAATATTACATTTTTATGTAATTATTTATTTTGGATGGTTAATTTTCAAGCTTCCATTTCAAAATACTGAGGTGCTCATTATGTAAGTTAAACTCATATAGGTTTATTATCTAAGTTTAAATTATGCAGTCCCTTGTGACCTCTGCAGGCACCTTGAAATTCAATCCATCCCCCATGGAGGATATTGATGCAGAGTTTTGTGAATGTCAGCTACTGTGGAGCTATAGCAGAAAGGTACCTGGTTTTCCAGTACTTCCATAAAGCATTAGGAGGATGAAAGCTGGAAATGAGAAGACTATGGAAATGGAGCATTCATGGGAAGTCATTAACTGAGCACCCACTGAAGTATAAAACCTAGCAAACAACTGAGTCAATAAAAAAGCACTTCTTGTTCCTTGGCTAACAAAATTGAAATTGGTACTTGGTTCAGCAAAGCCACTGAAGTTTACATACTGCAATTTCTAGCCAAGTGACAGCTGTTTGGGCAAAAGTATCAACATACACCAAGGCAATCCTAACATTAGTAAAGCACAGAATAACCCGTCTGGATTAGTAATTCCTTCACAAAAATAATGTGAAAACCAGAAAAGTACCAGCCACTTCAAAATTATGCCACATCATATGTGACACATTTCATGATACATTAACCTCAAACAACCTATGAAATAGCAGTTACCTGTTAAAAGTATTATAGTATATAACACTTGTATATAGACAAGAGGGTGTACTACTTTCTCCTACTTCTCCCAGGCAGTTACCATTACATAAAGAAGCCTCAAAAATATTCTGTAGTGTTTACAGTTGTGAAACAACTCCTAAAAAAATCCTTAGGCACCAGTCTGAAACAGTAGCTCTGTTACAGGAGAACTGTAAAAAACCTCTATTTTATCCAAATGCTAAAGTCTAGTGATAGTCAAAATTTAACCTAGACATAAATCAGTTAATTTTCACCCCAGCTAGCACCCTGAACCAGCTCCTCACTCAGTTCCATGAGTTCTAACACTGGCTCCTGGGAGGAGTGTGTGAGCAGGAGAGGCAGTGCTGGCTGTGAGCCACCTAATCCACTGGGTCGAGTTTCAGCCGCAGCAGCTCCCTGTTTCAACTCAGCAGTCATCAAAGATTGCCTGTATTTCCTGGATGACAAAGAAAACCTGTATGTACAAATGACCTAGGACATTTATAACTCAGGAAAAAAACATGACTTCAAACTATGAGCATGTAAAAAAATCTGTGTTTTATAATTCTCAGTTTTTAAAGCATCTGTTATTCTAAGCTGGCCATGAAATCCTATTTATTAATACTAGTAAATACTGATTTAATAAAACAGAACTTGTCCAACTCTTATGTTAGCTGACAAGTTTAGCTGATGTTGTATAAGGGTCCAGACATTGTTCTGATAAACCAAGCTCATTGTTTATATAACTTGAGAATAGTTGTTCTGGATCGTGTGGAAGATCCATCTGTTGGAGTGCGCTGCTTTCAAGATGGGGTGACTGTAGATGTCTGGAAGGAAGGCAGCAAGCACCTAGCAGTGCTTTCCCAGAATAATCTTCTAGGAATAATTGTGCTTCCTGACCCAAAACATCTCTGAATTTAAATCTGTCCTTAACAGATTTTTCTCCTCCCATTTTTTTTCATTGTTGTTTGAAAAATACATAAATCATTGGCCTCTCATAGCAATACATTTGTTGGCTGCATAAAAGACCCTTTCTTCCATAATGCCCCTTTAGTTCTATTATAAGAGAGGGTGAAGTATCATTCCTACTCTCTTTCCTCATGAATTTGTGATTTACAGACTGTAGGTAATGCTGAGAAAGGCCACAGATGCTTTGCAAGGGCAACTGCTGTTGCAACACGGTTGCATAAAGCGTCCTGTGCTTGGTAACTCATTAGCACAGAGGGAAAGGCAGGGCTGCTGTTTAATTCTGTCAGTTTTAAAATTGCCCTAATGCAGAAAAATATCTGGGAGAAATTATATCCTTCTATTTGCATAATTCAGAACTATGTTGGCACTGGCTACACACACAGATCCTCACAGCAGTCTAAAGAGCTCAAGTCAAGGTATCTCAAAAAAAACCCAAAACAAAATCAGTGGTGCAAATAGAGACCCTACATTGTTTACCCCCTAGTGAGGCCAGTATAATTTGTCAAAATTGTTCCAACCTACCAGTTGGAAACTGTCCCTTACCGGGAGGGATAACGCAGAAATTGGCATTTTCTTTACCACAGTCTACAAAACACAGGGTTTCATGTTATATGCCTACAAGATTTATTTGACATTTTAATCTATAAATACATGAGGTTTTCACCAGTAAAAGCACAGGAATTTTCTCAGTGGTCATTGCCACTGCTTACATATTGAACAAAAGAACACGTGGTATTGCATATGACTAAGCAAACTTTGGTTCTCTTTCTAAGGACCAAGCTCTCTTACTTGTTAAACAATGGCTTGCAGAGGACAACAAGGCAGCTGAAGGCCACACGGAATGCTACACTCTGGAAAGCTTGGGACACTGTAGAACTTAATTAGTTTTTTGAAGGCACTTTTTTTGAACATCATCATGTCTTTGGGAAGGCTGGACAGAACTCTGGCATTTGCACGAGACTCCTGCTTGTCAGTGGCTGCAGCTTTGGGGTTACACTGCTCAAGACTACCAGTCACTGGCACACTGGTGCAGCTAAGGGAACGTGTTGTCTTTTTCTTGCCTTGAACAGATAAATAACTGAATAAAAAAGAGGTTAACTTATGTTTGGTAACATCTTGGACATCTTCTGGAAAACAGTCATCTAGAGGATCCCCTTGACCTTTCACTTGTTGACTAATCACACATGTACTGGGACTCACTGATAACTTCTTAGGCTGAACTACTGTTTTTCTGGAAGGTGTTTTAGGTTCCCCTCCATCTAGATAAAGCTGGGAAGCATTACCAATGGCATCAGAACTGGGCTCTACTACCATAGCAGGGATTCTTGCCCCATCATCAGAATTGATGCAGTGCAGCCCATAATTCTGGCTAACAATTTGGGCTGCAGTGTGTTGAATGATGTTCCAGTCTCGCAGAATGTCTTCCCTGGTTGTGAACTGAGATGTTACAGTAAAGCGAATGATGAACTTGTCATGAATGGTTGCTGGAATGAGGAAGAGCCTGCCAGAACTGCTTAGTTCTTTCAGGAGTTCTTCTGTCAGCCAGTTGGGACCCTGTTTTAAATGTGAATAAGAAAAAGAAATACTGTAGTTAGAATTTCCAGTGACATCCAAACATCTCTAAGAATTGCAATCACAAATTCTTCCATGAAAGTTTGTTCACAGTTCTTAATGTCTGGGGAGAGATCAGCTGTGGTCAGTTCATTCCAAAGAGACACACAAAACCTCTTATCTTTACCTTTAGCCGAAATACAACCAGTCCAAGATGCCTCTTCGCAGGAATTTCAAAAAGTGGATCACTTTTAACCAAGGACTCAAAGAATTTGGCTGTTTCAGTACCCTATAATTAAGGAAACCTTAATTAACCTATAACCCTAGTTATATATTGGTTTGTCACAAACACACTGTAAGACACTAAATTAGATAGTTAAAAAGACTTCCTTTCCTTACTAAAACACATAATTCCAATGCATGAATAGCAGAAAACAGAAGAATAACAAAGTTAAGAATTTTGAAGTCTATTTCCCCAAACCTTTGACAATGAACATGAGTAATTGGACTATACATAGGGATTTTCTAGAAGAACATTTGAAAACAATGTGCCTTCTCAGATTGGAGTCCTTTTGCAGCAACCACTGATCCACAATATGATCCTTGTACTTACTTTCTATCAGAGACTTAAGCCTGTACATTTTCACAGTGGTGGGTTCAGCCTTTCATCACAGCCTGCCTCCCAAACAGCTGCCTCAAAGAAAGCTCCTACAGATTAGTTCTCAGTAACATGCAGAATGCTGTGACTTACCCACTCGCCTGCCATTGCCTATTGCTTCCAAGAAGGGGACAGGAAACGTTTTGTCTACACAGTCAATCTTTACAGATTACTTAAGAGCACACATTTAGTGGTCACATGCAAGCTTTGTATGTTACTCATCTTTGAGCCTCTGAACTTACTAATCTCAGCTACCAAGAAATGAACATAACACATGTATGGTTGCATTGTTAATTCACATACATGTCGGACGTGAGCTTGAAGCTTTTTCACCCCAAACGAGCGAAGCACAAACCACAACTTCAAAGAACGGAATCGGCGACTCAGTGGAATCTGCCAGTGCTGTGAAAACACAACAGTGCCTCAGTGAGTGCAGAAACAACACAAAGAAAACTTCTCACTCGGGTCAGAAATCTCTGTTGAGACAAATATTGTCATATTACTGAGAATCTGCTAAGCCTAGGAAACAGCCATCAAAGAAACACTGTGTCTCCATATTTTTCAATTACTTGCAAAAACCAGATTTTGGCTATTTCTCTTAATCTATAGCCTAGACATGATTGGAATTTTAAGTTAATTACCAGCTAATAAAAACAACTTTTTACATTTTAAGAGCATGATCAATTTAAGATATTGCCATTTACACTTTAAGACCCAGTGCTCATTTCAGTTCCTGTAATTTGCAAATTTAAGTGCCATCCTGAACAAGGATTGATACAAGGGTAGGCAGTTCCAGACAAAGTAGCACCTACTGCAAGGAAAAGAGTGAGAAAACATATAAAGGAGTGTTTCTAGGGAGCTACACGCTCACATGCAGGATCCAATTTAACCACAAGAGGGACTCAATATCTTTTTTTTCCATCCCTCCCTCCACTTGCACTCTAGTGAAAAGCACTATTGATTTCAAGAAAACAATTATCTTTTCAGGACTAGGGTGAGATCATAGCAGAAATAATTGGCAGGGAATATTCCTTTGTATTACTGTACTGAAATCTGCTGTAAGAGGTATCTAAAGTGAAATGCCTCTTGGCTCTTCTGTGAATACATTTTTCTTCAGGTTAAGGTAATTCATTCTCCTACTGTTTCAGAGCATCGTGTTTCCATTGCTTAGTCCTTTCACTCTTTTATTACATGTCAGAGATACAAGAAATCCAGCCAAAATGGCATCAGTAGGAATTACTTCAGCAATACAATGCACAGAAATGACCCTTCTCATTAAAAAGGCAAGGCTGGATCTCTATCTGTGTAAAAATCTTAAGTATTTCGATCTGAAAGCAATTTTATAATTAATCTTCATAACCAGGGATCACTGCAAAGTTTTATTATTTACTTTGGATTAGGATCTAAGTATAATGGATTTATGTAATCAGATCATCTATAACATAAGCATGCTCCAGAGTGTGAGGAATTTCACAGTCTGTTTGAACATTTTTTATGCAATATAAAATATCAACTTAAATAATAACTTACCATGAAGTCAATTGCAGCTCCTGAGTTGGCGTGTCTGAGGTAGACAGGGTTAACACTGAAGGTTTGATGTAATTTGTATTTATCCTTAACCCTATCAATTGCAGAAGGAACTGGATTTAGCAAAATAAGTGCAGAGAAATACTTTGCAATTTGCAGGTTATTCTTGTGGTGTTGTTTGCATTTTGCCTTTACTCACCAAAATCCAGTGCAGTCAAAATGAACCATCATCCATTTAGAAGGGTTAAAAGTAAAGGAATCTGCATATTCAATTCCATCCAAGAACAGTCTAAATTCAGGACATACAAATGCTGTTCCTGCATATGCAGCATCAATATGAAGCCAGAGTCCCTCAGCATCACCTGTTGGAATTGAGATTGTTGTTATATAAGAGACAAGGAATCAAAGTGCATGCTTAATCTCTCCTCTCTGAAAAAAACAGGTGCATTTTTTTGGAGGAGGCAGACAAACAATTGACAATCTAGTTTTATTCTAAAGCTGTGGATCCATAACCCCAAAATACAGGATAATGCTGAAATCAGGTGGACACTATAACAAAATTCACTATTTCATATTTGATGTGAGTGAATCTTCTTAATGATTGATTTCTCTCCCCTGCCCTTTTACTACATGAAATTCCCCAGTACCACTCAGTTGCACAAAGCCAGAATAAAGACACTGGGGCAAGCAAGAAGGACCCAGAAATAGAAGCCATAGGAGAAATCACCTCAGGTATTCCGAAGCTACTGGGCAGAATTAATGCTGGAATAGAATCTGCAACCATGTCAAATTTACCTATGGAACTGGTGGATCCAAAGAATGTCCTACCAGAATCTACTTTCAAAACTCCTTTGCTAGGTTAAATATTTATGTATATAACAGTATTGCACAGTCTGTATTTCCTGAATAACCACATTAAAGATTTATCAGTTGGCAAATTTCATCCATCTTGAATAGAATGTATTTTAGCATCCTAATCTAAAACTTACAGAAATCACAGCCAAGTCTTGTACTGACTTCAGCAATCCCTGAGACGTCTGAAAAACCCAGCTGATCAGTGTTTCTACTCTCCTTGGTTTTGGCATGCAAAAGTCTCCCTATCTTTTATATGCTTTCATAGTTTAAAATCAGGGGGAAAAAAAAGACACTCACAAATTGGACCCAGTTCTGAGAGGTTGTCAAAAGCACAGACACCAGTTGTACCCAAAGTTGCACAAACCTAGGAAAAAACCAAATCTGTTAAGATGGATTGGGTTTTTTTTAATAAATGGATGCAGCACTTCAAAAGCAGACAGGTTAGGTAGACAGTCAAAATATTAAAAATTTTCATTCAATAAAATAGAAACTCTTCTATACATTTTAACATTCAGTAAATGTATTTTAACACAATAAGAAAATGCTTCAGATGTAATTTTATCTTGACATTAAGAATACAACACTATGCCAATACCCCCAGCCAGAAAGTTGAACATACAAAGACTGGCACGAGGCCTTTCTTTCTGTCTTCTGCAATGGCTTTCTTCAAAGTTTCACCTCTGAGGGAAAAGTTCTCATCCACAGGCAGAAATTTTATCTTCACAAGGGAAATCAAGCCAGCCTTTTCTATGGAAGAATGTGCCTTTAAAATAAGAAAAACAGTAAGAACTCAAGCTCTGAGGCTGAACAGCTGTGGTAAGTTATGGCCTTATGAAAGACAGTGGTGGCAAGAAATGCAGACGTAATGTCCTTGTTGTAATCCATATTAGTACAAGTCTGAAAGTGACTTCTTTGTGAGTATCTATAAAAAATAGTACACTGTAATTCCAAGGAATGCTTCATTTATTTGGGTACTTGTCTCTAAAAAAAATATAGTAATAGGCATCCTCATCTTGTGTTTGAAGGGCCGTTTATGAAAACTCAGTGCTTAAAGGAGCCTCTAGAAATGGATCAATCCCAGTTTATTCCCTCCTTCCTGCCATAAGAAGATAAATCCCCCAAAGTGTGCTTACTTCTGGGTAGACCAAAACACCTCACAAGAAAAAGTCCTTTTAGTTATACTAAGAGACAACCAGCATGAGTGTCTCTCCTGTTGCAGTTTTCACAGGAAAATACAGTTGTTCAGTTCAGGAGCCCAGGGACAGAACAGGTTTGCAGGCAGAGGCCCAGAGTGGAGCCCACAGCCGGGAGCAGCACTGAGGTAACAGCGCCTTGAGCGTGGCTGTTCTGAGTGGAAGGAGGCTGTGAACAAACAAGAGCTGGAGCAGCATGAGATCAGCACCTACTTACTGGGGTAAGGCTTTGTGAAAAACAGGAAGGAAGTTTAGAAATGAGTCATGTGGAACAGTCTCCTGAGGACTGCCAGGACCCTAAGAAACCTTACCTCACACTGATTTCGTTTCCTCATCTGCAGAAAGCAGTGTTAGAGGAACTGGTTCATGCTTGTAAGGCACTCCTGTGTTTTTCTCTTGGTAGAGAAATGCAAGTTCACATTGCATAGTCTGAGTGAGACAGAAGAAGCAAATTTGTTTTCCTTGTAATCATAAGAACCTACTTGATCAGATGCATAAGCCATGAGACGAGAATTGAGCGAGGACTCATCGGCGTCTGGCTCGGAAACCTTCATCTCCAGAATTTTGTTCTTCCTTGCTGCTAGCAGTGCAACCAAGGTGGATTCGCTCACAGTGCTCTGCAAAGACATTGCTCATTTACTGCAACTGCATCTTCATTGCTGTCTTGCCAGGGATTTACTGAAGTCAGTACTCAGCTGCCCACCCCCTCTTTTATTCCTAGCAATACTGCTTTTCTGTGATGCAGTGGAAAGTCATTAGCTGATGAGCAGCTCTCTGGGCCAGCAACACAAAACAAAGCCTTTTAACTGCTGTATTTTTTTGATGTGCAGGACTGAGTTGGAGGGAATAAATAAATCATATTTTCCTTTTGTTCTACACATAAAACGTACTATTTCCCATAAAATTACAAATCTAAGCAAAACCCCTTATAACAACACAGAACCTCAACACTAATTCCAGGGGATACTTGCTTAAGCCTTCAAAAAGGAGGTAAAGGTTCAGGCCTTGATCTTGCACCTCTCAGAGACACAAAGTAGACACAGGAAAAAGGAAAAATATTTTTTTGTGTGACGAAGGACTGTGGCAGAAGAACAGTGACAAGGATTTGTTCTCTAATTATCTAAGAATCACTTTAGTGTATAATTTGGTGATGTGAAACAGACTGAAGAAATGAAATTTGACTCTCATTTATCCTTAAAAAGGCTATTAGAGTACCTGCTGCTCATCCATAACACAGTTAGCACTGAAAGGAATAGCAATTCTTATTCTATAATCTTCTAGGTTTAATACTAAAATTTGGGAAAATAATGCCAAATTGGGATTGTCTCTATTCAGACCCAAACAGAGAATCTTGTTGGTTTTGCCTCTAGGAAAATTATCACCCAGAGGGAAATTCACTTGAGTGAAAACAAAACGTTGATGAGACCTCCTCTAATGCCACCTACCTGTAATACTCCTCCACCCACACTGTCAGGATGGTGGTGCAGGAATTTTTCTGGAAGCCCCAGCATTTTAGCCAACCAATCCATCACATTCATTTCCAGTTCTGTACAGGCTGGGCTGGAGGCCTAGAAAAAATTTTAAAAAAGAGAATCAGACTGTAATTCACCCTGGGTGCTGATCCCTCCTCCAGCTGAGAGCTAAGGGAGGCAATGATCTGATACAACTACATGGAGACAATACCCATCAATTTCTTACAGGTTTATGAGCTTCTGCTGCTTTCTTACACAGACACACACACCTAAAAATCTGGGCAACTTCACCACTAGGGAGAACACTGGCTTCAGAAGGCTACTGAGGTAAGAGGAGTTATAACAAAGTAGTGCCGTGTAGCTGCTGCAGGAGGATACAAAATACTCAGGTATTTTGGGCCAGGCCACCAAACAATTATTTTCAGAAGAGGAAAAATAGGAAATGTGTTCTCTCAAAGGAGCAGGAGAACTGGACTGGAGCCCAATCTAGCCTGCAGTCATGGATGGTGGTTGCTTTATTGCCTGCAGTGCTTGTGTAACAATCTTGGCACTGAGATTAGATGACAGGGAACAATGCTCTCCGTGGGGTATGCAAAGAATTAGAAAACAGACATTTCTAGTGGTATATTTTCTTCATTCACCTCTTACTACTAGGTAATGTTTGGTTTTATGTATTCTTTTGAGGGTTTTTTTTTAAGAGAATTTTTCACTTATGAAAACAACATACAGTTGGTTAAAGCAAATAACTATACTGACTCAGAGAACAAGAAAGAATGACTATGACCTGCTCTTGCATATTACACACAGGAAACAAATATCTAAAATAGCCAAAAAAAATTACCCATGTGAATCCCAAGCAGTTAATTGCATCAGCCAACATATCTCCAAGGAGTGAAGGCCAGGAAGTAAGAGCTGGAAAGTAGGCATGCATGTGTGGACTTTGCCAATGGACTACCTAGAACAGAATTATCTACAAGTTAGGTCTGGAAATGTCACAAAATTCTGCCTGAGATGTAGCAATTATCATTAGACTTTTAAAGTGATGGAAAAGGATCACAGCAACATAATATGTGCAAGTATACATCTGCTAGCAGAAAGCTGCAGAGATAATGTCAATTGGAGCGCAGCATTAGCAGATGATAACACTGTGTCGTTGTTAGATAAAATTCCAAATAACAGCAAAAGCATTTATCTAAATTAAACAGGTAGACAAAGATTCTGAACAGGAAAGAATGTTGTGCCATGTACAAAAGACCAAAGTCAGAAAGATTTATCAAAATTTTTATCTTTATAAAGGGAGTCCTTGCAACAAAGTTGCTCATTTTGTCAAACACAATAAGTAGCTAAGCACAGCAATCTACAACTATATAAACCTCTCTATACACCTGAAGGAGCTTGTATGTGGGACACCAGCATATGCATGTGTAATGTGAATACCTCTCCAACATCAGATCAAGTTTCTGCAAACATCTATAAAAAATTTTGAGAATAGACTGAGCTTCTTACATAAAACATGTAATTTGATAATATGAACTCCCTTAGCAGAAAATGTGCAATACTTATGTACAAGAGAAACAAGACCTTTACATTCAAAGAACAGGAGACAGGTCTTACATCTACACAACTGCTGTGCCCAAGTTTCCACACCTCTGAAATAGATATTAGACAGGTCAGCAGGTAGAGTGAAGCTAATGACTTTCTGACACTGGTGAATTTGTTTCCCTATAAGCAAATATGAGTTAATGTATAACATACTTCAAAAATACGTTCAGTCCATCCCCTAAAACTATAGGTAGGAAAACAACAGTAATCTCCAGAATCCTCCTGTGGACATAATGTCTACAAGACTTATTCTACATTTTTGGGTACTTTACTCATTTAGATAAATGTTCTGCAGAACCTGTGCATTCCCAGGATTTGGTGTTCACCCCAGGCAACAAGGGCTTTTCCCTGTCATGATTACACTTTATTGCTTACCCCTGGCATAATAATCTTCTCTATATCTCCAAAGATGTTGTCCCAGCTGTCTGGGTCCATTGGGGCAGAATCTGGCAGCTGGGCTCTCATGTAACCCGGCTGTACATCGGGAGTCACCCGTCTCTCTCTCACATTGCTCAGGTACTGGCAAATGTAATCCACCATCTCTTTCCCTGGAAGAGGCAAACCAGTGTTTTGAGTTTCAATTATGAGAAAACTACCTAGCAGTACCAGCAGTCCACATAATCTGTCATTAGCATGGGAATACTGCTCCCAGCACAGCCAGTAGAACTGACCTCCCTCCTACACCCTACTGGTCCCATCTAGTAATACAGGGACGCAGCTTCCAGAACAGGCTTCATGGGGACAGAACAGACTCACAGGGCTATTTCAGTGTCATCATTGAATGGTTCAAATGTACTTAAAACACAGTCAGGGTACAAATACAGTTTGTTTGATTACCAAGAGGTTAGACTTTCTTCCCTACAAATTAACTGAAACTGCATTTCATAGGAATTAAATTTTCATAAAGCCCTACACTTCCTTGTTACTATAGCATGCCCCCTTTAGCATCCTCTGAAAACAGCTGCACAGCTCCATACCTCTTCTCCACTTTTTAAGGCAAACTCCTCCAGCCCTGGGACTAAAGTTTGCTCCCCATCTCCAGAACTGTACCAGTATCACAGTGTTGGCTGGGGAAGAGCCACTGTGCATAAACCCTTAGCATAAGTTAATTCAGAATTAGTTTTGCAGCTTTCCCACAGTATCTTAAAAGTAAGACCAAAAAGGCTAAGTTACCCATGGACTCTCAATCCATTAACTTAAACTCAACCCTAGGACACATCTTTGTCTCAGCCTCAGCAGATCCAAGTCTCAAGAACATGTGTGCAAATAAAGAGTATATAGCCCATCCTAATTTTGGGGACCACTCCCAGCCCTACCACAGTTGATGTCCATGAGCAAGAATACCTATTTGCAAGAGCCCAGGATCACTCACCTCTCTGTCTGTACTCCTCAGGTTCCATACTGATTCCTTACAGAAGCACCTCTTCAAACCTGGGCCACGACCTTTCGGGAGCTGTGGGCAGTTCACTCTGGTTCCCTCCTGGCTGCTTCCCCCTTTATAGCTCCCTTTCTCTCTCAGACTCACGCATTCTGGAAAAGGTTTAACGTAGGCAGGTTATTGGTGAGTGTTTATTTAACTCCTCCCAACTGAGGACTTTTACAGTCTCTCATGTTCTCATCTGTGCCCTTTTGATGTGTAAGATAGTGTATCGCTAAGAGGAGCTGCCTCTGCACTAACCCTTCCCGATTTTCAATCAATCTTTCAGAAGTCTCACAGTAATCCATGTCATGAATATAAGGCACATTAACATGAGACTTGTGGGAGAGAAAAAGCTCAAGAACTTCCAAAACCAAACAAAAGCCAGCAGATGTTACACTAGCACACCCCAACTATTGTGCTAGTCATTAAAACAAGGCACCAGCACAGAACAAATTTGACACTGCAGACAGGGAAGGAGGATTTTTAAAGAATTGTTTTGAGAATTCCCAAAATAATAAGAATATACCTACATCCCCACAAGTCTTCAATCTTTACACTGTCAGTCCCATGCTGCTAAAAGGAGAGGCTCTACAGCTATTGCCAGTTCCAGAACTGCAATACAAAGCAACAATGATCTTAGTGGATTTCCTGCCTTTCCAGATCAGAGCAGGTTACACAGACCAGGGTGATGTTTCTCCATGGATATCACCCTAGATTGCTGAGCTGGGAAAATGCGTATTTTCCCCCTCATTATGCTTGCTTTCCTCACATATGATACATATAAGAACTGGGATTTGATCTTGTCTCTCCAGAATTCCTCCAAGTCCTCTACCTGGATTGTTCTGTTTGAAAGGACAGCCATGTAGATTCCCCCTTGTTCTGGTTTTAGGACCTGAAAACACATCCTGACCTATCTCTGCCAGCACAACCTTTGACACTGTACTCACTGCTGAGCACTTACCATCTTCACTTGCTTTACACTGCATGAAGCAGCCCTGGGCAAAGAGAGAGGTGGGATTTGTGGACTAAGCACCAGAAACTACTACCAGTACAATATATTCTTGCCCTATTTTTGCTATATCTCAGGCTCCTGCTTAGGGCTGGCCCTGCTGGAGACAGGATACCAGGTCAGGCAGAGCCTTCATCTGATACAAAACAGCACTTCTGCTGTTCTCATCACACAGAAGAGAACTGACTGACAGAGCA
>JAWWLV010000018.1:10424267-10444668 GCA_035041135.1 Platyrinchus mystaceus
CAGGCAGAGCCTTCATCTGATACAAAACAGCACTTCTGCTGTTCTCATCACACAGAAGAGAACTGACTGACAGAGCAACTTGAATTCTCTGCCTCATGTACCCAAACACAGCCCAAACACTTTCATAGTTCTAGAAAGTTGTTACACTGTTCCCACAGCACAGTGTCTACAGAACAGTGTGAGAGCTTTCCTAGTTCCTGTTGCAATTAGATATTTGAGAAGGAACTGTTTTCTAGATATGACAAAGATGCTCTGATACACACACATCAGATTAACGTACTGAAATAAAAAACCCCAAATTGATAAAAAGGCATTAAAAGAAGTGAAAAAAAAACCTCTATGAATATTCGTTTTCTCATATTTCTCTGGAAACATCAGGAGATAAGTAACAAGCTGCCCACACACCTCATATCAGTTTATTAACTTCTCTTGGGTTTACTGTCCCATAAAGGAAAACAAGAAAGGTAAGAAGGTGCACTAAGCACAGGACCAACTCAAAAAGAGCCCAAAGTTCCCCAAAACTGTGACTCTAGCTCATTACAAGTAACTAATACTTAAAATATATGAACATCTGTTCAAAGAAACAGATGGTAGCTTACATTTTGGTTTTACTTTGGAACAGCAAATAAGGAACAATATTTTTAACAATGTTTTCAGAGGTAAACTATACAATAAATATTTCATGTGACATATACCCAAGCCTTGCTGAAGGGTGACAGTTTCATCAGCTTGGTCTCTTGTTCTGTGCAGAAGAGAACAAACAGCAGGTCCTGTTCAGAACTAGAATAAAATGGGTGATAATGAATTACAGGTAGGGTAAATATTGCTGGTGATAAAGTTTTGTTATAGCTACCCTGCACTTAGTAGGATTTCATTATGGACAATGAGGAATAGAATATTTGCTCACAGGAAACAGAACAATTAGAAAAGGTTCATTTCATTATTTGCTACAAAGGTCTGGGCTGGCTCAACCGTGGGAAACTCCCCATTTGGATGTGAACATTACCACTCTCACCACTCAGACTGAGACTTATCATTATCAAGAACTCACAGAGATTACAGTGTTGTCAATTCGGTGGGATGTGAGGACACAAACATTAGTTTGATCATGGAATAATTCAATTGGAACAATGCCTAAGCAGCACATTTATCTCTACTAACTGGTTCCTGCATTTGGTAGTGACATTATGGATAGTTCCTGAAAAAAATCCCTAAAACAGAGCAATTTCCACATAATCACTGCACAAGGCTTTCTTGAAGTCCTAGTTAGTACCAACATAATGATATCCTTGAAAATAGTTCTTCTAAAACTCACCACCACAGGTTTTTCATTTTTATTATCTTTTGATTATTTTTAGGTCAAATCTGCCAATCAGCATCAAATTTACCAACTATGTAACGATACTAGGATATTTAGAATCTTTTCCTAACTGCCAATTCTATAAACTGAAGTCAAATCTTGACCTGTTTGACAAAGTTTTGTACAGTACAATGCAATTCTCTGCCCACTCCTCCCTCCCACCACTTAAGGCCATTCTAAGCCTAAAACTGTTTCTTCATGTTTCTCCAAGAGCCCAACACAGAGGCTTTGACCTTCTAATACACACACAAAACAACTGAAATGGAATTGATTCTACACTACATATATGTGGAAAAGATATTTAATTGTAAAATAGAAAAAGTAGGCCAGAGTACAGTTTTAAGGGTAATTCTTCCGTGTACAGTATAGATAAACCAGACTTTTTGCTTAAGTTTATATAAACAATTCCATAAAAGCAGTGAACATGGAACAACAAAGCAAAGCACAAAGAGTTTTATCTTACAAAAAAACAAATCTGCACAGTAGTTCAAAATTTAATGTAACACAGCACTGAACAATCTTAAGGCAGCTCAGTCTAAGCACAGGACTAGAAGCCAGGAACTCCTGAGATCCATTCCCAGGTGACCACAGGTTCACGTGGTGTTAAGCCAGTCATTTACCACTCCCTTGTGTTGCATTTATACCAGTTATAAAATGGAGACAATAACACTTACCTGCCCCAGGCAGTGCAGTAAAGGGTTCTTTAAAAGATTTTACAATGCTCTGAAGATGTAACGTGCCATATAAATTTTAAGCATAATAGATCACTGCACAGACACACACAAACACAGTATCACAGTGAGGAACAATGATGCTGGGTAGGAAGAGCATCACTACAACATAAAAAAGTTACTTGTCCAATTGCATAATTAAAATGCAAAAGTCTGTTCAGAAAAAAAATGTATCACTGAAGTAATTTCAAGGTTATTGGGAAAGAGAGATCAATAGGAATAATCTAAAATAACCACTATTTGTGTTCCAGTGGAGACATTCTTTTCTATTCATTACTGAACTTCAAAATGTTTGTACAGGAAAGTTGTAAGACACACAAAGTGAAGTTTCAATGCCTCCACTACCAAATTTTGCCTCTTAATATGTAAATTAAGATTCTTTTTTGTTCTTCTTAATTACAAATTACATTCTTCCAAGAAATATACCATCCACGATAAAACTGGCTGCTAGCTTACTTCAAATGACCTATAGGCTAAACATTTTTCTCATAATTTTTCTCATCTTTGCTGAAAAATACCTATGCAAGATGTATGTGTAGAAATTATAAAAACATGCAGCATATGTACAAACTGAAAAGTTTAAAAAATATTAGCTTCATATACATGTAAATCTACTTGGATATATCTGAAATTAAATATAAAAATTTCACCACCTAAAATAAAAAAAAACCAAAAATGGTTTTCAGAGAATCTGAGACAACTACTTAAAGCTGTACAAAGATTTCCACCTGGAAATGTCTTATTCAGAGAAGTTGTTTGAGTTGTTATCATGTAGAAATAACTGTTAATTAATTTTGTCACATAATCAATTTTCAAGTTGTCAGCTTAAATCAACATCACCCTTAAAACTGTTCTGTTTTTCAGAAGTTAGATTCATACTAAAATCAAAAATTTCACAAAAACATTGGCTTTTCGTGTTTCTGGATCCCTTCAAAAAGATTTATCAACTTATTTTGAAACTGTAAAAAAACCAACTATTTACAGTATTTCATTTTAAATACTTTTCACAATTTCTAAATTCAGAGTTTTTATGTTACAAGAAATTAATCAGAGCTCACGGCTTAAGTCCAGTTATCAACTTGTAGCATCTTCTCTATCATGAAATCCCGTGTCTGTACCTATATAGTGTACAGTTCAAGATTGTACTGCAGGTTTTTGAAAGTAACAGGCTTTGCAGTGTGTTCATTTTTTATTAAACAGCTTCTTTATTAGTCTGGAGGCGGTTCATTGCCTCTAACTTCTGCCGATAGGCCTCTGCTTCTTGTTCCTTCTTTAGAAGCTGCTGACGGTATTTTTGTGCTTCTCTGTTGGCCTCATCCAGCTGTTTCTGAAGAGTTTCTCTTTCCTATTAGAAACAGAACCAGCAATACTTTGTCAAATAAGTATCAAATACAAGTTAAAAAGGCAAATACTTTTCCTTTACATGCAGCTCAAGTGCAGACCTGTATGAATGCTGCTGTGCAAATCAGACATGAATTATAACACCAGACCACTCCTCACAATAAGGCTTCAACTGTGGATACAGTAAACCTGAGTCTATTGAGCTGCAAAGGTACCATGCCAGTCTTCATCAAAAAAGAGCTAAATAAAAAAAGTGGAAGCATGGTGATTACATATTCACATAATACATTAACATTTCTCCAATGATTCAATTCCCTTTGTTACTTTTCAAAATTGCAATCCAATCTAACAGTATTGTCCCTTGCAGTTTTATTTCTAATCAGATAATATAATGAAAAACTGCTACCTAACAGCTGTTGTGCTGGAGAGTGTCAGCTGCCCACTGACCAAAATACACATCTCACTGGTCTCTAAATAACGATTGACACAATGCAATCCAGAGTTACAATTACATCCCCAAGGACACTGCATCTTTATGAATTAACAGGCATTTAGCCAGATAAGCTTTTCCAATTCAAAAGCAGTAACTGAAAAAATCCTTACTGAAGTAATTGCAAAAGTTCTGTATACAAGTTTGTTGGGGATGGGTATAAAATGGCTTCCAAGCAAAATCATATGGGAATTGCCACTTCCTCTGAAGCTGCCTTATGAACTAAGGAGAATGCATTTCCATCTCCAGTGATGTAGGTACTTTCATTTTGTCTGATGCTGCACTGAGCCCAATAGAAAAAGCAATTTGCTTGGGAAATAGCTTTGTTTTGATCTTCAGCCAAATACCATTTCATTAAAGTGCATCATACTTTATGAGTAAGGTAGTATTAGAATTAAAATCATTCTTTCCACTGTAGTTGTTAAATAGGAGCAGGAAGGAAGGTTGTCAGAAGCAAGCCATCTCCCAGAAAAACAAAACTTATCAAAAAACTGAGGCCCAGTGAAAATAAGTTGCCTTTTCAGTTTATTCCCATCCCAGCAGTTCAGTACCACATTCCCATTTAATACCTGAAACAGCTGTTAGAAGTTTCACCCCCCACACACTCCCATAACAGCATCCCTATTCTTCATCTCTGATGCACTCACATATTTTCATGGTCAGAAAAATACAAAATACTCTGCCTCCCTTCAACTCGCTACTGCTCTCAGTACTTGTCACAGTCACATTTAGCAGTCACATGCTGTGCTGAATGTGCTGAAATACAATGACACAGGTGATCAGATCATTCCTAACAGCAGCACCTGTACAGCAAAAACAACAGGCGAAGGAGAGATGTTATTAACAGGTTATAAAGGCTGGCTAGAATACAAAACAGTAAGTGCAACTTAATTTTCCATAGGGCTTTAAGAGCTGAAGGCAGCAAGTGGGGATTTGCTTCATTTGAAGCACACACTAATCAAATGAGAGCTCGTCTGATCTTGCTTACTTTATTTGAAAAAGAAGTTCAGCTTCCACCTCTGAAAATTTGCATTCTGCTTTTTAAGCAACTCTATGGGTGGTCAATCCATGTAGCAACTGGACTGACAGACGCCAAATGAACAGTAGAGCCTACACCTCAGAGGATCTGAAACACACCAACGATGTTCCAGCCAAAACACATAACTTATGCTACTGCTATAAGTTATCTGTGTAGTATGAGGGGAGCCAACAGCTTACAT
This sequence comes from Platyrinchus mystaceus, assembly GCA_035041135.1. Classification (NCBI taxonomy): domain Eukaryota; kingdom Metazoa; phylum Chordata; class Aves; order Passeriformes; family Tyrannidae; genus Platyrinchus; species Platyrinchus mystaceus. The sequence continues at coordinate 10,429,410 of JAWWLV010000018.1, forward strand.
AAAACAGCCTCATGAAACAGAGTGTTTGTGCAAAGAGCTACAAGACAATTCTCCGAGAACCAGTCAAAACAGCTGATCCTGCTATATGTGGAAAGCAGCCTTTTGAGGGCTGGGATATACTGAGCTGGGCATTATTTATCCCATGAATTTGTCTCATAAAAACCATCAGAAATGTAATAATGCCAAGAAGCAGAGCTGCTTTATCTACTGGGCTGCAGAACAATAAGAACCATTGGTAGCTCACCGGGCAGTAGTTCTGCAGTGCATTACAAACAGCAAGAGGCCATCTCTGCTACGGAGTGTGTGCACACTGCCAACATTTGGGGGTGGAATCACTGCTATGGAGTGTGTGCACACTGCCAACATTTCGGGCTGCAGAGGTTCTCAGACCACATCTTAAGAGTATTTCCCACAGAAGAGAGAACTAGAGCTGCACACCCACAAGTAATATGGCATATTAAGGATTGGATAAGAAAAAAAAGGAAAAAATCCCAGTCTCAGTAGCAAGGCCAAGATAAAACCAGTATCTACTAGGCAGACCAGCAATTCAAAGCACATCAATTAGTCCAGCAGCTAATAGGTGTACCTTTTAGACTGTCCCAACACAAACAGAATGAGCTGAGGAACTGAGGCCAAGTATACTGTGTGACAGCAGTGGAAAGAACCCAAAGCTCGTGGAGGAGCAATTATCTGCAGTGGACTCAGTGAAAAGTGGTTCCTTAACTTTGTCATCTAGAATAGGGAGGACTGTATCTGATGTTAGTTTAATCAAACCCAGACAGTGTTCTTGGGACATTCTTTAGAACACAAAGTGTTCTATAGATCTGAAGTCCTTTTGTATCATATAAATACCGACCCAGGTAAAAATCAAATTAGAGGATGCTCAGTGCCCTTAGGAAATCTTCCATTTTATCTGGGAATTTTCTTCATTACATGTAACTTTTCTTAACAGTCTAAATATTGACAACAGGAAAGCCCATAACTAAAATAACCAAACCACTCTTTTGAACAACTGACAAAAACAGGGATATGAATTCACTAAGAGAGTTAGTTTACAATTATGATTATTTTTTTTAGTCTAATGAAATTATTGTCCTGGTTCTAATGCGTGTGTGTCACCTTTCAAACATGCATCATGGGAAAAACAGTCAAATTAAAGAATGAAAATAAAAATCACTGTACATTAATGAATTATGCATGAAATGAAAAACAGAGTATCTGTGTGACAGGGTTTTTTTGCTGCCATACCATGTTTAAAATACCCAACTGCTTAGAAAAACTATCACTCTTCAAAATGAGCTGAAGTGTTTGAACTTAACAGACCCAGAATAGAGAATTTAAAAACACTACTACAGCTTTAGTCGTTTCACAATACTTTCACAGGAAAATTTGTTACTTCACATGAATGGGAGGATTTTCAACTTAAAAAACCTGTGAAATTACAGTTAACTGTTCGCAGACTATGAATTTAAAACAGCTGAAGAAAGGATTCAGCCTTGAATCAACTCTTTATAATGAAATAAAGGAACGAATCAGTGTGAGGCAAAGAAACCAAACAATTAATTTTTTTTATTTCTATATTTTAAAATATTTTAAAAATAACTTAACGAGGAGAGGGGTCCCACTCTTTCCAAATTCAAGTATCTACCACTGTCTGCGACAAAGAAATTTGAAGTGAAGCGACTTCATGTGCACTTCTCTCATGTCACTGCTACCAAAGCAAGGTAGCACCATACCCCTGTGAACCACTATAAGGTCCCTAAAGCCAACTGGCCTCCACAACCTCCTTAACCAATCTGGATTTTCTTAAATTCACCTAACAGAATTATTAAAATACTTAAGGAAACATAATTTCCTTTACGAATAATTCAGGCAGATTTTTAAAAGTGTGAACAAAAAAATGCTTTTATTGTAACAGTCATACACTTTAAAAAATGCAGCAAGAAAATTTCAACTGTCAGGATAATCTGTAATGACCACAAACCTGCAGAGGTCAAAAGTATTTGATGTGACAACTTAAGGACAGGGAAAGCAAGAGATGAGAGGTGGTAATTATTGTTATTAGATATGGATAACATATAGTACATACTGTACAACAAAAACTATTCAATTAGGCGCAATTTGATAATATGAACAGAAGTTGGAGACTACAATGTTAGATAAATGAAATATCATGGAGTTGACAAAATGAGAACTTACAGTCTAGTCAAAGCAGACAGCAATTTTCATAACCTTTTGACCAAAACTGGTCAGCACAGTTAGAAGCAACAGAAGGATTGAGATGGTTGACCTATTGTGGCTAATATAAAAAAAGCTACATTTTTAAACTGAACAGCTACAGCTATTTGTCATATAAAAGTAAAAGCACTCTCCACATTTGTAGGTCTTTTGCACCATAGTTTAAAAAAAACTAGATAGTGCCAAGTTGTGTAATAGTAAATTTCTTCGGAATTAAAAAAAAAAAAAAGGCAGGGGATGACATACAGATAAAAACAGACAAACACAGAATCTTATTGTTTCACATTTCCATCAACAGTTATCTAGATATCATGAATGGAAAGGAAACATTGCTAAAAATATGATCTCACAATCAGGACAAGCACGTGGCTGTAACAGAAAGATGAGGGTACAGTCCTCTCATTCATCCCCAGCGGAAAGAGTCAAGTCACTCGATAATATATCGGTGCCCAATTTTAAAAACTAGCCAATGACCTTAGAGGAAAAACAAAAAAAAATTATGTTATCATATACTTAAACATGTGTCACTTCTCCATGCCTGACCACAGGATGAAGCAAACAGCCCTCCTGTTTTCTTTTTACAACTTTGTAAAGGACAACTTTCAGTAGCAGGAGAGACTGAATAAGTTATTGTTTCACACACTTCATTCTGTGGTAACACAGAAATTAACCTGAACCACAACCAGATATTCAGTGCTGAGCACTGTTTAACACAGATCATGTAATATACTCCTTACTTCTATTTCTGCAGACTCCACACGATTTTCAACAATCTCAATGCACTGTCTCTTCACTGGCGGTTCTTCACTTATCACAGTTTCTTCAGCAATGTCTGTTGCTGGGACTGTTAATACTGAAAACATATTTGTACATGTAAATACATTTACTTCAAACAATATTTGCACTACATAAAACTTAAGTAATGTTATTAACGGCAATAAAATGTAGAGACTTTTCCTTTTGAAAACACAGCAATATAATAAAGTACATTATAAAATCAGTATGGTGAAAATTTACTAAAATTTTAGCTGCTGGTATGCTACTGAAGAATTTTAAAATTCCTCATTAGTGAGGTCTACAGTCTCCAGTGTACAACTCTCCAAGCTTCACACTGGCAGTCCTTATGAAGAAACCAGAGGAAGAATCATTTTTATCTAAGTAGTGGTGACAAAGCATCTTTAAAAGAAATCACCCAAAACATACACATCGCACAATAGCACTTGTCACACTAGCAGCTTCTACAGAGTACATCTGGCCCAACTGGAACATTGTGTCACCCTGGCTTCACTGGTGCTGTCACTGCTGCTCTAAAACTTGACATTTGTCCTGTTAAGAACACACTCCATGGAATTGCACAGCTTGCTCCATGCATCACATTTCCAAATCCAAGCCTCACCTCCCCACAGTATTTCTGGCAGGGCAGCACAGAGTATTGGAAGAAGGCTTTACTTTACTCCACCTTCTAGTTTTCGTAGAGAATCAATTTGCGAGACTCAAACTTTTTGAAGGCAAAGCAAGGAGTTATCACTTTTTTCTTAAATGTCCCATTTCTCCCCCATCCAGTTTAGGAATTCTTTCATTCTCTCTCCCAATGCAGAGACTGAGCTGACATGTGTTAACCCACTGAACTGCAGCAGCTCACATTTGAGTCTTCTGTAGTATAAGAATTATTCGATGTACACAAAATTGTCCAAGCTATTTGCACCTAACAAGTCACTATTCTTACTGTAACTAAAACAGTTCCTCAAGCTGCAATCATACACGTCTGCACTCACCTTGCTGCCCATCTGGCATGGTCACAATGATGGGTTGCCCTATTCCACTGGTTGGAATGGAATGCAGGTTACCCAGCTGAATGCCATCTGTAACTATAGTAATAACCTGCTGACCTCCAGAACTGACAACTTGCTGAATGGCCCCATCCACAGATTCTGCAGTCACAACTTCTTCTGTGGCCACAACTATCAACAGATGAGTGAAGAAATTAAGTCAGTTTATAAATTAATCTTTACAATTTCAAATGCATCTTGGTGCATCTGAGAAAAAATTTCTTACAGAACTTTTTAAATTTGACACCCCCCCCTAAATTAATACATTACTGCATATTACATTTTAATAGAAACCTTTCACCAGGTCAACATAAAGCACTCACATTTTGAAAAATACCTGCAACACTGTCCTGGTCTACCTTGCTTAATATAATAATCTTTTTTAGCATTTTGCTAATAGACATACCCCACTCAAAATTGATGCTTTGGGTTCAGTATTAACAAGGCAGCAAGAAGAACTACTTTTAAGAACACAAATAACTTTTACTTATAAATAAATAAGCTGGACTAAGTTATACTACTAGTGGAATTAAGAAAAAAAAAAAACAAAACTTGAAATTCGACCTTGAAACTACTTCTCAACCAATGCCTTGCCACCTGTACATCAGGACCCAGCCCAGATTTTTCTGCTTAATATAATGGTTTTAAAGATGGTAAAAAAATGAAAGATCTCTACAGAATCTCAGAGCTTTGTCTGTACTACATGAGTACTTCAAACACACCCACAACTTTATTTTACAAAGTATGAAACAAGACTAAAACTGGCATTTTTACATATTTGAAGAAGAAAGATAAAGCTTAAAAAGTAAAACAAACATTGCACGTATATAATTTTATAGGTAAAAATTCCAGCTCAACTATCTATTTCAAATTCATGACTCTACAATGAGTACAGAACAGGGAACTCTCACGGTTCTATAAAAGAAGGTAAGATAAGGAAAGGCTGCATTCAGAACTACATCACAAACCACAGCTTGCACTACATGCTGCAACTCGGGTCTTGTGCTACCACCCTTATTTTTTAAAACAACAAGATACTGAGACAAAGAGCAAGATCACTCACAGTACAATCAAAGAAATTCAAGCACACTAACTCTGTATTTTATTTTCAATTTGTCAGGGGAAAAGCAAAGCCTTTGATTAAAATAACAGACATTAGAGTGCTTTCTATCTACAGAGATGAAATTAAAACCCTATAGACCTGTGTTGTGATGTTCAAGATGAGAGAAGGCAGATAAAACCCTGAAGCTTTCATCTTTTAAGTTAATTACAATATAATATACACAGAAAAATCACTCTGTAGTTTAAATAATGACTGCAGTCATTCTCTTCTGAGGATCTTTATGTTCAGAGTCTACTGTCCTATAGCACTGCTTACATATTCACAGAGTGTTTATTCAGTAAACCAAAGCAGCAAGTCCCCTGTGAATAAGTGGTGTTGTACTGAACTTGATTTGGCTTCCAAGCACAGGCTCAGCAGTAAGAAAGACCACTGTCACAAAAAAGTCCCAATTGTAAGTGCCAATACTAGGTGCTGTGGCAAACAGCTCTGATCTTTCTCTGTTTCAAATTCAATGTTGGGGTTTTAGTTCTGGAAGGAAACATTGCAAGGACTTTTTCAAACCTTGAAAGAAAAGTGGAGATTTTGTCTAAAGAGAAACTATTCTATATAAAAGAAAAACAGCCCCATAAATATGGCCATTATTCATTCCTTGCTCTCCTTTTGTACCTATATCCATATAGGCATTATTTACTGTGCCACGGGAAAACTGAATTTTATGTACTTTTAATTATTAAATTAGGTTAAATGCTTTCTAACCTGGTGTTTCCGAAGAATTAGACAGTGGAGCTGATGCTTCTGCTAAAGCTGCCAACGTAGCTAATACTGATGTTGACGAATTTCCAAACTGTACAGCAGACACTCCTGTTTCATCTAGTAGGATGAAAAAACAGTTAGCTGATAAATTTAAAACCAGTGAAATCCTTTTTTCTATTATTACTGCACTGAAGCTTCTAACATACTCCATTTTCAGCAGCATGCTGCTGAACCCAGGTGCTATTCTGAAGTTAAGTTTGTTAGGCAAGTACATCTGATAATTTAGCTCTGTGAAGATTGCTGTTTTAGGCACATATGTATCTACAATGCACAAAAAACACTGAAGAGGAACATGGTAACTATTCTTACCATCATTTTTCCTCAAAGCTTTTCACTAAGTGTGAAAATCAAAGCATAAAATCCCAGTGGCTATCCTACAGGCATCTGAATACCTGTTCATTGGATGTATTTGCAGAAGATACCAGACCTGTTAGGTTCACCACCCCTCCAGGTCCAATGATGAACTGTGGTGTTGCCGCGTGTATCGTCACAGTGTCCGGACTCTCTGGGTTTGTGTTGATTTGGTTCTGCATTGCAATCTAGGAGACAAAGGCAATCATATCACTCCAACTGCAGGCATAAAGAAGTTATTTACCTTGTGTAAGAGCTAGAATTATTGCACATTCCACACGAACAGGGAAGATCTCTCTCATTATACTCGTGCAATACACACACATCATGTCACGTCTCCAAGTACCTACACTTTTTTGTGACAGAAATCTAAAGACAAAAAGTGTAACAGCACACCACTACTTCTCCCTACCATTTACTGTACTTAAAGAGGACCACATAAAGACAAGGCCCTCTTGCACATATGCAAGCTCACATATCTAAAACAGAAGCCTGAAGAATCAAAACTGTTGGGGCAGATACAGGCCATGAAAATCTGCTCTGACAGCTTAGCAATTGCTATGAAATGTACATGGCAGTGTCCTTTTTGTCTTTCTTTGAATTATTATTAACTTCTCTTTACTATACCCTTTCTGCAATGAAGAGCAAGCTAAAGGGACAGACCAGAAGTTCAGACAGTTAAAGATGTAGGGAAGCAACAGATTTATACAGTGGCATAATGGTATTTTTCATTTGCTATTATTTTCTCAATAATGCTTATCACTTATTTTGCATTTAACAATAGTACTGAACAGTAAGCACACATTTCCATGAAAGTATCTATTATAATCCTGATACCAATCACTTCTCCAACAATTTAACCCTAGCTTTTCTACTTATGGAAAAATTGTCATCTCTCCTGTCTTGATCTCCAATTGTTAGGAAATTAATATCCATATAGGAAGCTAACTGAACACTAGGGTATAGTCAAAACTTACTGTCAGAGTAGGGAGTTAATTTTTTACACCTTGGTTTTGAAGAGTCCACCTAGTTCTGTGTAATACAACACAGAAATTTAAGAAAATAAAGGATACATATTAAAAGCTTAGTTTATGACATATGTAATCAAGTACAGGAAGCAAAAGTTACCTGTAATATTTCTGCAATGTCTTCATTCCCATTGTCTACTGCAATATCTAATGCTGTTTTGCAAAATTTACTCTGAGCATGAACATCTGCTCCATACTTTATCAAGAGTTCTACAACTTCTTGGTGGTGATGCTCAGCAGCCCAGTGAAGTGCAGTCATTTTGAGCATGTCCTTTGCATTGACATCAGCACCATGCTACAAACAAGATCATTGCATAAACTATGTCATTAGAAGTATCTGAACAGAATGCAGCCCAAAGTTGTCTTTCTCCACCAGAATGCCTTGTTATCTTACATTTACAAATTTATTAAAAGTACTTCAATCTAACTACCAAATAAAGTATTTACTTCAAAGGATTAAAGATTCCATAAAACACATCTCAATTCTAAAATCTCTTACTAAACACAATGTCAAGTTAGGGAGTAGACTTATTTTTAAACAGCAGTAAATAATTCACCTGAAATCATCATGACTTTAATGCTAAAATAAATTACAGCTTAACGGGAAAACAAAGCTCCCAATGCACACAGTATAACAGTTCATGTCACTTCAATCTTAGTTTCACGACTAAAAGAAAATTGTAAATATCTGATCATAAACCATTGCAATATTCCCACCTCAGCCTTGTTTCAGCAGTTCTCACCTTAAGTAAGACTTCTACTATGCTGGCATGGCCTTCTGATGCTGCCATATGTAATGGAGTTCTGTCCACTTTGGTTCTGGCATCCCGACTTACACCTGCTCGCAGCAACACCTCCGTGGTTGAGTAGTGTCCATACTGTGCTGCTAGATGAAGTGGAGATGTTCCCAGCTGGAGTGTAACAGAAAATGTGGAGTTTTAACAGATGCCAGTACGAAGTATTTCTTCTTATTCTGGAGCTATCAAACCCACGTATCAAGCCACCACTTCAAAATCATTCTCCCTTGCAGTCTCAAGGAAAGGAGCTATTGGGGCTTTTACAGAATATGAAGAGGAGGAGGAAAAGTTTGTTGTTGTTTTCTTTTTTCTGTGTTTTTTCTGTCTTTATGAAGTGTAACATTTCAAGGGGCCTAACCCCATTTTTGATGTTGGTCAACACACCATACCAACATTGGAAGGGACCTCTGGAAGTCACTTAAGTCCAATCTCCTGCTCAAAACAGAGTTAATTTGAAAGTTAGGTCACTAAGCAGATTAAGGCTCTTAAGAGCTTATAAATACCCTGGGAATTTTAGGTACCTGACCTCCCTATACAACCTATTCAATTATATGCACCTCTGAAAGACAGCTCAGAGCCCCTCTATCAGGGAACTCTCAGCTGCACACATTAAGCAGTTGGGACTGTTTTCATAATTCAGATCTCTTACTATACTAAATGCATAAACACAGTAACTAGGAGGATGATTATTGCTTTCTCCCATTAACAACTCCAAAGTTCATCTTAAAAGTCACCAGAATGAGCTCATTCACAGTCTGTTACTAAAATCAGTAGGAGGTCATATGAAGAAACAGGCAATTTTAATTTCTAATTAGACATTAGATGATGTAACTGTAGAATTCCAAGAAGAATTGCTATATAAATGCTTAATTGTAACAATACTATTTTCTTCTTCACATGAGAAAAATAAGATGATCTACCAAACACTGCAAAAGTTTTCATTACCCAGTCTGTGGTAAAAGGTGCTCCATTTGCCATCAAAATGCGAACTTCATCATCTTGACCTGCTCGTGCAGCTTCTAAAAGTTTCTTTCCCAAATCTACTAGTGACATCTAGTGAAGGACATAAAGGAATATAAAGGTAAAACAAAAACATGAATACTACTTTAATACATACATACTGCTTTTTTTTTTTTTCAATTATTATTTCTGAACTACTCTGAAAAGTTCAAAAATTGGAGCTGGTATTTTAGCCATGAGAACACGCTTTGCTGATCACAATAAGCAGCTTCGTTTCAGAATTACTTTTGCCAGCCAAACAGAACTGATACTGGAGTGGAGATTTCAGTATTATAATGCTGTAACCACAGCAGCTGTGAAGTTAAACAAATTTTAAACTGAACTGGATGCACATTTCTTATAGCAGAGGTGGTTTAGAAGCTCTCACCTGATTCTGCAACCTTCTGCAGCTTTGTCCAGCTTTCAAAGGGTACTACAACATCGTGGCTGCCATGTCACACATCCACCCACCCAAAATGCCCACGTGCATTTAAGAGGTACCACTATGTAAACACATTGAGACAGATATGAAACACAACACCTTCCTGACATCCTGTCCATCACTATTTTTGTTCGCCCTAAAGTATAATTTCTGTATTCCCAGCTGCAAAATGACACAACAAGCATACTAAGGTACTACATACACCAGGTGTATGAAGTGTTTGCCTGAAAACAAATATTACTACCTGCTTCAACTGTCCACAGTTACCAAGCAAAGTTTTGAGGCATGACTGAAATACCAAGTGGAAAACCTTCCCATGGTGATTAGATAACATCCTTTACAGCCAAGTTCCATATAATACAGAGCATGCAAAAATACAGGTAGACAAATGACACCTATCTGTTTCTGTTGCATCAAAGATTTCCTAGAAATACACCTTTTTAAACCCACCCTATTTTATACCTGCTATTAAATTTGTTCAGTAAAAAAAAAAACAAAAAACCTGAACTAAACCATAACACATGCTGCTAACCAAGACATATTACCATTTTATTCCTATAGCTATGTTTTCCACTACCAGGTTGCTAAGAATGGAATTGCTTTCATCAGTTAAGTTTCCAGTCACATGCAAAGTAAAATCTGTATTACTCATAACAGCAGTTGCAAGGCCACGCAGCCAATTTCCTACACAAAGTTAGAGTATATCAATTCTGGAATGAAATCCTCTTAAACATACACATATATCACAAAAATAATGTACTAAAAAATTTCTCTGTCCTGGCTCAACCGGCAAACTCTGTGTGGTCCATTGCTCAGTAAACTGAAAGCTATGGACTTTGGAAAAAATTAGAAAGGAAGATCAAAATACTGCAAATAGAGAACTCCAACATGTATCAGTAGGGCCCTGAACCAGAGCAGATTATACCTCTTTGTCTATAGAACTGACTGCAGGCAGCAACATCCCTTTCACCAAAATACTCCATTTATGCCTATCCTTCTAGTGCACATGGACATGTTGATTTGTCTCCAGTCAGAAAAAGGAAGAGAAACAGGAAGGTGGCAGGCCAGGACAAATACTGACAATGGGAAAAGGAATGAAAAATAGGAGCACGGTCAGATGCAGAGAAGGAGACAACTGCTGTTGAAGAGCAGAAAATCTCCTTTTGGAATTGCACAAAAATTGAGGCTGGAGGGGACCCTGAGCTGGCTCAAGCTCAGTCCTGTTAAGTTTTGAATGTCTCTCTAGGAATGAACATCCCACCACTTCTTCAGCCTGATTCCAGTGTCCAACCACACTCACAGCAAGAGCTGCCTTCGGTGTCCACCCTTCTTTCTCCACTAACCAAAAAGACAGTCACAATAACAAGCCTAAACTTGATGTCTATTAGACAACAAAAACAGATTAATTAAATTTCAGTCCATACATTTAACAACATACCTATTCAGAATGCACTGACCACACCTGTGCACCAGTGAAACAACCTGCCAAGTCGTTACAAAAACCCTATGTAGCAAAAATCAAGCCTCCAAAACCCCAAAATCAATTATGGTGACCTGCAAAATACAACCCATTCCCAGGAGAGGTCAGGGACAAACTGCAGCCTGAGATCAACACCTTTTCAGAGCCTCTCTGAACAATTACTGGTGCACACACTGTCAGTGCCAGTACCCCAGTTCTCATCTCAGTGCAAAAATAAACAGCCTTGTACTACACTCAATTAGAAAAGTTCTAATCAAGGAAAAAGATAAACCTTCATTACCACCTATTACATTAACCAATGCTCTCTCTGTTGATATACAGTGCTTTTATTTTAAACAAGCACAAAGCATCAAAGTCTGTATATGCTTCGTGACGCAGAATTTTAACTTCAGTTAAAATGATACGAATTTATTTTAAAAAATAATTAAGTTGCAGTTCTCACGGGGTACTTGGAAGTGTGCTTGGGCCATCTAGTGGAAGAAAGATAAATTACACTGTTCAACTAAAATAATAAAAATCCCATTATGTCACTAATGCACTAACAACAGCAAACAAAGAGGCCTTTCCAACAAAACTCATGCACACTTAGCCACTTTTAACCAATGCATTCACAAAGTTTCTCAGAAGTAGTCAGCCCAAAGCTCATTTCTATTTGGCAGACTGTTCCAAGAACCAGTACAGTGAGGTCATGAAACCCCCCTGTAACCTGCCCCACACTCCTGCACTGCTATGACTTGAACTTACCAAGAAGAGTCTGCAGTCTGAGAATTTCCTGTTCCAGAAAAATTTTTCAGCTGCTCTCTTGAGATCATTTAGTAACACTACAATAGTGCAGTAATACTATCACAAGCAAAGTTCTATATATGTAACACAACAATATATTTAAAATTTAAAATTAAAAGGAGATGACCATTTCAAAGCTCTGCTGCTACTCCACAGTGTGTTACAATCAACTCTACTGAATGTCTTAGGGGGTTCTCTTTCCTGTGCTGTTTCCATCAAGCTTGGCCAGCATGACAGCTGTGTAACACTTTACACGAGGACTCTTTCAGAGAATAAAAACATCACTGGCTCTGAAATAGTCTTGAGACTGTTATAATTATTCTTATGGTAATCTGATTGTGTTTTCAGACTTCTAACAGCTCCAACACAATCATGTGAACAGAGGGGTTTGTCTACAACTGAGTATATAGGGAAGAGCTTCTGCTGGGTTTGGACTTCTTTGGACCTCCTGAACTTCCACATTTCACTACTGTGATGCATTCTGTACGGTATCGTTAGCCAGATGCCACAAATAACTGGTAATTAATACTTATATCATTCTACAAAACTCTGAAGATCATACTGTTACCAGAGGGGTATATAATAGCACTCAACAGGAGTATAGGTGGATCTGTGTGTGAAATGGGCTCCATGGGGAGCAAGTGGAGCTGAAAAACATTCAGCTTGGGACACCTGGACTACCACACCACAGCCTACAGACAACAGAGCAGCAGAGTCTGCAGGCCAAAGAAAAATTAAGTTTGGCTTAAAATGTTGCAGCATCTTTCAGACTGGTGTCCTGCCATAAGGATCCCAGAGCCAGCCTTGTTCCTGTTCTACCACTGAGTGCTGAGCATCAGCTGGTCAAAATCAACAGGCACAAAACAGCTGCTGCAGAACATCTGCCAACACAGACATCCTGCAGCCACTAGTATGTGTACTAAGGTACACTCCTGGAAGAGACATCCTTCCACTAGAGGAGCATGGACTGCTCAATGCAACCTACCTACCTACCTACTAAGGATTTGCAATCATTCCTAAAATCTCCAGCACAAAGTTCCATTAAAGGCCAATTAAATGAGTTTCCCTACTGAAGTGATACATGGCAGAACTGTACTTAGAAGACTGCTAAGACCCATCATCTCTCACATCCATTACATCTGGAAAAAGAATGCCCCTTCAGAATGTCTTTTTCTTTCCACTATTACAAAAATTAACCTACTTCCCCAGACCTGACCTTCAGAAATGCCATCATCCTACTAATTCCAACATCACACACTAACAGTAATAGCCATTTCCAGCTAATTTTATGTGCCTGTCCATACCAAGGTCAACAATATTTCGAAGTACAGCATATACCAGTTAGCATCACTTAAACACTCTGGCATGATTTTTCCATACAGATCAATTAGCAGCAATTACAGCAACTTGAATGGGATAAGCTCAAAAAGTTCCTGTATTGTTTCCTAAGGGAATCAAACGTATTTTGACAAAAATTTCACATGTGATACTTCAAATCTTAATATAAATATCACAGGGTTAGACTATCCACATTTCTATCATGGTAGTGAAAATTACACTAATATGTTAATTGCAGTCAGCTTTAATTCCAGTGTTTTCAGCTCTCCCCATGACTTTTTAATTAACTTCTCTCTAGTTTGTTCCAACAGCAACATGACCTTCATATCAGACATGCACCAGATGAAAAATACCTGATCTGAGAAAAGCAAACATTGTTGAATAGCTTAGTGAAGAAGACAGTCAAGCCCATACTAATGCAGGTCTGTCCTCCAATTAGGTTCACACATTGATTTAAATAAACTCTAACCAAAAATGCAACTCCCTTAAACAATACAGATGGTAGAAAAGTCTTGTTCTTACAAAGGAGAGCACAGATTTGGCCATTATCTGCAACACCTAAAGAGTGTTATGCAACAAGGGTGAACCACTGGCACCAATATTTGGGTTGGCACTGCCAACAAGCTACAAAGCTTTCACAAATAAGTTTGGCACTAGATACCAAGAAAGTTACTTTACAGCAGCTATGATCCACACAAAGGATCTAAGTGCTTGTGATGTAGCCTTTGAACTGTACAACAGCCTTAAGAGGATGTCTCAGATTAATTGAAACTTGAAACACCGTGAAATAAGTCATCCACCTTCCAACTACAGCATCCATTATATTAGGAGGAATCTTCCTCGACAGTTTCTGTCTAGCACATAGGCCTAAAAAAAACCCAACTAGAAAACAAAGTGATTTCAGCAAAGAAAGTGGGTCACGAACAAGAGTCTCTATCTAGTGTGTGCTGATCTGCCACGTACACTCTTAACCTCACTCACACAGCAGACCGAGGTTCCCTTACAAGTACTTCTGTGGGCATACACAGCTCAACCAAACTGCTTAGTCTCAGTAATACTTTAGAAGTAATGAATAACTTAAAAGCAAACAGGCTAAAGAACGACAGGGTGTGCATTCACAACCCTAAGCACATTTAACTCTACTATGCAGCATTTCCCACTAAACATAAGCTATCTTAGTAAGCAGGTTAAAGGAAAACATACAAATGCTTCAAGAACTGTAAGCACAGACGACTTCCTACAAGGGACTTCACCAGTGCCCCACCAACGGAAACCACTTTGACTACCAGGGTAGAACAGGAAAAAAAAGAGTTCGCACTAAAACACCTCATCCCACGTTTATGCTCCCACCATACGCTTTATTGAGAGTCCAAAGCACAAGTTACAGATTCCGGGCGAGGGGCACTGCGGCGGGGAAGCGCTCCCGTCCCGCCCGAGCCGCCTCTCCCCAGGGCACCTTTGGCGCCAAGCTCGGGCTCGCAGCTCGGCCGCCCCGGGGGAGCCGGGCCGGGGTACGGACCGACCACCCGCCCCCCGCGGGGCCCGGGGCCGTCCCCACGCGGCCCACAGCGCGCTGCCCGGCGGGCAGAGCCGCGGGACGAGCCGGGCCCCGCTCTGCCCCTCGGCCCCCGGGCCCCTCGCCGCGGCCCCGCGGGCCGCCCAGGCCGCCGCCGCGGCCCTGCCCGCCGCCCGCGCCCCCCGCGCGGCGGGGTCCCCGGAAGGCCGGCCGGCCGCCCGCTCTCCCCGACAGGAAATCCTGGCTGGGCTGGGCGCTGCGGAGGGAGCCGCGGCGCCGGGTTCCGGGGGAAGTGGACTTATTTTTTACCAGCGAAGAGATCAACTTCCACATCCGGTACCAGGGCCCTATACAAAGGCGCAGACTGACCTGGAAAAGCTTGGCCGGCCCGGGGGGGGTGAGGGAGAGACGGGGCGCGGGGACGGGCCCTTACCGTGCTGCCGGCCCGGCCGCCGCCGCCGCACCGACCCGGGGCTCCGCAAGGCCGAGAGCCCCACACGAGAGTCCGCGCCGCGCCCGGCGGAGGGACACGGCGGGCGGAGGGGAGTGGCGCGGCCCCGCGCGGCGCTGGGCGGCCGCGGG
>JAWWLV010000018.1:10445375-10506887 GCA_035041135.1 Platyrinchus mystaceus
CTTAAACACCTCCAGGGATGGTGACCACCGCCTCCCTGGGCAGCCCATTCCAATGTTTAATCACCCTTTCTGTGAAGAAATTTTTCCTAATGTCCAACCTAAACCTCCCGTGGTGCAGCTTAAGACTATCCTGTCGTCCTGTCATTGTTGACTGAGAGAGGAGCCCGACCCCCACCTGGCTATACCCTCCCGTCAGGGAGTTGTAGAGAGTGATGTGGTCTCCCCTGAGTCTCCTTTTCTCCAGGATAAACACCCCAGCTCCCACAGCCACTCATGGGACTTGTGCTCCAGATCCTTCACCAGCTCTGTTGCCCTTCTCTGAACTCCAGCACCTCAATGTCTTTCCTGAATTAAGGAGCCCAGAACTGAACACAGCACTCAAGGCATGGCCGAGTACAGGGCAAGCTACGCTTTGGGATCACAGAGATAGGATTTGATAGAATGACAGCTCCAAAATGATCTCTGTTGCTCTGTCAGAGGTCTCTGGCCTTCAGTCCCAGGCTGGCACTGGACCTGACAGCCCAGCACCTGAAACATTTCTCCCAGTTTTGTTTCAGCAGTGCAAAATGGTCGTGCTCACATTCTCCCCAAAACTATTCTGAGTCATAAATCTGCTACCACTGTGAAGTGTGAATCTCATAATCTACATCTTTCAGGAAAACATGCCAACAACAAAATTCCTCTCTCTTGGTTTGGAGATCATAATACCTTCTAGATAATCAGAAGAATACTTGCAGCAACATTGTGTACTGAGCCATTATTTTCTGCTTTTGACCTACCTAACTCAGCTTTGGACAAAATGCAAATAACCATATTCTAAGGAGCAACAATAGCCTGACAAATATCCCAGAACTGGCTCCTGGAGTCACTGCTGGAATAGCCCTGTTGAGTTCAAGAGAGCAGGCTGCATTTCCCATGGAATTCCCATGGCAGAGCAGCCCTCCGGGCTGAGCACAATGCAGGGCTCACACCCCCCGGGCTGGCAGGGCCCGCTACGGTGCTGCAATACCTGTGATTTGAGTTGGGCTACGGGCAGGAATTCTTGTGGGCTGTTTTTTCTGGGCCTGCTCAGCCAGAAGGCGGCAGTAGAGAACAAATCCAAACACCTCTGGGCTGCCCTTGTCACCAGGGCATAGAAACCTTAAATCCAGCCTCCAGCACATCTCTTTTTCCTTGTTGGCAAGTGCCTATGTCTTTCGACAAGCATTTAGCATGTCCTCTTGCGACTTTTCATTTACACAGCAGCAGCAGATACAGCAAATGTTACCATGTGCTCACAGGAGTGTGCCAACAAACAGGAACACTTGGTGGTGTTGGCTGCAGTGCTACGGGAAAGTCAAACTTTTCATATTAATGACAGTCTTTCATAGGGGTGAAGAATGCAGCCTGCACGTAGTCCATTAGAACTGTATATCACTTTTCATTATTATGATATCATAATATTATAATAATCATATCTGTTTTACAGGATTCACCAAAAGTACATGTAAGAGAGAGACATTGGATGGCTGATGTAGGCAAGTGGGAACACATTTCACATCTGTAAAATACCTGCTTTCTACTCCTCTGTTTCTTCCACTTTAGAAGATTGTTTTTGTTAGCTAAATAATCTAATACATTCTATTAAAAAGCACACTGATTTCTACTGTTTAAAATTCTTTTATTTATTTGATACTGCTACACAAGAATATACCTGCTGATAGGAAAAACCCAGGGCAACCACAGCATGTTACAACGCAGTCAATTTATGAGCACGTTTTAACAAGTTGTGGAGTGGGGTAAAGCCAATTGCACAGGCAGGTCCTGCCCAACACCTTTCAATAAATGGCTGGGGTTTGCCCATACAAGACCAAAGATTTTATGACACAATTTCTTCATATGAGAGAAACAATAAAAGGGACTCTCTGAGTCCAGTTTGGAGAGCATCAGGTATGATATTCAACATTAATTTGGATACTTAGATCCCAAGCTCTGACATTAGTGGACTTAATTTCTTTCATCCAGTCATAACTTTCTGGCATGACCCATCCTGGTTAAAACACATAGAGAAGGTCCGAGAAAGGCACTTTGAAGAACATGGTGTTATTATTCAGTTCAGCTTAATGTTGTTGGAATATATAAACTTTGGTATTAACCCCTCTGATTGCACAATATAGATGACATAGAGCTGTTCTCATTTCTCCCAGAACCTTTCACATGCCCACACACACTGCAAATTAGAGATAGGGGATATTGCTTGAGCCTTTCATGTGCCCCGTACCAGCCAACGTTACTGTACCACTAAGTGCTGTGATACAATTCAGCCTTCTGGGCAATGAACTCCTAGTATTTTGGAAGGCTACATGGAGACAGGCATCTTTCTCATTTGGCTTCATGACCTCCCTGTTTTTTAAAGCAGCTGAAGGAGACTGCTCCAGTTCACAAGACATTTCCATTGGCAAAATGGAGCATTAGTTGAAGTAACTGAATCCCCTCTCCTCCACTGACACAGTTTGGGCGCAGGCCAGGCCTGTGGCAGCACAGAGCATCTTTCTGTTTGTGTAAGATCTCCATGGCACGACCTGCCTCTCCCCTCCTTTCTCCCAGTGTCAGCACGTACCTGGCATCCCTGAGGTATGACGCTTGTCATAACATCACAAGGTGCACAGAAAACACAGTCACAACAAAAAGCGAGATCTAAACTCACGATGTCCCCTGTCAATCCAGTTTTCTCTAGACAAAAAAAACAGGATATTTTTATAAGGAGAGATGACTTGCCTTCCCACACCTGATCGCACGGTGCAGCAGTGGGCCAGTCTAACAGCCCATACAAAAGGCTGGACGCCTCATAGAATGTGACAGAGCCCACAGCCCGCTCGTAGTGGCTCGGCCTCGGTAACAAATCTCCCGAGGCCAGGCGGGGCACGGGGCTGGCAGGGCACGGCGGGGAACCCCGCGCTCTCCGGGGCAGGCGGGTGGCGCTGGGCCGAGGTGACCCGCCTGTCCCTCCCCTCCTCGCTCCACCGCCACCCACGCAGCTCCGCGGCGGCTGTGGGTCCGTGTCCCCGCCCGACCCAGCGCGGCCGCGCCCCGCAGCTCCCTCAGGACCGAGGCCGGGCCCCCGCCGCGGCCCGAGCCCGGCCCCGCGGCCCGGATAGGGCCTTGAGAGTCCCGCCCCCGCGAGGAGCGGGGCCCGGCAGGGAGGGACGGAGGCAGGGAGGGGAGGAGGGAGGGACGGACGGTCGCCGCCGAGTTCCGCCCCAGCAGCCATGGCCGCGTAGCGTCTCCTCGGCAGCCGCGCTCGGACATGGGCCTGCCCCGGGCCGGCGGGCGGAGGCAGCGAGTCCCCGCGGCGGTGAGTGCGCGGCCGGGCCGGCGGGGAGCGGGGCCTGCGGGGCAGCGGCGGGAGCCCTCGGGGGTAGCCCCGGGCCCAGCCCCCCGTGCCGGGGAGGGGGGGCGGCCCTCGAGGGGCTGCGGCGGGCGGGGACCCGCTCCGGGCCGCGCGGGGGATCGGGCCTGGCCCGGCCCGGGGCCGGCGGTGTGACCTTGGGCGGCCCGCAGTCCCCCGAGTGAGTGGGGCCGGGGGAGCCGCCGCGGAGCCCGGGAGCGGCCGGAGGAAGATGGCAGGGAAGCGGAGCTTCCCAGAGTGCTGCACTCCTGCGGTGTCATGGAGACTGCCACGGCCCCGGGCCGCCGCAGCGGTATTGACCGCCCGCTTATAAACTCGGGGGAGCTCTCTGCCACCTCCCTGGCTTCTTATCACCGCTGCTGTTTGTACTCCTTGCAGATGTTCGTTTATCTAAATAAGAAGTGGAGCTATTTGTGTTATTTCATAGATCGAGCAACTTTTAAACTTCCGGGAGAAAATTCAGCATATTTTTTTTAAAGAAACTTTATAGTGCTTCAGCACCACCTCGGTGGCAGGTAAATTGTTGGATGAAGGAGCTGTCAAAGGGTTTTCTCACTGCGGAGAGAGTCGTTCCCAGGCCTGGCAGGGCAGGTTTGAGCACCTCCATAGCCGGAGACAGACCCCGTGCTGTGTTGCTGCCCTGTGACTGGTGATGACCAACACAATGGTGAAAGTTTGGCTACTCTGTGTGAGCGTAATGGGCTTGCTGTAAGAAGCCCCAATGGTTATAATCAGCCTATGCACTTTAGGTTACAGGACGAGGGCCTGTAGTATTAACAGTACCAGGGCCTAGAAGAGAGCTAGAGGCCTCAAAGAGCTAAATATGCTTGTGGGCTTTGTAGTTCAATCATCTTTAAATTCTCTGTATCTCTAGGCTAACACTGATAATCTTAACAAAACCAACTCTTGTGTACCAAATGCAGATAGTGAAATGTAATTCCAAGAGAATTGAGGAACCTAATTCTTATGAGAAACCCATTTCTCGTTTGCTCAAGTGTCAGAGACAAAAATAAGCAAGTGAATAATACTTTATTACATACCTGAATTGGTGATCCACAGTACTTATCATGTCAGTGTATTTCAGAGTGTGTTAGTGTGTGCTGCTTGCAATGTAACTGCTAGTGTCATTCCACTTAAAGCTTACTCATATCCTTAGTAAAACTGGCATGATAATTAGATGTTGAAAAACCTGTTACCAACAGGTATGTTTCCCTGTCAGGGGAAAACTATCCATTCCAAGTATGTCAGGTGCCCATAATCATTCATGCGTGACTTTCCTCATATTTTTGGGATAGTGGCCTGGTTTTCAGCACTCCTAAGTATGAAGAAGGAGCCTGAGATAATACTTCAGCTGGGGGTGGAAAAGATCCCAAGCCTTGAGTCTGATCTTAATTTTTAAGAAAAAAGTTGACAAGCCTGAAATAGGTTTTCTTCTTCATCAAAAGGTTGACTAATCATAGATTTAGCTATTACAGCTTATTCAGTCCATTGTATTCATGGGTTTGTGATCCAGTTTTCTTGCTGAGAAAGAAGGTATCTCTCTTCTTTAGAGATGTATGAAAGACCACAGATGTAATTGGAAGGGTTCATTGATGTCTCCATGTTGCCATTGTATTCATATAGTGATTCTAAGTGTGGAGGGAAATGGAATGCTCCACAAAAGTGAACACAGCCTGCAGCACTGGGATTTTATCCTGATAAAGTGGATGGGATTCTGGTAAGACAGTGCAGTTCATTGCGGCTCCCCTAGAGGAAACGACTACAGGTCTTGTCCATAACCTGCAGTAGCTGGTCTATCTCAGTGCATTTCCCTGACGGACACTGACAACTCCCAGACTGTTTTTATTTGTGCCGCTTGTTTTGCCAGATTCCCCCATTGAGACTAGGCCAGTTAGGAATTTAATATCTGCAAAAACTGGTGTTCAAAATCAGATGGTAATACTTATCAGTCAAGGAGGTGATTTGGATTCTGAAATCGTAGTCTTCCCAAAGCCTGCTCAAAAATTAAAGGAAAAAACTTGTTCATTTGAGTATAAGGAAAAATTAAGGTAAAGCACATCTTGAAATATCATAGAAGCTTAAGAAGTTTTAAGGGTCCTTATGAGCTAAGACTGAGCAGTCAACTGGCAACTAGTCATCAGTCTGTAGTATTTAAAATCCAGTTAGGGGATTTTTGGTGCATAAACCTGAAAATGTTAGTTACAATTCCAAACTTAAGGTTCTGTATAGAAGAATGAATTAGAAACTGCAGGCAAAAATCTATCAATTTACAACATACATTGTATGTAACTCCATTAAGTAGCCTGTCGAGAATTTGATTTCCAAACAAATTTAGAAAATGTTATTCTTTATCCATTCTCACTCATTTCACTGCAGCATATTGTGTGAATTATGGTGCTGTGGGAGTTCAAAGAGTAATATCTCATTCATCAGATACTATGTTTAGAAGCTCATGTTTTGAAAAAAGGCATAGAAATTTCTTTAAATAAGGAAATAAAAGTTCAGCATTGAACTTGCCTGGCAACTTAAAGACCTGCAGCAATAACTTAGTAACTGTAGGAAAAAAATGGAAAAGCCCTTTTTGTTTCAGGCCAAAGCTCAGAGTTGGGTTTTATTCATTAGTTCTACACTTGCATAGATGAGGCTCCAGAAGAGCTGCCCTTTTCAAGGTGTGTCAGCAGCACTTGAGAATTTACTGACATCATTAAATGGTTCATCCTACACATAATCTTGGGGCTTTTTTTGCTCATACGCACACATCACACTGTTATATGCATATCTTTTTGGACTACATATTTAGTTACAATATTCTGTCAGAACACAACCAAATGCTGCCACTTAAGATTAAGAAAATACTGGTTACATAACAGAGCAAACATTGAAGATATATTTGGAAAGGACTTAAAGCTTCAAAGGAAAAGTCTATTTACAGTTCCAAGGATCAAAAAAACCAAGCCAGGTAAAGACATGCTCTGACAGGAGGATTAGACAAGCAATGCTAAAATCTTAGTAAGAGTGAAGCCTTTATAAGCTATGACTATGTAAAAAGTTGTTTTAGGCTAAGAGGCTTTTACAGTGGAAGGGTCCTCTTCTTTGGGGCAGGGGGTGTCTGTGTTTTATTTCTGCTGAATACAGTTTTTCTAATAATCATCTGCCTTGTTTTCAGTACCTAAGCTTTGAAAACCCTGAAAGTTAGACACCTTATATAGGAAAGACAATGTTTTAACATAAGTGGGTATGGTATATATTTTTCATTTTATGTATTAAAGGTAGTATTTGAGGACTTTATTATTTACTTTATAGAATTATCTGGAAATCAGTCTCCTAGGGAGGATTTTTGACAAGTTTTTCAGTTTTAAAAAGCTGCTACATAATTGGAAATTAGCAAGTACAGCATCTGTGTTCCAGCAGTGTGTTATCTTGCTAGATACTGTTTAGTCTGACCTTGGCATGCCAGACCTTAAACCAAAGAACCATCATTAGACATTTATCTTTATCTTACTCGTGCATTTATTTCCAATATGAACTTACCAAAGATTTGGGTTAACTTAGTATTGTTATTTGATAACCAGTTCCTAGACCAACAACAGTTAACCCAGTAATACTGTGTGCAGTGATGCTTCAAGGAATACAACAGCTCTGTGCCACGGGAAGGGATCACACTGCCAGCTTGGCTCCTCATTCTTGACTGCACATGGCAACTGCTGTCCTTGCACAAGCTGTGGAGCCTTTCTGCCTCTTCAGCAAGCTGAGTTGGCTCAACAAGAGGTTGGAGAAGCACCAGACCAGCATGAGAAAAGAGGGAGGGAAATTGGGATCACCTCATTTGGTGGCAGTCAGCTACAGATCGATTCAGTGGGGTGGAACTTCACTCTGAGGTCACTGGCTGATGGTGGCTTTAGTCACACTTGTCATGCTGATCCATCACCTTGAAGGTGAAAGGGAAATGCCCTACCTTCACCTTATCAAAAGTCATGTGTTTTTTCTCTGCTAGGAAGTAATTGATCTGTTGGGATCCTTTGAGCACCTTTCTTGTAAGGAGTTCCCCATAGTTTCTTCAGTATTGCTCACATCTTAAGGTCTCACCACTTATATGTGAGGGAGATCAGTGCTACCCCCACCACCCCCAAGGGCTAAAATAGCTTCCTGTGTATTAGATGCAAAGAGTTTTAGACTATCTGCAGGAGACTTAATGGACTTCTCTGTGTCAGATGGGATGATGTAATAGTCCCTTCTAGCCAAGCTCTGCTTAACTATTTCAGGGCTTCTTGCAGAGCACTTTCAAATGAAAGCACAAAGACAACACCAAGGAGTTGAAGACCAAGAAGTTTCAAGTTGACTTTACCCATAGCAATCTTGCTTTTCTCAGCTTAGCTCTTACCAAGACATTAGAAGTCACTTTTCCAAGGGAGTGGTGTGTATTTGCAGAGTACGAAAAAGTCAGCTAATTTTTTATAGTATACTTACTGGCATTTCAGTAGAATAAATTTTGCTGGATACAATGATTTTTCATATTCTTAAGTCAGCATTTCTTTACTTATTATTGTCTTATTCTTCTGTTAGCAGCGTTTTGCTGGACATTCTTGATAAATTACCTAGAGTGGTTTCAAACAATTCTGTCACTTTGGGAGGATTAATTTATACTGTTAAGTGTTAAGCCACTCTGTTGGCATCTAGTGCTAGCTCACATAAAGTAAGATAGGTTAGGTAATAAAGCCACACAGGGTTTTATAATTAATAAGTGTATTAAAAGTCACTGGAATATAATTAGGCTCTTCCTACCTCTTTTCCCCCCTCCAGAAAAATATTGATAGAGACTTCTAAGAAGCTGTACCATCCTAGAAGGGACATAAGTAACAACATTAACATGCCTGCTGTGGCATCTGTACCTAAGGAGCTGTATCTCTGTACTTCATTGAAAGATCTCAACAAGAAGACAGAAATAAAACCTGAAAAGACAAGTACAAAGAGGTATATACCATTAATTTTGAGTTACTATTAAAAGTATTAGTGGTTTCAGAACAAATTTGTTGTGGATCTAAGTTTCCTCAAGTATTTCTATTAGATTTAAAATCTTTGATAGTCTTATATATGCATCTCAACTATCACACTGGATATGCTTACTGCCTTCAGGAGGTCACTTGACATACTGCCAAAACATAGCTTGGACAGAGCATGAAAATTTGCATACTTGGAGGCAAGGCTACAAAAATGCAAATTCTTAAAAATGATAAAAACTTCAGCAAATGTGTGAATAGAAAATGCTTTGCCTCTAGCATTTTTAGATCATCAACGATTTCGTTTTGTCTATGAATTACTTTCTCCTGTTAAAAAAAAGTTATTCTTAGAAGGGAATAGTACTTTTTTCCTTATCTCAGTATGCTGTTTAATTATGGAAGTCTTTAAATAAGGCTAGTAAACAAGCTAGCAAAAATAAACTTTGTTTGGAGGAACATGATTGTAATTCATGTTTAATGAAAACCTTATATTAAGATGGTAAAATCAAATGCTTAATATATGAGCAGAGGTTGTAAACACTTAATATGTTGTAATGCAGAGGTGTTTGGGGACAAGTCAACAATCATGTGTTTTATCCTCTTCTTTGGTTTCAGTTATGTGCAGAGTGCCCTTAAGATTTTCAAGGCAGCAGAAGAAAGCAGATTGGACCGAGATGAAGAAAAAGCTTACATCCTCTATATGAAATATGTGACTGTTTATAACTTCATTAAAAAGAGACCTGATTTTAAGCAGCAACAGGTATAAAAGCTTTCTGACTGACCTCCTCTGCACTGGTAAAAGTATGAGAAGTACAGAGTGTTACACTAATGCACATTCAAAGGATCACACTGGTATTAAGTAACTGCCTCACCTATGATGCTCTTTTTTCCTTCCTGTTTTTGACAAGTCTGTTAATTGTTTTTACAGTTTGCTTTTAATACATAAAGTATATAAATTGTCAGATCCGTGAATATTTTTTCATGGAAAGGTGTTCCTGTCATCTTTCCCATTCAGACTTTTTTGGTGCAGTTGCCTTACCTAGCCTTTATTAGTGCTGTAAAACAATTCTACTTACAAACTCATGTTTGAGAGGAAAATATTTTGATTCAAACCAGTTCCTTTTGCTGGTATTAATATCATTATAATACCAAGTCTCTGTATATTGGTGACTCTTAATATGCACAGAAGTAGGCATTATTAAGCTGTATTATTAATATGCAATGTGACGCTTGTAATTTTAGGATTATTTTCATTCAATTCTGGGACCTACAAATTTAAAAAAAGCTGTTGAAGAAGCTGAAAGACTGTCAGACAGCCTTAAACTCAGGTATGTGAATACATCTGATAGGTAAGATGTTGTTCCTTACACCTGTACATGTGCAATTTCAGTTTTCACGCTATTTAGTAATCAACAGTTGTATTTGAGTAGACCATAGATAGTTGAAACTCTTGAGACCTTAAAACTGTTTATCCCCAGAAGTCTTACTAGAAATAATTTACACTGTCACACACTCCACTAACTTGTCACTTTATACATTATCTCTGAATTCCTGGCAATTGTGATTTGTTTATATTGTCTTCTAATTTTGTTTATTGACTAATAAAAAGAAACCATATGATCTAAATGATATGTACACTAGAGCTGATCAAGAGCTATTTTCTCCTTAATCATAAGGTCATCTGAAACCAAATCTATTAATAATTGTTCCTAATAATCAGATATGTTAAAAAGTTCTCCTAGTGTGGTTATAGTTTACCTTTTCTCTGCTACATGCAGCCAGTATATGCTTTTGTATATAGTACATGGTTTTGCCAGTATGTAACTGAGCTGATACTAGTGGACTGATTAACAACTGTCAAGTCACATCTTTGTGCCAAAACCCATGAAGTGGTGTTGGTAAGAAGTCATAAGATAATCTGTCTTTAGATGATATTTAGTGCAGTGTGTGCTGCTTCCAGCCTTGTCTGCTTCTTGTCCTTTTTTTGACTTTCTCTCTGCAGCTGGACACATTTCTCTTCCTGTGTGTCATGTCCCACCCTGCCCTTCCCAAATATTCTTGTGAAAACATATTTTATGCCCTTCAAAGTGCTTAATCTGTAAAGTTAGTTTAAGTGAACAATAAGAGTGTAGTTACACCTATATGAAGAGGGACTTTGCAAAGATGTCTCATGATACTGTGTGTGAAACAATCTTTAGATTTTCTTTGTTTTTAGTTGAGTCTTACAATTCAGCAGAGCTATGAATTCACTGTAAGAGTGAACACTGATAGAATTATAGAAACCCAAATTTTAGAGACTTGTTTAGTGACTTATGGCTATTTATGAAGGGAAAGGAGTTTTGAAGTTGACACAATAACTTTCAACTACTCTGGGTAAAATGTATAAATATTTAAAGGGAATAGAAATGAAACATGACTCCTGTGTAACTACAGAAGTGGTTTCAGAGAAGTTATTTGTATGATTTCTTCCCCAGGCAGTAGGCCAGCAAATAGTTTCAATGTTAATTGTTAACTAAAAGTGGAGCTGCTGACACTCCTGGTATAGGAGCAGGAATACCGACATGAATCACCTACTATGTGCTTCAGAGGTATAAAAGGGGAAATTGACAGGCAAATATTCCATACTGACCAAAAAAACCTAAAATATGAAATATGCTTTAGTGTCATTAACTCAACGTGGGAACAAAATGCTCTATTCTAACTTACAATGCCTGTGCCAAATTAAGAAGCCTGTTTAAAAGATAAAATTACAGACTTGCTGCCTCTTTCCTGTTAGTGGCCAATTAGTGAAGTAGACTTGGAGGCAGAATTTGATTGAATGATCTGGTTTTTCAACACAGTACTTTTTGATATGAAATACAGCTGTATTGTCATTGTTACTTTAACTCTGATTAGGCAACATTGATTCAAACAAGCACTTGTCAACACAGTTCAGTGTTCATGTTTCACTGCTTGGTTCAGTAATCAAAGTCATTAGTTCAAAATATTCTTTTTTGTTTTATGGATCCCTAGTAACCCTTACACTTCTCAGTTGTATTAAATGTAAGCAAATGCCACTTAACAGCGATGTGACTGTACAAACCTCCAGTGGGTGATCTAAAAACTGCAGTTTGGAGGTCACTGGCTCACAATACCACAATTGTCCTTCCAACAGCAAAAGGCTAGGAGGTTAATTGTCAAGTCTGAGGCTTTATGAAAAGGACAGCAAGACTCAGGTCCATCAAAACTCTCAAGTGTACACAATTCCTGCATTGGCTTCCCTGTAGGTCAAGTGTTTGAAACAAGCACCAGGCACATAGTAAGTTCTGATCTGACTTCTCAGGCAAAGGACATTTAGATAACTGAGCTAACTTACTCCTGACTAGCTCCAATGCAAAACAAAATAAAATTCCTTTGGATGACTGTTGTAATGTATTGAAGTTTACCTATAAGTCACCAGTACTTACCCTTTCCTGTGAGAAATGAAAAACGTTTAGTGATGCCATAGCTAAGAATGACCCCAGGTTTGGAGAAAAAAATAGGTTTACAAGCAGTGGGTATGAAATGGGACTCAAAATGGGATTTCAAAATAAGAAAGCCAATCCAAAAAGTGGGAAAAATAAGATCATGCAGTCATGAAGGGAAATGGGAGTTGTTGGAATACAAATACTTTAACTTTTTTAAAACTTGAAATGCCTTTTTTTTTTTTTATTTCTTCCTGAGGACTTAATGATTAATCATCCAAGGGTAGTCAATAGCACAATATTGAAAAAAAGACTTTTTCTTTTTCTCTTTCTCAATAGATATGAGGAAGCTGAAGTTCGGAAAAAACTTGAAGAGAGGGACAGACAAGAGCTGCAGAAAAAGCAGGAACCAAAGGATGATGGGAAGAGTTCAGCCAAAAACTCCTCAGAAAGTGCCCTGGATTCCAAAGGAAAAAGCCAAAGGGTAACTGAAAATGTTTACAAACTCTCTAATTCAGTCTAAATGTATAGTTTCAATCTAGCATTTGGTCTCTGCTAGTAGCTATTTTCTGTTCAGAATCATGGTAAGGGTTTTTTTAAATTAGTTTGCATTCTCTGTAATCCTTCTTTGACATTTTTTTGGAATATGTTGAGTCCACAACCTCCAAGTTGCATAAGATAGAGTTTGACTTTACAAGAAAGCTCAATCTGTTTTATACTAGAATTCGGTAGTGCAAGACACCCAAGGTAATGGTAATAAACTGATGTTAAATAAGCTTTTTAGGAGAGGGCTGACTTTGCAGCAGTAGTGTGGAAACAAACTTACTGCTCCACAAATACTGCATGAATTTCATCTAGTAGATGATGTTGTCTTTTTAACTGTTTTCTGTCGAGGCAGAACAGCAACCTTGGTATCTTTTTAGTACATTTGTCAACACATCTTCAGAAGCAGCTTACTTGTGCTAGGTTCCTTCCTGTGTCTTAACAGCCTGACCAGTTTCCTTCAAGGTCTGTGAGAGTCAGTGTCTGTTGGCCACCTTGGTTCTGAGTATTGCATATTAAACCTTTTTTTTCCCCCCTTATAACACAGATTAATGGGGAGAGGAAGCATTCGCTGGAAAGAAAGGATCAGTCTGACAGTCTGAGTGGTAAGAAATGCAGTGCTCCCACAGATGTGAAAAAGGTCTCCATATGACTGCACCAGTTACCTAAGCAGTTGCAATTCTTTTAAGGAGTTATTTCACAGAATTTGATGAAATTCTAGTATCCTGTCTTTCAGTTATAGCAAATTATAAATTAATTAAGCTCTGTATTGCAGCCATCAATACTTATCATTAACTTAAAAAGCTGTAGTTAGTTTTTCAACTTTTCAATAACTAAAGTTGAACTAGTCACGAAGTAGTCAAGTTAGAAAGAAAAACATCTCCTCAGCTGATAAGAAAAATCTAGGCAAGGCTGAGATGTTTCTCTGCTAAATATGAATTTTTTTCTTTCCCCTCACAACCTTCTGCTTCTTATTCTTGCAATAAATAAGTGAAAATGTTCTCTAGAGTTCTTAACTGAGAAAGAACATTAGCAGCATATATTTTACCAATGCACCTATATAGCCACAAATATTTAAATTGGTTTATCACTGAAATGTTCAATATGGTCTAATTTAGCAGATCAGGTGATAATCACCATAGCAGTGGGAGCAAAAGGTCCAATCTGTTTATTCTGTAATGTCTCACACCTCTATGACTTTGTGGGACTTTTTAATTCTATTTCATCTGTTTGCAGTCTTGATTGCACCAGTCAGATATCATAGCTATCTCCACTTATAATGTGGCTTCTTATATCTATTTGCTTCTCTATTTCAAGGAGCAGTCACACCTGAGAAACTGTTTGCAATGATGTCAGACAAAAATATTGAATTGCTTATAATGGATGCTCGAAGATTGAAGGATTATCAGGAATCCTGTATTCCAAGATCTATCAGTGTCCCAGAAGAAGCTATCAGCCCTGGGTATGACATAATGTTAAATAATGAAATATTTAATTTTATAAAAAATTATATGCTTTTAAAGCTTGTACACTTAGTTTCAGAGTCCCTGCTGTATATCAGTGGGTAAGATGTATCTGCACAGCTCTGTCCTTGCACATACTGACTTCAAGACAAAGCATATTTATTTTATCCAAACACATAAACATATATGGATTATATATTGTTGGATAAAATATTACTTGTACATTTGTTTTTAAATGCATGTTAATACATTTCAGAGTTACTGCTAATTGGATTGAAGCTAAACTCCCAGAGGACTCTAGAGATCCATGGAAGAGGAGAGGACAGTTTCATTATGTTATACTGCTGGACTGGTTTAGTTCTGCTGAAGACTTAAAGCTAGGAACAACTCTTCAGAGCCTCAAAGATGCACTGTTTAAGGTTGGCAGGTTTCATGGTTTACACTAATCATCTCAATAAATCAGAAGGTCTTAAAGCACCTGTATTTACAAACTGTGTGGAAACCTTAATGACACTTCAGGCAAGCATCTAGGTTCAGTTTTCAAAGCCTGCTTATTTTGATAGCAGAAGTGTAGTCTGAAGTTTTCCATGCTCGTGCTCTAGTAGAGGACAGTATCTTTTATTAAATGGGTTAACAGCAGAGTGAGGGAGGCTCCAGAAATATTTTGAGTATGGTTAACTTTTCTGCATTATTCAGTATAACTTTTAGATAAGCCTGGATTTAAATTGGAGCTTCATCAGTGCAGGGAGTTTATAGACTCTATAGTAAGCAAATGCCCAACATTTTCCAGTCACACTCTAGCTATGGCTATGTTGTCCCTCGTCTCTATGGAGGTGGCTCTTGTGAAAGATCACACATCTTTGTGTTACCTAAACATTCAAGACTGGAGTTCAGAGATAGTTCAGGGAGTTCTCCCTGTTTATTGCTTTACAGAATATTCTCTGAGCCCTCTGTGCCTTGTTCATGTTTAATACTGGGAAGGCCCTCAGGAGGAGGGCAGTCTGGAGCCTGAACTCTCAAGGGGTTTTCAGAAAGTTAATGTTATGCTTTCTAAAGCACTAATCACTCAGCAACCTTACCAGATAAGGAACTGAAGCAAATATTATAATAAAAATATTTTTCTGCATGGATTGTTATGTGAAGTAGCAATAAGTGGTTCTTTCTGTACTGAAAATGTTCACACCCTATTGTAGGTAGAGCCAGGATCTGTGTTGAACATTCTCCAAACACAAAGAGGATCCCTGTTTTTGCAGCCTCTTTAATTCTTACTTAAAAATCTCAAAAAACCCTCTCAATTTAATGACTAGACACAGAAATTTCAACAACACTATTAAGCTGTAAAAGTTTCCTTTCTATTTTTAAATCAATTAACTTCAAACTTTTTTTCCATACAGTGGGAAAGCAAAACTATACTGCAGAATGAACCTTTAATTCTAGAAGGAGGTTATGAAAATTGGCTCCTTTGTTTTCCCCAATATACAACAAATGCTAGAGTAACTCCACCCCAGCATGGCAGGAGTGAAGCAGTGACTGTTTCTTGTAAGTAAAAAGGATGACACCCTACCAAGCTTTTGTAATTACTGGATGTATCTTTAATTCTTTCAGATGTTTTTGGGAAAGCCTTATTCTGGCAAAAAACTTAAATTTTGTGTTGGAACTTGGGTGTTTATTTTGCTTTTGTGTTTTTGCTTTAAAACCTCTCTTATGCTTCCCTCCTCTCCCCCCTCCTACAGTGGATTTTACATATCCATCTCTGGAAGAGCCAGCTTCTGTTCCCCCTGTTGCTGCTGTAAAGCCATCTCCAACAGAAGCAATTGAAAGTGAAGAAACGGGAGATAATTTGGAAGAGAGACTAAAATCACTTAACAGATCAAAAATGCAGGATGCTGCTGTTCCAAAATCTGACAGTCCATTGGTAGTTAATCCAGTATCAATTACAAGAAGTATCCCTGAGGTAAGCTGTGTTCCTTTTTTCCAGAGTTATAGTAGATCTATTAGACACCCACCACACGCAGAACTCCAAATCCACAAGCAAACATACTCAATACATTTGTTCAAGCCTTGTACACAAGTATATTGGTACAGAGACTACTGGTGATCTGTGAAGCCATGGCAACTGACCTACAGAACTCTATGAACTAAATATACTTAACAGAATTGCTAGAACTTTTCATTAATATTTTTATGAGCACCTGAGAAATCGAAGGTCACCAGTTGATCGTTTATTCAAAAAGTCTATAAGCAAACTTTTCTACTCAAAACACCTGGGATGAAATATGGAGAGTGCAGTTAGGCTGTGGTTTACCTTGGCTATTCTGAAGGTCTGCTTTCTAGCAAGTGTATCTTCCTTCAAATAACAAAACATTTAGGTGGTTTGTCACCCTTGGCCCAGTAGTGAAAGTACAGAGATCTGTTTCTTCCTTTCACGTGAATAAAACTTTCTAAAGACACCTTTGGAGAGTTCTTATATTAAAATAAGTGTTGCTTAGGAGAGAACGCTAAAAGCTGTTCACTGTCACCCTTCTGGATACAGCCTTAAATACAGATTTCAGCCAGGAAAACCTAAACTGTAAAATTTAAAGACATTATTTCTGTTCTTACCTGAACCAGATGAATCTATATTTCTTCAGAACATTCACTTCAGCATCAAAAACAACTTGCTGTCCTAGTTCTGAGCATAAGCCATTCTTAAATACCCCTTCCCATCAAGCAGATCTGCCTTAAGCACATGCTCTGTCACATGACTGAGAGAGCCAAACCCAAATTAGGCTGCCTGATTGCCCTAGAATGTTCACCTTTGAAAGCTTGGAAATAAAGAGTTGTGGTAAGCAGTGCTTAATGCTGTCCTTATGGTTCTGTAGGGCTTGTGATTATCTCATTGATTATCTCACATCTGGAAGTTAAGTGGATTGCTAATTCTGCTAACAAGACCAGACTTAATGAAATTGAAAGATCACTCTCTTTGGCAGAAGTCAGCTTGTTATCATCTTTATTCTCTTACAAATCTCACTTAGGAAAATCTCACGTAGCAAACAGAACAGCAGTAGCGAATTGTTGTTCTACACTTTGTGTTCTACACCTGTGTTACAGGTGGATCGTACTAAAAAGCCTTCACTAAAAATCCCTGATGATACCAGACCAAAAGCTCCAGGTCCAGTCAGTGACATCCAGCCTGTTGAGAATGGCCGAGTGGTGCCAGACCGTTCCACAAAGCCGGTACGGGACGCGAAGAGTGTTCTGACAGAGGAAGACAAAAGTCGGGTCCACGGAGAAACTGCTGCTTTGTTCGAGAAAAAAAGGCGGGAAAAGGAACTCTGGGAGAGGCAGCAAGAACAGAAAGAGAGGCTCAAGAGAGAGAAAGAAGAACAAGAACAAAAAGAGAAAGAACAACAGGAACAGAAAGCAAAAGAAGAACAGAAAGAAAAGGAACACAGAGAAAAGCTACAGCAATCCAAAGAGGACAGAGAACAGGAGAGGGATGAACAAATAAAAAGAGAACAGGAGGAGAAGGAACAAGAAAGAGCACCCAGAGAAGCAATCGAAGCAAAAAAGCAAAATAGACATGAACCAGAAAACATTGGTGCAAAAAGGATTGAGATTGATAAAATATCCATGGAAGAAAAAGAAAAAGGAACTCGAACACCAGAAACACCGAGACGGGCACTGGGTGATGCATCTCAGACCTTTGTGACTGTTTCAGGCAAGGTTAGTGAAAAAGGAAATCATCATCAAATGTGGAGTAGTTATGCACTCAAATCATCCTGAATAGTTTAGTATCAATCTAAAAATTTGAAATACATAATTTGAAGTTTACTTAGACCATTTTTACATAAAAGTAGAGGAGAGAGTTAAAACCAAGAAATAAGTAGATTTTATTTTTTTTCCCAAGACAGCCTTGTTTCTTGTGGGCAGCATGAAATCCCCATAGGACAATAAAACTTCTCACTGGCATGGAGCTAGAAGGGATGATGGTTCATAGGCTGCAACCCTCTGTTTCAGAGGCGTGTATTTTATGTCTTGTGCCAGCCCAGTATTGTATATTACACTGTTAGAGACAGAATGATGTTGTCTTAAACACTTCAGTGCCCCCAGCTGTATAAATGCTGATGGAACAAGATTTTGTTTCCTGTCCCAGGAAGCAAAGAAACACCCTAATCTAGTATTTTTCTGAGAATAGTCCAGTTCCAAATCTCTGGGGCGTTGTGTCACAGTTTCTTCTTTCCCCGTTCTTGAAAAAAATTGCAAAATTTCTCAGAGTGTAGAAGTCATCTGATCATGAAACAGGAGCCATTTGTGAAGCTGAGTTAACAATGTTTAAGGAACATGTCCTTAAAACCATTTCTCAAGAACATGCATTAGGATATTTTTCTCTGCTTTTACAATTGCAGTTGTTATTTGATCAAACTCTGATGCTTGTTTAATCCAAATGCACAAGGAAGCCAAAATAAATCTTCCTGTGGGCAGCATTAGCACAGTCATTCATGGGCTTTTCACTGACAGAGCAACTTCACATAATCCCAGAATGACTGCCTTCACAGTTTATCTTTTTTTCATCGAGAGGTTTTGCCACAGTGAGGAGTCAAAGGAAAAAAAGTCTGAAATATATAAACAACTGTCAGGGAGAAAATAGTGTAGATGGAATTTCTGTATTTTATTTCTGAGTTCTTGAAACTACAGAATAGACTGTAATACAACATTCAGCTACAAAAATTATTCCAGCCAATTGCTTATAGTATAGAGTAGGAGGGATGAAAAAGACCTGTTTTAACCACTTCTTTGTGACACATGCATTTAACAGCCATAAAAGAAAGTATAACTCTGCTTTATCAGCATTCTTTACTGACATGCCAGATGAAAATTGAAGCCTTCTCTCAAAATCTTTTACAGCAGACTGGGGTTAAAGGACAACCAGACAGTGGAGCTCAAAAGCCAGGACCCCTTAGAGAGGATTCTGAACAAGATACTGAAAAACTTAAAGTAAATACAAATGTATTGTATGTAGCCAAAATAATCAAGTGCAGATGCTTTATGATTATGTTAAATTCCACCTCATTTCAACTTTTAAAGTCATCATCTTAAGAAAAGACTGTGCCATGTTTACAGCTGTTTGTTTGCTTTTTTCATTTGTCACATTCATCTGAAAAAATATTTGAAGCTTTCATTAGAAGTCTTGAACTGTTTCTGATGGCATTAACAAGCATTTTACACACGCTCATCATCTCATGCACATTCCTTTGCGTGCTGCTTTGAGAGGCAGGAAAGCTCATCCTTGTGTCTTTAACAAAACACATATTCCTATATTTCCTAATGCTTTAGGGAAGAAATTGAGTTTTGAGACCTTTGTAATACTGAACTGTTAACAAATGGGTTTTGTTTAGGTTGAGTGATAGAAAATGGTAGTACCAAACTGCTGTTGTAATATTGTATTTCCAGCTATAATCAAGGATTTCTTATAGTACTGTTTTGCATTGAATCATGTAACTCCATAGGGAGGTCACAGGCAGCTGTTGCTCTGTACAGGTATCTGTATGTACCTCACACTTCTCTTTGTTTCTCAGTCTCAGCGGGAGCCATTAATGAGAGCACGAAGTGAAGAAATGGGAAGGATAATCCCAGGGCTGCCTGCGGGTTGGGCAAAGGTAACTCCTCTTCTGATACTAAATCAAGTTGCCTTGTGCAGTTTTGTCCTGCATTTCAATTGTGTCTTATTTCTAAGTTAGACCTTGTTTATTTTTCACTCCTCTTCAACTTCCACATGGTTACTTTCTGAATTTTATTATTATTTGTAATGAAACTAGGAGAGTTCATCTGCTGTTCCTGGTATGAAGCAGTTGCTGTTTAATAGACATTTTGGTGAAAATGCTCCCTTCCAGTAAATCTAATCTATTAAATGTTGAGGCTAGTCATGACTGTTAACATCCCAATGTCTGAAAAACTCATGCACTGTTCTTACAGTAATTTATAAGTAGGTAAGTAAGTTAATGATACATTTTTACTTGGTTTTGAAACTATTTGTTTTTTTTCCCCAAGTTTCTGGATCCAATCACTGGAACCTTTCGTTACTATCACTCGCCAACAAATACTGTTCATATGTATCCACCAGAAATGGCTCCTTCATCTACTCCTCCATCAACCCCTCCAACTCATAAACCCAAGCCACAGGTGACTGTTGAACGAGAGAGAGAACACTCCAAACTGAAGCGCTCCTACTCTTCCCCAGATATAACCCAAGCCATTCAGGAGGAAGAGAAGAAAAGAATTCCTGTAACTCCTGCGGTCAATCGTGACAATAAGTATGTTCTATAAGTTATATCACAACTCATGCAATATGGTGGCATGTTAGGACTTCTTTGTGTTTAACCCACCAAAATTCATTAATATTTTCTAGTTAGGTTTGAAAAGATGCCAGAGGGATAGACTGAAATTTCATTGCTAAAAGTTTCATTACAGCAGTTGTCTTTGGAGAATCAATGTAATTGTTATGTATTAAGAGGAATTTCAGAGGTCACAGTCTATGTAATTGGACAACAGTTGCTTTTTAAGTTGTAGTATTTGTGTTAACATGCTAAATGCCTGTCTTCTGACAGCTTGTGAAATGCAAAGTTTTGAGATTTTAAACTGGATTAAATCAACAGCTAACTTTTAATCTCTGAATTAAATAAATAAAGAACCCCCACAAATTCTACAACTGATGAAGCCTAAAACTCAGCCTCATTATAGGCCAGTGAATATAGATGTCTCACTTGCACTGACTGGTTTTGAATGCCTTCAGTGATTGCATGTGGTGACACCTTGTGCAAGGATAGTTCAGTCCCAGGGGGTGGGGGATGAGCTGGGCTGTCTGTTGGTTTGTGTGCACAGCCTTGTCAAGTCTGAGACTCCTAAAAAACAATTTCTTCCTTGCAGACCCATCTGTTACACTAAAGCAGAAATTTCAAGACTGTCTGCATCACAGATTCGGAATCTGAATCCTGTGTTTGGGGGATCGGGACCGGCTCTCACAGGACTCCGTAACCTGGGGAACACTTGCTATATGAATTCCATATTACAGTGTCTGTGCAATGCACCTCACCTGGCTGACTATTTTAACAGAAACTTGTATCAGGATGATATTAACAGGTAACAGTCTCTTATCTGCCTTTATATTTGCCAATTCAAAAAGATCACTTAGTGGGGCCAAGGAGGGCTTGGTTGTTTTTTTAAATAGAAGATAAACGGTAACTTTTAGGAGCTTTAACGTTTTCAAAATTTGTGTGTCACTGAATAGGTTTTACTGGACAGTTGTAATTAAACTGTGATCATCACATTCATAAATACAAGCGTACTAATGTCTCCTAAAATCAATCTCTATTTAAATAGCAGTTTACAAAACAAGCTGAAAGCAGCTGTACCTTCCATCTTGAGTATGGAACCAAATTACAGTGCTAATGTAGACAAAACTTTTAGCTCAATCTAATGGACAGTTTTTCTTGGTCTAAATAAATTATTTTGAAATTGGGATAATGTCTTGAATTAAAAACAATAATACTAAAAATCAGTTTTTTGAAAGGCCCACAATTTTTTTTTGTCTTTATTTTATAGGTCAAATTTCCTGGGGCATAAAGGTGAAGTGGCTGAAGAGTTTGGTGTAATAATGAAAGCTTTATGGACAGGACAATACAAATATATCAGTCCAAAAGACTTCAAAATTACAATTGGGAAGATTAACGACCAATTTGCAGGATATAGCCAACAGGACTCCCAAGAATTGCTTCTCTTTCTAATGGATGGCTTGCATGAAGACTTAAATAAAGTAAGCAAAACACTTAAATTATATATCTGTCAGATGATCAAGAGATATAAATTTTAAAAATACCTTCTTATTTTATAAAAGGTTATGTTACTGCAACTTTGAATAGAAAGAAATGCAAGTATTCGGAGTTTAATTAGGAATTTAGTATGAAACAGTTTAAGGTACTGAAGGGAGCCATGGAAGAAACCTAACCAGATAAGAACTGGATGGCTACACTGACATGCTTAAATATACTTGAAAATATTTAATAGCATGCTTGCCTATAGATGAGACTTCTAATTTATGTGTATGTTAATATATTGCCGTGGTATTTAAACTTCTGTTATCCAGGCTGACAACAGGAAAAGATACAAGGAAGAAAACAATGATCACCTGGATGACTTCAGAGCAGCAGAACTAGCCTGGCACAAGCACAAACAGCTCAACGAATCCATTATTGTGGCACTCTTCCAAGGCCAGTTCAAATCCACCGTGCAGTGTCTCACCTGTCACAAGAAGTCCCGAACCTTTGAGGCTTTCATGTATTTGTCGTTACCACTCGCATCCTCCAGTAAATGCACTCTGCAGGTACGGTGCAACAGAGAGAAACAGCTCCTGAGGAAAAGCACTTCTCTGTGACCTCATTGTGATGTTGCTTCTGCTCATCCTCTTGTTGAAGGGGTTGGGCAACATTTCAACATTCCAGCTTAATTTACACTAATGCGAAACATGAACAGATCTGAATCTTCACAATTTTTAATTCCTCTAAAGTTTAAAAAAATAGGTCATCCCGTAGAAGTTTCAAAATACAAGCAGGATAGAAATATTGAAGCTGCAGTAGCAGAGAAGACGTGTATAGGATTTGCTTTTGTAGGTCATAGTTTAAGTATTTTGTGGTTTTAAACAAAACACTGTTGATATATTTTGAAGGACTTGCAGCTAATTGATATATGCAGTAAAATTTGCTTCCACACTGAGATTTAACTCACTTTTCCTCAATCTTGTGAAATTCAGGATGCAGATAGGAAACAAACATTTTTGCTACACTTTCATAAGCACCTGCCATTCACAATCTGTGTTTGTATTTTGTTTTAGGAATGCCTTAGATTGTTCTCCAAAGAGGAAAAACTTACTGATAATAATAGGTTTTACTGTAGCCATTGCAAAACTCGAAGGGATTCTTTGAAAAAAATAGAAATTTGGAAATTACCACCAGTTCTCCTTGTGCACTTGAAACGGTAAGGAAATGGTGATGGATGAAAAGTAGGATGAAGTGATCAGGCTCTGATGGAGAGCAATTGTTCTAGGACAGTAGCTGACCACTTTTAATTACAGAAAATTATGCATGTTTTTCCAGTTGTAATGTTGCAAGAATTTTATTTTCATCTGATGCTTCTTTTATAAGGTTGTAGTTCTCAAAGCACTTTTACAAGTGACCTCTTTTCATTTTTGCTAGGAAACACCTGGTAACATGTTTGTTAACACGTTAACAAAATTGGGCCTTTCACATCCTAGTTAAATAAGGGAAAACAAACATGCTTAATATTCTTTAAGTAGCTTGTGAACAACTTGTTTAGTGATGTTTTCTAATTCTCTAGATTTTCCTATGATGGAAGATGGAAACAAAAGCTTCAAACTTCTGTAGATTTTCCATTGGAAACACTTGACCTTTCACAGTATGTTATTGGTCCAAAGAATACCTTGAAGAGATACAATCTGTTCTCAGTGTCGGTAAGTAACAGTGTCACATTTCGAAATTGAGCTGGACTTTATGCAATGACTCAGGGTCACACAGCCTGTGTGATTCATCCAGGTTTCCAGGCTGCCTACCCAGCTGCAGATTAAGCTGTGTTCTGAAAAGAATGATTGGTATTTAGTAAAATATCTCACGTTATAGATTATTTCCCTAACCAGAAGAAATGGCAGCTTTGAGGCCACTAATTCTTTTCTTATGTTCACAGAATCATTATGGTGGGCTGGATGGGGGGCACTACACGGCCTACTGCAAAAATGCTTCAAAACAGCGCTGGTTTAAGTTTGATGACCATGAAGTCTCTGAGATCTCAGCGTCGTCGGTGAAGTCCTCAGCTGCTTATATTCTCTTTTATACTTCCTATGAACAGCGAGCAGTGGATATGGCCACGTAAAGTAGCGTGGGTTAAGAAAACTGGTTTTCTTTCTCT
The DNA here is from genome assembly GCA_035041135.1 of Platyrinchus mystaceus. Lineage (NCBI taxonomy): Eukaryota > Metazoa > Chordata > Aves > Passeriformes > Tyrannidae > Platyrinchus > Platyrinchus mystaceus. The sequence goes on from JAWWLV010000018.1 coordinate 10,469,164, forward strand.
TAGGAGCAAAGCAGGCATGGGAATGCATATAAATATGCAAAACTCTGACAGGCATAGTCACTCCCAGGTGTGGGGATGGCTGCAGCAGTGTCTCTGCAAGCAGGCTCGCTCTGGTCCGTAGTAGTGCTTAACAATCAGAAGAGCGATGAGTAACGCTTGTGGTAATACTGCCATCTGTGGAACCATTTACAGGCATACTCGCATTACTGTTTATTTAAAAAACAACTATATTTTTAGTCTGCTCCAAAATTAAATTCTAGCTTAGTCATCTGAAATCTATTAACAAGTAGTTTAAAATGTCTTAAAATCCCAAGGCATATCTTGGTTTATTTTTTTCTTTCACTGTTAATGGCCTTTTCACATTTCTAACCTTAAGCTTGATTCTACTGTGAATACTCTAGAACGATGTAAACAGTTAGGAATGTAAGTGTACATATTGATTGCATACTTGCACATCAGAACTATGTATATAATAAAATGTTGTCCTTTTTGTGAGAATCTCTAAAACTCAGAGGATTGCGTTTATTTGCCAGCTCTAAGTAATTGCAACACTACTTAATAAAAAAGCAGAGCTGTATTATTTTTTTCTGTTAGCTTTTGTCAATACTTGTGCACTTCAGAGTTATTCTAAACAAACAAGATTTTCCTTTTTAATTTTTTAATATAAATTTTCATGTACACATGCATTAAAAACCTTAATGATGAAATGATTTAAAAATATATCCTGTTACATGTATGTTTGAGTTTGGTGTTTTCATTCCCAGCTTGTTGTGTAATGGTCAGGATTCTATGTAATGACAGTCAGAGTCATATTCACACAGTTTAAAGGTTCTCCAGGTGAAAAAAAATACTATTTTGCATAGAACTAATTAGTTTAGAAACTTACTTGAGTTGCATCTTATGTGTTTCCCTGCTGTGGATTTGGGTTAGTTTTCCCTTGCTGATTAGGTTGGCATTCAGAAACCTGGCATCATACGTTTTAACCTTTTACCTGTTTGTGTGTGTCCTGCTGGTGGAATTAAGACCAGAATTGATTGTTTTCCAGAAGCCTTCAAGCTGCAAACAAGTTTGCAGTGCTAGAGGAACAAAAATGACATTACTAGAATAATGTCTTTTTCTGTCTCATATATTCCTGGTCACTTCATCCTCTGCTCTCTTCTGAAACACACACCCTCTGTGCTCTGGTTCTGTGCTTTTGCCTTGGCATCCTACCGTCAGTTCCTGAAATGCAGCTTAAAACAACATAATGTTTTTAACCAGGGAAAACCAGGAATCTTCAGGTAAGTGCACCTGTATGCTCAACATCTGTGTTCTTGTGAGGGATGCAAGAGGGTTGTCATGGAACACAACCATCAGACTTGTGCAAATGGAGCAGACACACGTTCCTTTACAGGCTCAGGGGCTGTAACTGTTCTCTCTAGGAATTACTTCTTGGAAGACCACAACAGATGATCAGTAATGCAAATGCTCTAGTTTATTGATGAAACAGAACTTGGCTAATGCTGCTGCTGAATTCTAGTTGCTGCCCTACTCACTGTTGGTTTTCAAGGGCCAGCAGATTCTCAATAGCCTTGACAGGTGTAGAAGAGGAGGTAAGCTGTGTCAGTCTGCACTGCAGAATCTGGGATCTTGGTGACCTGGACATCATCAAAGCTGTACCAGTGTTTGGTGGTTGAGTGCTTGCAGAATGCTGTGTAGTGGCCATAATCTATATCACCAGAGTGGTTCTGTAACAAACAACACAGTCTGTTAAAACCAGAGTCTCGCTCTGTCCCCTCACAGGCAAACCGAGAAATTGCCAATCAGGGGTTTTTTTGTTTGTTTTTTTGTTGTTGTTTTGTTTTTTTGTTGTTGTTTGCACTTGGAAAGGTTGGGAGACAGGGTTCTATCCCCCACTGGCCTACAGCAAGGAATGTTAATTCAAATAAATGCTTTAAAACAGAGAAAGTGGATTATCATTATGCTTCTCTATTTTGCAATTTTACATTTGCAACCCAACTATTAGCCCTGATTTGGATCACTATAAGAGGGCCCCATTTGCTGTGAGCAATGGAAAAAAGAGACCATCTAGTCCTTATTTACAAACAGGATTCATGCAGGATCAGCCTGTTAGTTTATTTTGAGGAGGCTCCAACCAGGCATTATGTATCAGGAGTGCATGCTTTTAAAATAGGGGTGGTGAGGAAGAAGGAGAAATGACAACTTCTCTCACTTCGGTTTACATACATTATGTCCATGGCAGGTAAAAAAAAGTATACAGAAAGCCATACACTAAAATATAAATCAGGATACATAAAGTCCAAACTAACATATGCTTCATCTGTTCCATGAGGCAGAGCATTCAACTAAAAGCAGGAAAGGCAAAGCTTACCACTACAGCACATAAGCTGTACACTGCATTGCTGAAGAAAAACGTGGAGCTGTAGGGAGAGAGATCCAGATTGTGTAAAGGATAGCTGACAGTGGTTGAGAGTTTCCTTCTGTGCTTGTCCTGCCAGGCAAACCTGAAATAAAATTCTGATTAATTTTAAATAACCCTCGACTTATTTTTGCATTGTGGTGGTTGCTTAACTGACTTTCCTTGGGGAAGGGAAAACCAACAACTGACTACCCAGCATTTGAAAGAGAAAGATCTGCATTAAAGTTGTGTTTAACAGTATACTGACAGAAAGTGCACTAAACCCACAAGAGATGTCCAGCATTGCTCTCACTGTGTCCTAAACATTTTGGACTGGACTGCACTGCCACTGTCAGGTCTTCACTCATGCCAGGCTCCATCCCTCTTCCCTCTGCAACTTTCAGTACAAACTGCACTTCTAAACATTTACAATATGGCCAAAGGCTGCAGTTGGGGACCACAAGTTCTTTGAGCACATTGAGAAAAGCAGATGCTGAATGGAAAATTAAATCCTGACTTCAGATAACATAGTTCTGGGAAGCCAAATCATTCCAGAGTAGTTTTCTTTATAGGTGGAAAGTTGTTTAGAAAAAATCCTGAAGAGTAAATTCAGCATCTGGCCACAAGTGGCTACTGAAGTCTGCTAATCCAGGAGCTCTTACGCTGATGCACCTCTGTTTAGTATCCCCAGTTGTTTAGGCCTGATTTAGTTAAGGGATAAAACCAAAGCATAGTGTCTCAGCTGCAGTAATGACAAGAAAAACACCCTGTGTCAGTCCTGCACTTAGAAGTCACAACCTCTCCCACAGGAACTCTGATTCCCAGGGATGTCTGACTATGAGCCGCTGCACTAATTGTATTTCTGTTACTGCCCATTTAGCTTTCAGGTATCAAAAGTACTACAAACACTGGTGTGCAGTGATTTTTTCCTTCGATGCAAATGCAAGTGACTGTCCTTCACATCTCACAAATCCCAGGAACTGGCCGTGTCCTACCCTATTTAGACTGTACCTCTTTAGGTGAAAAATAACGATCTGCGGTGCCCTGGTTATGGTGGCTTTTACTGTGGCATCTTGGTTTGTCCCACAGCAGTAGCAGTGGATTTGGTTGTTCCGAGTCAGTGTGTCTGGCTGAAAGAAGCAGTCAAGACACTCCTGTCAAAGGAAAAAAATTAAATCAAAACCACTTGGTCAAACCGATATCCCTCTACCCCTGAAGATCCTAAGCAAAGTAAGAGATGAATTTGCCGTACTTCAGAGCTCTCTTAACTGGAAGTGTGATGCAGCAAGGTTGTCATTGCAAATACACTTAAAAGACAAAGCAGCCAACATTGGCTTCCTTTCTCCTCCAAGTGAGGAAATAGTTGGGTGAGTGAAGGAAACCTTCATGACTGCTCTTGAATGATCCTGATGCTCCTCATCCCCTGCAACTCACAAGCGTTGCTCCTGTAACCCTACCAGCCTCTCTGGTCCTGAGACCAGTGAAGAAACACCACTTCTATAAGGACCAGATCCAAGACCATCCATTAGCTTCCAGGAGACCCAAAGTAACTAAAAACCTGCATCTCTTCAGTAACACTCATTAGTCTAAGCCACTTCTCACATGAAGCAGAGACCAGCAGGAATGCATGGGCAGTTGTACCTGCAGAGAACACACTCTCCTAGAAGGGATGGGCAGGGAAAGGACAGTGAAGCTCTCAGGTCTGTCAGTGATGGTGTTGCATTTCAGACATGTGATACCATAACTGAGCTGTCCCTCAAATAACTGTGTTATAATGGATGTGCCACTGCCACTCCTTCTTGCTTCTGCACCAGCTCTGTGTCGGCTTGACTATACAGAAGAAAAAAAAAATTAACAAAATGCAGATAAGCAACTGTTTGAGTGCCTTCACTGGGTTTTAATGGTTGCTGCCACTGCCCGGGTAGGTCAGTTGTCAGTCTTGTCACAGAACTTGGCTCTAAAATCTTCTTGATGTTTCATACAAGTAGAGTAAGCTTAATTCCTTTCCTCATAGAGAAATTTAACAGAAATATAACAATCTGGACATTTGACAGGATTTAACTGCTCAAAAAGCTCTTTATCAGTGGATCTGAAGAGGAGAAAGACCCATGAGGGCGTGCACACGTGAAGATCTCAGGCAGGTGAGAAAGGAGATGAACATTGAGTGTGGAAGGAGCAAGGAGAGGGAGAGGTTAGGACAATGAAGCTACAGAAAGCATTGTCATTTAAACTGGGGATGCAATTCAATGCAGCATTAGACAAGAAGCAAATTAATAACTGTGTGTAAATGGTCTGAAACAAAGGTAGAAAAGAGCAATTATTAGCAGCCCCATCATGGAGTTCAGAAGAGGAGGGCAGGCAATTATTTCATGGAATGCTAAATCATGAAATGCAGAGGGAATTGCTACAGTCCCCAAAACACCACAGCTGGGCTCTTACCTCCTTGAAAGCCTCGTGGAGCTCATCCAGCACACAGATCAGAAACTCCTGCGCATCGTGCTGAGTCCTCCTGCTAAATGTTGGGTACCGCTTCCCAAAGACTGAATGAAAAGCCTCAGGGGAAACACAGTTAAACTCTCCAAGCCACATATCGGACATCAAACAGCCAAAGGCAGTTGCAGACTCACCAATCTCCCTTGGAAAAAATACATATAAGTTTCAAGTAAAGTACAAAAAAATGGCATCTCTGCCTTCAAACGGGAGCTCACTATAGAAACTTAGAAAACATGTGCAGGTACAGCACAGCTCTGACAGCCTGTCATTGGGTTTGGGGGACTCTGCAGATCCCAGGAAGTAGTAGGAATCATGGTCGAGGCAGCAGTGACTGTAACAGGTATTACCATCGAAATGACAGAAGTTTAATGCTGAAGGTACCCAGCAAGGAAACAACCCGGGGTCTCAAAGGACAAGGAAACCAGCTTGTGGCACCTGACTGTAACTGCTGGAAGGTGGTGCCTCGCACATCCTCACGGCAACGTGGATCCTTTGGGAGGACAATGGCAGTGCCAAGGCGAGAAACAAACCAACTCACGTGCGCAGGGCTGTGTTCCACCTCCCCGAGAGGAAATACTCCACCAGCTGGGGCAGGCTGCACAGGCACTGCAAAACTGCATTCATGTAGCACGTGTTTTCCAGGTTCTGCAGGCCAGTGAGCCCTGGGTGACGGCTGCTCGTGTCCTCCATCTCTTCCTTCTGGGAATACTTCCATTTCCAAGCCATCCTTCCACCTACTAAGAAAAAAAAATCCACAGCAGTGGAAATCTAAAATGCTACAGTGCTTTTCGTATTATCCTCTTTATAATGCCTCTTCAGGAGGCATTTCCTGCTGTTTCAGGATCTTCTTTATAAACTACGTTCACATTTACTTTCATTGGGCTAATACAGTGGTGAAGACTCTCAGTCTCCCACATTAAGCTCTTCCCAAGATGGTGAGATGCGTCATTAAGAGGTATTATTTAAATACCTGCGGTTTTAGAGTTATTCCTAAAATGCCATTCAGTCTTTGACTTCATATCCAGTTACTCAAAATAGCTATCTTAAGCATTTCACCCTAAAGAACGCATATTATATTTCATTTCCTCAGGGGTGTGGTACTTAATATATTTTCTAAAACCACAAGTTGCAGTCCAGATGCTACTAATAACAGGTTGTTCTTTAGATTTTTGCTATGTTACTTATGCTAAAAAAATTCTAGTAGGTTTGTTTTCTTGCTGTCCTGGACCAAATAGTCCCCCATCCCCAGTCAGGTGGTAGAGAAGCTGAACACAGACTCTACACCACCCAGAGGTGCTCACCAGTGTTGCTGTTCTTGAATTTTTAGAGGCTGATTCTCTATTCTGAGGCAGGACAGAGAACTTGGAAACCGCAGCAATCTCTGTGGAACAAGCCAAGCAATGCCCAGTGTGTTGTGTCCCGTGTTCCATCCTGTCACCTGAGCCATTCCTGCCCCATTCCCTTTGTGATGTCACTTGGTTACGTTGGTCCTCAGGCAGGGGAACGTGCCTGGCCTGACCTGCCTCTATCTCCTTCCTATGTTGCCACCCAGAACAGAAACCTTGGGAAGAGAGGGACACCCACCCATTGCACTGAGCAGGGAGCTTCAGCCTGACCCACGTTTATCTGTGTTTGCTCATATGCTCTGGTGGAAGGGCAGTGTTGATCCTGTTGACCATAAAAAGATTCAACTACCTCAAAACATCACACTTAGTTAAGTCTATTTGTGTTATGAAGATTTTCCTGGGGAAAGGTAAAAAAGAAAGGCAGAGAAGTGGCTTTTAATTAGCTAATGAGACAGTGTAGTTCATCTCTGAATTCCATATACAGAAGAGCAGCAGGTTTTCTCTATTTAACATACAATTTGGGAAGTAACAAGTATTCTCAGAAGAAGACCAGGAAACCATTCCAAAAAATCCCTAATTATCTTACTTGTTAAAGTTCAAGCAAAGGGCATCTCCCAGCACTCTTGGGACAGTTGTCACTGCTATTCATCTCCCAAACTGGTTACCTGCAAACTGAGACACAAAAGCAACACCCCCCACACACACTACTCAAAATCTGGTCTACATTTCTGCAAAAGGAACTGGATATGCTTATTCCTACTTTTTGTGGAATTTGAATGAAGACTTTCACTATTTTAATGTAACACAATACACAAATTCACATCTGTGCTACTTGTTCTGTTTAAGTTCTGGGGCTGAGAATTAACTTACTATTACTCTCACCACAAAATGCATTACTTGCAAGGAAAATTCTTAATTGTAAAAAAAATATTAAATCATCCAGAATTTTTTTAGAGAAGCGTTGTTACATGTAAAAAAAAGCTAATTTTTTCCAACCAGTCTTTTAGGAACGTTCCATATGAGCTGTTACTACCAGTTTTTTATCTGTAGTCTTTTCCTCTCTCCAAAGTCCTGCAGTGTTAAGTGTTATGGCATTAAGTGAAATGCAAACACAAAGAATTAAAGTGCAGGAAACCACTGTCACAGGCTTAAAAAACAAATCTCTTCCAAATCACACAGCGGCTCAGCAGCTAAAAAACCATCTCCCCAGGAGCTGTGTATTTTGTCACAACATATTTGGGATTGGTTTTCTCTGAAATGTTTCAGCACCTAAATAATGCAAGAAAGCAGTCAACAATGCTGAATTGGGTGGATTAATTAAAAGTTTAAATTATGTAGTTTACTTACTTCCCTATATGAGAAACACTCTTTAAATACCCTTGTAATAGGAAAGTCACTGAAGCATTTCAGATTTTCATTAAAAAATAATCAGAGAAGGTGTGAATTGTATTCCTGTATTTAAAAAACAGGTTCTAAGAATATACACTAATACTTTGTTCTTGGGTATTATCAGAAGTTCCAGTGCTGCTTCTACTTTCCTTCTCTCTGGTAATCTGAAGGAAATTTAAATGCTAAAGGATCACAGCTCCTCTCTATTCATAGAGCACTCCCAGACTGAGGAGGTTTCAACAGAGAAGTGACACTTGATGTTCTTAAACAAATTAAATTTCATGCTCCTACTGCCCAACGCCAGCAGGATGTGGCACTATCCAAACAGTGTCAGGCTACTTCTTCAAACCAACTTGTTTTTTTCTTTGCCACCACACTTTTCCAATCCTTCCCTAAGGATACTTGACATTTATTACCTTTTTCTGCTAGTGTGGAGCAAATCACTTCTGAAAGTCATACATTTCTCCCCCCCCCTCAATTTAGACAAACGCTTCTCATGTAATTCCATCTGTAAGTCAAACAAAGTTAAGCCAGTGCTCATGCTAGGGAGATGGACAGAAATATGAACAGTGTTAACTACTCCAAGGCTTACAGGCATTTCCCAACCATGTTTTTTCCTTTTGGTTTTGAAAAAACTTCAGGTCTGAGTCACTGCAACACTGAGCAGACAAAACACTCCCCACAGTCACTCACACCCATCCCACGGAGTCACATCTGTTTACTTTGCTAAGAAATTAGTCACACTCAAAACTCCTCAAGACCAGTAACATGGCTGTAAAAACTAACTGCGTTTGTCAGGAAACAAAAGCTTTCCCAACTTTTACTTGCAATTTTCTCAAAATGTTTTTCCTATTTCATACAATGAATTTGGTTGCATTTTCAAAATCACAGAGGCTCCTGTAGAAATCTTTCTCAATTTGCAGAGTCAGTCACACATCCAGACTAACTGTTGCTGTTACTGGGCATTAGAAAGGTGTAAATAACACCTTGAATATCTGCCCATTCCCTCCCAACAGGAGGAGATACAGTCAGACATCTAAGAAGCAGCTCCTAATTAAACATTGTAGAGCTGTTTTTGTCTTATTTGCTTATTAATCCCCTCACATCATGTTTGTCTACTTGGCAGCTTTCACTTCTTTACCTCCCTAGCTTCTGGCCAAAGTTGAGATACCTCAAAGGCGAACAACTGCTTTGATCCAGCATGGCAAAGTCTACTTTTCCAGATAATGAGTTACTTAAATTCACCAAAATAACCTTTCAGACTGAGATGGACAGCAGAAGTCTGTAAACAAGAATAAATTTATTTTAGATTCTTTAAAGATTTAATGATATACAAAATGTATACAGTATTATATCCTTATAACATTTTACCTTTCCCCGTCAAACATAAAACACCATTTAAACAGCTATTGTGTTCGTGCCTTAGGTCTGTATCTATAAGATACACTACTCAATAAAAAATTTATAGAGCTATATACTGCCCTTTTAATTAAAAATTACAAATTAGTACCTATGTAACAAAAAAAAAAAATCGCAGCATGAAACTTCAGTTGGACAACAGTTTTTTCTTGCTGAATGCTCAACAATATTTGGGACAGTTAAATTACATTTTATTGGCATGAAGGTGCATTGCAATCTCCCGTACTTTACACGATGCTAATCCAACCCTAGTCTCTCTTAAGTAAGTACCACAAATAACATAACATTAAGGATGTTTTCTACACAATTTTAAATACATTTACAAGTTATGTGTACATTCGGTTTCGATATACTGGTTTTACGTGATCTTTGGAAGGCAGAGCTTCTGAAGCAGTCACTACGTACGGACGAGGAAAAGCACTTCCAACTTGTGTTCTTACAAGGCAACTTATTTGGACCAGCACATACTAATTCTTCTATTAAACATGATTATACCAGTCTATCATGGCTTTGTTACTATTTGACAGTGACTTGATAAAATTGAAATGTGTAAAACAAGAAATTTCATTATGCACAATTAGGGCTCTATTCCACAAAACAAAAACAACCAAGCCCAGCTTTACAGTCATGAAGCTGCATGAATCCTGATTCAGGAGACTCTCTCTCTTTTGGAACAGATCAAGTTCCTACCTTCAAATTCATTCTGTTGGCATCCTATATACACCTCATTTGGTTCTGTCCTCTTCAAAAGGCCAGATTAAAAGACACCTGGTGAGGAAACATTAGTGGAACACTTTCGAAAACACTCTAAGAATACTCTGGCATTACAGAGGTAGGTGCTTTCTCCCGCTTTTGCTCATTGACAGTAAGACAAATGCCAAAAAGACAAATGCTTTACCTTAAAACACCAACTACCAAAATCCTTTTGGTGGAAGGCATATTTCGCACCAGAGGACTACAGAAGGAAAATCCTCCACTAAACCAAAATAAAATAAAAAATAAAACTTTCTGTTTAAAAAGCCCCTTTAAAAACACATCTTAAATACTTCTCATTCCACCTTTAAAATGATCAGCTGCCACACTGCTCTGTAGATGGTTATCACAAGTTGTAAGGTCCTTAGGTTATGGACCAGCCAAAATCCCACTTATGAGACAGTAATCCTTCTTTAGACACGTCTTTCTTTTAATTATACTGAAGGACAGGTAAGTGACAACTTTGTGATGTTCCATGAAGTTTGGGTGGAGCCATGGATTTGGTCACATCATTAGAGCATCAGACGAATAGAACCAGCTGAATCGGATTCTTTGGTGCAGCTTCCAGGCTGAATTGTCAATTCAGGGGAATCATCCTGAGGAAATATCATCTTGTCAGGTGTGTAATCATTTCTCTTCAGATCTGTACAAACAGAATGAAGTCATAATGATTACTGTTTCTCGAGCCAGTAGAATCAGTGGGGCATAAAAGTCTAGCAAAGAATTGGGTACGCAAATGTAAAGAAGAATTCCTTGATACGTAGTGTCAAAAAAGGGATGCTTTTATCATACATGTAATCAGAAACTCAAAGTCAAATTACAGAGATGCTGTTTATTACCTATTCCACCTCCACAGCATGACATAACTATTTCATTATGTACCATACAACATCTCATGACATAAGTGTCTCAGAAGAAGAAATACAGCAGCTCTTACCAGGAAGTTTGAGTTTCCTGCAGCAGGAATTGCAGTGGTGCTTTGCTCTGAAGTTTTTTATTGCATCCTCTCCCAAATTGGCCGGACCAAACACCATATCATGAGACCTTAGAAATAAAGTGAGCATAAACGTTGGTTGCATCTCTCTAGGGAAAATTTTATAATACTCCAAGTCTTTCTTTAACCTTACCTTTTTTCTCCAGCTTTTATCACAGAGGGATCTGTCAAATTTTCACCAACACCTTCAGAGAACATGAAGAAAAAGTTAAATCTGACAGATTCCTCATTACATAAATGCATTAATATTGAAAAGCATTGGAATCCTTAGCTGTGACTTCTCAACTTCCCCAAAAATAAAAGCAGAAAAAAATCCTCAACAAACAGAACCCCAACTATATGTGATTCTCTACCCTTACAAAATTGCTCCTAAATGAGCACTTTGTACTTCTCAGATATCTTCCATCTATTTTTGCATCTGCCTGCAACTCCTAACTCGAGTTTTCACCTGTGAGAAAATCTCCCTACATAGCTCCCACAGCCAGAATATCTGGCACACAGTTCAGAATAAATACAGCTTACCATATTGGCACTACACAAATGTGCCAAAAAATAAGAATTTTTTATAGCCCATTTCATTAGGAAAATATGCATATATGTCTATTCTGTGTTGCTGTAAGATTTAATGCTGTATTAAGAGCAACAAAGCTGGTGAAAAGTCTGGAACACAAGTCCTGTGAGGAGCAGCTGAGGAAGCAGGGGCTGTTTAACTTTTCTTCACTGAAAAGGTTGCCAAGCACTGGAACAGGCTGCCCAGGGAAGTGGTGGAGTTATCATCCCTGGAGGGATTTAAAAGATGTGTAGGTGTGGCCCTTGGAGACATGGGTTAGTGGTGACTTGGCAGTGCTGGGTTGGACTCTATGATCTTAGAGGTCCTTTCCAATCTAAATGATTCTGTGATTGAATAAGAAAAGCATAGATTCAAACTACTTAGGCCAAGAAGCACTAAATAATGCTTGTAATTTACTACAGGCATACGAATTCTTAACAAAATGCTATCAAGAGGAAAACCCACATATATCTATCTTGGCCCAAATCCCAATTTCAAAATAAGGACATTACCTTGCAGATCTAGTACCAACAATTCTCCTCTTGTATACTCATATGTCCAATGGCTGAAAGCCAGCATAACTTCCTCCAGCATGTTAGTTGGGATTATTTCATCACCATTATTGTTGTTGTATTTTCTAAACTCTCCAGTCATGCACTCTTCAACTGCAAACCACTGGCCAGCAGAGTGGCAATATAACAGGAAAACTTCCAAGAACCTAGTAAATAACATACTTAATGAATATATTTCCAAAATAAGTGACAAATATATCACTACTATTAGATTTTATTTGATTTATTAATAATTTAAATAATTACAAACTATTATACAAAGCCATTTAAGGTTATTACACTAGGTTAGAATCAGTGCAGTAAGTGTCACTGAAAAATACTGCCAAGGATATTCCTGCTTAACACATTCACAGTAATATTTCAAGACATATATCCACATATCAGTACCTTAATATAGTTGATGCATGTTAACAACCCTGTAGGCAACCTCCTGTGTCAAAAGCATGCACCATAATGGCAGTTCAAATACTCACCTTGGAGAGTATGGGATGGATTTGGGCTTCATTTGATTGAATGCAAAGGTGAGCTTCTGTGCTGCTCTCTGCTGCTGAATCTCCTACAAGTCAAACCCTTCATTAGCTGCACTGCAGAGCAGAGCACAGTAAAGAGCCCAGCAGGCACTGGGAGCAGTGTCCATTCCCCCAGGACAGCGTAACAGATTATGTGCTTTTCAAATTATGTCTATATTTTAAGAGTTTGAGCTCTTCGATTAAGTAAGCCTGGAGTGGAGTTTTTAAACCTTTAGATTCATACAGAGCCCCAGACTAGCCATTTTTTTCCTTTGTGTAGTAAGTATACACTAGTTCTAGGGTGGGAAAATTATTTCTGTTTAACATATAATGCGTGTCTATGTATAATAATTGACAAAGATAAAACTTACTCTCAAGCACAAGTGTAGCACAGTGTCCTCCTTGTAAATGCTTGACCAAGTATTCACAACTTCAGGAAGAAAAGACTTGATGATATAAAGATGCCCTGATTTCAGGATATCATATTCTGACCACGTGCACACTACTTTAAGAGCTCGGCGTAGACCTCCTCCCATCTCCTCTTTACTTAAAAATTCAATTTTAGCACAGAGTCCTAGTTGTGACCAGGAAGACATGCTGTTGTTCAAGATGCTGGGAGAACTTTCTTCAAGGCGATACACAGTGACTGGTTCACCTGCGTTACAACACGAAAGGCAGCTGCTGCATTGAATTTTTCAAAACTAAATTTAAAAGCACTGAAAATCTACTGGCTTTTAGATTACATGTTGCAATATTAAGTCATTACTATCATCTTGAATTAACAAAAAATTTTAACTACCCAGTAGAAAGACCCCTCTCCAACATTTTTCACACAGCTGCAAAATACTACAAGCAGCTTTGTCCTCCTAATTAGAACTAGTTATGACACTGTTCAAACACAGAATGTTTATTTATATTTTATACAAGCCAAGACAACTTACAGGAATCCTTCCAAAATTTGTTTGTAATAAAACTGTTAGCACAATACTACCATCACTGTATAACCATTTCTAAGGACAACTATAATTAAATCTAGATTTCATAATCAAGTGAGTTGCCCTAGAAAAGGTGTCATACTCATAAGTATTTTTGAGTGTTCTAACACAGAGACTATATTTCTTTTAGTTTATTATGACTTCAGTTTCACACTTACTGTGAGCAAGTGTGAACTTTGCCTTGATAATTCTACATTAGAATGATCAAGCCAAATTAGAGTCTATATAAAGTTTGCTTTTATTTTCTTCCACAGTGAACCAGTAACAAAAAATAAAATTCTTACCTCTTGGAGGCACAGGAGTGAATGGAATGCTCTGTGATAATCTCATCAAGTTATTTCTTTCTACAGCTGGAGGAAAAATACAGCATTTGTTGAAGTTTAAGGATCTAATAAGTGTCAGTAAAAATACAAACATTAGTTCATAAGAGTGACTGACCTGAGTAATAGTAATTGATATCCATGATAGGCTTGAAAGGAGAAGCAATGCCTGAAAAAGAGATTAAGGGAGGGGAGGGAAAGATACTGCTTGCTACCTGTATTATGTACTAAAACACCACATGCAGTGAACACTTGCCAAGTAACTAGAGTTTGAAAAAGATCTGTTGTGCAGAAAATTAAGTATTGCACTTAGCTCTTCAGTACCTTGGCGGGGGAGGGGGGGAAATTGTAGTGCTTAATGATCTGCTGCTTGTTAAAAAAATAAAAATCACATATTGTGTGTCCCTTAAATTCAAATTACCAGTACTTAAATATATTCTTATACAGGACCCAAACAGTTGCTTATATGAAAATATCTCACCTTGTTTATATGAGAAAGAAAACTTACCATTCAATGTATCTTCTTCCGATGGCCTGTGAAACGCCACAAAACCAACAGTCATTGCTTCTTCAAAACTTACTTTGTATTCCCTGATTTTGACACATTATCCTAGGTCACCTTGTTAACCCCACAGTGCTGCTTTCATTCTATTTTTCAAGGGCAGTACAAGTTTTCTTAATTACAAACAGTAATGGAAAGCTGTTAAGTAATCTCATGTTTTTAGAGCTACACTTTAAATACCACCAAGTCACGTACATTATGTAAAGTTGCATCACAAGAACTCGTTCCCACAGAGGTGCTTTAATTAAAACTTGTTCACAACAGCTTACCCTTCTGTTATCAGATAAATAAGGTAATGGCTTTAACAGTTAACTCGGGATAATTGTTACCAAGAAAAATGTCTGCACAATTTCAGTGGTGGTTACAGTTTGAAAGGTTGAGTAAAGACCTTTACCAGGAAGTGAGCTCCTCACTAAGTGTCAACAAAGTCATTTTCATTTAGGGACATGTTTTGCCCTCTGACATGTGATGCCATTAATCTAAATGGAACTTGTCAAAGCATGACGAGAAGATCAACATGACCCGTCCATGTGTGCCTGCAGCCCAGGAAACCAACCAAATCCTCGCCTGCGTCCCAAGAAGTGTGACCAGCAGGTTGAGGGAGGTGATTTTGCCCCTCTGCCCTGCTCCCATGAGACTCCAGATGAAGGACTGTGTCCAGATCTGGGGTTTCCAACATAAGAAGGGCATGGATTTGTTGGAGCAACTCCAGCAGAGACCATGAAGATGCTCCGAGGGCTGGAGAACCTCTGCTACAGAAACAGGCTGGGAGAGTTGGGGTTTTCAGCCTGGAGAAGAGGCAGCTCCACAGAGACCTTACAGCAGCTTAAAGGGGCTACAGGAAAGCTGGAGAGGGACATTTTACAGTGGCATGTAGTGACAGAACAATGGGTAATGAATTTAAATTGAAAGAGGGCAGGTTTAGATCACATTAGGAAGAAATTCTTCACTATGAGCATGGTGAGACACTGGCACAGGTTGCCCTGAAGAGTTGTGGGTGCCCCATCCCTGAAGTGTTCAAGACCAGGTTGAATAGGGCTTTGAGCAACCCAGTCTAGTGAAAGGTATCCCTGCCCATGGCAGAGGGGTTGGAACTATATGATCTTTAAGGTCCCTTTCAACCCAAACCATTCTATGACGATCCTATGATTTCAGTGAACCCATCTGGTTGTTTATTAGAAAAAAAATTTAAACCTTGAGTTTTGGGGTTTTTTTCTTATTAAATAGAACTAAATACCACTATAGTCAAAGACAATCAAAAAAACCCCCAAAGAAAAATAGAGTGATAAAATTGCTCCATTAGTAGAAAGCTTACTTACATTTGACTGCTATTTGAAGGTCTACCTTGTAGCCAATCCTTTAAAACAAAGGAGAGGAAAAACAAAGAGGGCTTCAGTTTTGTAAGGAAAACATAGTATTTAATTGGAGGTGGGGTGGTAATGTGTTTTAAGATCTTGCAGTACAGCCTGTTTATCAGAAATACTTCACCAGGTTGTACTGAACTGCAGTTGAATGGAAAGACTCAAACACAACAGACAAATGCTAACTACAATTAAAATAGACAAGGCTGTATATTCATTACTGTTTCATGGATTATATAAATAATTATTTTCTTTAAAAGTTGTGGTTTTCTCTAAAAGCAGGAAACAGCATAGATTTTCATAGTGAGAACATACACAACTTCTTCCCTTAATCAAAACAGGTCTCCTGTTGCCTCCTAGAACTGAGTCCACAAATCAGAATTATTCTTTACACTGTTTGTTCTCCTTTATTTGTTCAGTTTGTAGTTCTGCTCAACAGTGGCATAAAAGGTCGATACAAACCGGCAGTAGGGCTGCCTTAGAGTCCACTTGCTGAGTGTCTTCACTCGATGCTCTTCTGCTGTTGCTGTAAACTACAAATGAAAGAGATTTGTAACTGGACAAAGAACAGCACGTTTCATTGTTACCTATTTCCAAATAAAGTAAGCAACCAGACAGGTTAACGTGGCTCTCACAAAAAAAGGCTGATCCACATCTATCTCATCCTTAAAAAAAGGTTTCCAGCACAGTCCTAACTTGATCACTTAGCTTTTTATGACTCTTCTTGTCTGTGGCAAATACAAGGTAACAGAATCGAGCTGGCATGACTAGAAGAACCACAAGAAGCTGAAGGAGCAGATGCAAGTAGCACCAACTATGAAAATATTTAACTTATTGTGTTTCCTTTATAACTTCTTAGAATACCCATTAGTAACACAATTCAGGGACAAAATTAGATCACCTGAATGGACAACAAACTTACGTTGCTCTGAATGGACTGCCAGAGGGTCAGTAAACCCACCACAGGAACTGGATTGTCTTAGACCAGAGTCACTTTGAAGACCCTACCAAAAAAGGAAAAAAAAAAGAAAGAAAATAAGATGACATTTGCCATTAGTCAGCCTTATCATTACTGCTTTCAACTACCACTCTTGGCAGAAATCTGCCCAGTTTTCTTTGTTAGGACTATCTAGGATTCTTTCTTTTTTAAAAAAATTCTGGATGTACCTCAAATACCTTGCTGGACAAAAATGTACAAGTTGAGTACATAATTCAGTTAAAATGCTCCTCACCATAACCATCAGCTCTAACGTTTTCAGGCACATATTAAGACTCCTGACCCACACCAAAAGAGTTCTTTACAAGAGAACATTACAATAGGATACAGCTACAGAAATACAATTTACACTGGATCTCTACAAGCACCAAATTCAGCTATTTCATCACATGTCTTTGTTGGTTATCAGTTCTCATTTAAGAACGTGGCTCTGGGAGAAATTGAAGTTCAGTTTTCACCCACTTAAAATAGGAACAAAATGTAGAAAACTCTTGCCACATAAAAACCTATAGGTTATGAATGGAATTTCCTAATGGACATATTCCTTAATAGTAATTACATATTCTTGGAATATATACTGAGGTGGTCAACTTCTGACAACAAAATCTTTCTTTTACAAAAAAGGAGAAAGGCAGTTTCATCACAAACTTGGACTATGTGTAGAGTGCTGTAGGGCTGGATCAGAGTATTAATTCCAATGGTTACCTGAATAAAATGCAAGAATTCACTATGCCCTGCTTTTGATTCCAAGATCTATAACAGGAAATTGTTACCACCCTTTTTGACCCTTCCCTCTTAAGGAAAACACCCCACACACCTCAACACATACATACAGGCCTCAGTGTATGTATGTGTGTATCTATACACACACGTGTGTGTGTTTGTGTGTGTGTAAAGACTATTTCTTTACATCCCTAAACAAACACTTCACTGGAAGGCAACACAGAGAATGCACCTGCTGAAAGTGTCTTCTGAAGACCCGTTTTTAGGTCTATACGTGTTTCAGTGTTCGGCACATCTTCAGCATCTTACAATCAATGACTGTAGTGCCTACATGAAAAGTAAGAATCAAACCAGTCCCAAGTCAAGATGGGACAGCTCTAAGCATCTAAGAACAGCAGTATTGTCTGAAAATGCTACTGGACTTTGTATCCCAATAGTACCAAACACCAAAACTATTTAGACCTACATCTACATGGGGGACATCCAGCTTACAGAGAATGGGATAATTAAACAGAGTTGCATGTCTTTACTGTAAAGAATGCATGTAGTATCTGTTGAAAATAATGTCCCTAATAAATGGAAACTCTCTTTACTTACTTGAAGTCTGGTTGTCTCTATGCCCTCCAATATAGCTTTTTTGAAGTCCTCCTGTTGCTCCTATAATAAAACCAAAGCAAATCATAAACATTACCACCAAAAAACCCATGCCAAAACTGGACATTAAAAGCATTTTGGTCACATATTATACTTATCAGAAGGTTCAGAAGAAGCAACTCAGCAGAACAGAAACATTGCAAATGGTCACAATGCAATTCTCAAGGCATTCTCCCCTGAATAAGGGGTAACTGCAAATGATAACTTGTATTTACTAACTTAACAGTTACATAGAGAAAACTAGCTATCCTACATATATATATATATACACCATAGCACTTGAAGGACAGGTTTATTATGATTAATCACTTTCTATTTAGTTATTTTTCTTACTCTTTAAGAAAATGGAAATTATTCATTTTAGTTTATGGCAAGTTTATTAGAGACACCTTTTCTTCTTGGAAGCGTAATGAACAATTTTGGTCACTTTTCAAAATCATATACACTGTCATCTTGTTCTATAAATTATAACGTAAATCACTTTAGCCTTCCCAAATGCTGATCTTGAAATTTATGAGTGTCTAACATTTCATTAAACACTAATTACGGGATACTTAATTTGATCTTAATTCACAGTTGTACTCAGCTTTCATAACCTCAGATCTTGTTTATTATTTCATTAGTATCCTATTATGAAGAAACAGTACCTGATGGCAGTTAAGGTTACGTGAGCTTTCACTAGGTTTTTTTTTGTTAAGCATAAACCAGACGCACAGTGCAGTCTGCAAGGAACACGTAAGTTCTTTGATTATATTTGCTTTTAAGACTTTTTCAAAAGATTACAGTTTAAAAGAAAACAATCCCCATTAAGAAGTTTGGCAGAGTCTTTCACGCTCACCTCGATGTCCACACTTCTGTCTTTAATTTTGCTCGCTGCCTCTTTAAACCGCTGCAAGTCCATGCTGTCTCTGTGACCTTTGACACAGTGAATTCAAAAAGAGTATTCAAAATCAAAGCAACCTCCAGTGTTCTGACCATGCCAATAGTTTGCATCACCATAGCAAAGGGTTACAAACCACCTAAGGTCTCTTTGCCTGTTTGCACTAGAAAAGACATTACAAACACACTAAAGTAAAAATCAGTGTGACGATGTGTTGATATGAAACTACTGCTTTTCCCACACTGAGGTGTGGATCACCACAGTTCAAAAGGTAAAGCTAATATTTCAAAATTTTACTCCAGTGTGTTCTCCTCACAGGGAAGGAACAAGGTCTGAATTACAACACTTTTATGTACGTATGACAAATGAAGGAAAAGTAGAGAGTTTTCCGAGGTAGCTTTTACAATATACCCTTCATCCTCACGGCTGCAAGAAACACTTTTCAAAATTTTCCCAAGCATGTGGTTTTATAATAACTGGAAATTCCTTAGCTTCACAATCGAAACCTGCATGGTACCACAATTTTACAAATTGTGGGCAGGAGGAATGAAGAGTATGTTGCAAACGCTAGAGATGTCAGAGGACCATACACAAAAAATCTGGCTCCAGTAAATAAGTACAGTTAGTATTCAAAGTTATTAGTGGTGAAGTACATTTAAAGATTAGATAAGAGTTATACAATCACTGTTCAATATTTCTGTTTAGTCTTGCTTTCTGAATTTAAAAAAAAAAAAACAACCTTTTTTTTCAACCTGAGACACTTGTAAACAAAAAAGCTAATGAGTGTGCAAATTGTAGATACTCTTCCTGTGCATATGCCAATCTAAAAACATGAGTGCATGTAGGGAACTTCTTAGAAATCAAAGTTTCACAGCAGTAGAATAAACCTTTGTCTAGAGATTTTAATTTCTACATTCTAAGCAAACCTTTGGAAAACACTGAGACATCCCTAAACAGTTAGGGCAAGACAAACCTCTGTGGGCAACCTGACAATTCCAGATTCCCATCTTCTGCCATACACTAAGCATATATAAAGCATTATCTAGTTTACAGGAATCAGTTAGTAAACCCACACCTGTGTTTTGCAATGAATCTGCCACTGTTTTACCATTCAAAGATGTAGGTAAACTAACCAAAATCATCCACCTTTTTTACTGCTAAGCAAAACTTAAGGGAAGGCAAAATGTTGTATTGAATTAAAGGATTTTGGAAGCTTCCAAAATGACTACCCAAATATACGTCAGCCCAGGCAACAGTGGAAGATCCCAGTTATAACAGTGTTCAGAAATATAGTATAGGAGGAACCCTCAGCTTGACACAGATACCACAGAGATATTTGTCCAGGACTCCATCAGACTTAAGAAATGTTCTGTAATTACGTCAAGAAATAGACAATATTTTTGGTTTATGCAATGAGAAGGCAGGAGCTTTATAATGAGTCACAAATATTTGTCTACGATGCCTGTACCAAGTTGTACAGCTGCTAATTGCATAAAACTGCTGAATTCAACAACTGGGTAATGTTTTGTAGAAAAATATTGTCTATGTGACAGAATTATGGAGAAATTATAGTTTAAGTTAAAAACAACATTCAAGCGACATAGGGAAATTAGAGACGTTAAAAGCAAAAAAAGCAGAGCAAAATGGTAGAATGAAGTCACCTGCAACCGGAATACACCCAAAATACTATACAATTCTTGGTAAGTCAAACCTTGTGGCTTAGATTTGGTCCACAGTTTATGAAGTAGTCCCATAAGGATGTTAGAACATAAATCTCGGGTTTGTAGTTCCATTGCATGGACATGCTGACTTTTGGAAAGTTCATCTTTAATATTCAATTTTCCATGTGAGCCGCCACAGTTGACTGTTGACGTCAAGTCGCCAGTTGACAAAGAGAACTTCGTTTGGGGCTTGTTCTTCAATAACTTGACAGAGGACTGGTGATCATATTTGTCACCTCTGCAGCTGTAGTTATCATTAGTGTCACTCTCATCATGAATAAAACCACAATTAACGTATCCTCCATTTTCAACACAAGGTTGGGTGAAAGCAAGGCAAGCAGAGCCAGAAGCAAAAGGATAACAGCAGCTAATAATGACTTCAGGACACTCAGAATCTACTTTGTTATACTTACCCACAAATGCACCAAATTCTACATTATTATCTCCTTCTGTAGCCTTAGAGAACACAGTCTCTTCGTGCTTTGCTGAAGAATCCAGCTGACTTTTGCAACTGGGTCGAGATGGAGTGCTAACAAAGAACTTTGCTGTTGGGGATGTTACGTGTGGCATGCTGTTGGATGAGTTGCCTAATTTTTTACTTTTACTAGCGGACTTGGAGATCTCTGCAGCCTGTATTCGCTGGCGAAGTTCTGGAGGAGAAACAGCATTTGAAAATAAGGCACTGCCTGAGGAACCTGCCTCTTGGAAGTTTTTTTCTTCTCTTCGGGGAACTGGAGCCAACTCCTGACCAACTGTCTTATGTTGGGCTTCTTTCTCATCACGGATAGAAATGTTACAGAGTAAAGCGTTGTTACTTTCAAGGCCTCCTTGCGGGAAAGAACCAAAGACATTTCCGATGCTGTGCTTTTTCCACACGGATGATCTTAGGGAGCCATCCTCAATGAGGTTCTGTGCCAAATGTTTCGAAATGCTCAGTTCCCGGGTGATTTCATTATGAACCTTGCTCGCTTCTGAAGCTTTCTGTGCAGTCAGTGTTTTCAGGGTATCCACAGTTAGAGCAGACAGATCTTGGAGGTGGCCAATCTGGGAATCTAAAGACTGCAACGACCGTTTTATGTAGTTGACACGATCACCAACTTCCTTTATCTGAATGCACATTTGTTCCACCCTAAGAAAAAACAAATTATGAAGTAGCTATGAAAGGTATTTTTCTCAATATGCAAAAGAAGCACCTCTGTAACACTTTCTGCCCACTTAATCAGAGGAAATAAACCTCTGAAATTATAAGATGGTATACACAATAGTATTGGACTGTTTGGTAATACTACATTTCTATGTACTTCTGACTCTTGGAATTAAAATACACATCAATAGAGTGCCTACAACACTTTTTCAAATCTATCAGTTTGTTAAAACATCACAGGAAATTAAATAATACAATTGCCTCAGCTTCCTGAGTGCTGCTGCAGATCAAGAAGCATCAATCACATTATTAATTTCTGTATAGAAATGGAAAGATACCATCTAAAGTTTGTGCAAACACTTACGTTCTTGAGCTGCATTCTCCTCCCTTAAAGTACATTTAAAAAACCCTGCAAAAGTTCTAATTCTCTATTCAGAAATTTTATTTGTAAATATTCTACCGTTCGAATGTGACTCGAATCCTCTCCTCACTTCCAGAATGAAATTTATCATCCTTTTCATTGAAATACATCTCAACACACAGCTCTTCAAAATCATGAAGTTTCTTCTGATCTTCTTCTGTCAGGAAGAGTTCTAAAAGAGAGATTAGACAGTTATGCTACATATGTAGTGAAATTGTACAGGTGCTGAAAACTAATAGCCAAAACTTTACAAAGGGTGTTTAAAAAGCCAAAAGAAAACAAAAAACAAACAAAAGACCCCACCAAAGTGCCACCTAAGACCCTTGCTCTCTCATTGACAGAAACAAGTTCAAGGTCAAAGATTTACAATAAAATAAAATCAAAGTAGTAATTCTGAGAGGACCTGTGCACAATATTATCATTCCTTACATTCATACCCTTCAATCCCTTTTTCTCTGAGGCACAAGCTAGATTCCTTAGCTGGATTTTATTCTCTGTGGAACTCCTCATTAATCATTTTTTTAAGTTTCAAAGAAGTTTTCGGGAAGAAAAATAAAAATCTTCTCCATTAACAGAACAGAAAATCAAATCTCTTTGTTTTTTTGTTTTTGTCATAAGTTAGTTTAACTGGAGATTTTTAGGGACTGTGCATTATACCCCTCATAAAAGCATGGTGACTGAACAGAATTAGATTCTTAACCAATACTAAAAACATGGGAAATTAAGACCCACTTCAACTTTCTCCAAAATATACATTATAACCAAGAACACAGCACTTTTCTAACAGTTTGCTTTAACCGTATCAAAAAAGGTACTGCAATTTTTTTGGACAATAACTGTTCATACTTGGCCCATCTGAAGCCTTGTCTGTCTGTCTTCTTTTACAAATACAACAGAAGAGGGAAGCCATGTGGCTGAGAATAATCAGTGGTGGAGGCAGAACAGGTTTTTCATGGTAGGCCATAATGAAATGATAGCGCTGATACTTCCACACAATGTTTGAAATTGCCTTGACTTGTAAATACACGTTGCTGAAAGGGAACAGAACAGTATTAACACATCAAGGTGGTTTTTTGGGGGGTAAGGGAGAGGTGTTGGTCTGTGTTCGGTGGTTGTTGGGGGGTTTTGTAACTCTTTGATAACAACCTTGAATTCTGAAAGTCATTTAAATAAGAGACAAAAGCATGAACTTGTTTTTTGCTTCAAAATTATTTTGGTGGAAGTTTGAAACACATTCAAGAAAACACCATGATCTAAAGAAAGGAGAGGGTTAAAAAAGTCTCCCTTCTTGTAACATCCCAGTACCTTTATTCAGAAATAAGTCACATTGAGATCAAATTTCAAGTTTGACAAACAAAAAAAAAAAATTGTTTCTAACTAAACCCAGAGTTTTATATCAGACCACATTAATTCTGCAGTCTGCCATTCTCCAGTATTTGTGAGCTGCTTATGTTCATAAATCAAACACTTGCAGAGAACTATAAAAGGCAGTTTAATACAATTGAACTCAACCAACTAGAGAACATTAAATAAACTTAGGAAAAACAGTCAGCATAAAGACAAAAACCCAATATTGTTTGTTTTCTAACAAAGAGCAGTTACAAAATGCTTTCAATTTTTCTTGAACTTCTGATTCCTCTGGTGTCACAGATCACACAGTTCCCTAACTTAGCCATGGGCTTGCACTGAGAAGGAGACAAAGACCACACTTCGAAGCTGAAAAAACTGGGATTGCTTTGAACTGGCATCAGTTCTTCTTATCTTGTCATCTTATTGCAATGAAATATAAACTTAACAAATTATTAGCAAAAAATACCAGTTATCCATATACTTACTTGAAAAATGCAATAAGGAGATTAACCATGATTATGTACTGTACAAAGAGGTAGACAGCTTGAAGAAATGGGGTCAACCATGTTCCTGGGCCACAGAGATGAGCAACTTTTTCATCAGAATTATTTGCACATACTGTGTTGGGGGAAAAAAGGATACAGAGAAGATATGTACATTTTTTAGAACTCCCAGCAGGTAGAGATACAGGAAAAAAAAAAAAAGGTCACAAAGTTTGTAACAATCATGCACTGGTTCTGCAATTCAAAATGTCTCCATGCATTTAGGACATGGTAGAAAAATACCACAGTATCTGGTTAATACTATGGTATAATTATCAGATTTTTTAAAAAGGCAGAGTACACCACCACAGCCAAAACTGCATGACAGCTGTGGGGGAGGATTCCAGTATCTTGCTATGAACAGCCTTGTAAGAAACTGTGATTATAAAGAGTTTTCATTCTAAGCCATTCAAGCTATAGAAAGGATAATGAAGAAGTCAGGTCAAGAAGTTACACAGCTGCAACCCACAAAGAGGAGATAATCCAATGAACGAAACCAATGTTAACAATAGTGGGCATTTCATTTCATAACATTGGAATTTTGTAAGATCTTGAGAAGATCTTTTCAGAGTAAGTTTTCCCTTTACTTGTTTCAAAATTGCAGTGTCTTACCATCAATTTCATAGGCATACACTTCACCAAAAATCATCCAGTATGGATGGAACACAATATCTCTAGCAAGAGTCCAAGACGGTGCCTCATCAGGATACAATATCGCCTTCCTGGGAACACCGAAACTGAGTAGTACAAGGGCCATAATCACCACAATGTAAAACATGTTGGCCACCTATTAACACAAAAAAAGTCAGTTAATCCACGAGGTCATTACTATCATTTCACAACTTGAAACACTTTCACAGTGACAGTGCACACTTGACAAATTCTAAGAATTACATATGAAAAAAAGCCCAGGACACTTATATTTCAGTCAGAATTTTTTGTTAAATAACAAATCCTGTTAAAAACCCACACAATTGTTGGGTTTTTTTTCCTGTCCTTTCTTAGACCTTACTTAGTATCCCTGGCCAAAGGCAACTGAACGTTTTTCCTTTATAACTCAAATACCTATTATGTGCCTGAGCAGCATCTGACAAAGAGAAACGTTCCTTCCTAAATGTACTGAATAGCTGCACAAAACCCAGCAGTAGTTTTCCAAAGGCTGGAACACAGAACCTACTCCTCTTTCAAGAAATCCAAGTGAGGTATGAGCGACTTGATGCCCCCATTTTTAAGGAATGACAAGTTCAACTTTTTAGGAACCGTTTTACAGAGGGAAGAAACATAAAAACCCTTTCTACCTTCATATATACAGCACTGAAGACTTAACATATTTTTTAATATTTATAAGAAATACTGACAGTAGAGATAGGTTATTTAATTTTAAATTTAAACAATTTGAATATTTTTAAAGTTGATAAGACAAGAACAGGGCCACGATCTATTCCCAATTTTCCACAGCACAAAAACATTAGGTGCTTCAGGACACAAAACAGGTGAAAGAACTTAAGAACAAAAGAGAACAGAGGAGAAAGATTTGCCAGTTTCTTAAAATTATGTGACAGAGAAAGCTCCATAATAAAGGAAGCCTTCTAATCAGTGCTCATTTTGAAACACTTAAAAGTGATATCCTATATAAATGACAAAAACCAAAAAGCGAGCTAATTCTGCACACCGAGTTGTTAACACGTTACACCAGGACAAGCAACCTTTTGCTAAATAAAACTATGAGAGAAACTGTAAATGGATGCAGCAAGGAAAACAAATTTCAGTTGGTAAAAAAAAACCCAACCAGTAACAAAAGTACTTACCATTTTCCCAATCATCATAACATAAGGTCCAGCCTGTTGATTTACAGCTAGAAAATCCAGTAATCGCACATACCAAAAAATTATATTGAGACAGTATGTTATTCTTCCAGCAACAAAGACATAATTTTCTCTGTAAGTGTTTTCTCCAAAATTCCCCTTTGCTCCAAATCTTAATGCAAACCCAATGAAGAAAGTGACAATGGCAACTGTGTCACTGATATTGAAGTAATCACTGAACCACACTTTGATCTTCTGATTAATCTTCCCAGCCTCTGACATAAAAACCTGGGAGAAAAAAATAAAGGTCAGGACTGCTCATATTTATTGCACAGGGACCAACAGTGAAACATATCAATCCCTGATATTTTTATGCTTGCAAAAATAAAATATCTATTCAAATGGGTAATTCTTATTCACTGGGAAATCAAAGCCAGTGTTTAATTGTGTCAGCTTCACAACAAGGAGAGGAGAATGCAAGTTTCGCCCTGTCTAAACAATTTAAGAAGAAATTTGGAGTTTGGTGGGTTTTGGTTGTTTTTGTATTTCTTTTGAGGAGGATATTGTCACAAAAATGAGCCCTACCACCTGCCCTTCAGTTGGGCCTGTGGTACCAGATTAAAGACCTAGCTTTCTCTTTCCCAATTAAAAATGCTTTTAAAAATCCTCAAAAGTCTCTTGCTCACTGGGAATGTTGTAGTTATGACAGCTATCCTGTCTCAGTAAAGCTTTTTTTTTTGCTTTGATATCTTGGTCATGGCACAATGGTAGAGTCTGACACTAATAAATAAATGCACATTTCACCTGCCAGAAAAGCAAGGTTTTTTTATTGCATTTCAACTTGTTGGCAGGGAGTTACAGAATCAAAAAAAGTAGCAATCAACTGGAGAGTGATGTTTTTTAACCAAAGAAAGCTGACCAGCATGTCATTGCCAGTTCCTTAATATCTAGGAAGAAAAACCCGCCTTGTTTTATAGTCCTCCATCTCCAGGCCATACCAAAGTTTAAGGTAAAGGTATTACATCACATACCCTGATGCTTGAAGTTCTTGGGTTCTTTTGCTTACAGAATCATAGTTTCAAGCATACTGTTTTAACTGACAAAAAAAGCTAAAATTCCAGATTGTCACAGGCATACCTCACGAATTTTCTCGATTGCTGATGTGAAAATGTAAGCAATAACAATCCACTCCTGAACAGATGGTAATTCTTCCATCTTTACAAGAACCACAAACGTGTAGAGCATGAGGAATCCTAAATATGCCAACTAAAAAACACAAATAAAATATTATACATATAATTACTGAAGTGTTCTTTATAGATGTGCATGAAATCTTTTGATGTGGTACTCAATAAAAGCTTCAAATAGGATTACAGGACTGTATTTTCCCCTTTAAGCAGACAAGTTACTATTTTTAAGGGGATAGAAACATTTTCATATGAAAAGAGGAAAAATAGCTGTAACAAGCTATTTATTGTTAGCAAAGCTTTGCTCTTATTACAGCTATTTTCCTTTAGTATAAATTCTACCATTTCTATTACAGTAATTGAAACAAAGCAGTGCATGAACACTTCAGCCTAATAAATGGTTATAGAACTCCTGCTGGCAACTGATGAAATTAATTACTCGGACCAGAATAAAAACGTTCATGCTAATTACTCCCTTAGCTTAAAAAAAAAATAAAATAAAAAAAGGTATTTCTAAAGCCAACATCATGAACTTCAAAAAAAACCCCAAACCACTGGGCATGGCATGTGCAGTTTTTCAAAATCAAATACTTCTCATTTCCAGCTTAGCAAGGTAAGGGGTTTTTGGCTTGGTTTTTTGGGGTTATTGCTTAACCTTTGATTCAGTCACAGCTACATGCTGGGAGAAGAACCAAAATGTAACCTGTGTTACATTTTCAGATGAAATGCACACCACACAGAAAAAAACTCACCGTGTTAAACCAAAACTTCACAATTGGAGCATGATAAAATGCATAAAACTTCTGTGTGATTGGGAGTCTTTTAGGTTTTGCTGGAGTCTCCATATCATGCTTTTCCAAAGAACTGTCCAAGATCTTTACTTCTTTAAAAACCTCCTAAAATGAAAGGACTGTTAACTTCACACACAGAAACACATGCCTTTTGACACTCATTTCAACTCTTGCTTTGACTTAAAAATGCAACTATTAAAGTTAGGAATATTGCTTCAATACCTCCCCCTGCCCCACATTACCATAGGTATTTCATCTGCTACAGTCTGGAAGTTGATTTCACTGTCATCCATTGCCATTTGATGTGCATCTTGAGACTGAGGAATGTGTGACATTTCAGCCTTGGTCTTATATTCCAACAGCAGTATAGCAGGAGGGAGTAAAATACTCAGTATCACCTGGAAAAGATGAAGACTAAGTGCAAATAGTTCACAGCTACATTAAAGTATCAGAATACACCAACACACAGAATATCCTCTGAAAATATATAATTTAAATTTCACTTGCTTGTTACTGAGGGGGAAAAAATGTAGAAAATAATTAGTTGTTACTACTTGTACATACACTTAAGAGCCTAAGATGACATATACAGAGTGTTTCTTGACTTGAAGATAGAGGAAATGGGAAAAAATTAACAAATTCCAAAACAAAAAGCCGCTAGAAAGAATCTACTCCAAGATTGAAGATAGAGATGTTCTGTTCACACTCTGTTCTTTAATCCACTCCCAGAAACTTTGGAGCTGTGTGGTTAAGGTGTATTTTAAATACATATACAAGGTTGTGATTTCAAGGGGAAGAGAAGAGGGGGGTGTGTTTGGTTTTGGGTTGTTTTTTCAATTTATGGCAGAAAAATGGGCTAAGGTATAGATGAAGAGAGTAAGTGAAAGCTATTTACTGTCATTAGCATGTTACAAAGCAAGCAAGAAAATGGTTAATCAGTTATCAAACAAGATTTTAGTAGGTCACAAGTTAAATGATGCTTGTAGATATTTTGTAGGAAAGTTTAATTTCATTTTATTTCTAGCAGCAATTAGGTTTAGGCACACCATCTCAAAGAAATATGCAACTCCCATTTTGGTTCAATTGATCTGTATCACAAAGGCCACCACTGGAAAACCTGTCCCCGATTTGCCTACCCTTGTTTTGTTCTGTGCCCTGCTTTTGCTCAGTTCCTCCAAAATAGGAATTATGTGCTCCCTGTAAAAAGCCAAAATGCACAAAACTACAGTCTTACAGCGGGTTTTCCATCTGTTAAGGTTTGTTACTACTTTGTTTTTAGTAGTGGATTAGTATTCACATGATCTCTTTAAGCCTCTGATTAAAGGCTACTTGCCTGGTTTTTGCCTTCTATATTTCTGTACCTTATTTGAAAAGATAATAGAGTGTCAAAATAAGAGTTTACAACAAATACTTCCAGTTTTGATTACGTTACAGGAGACTGGTTTACAGGATCTATTAATGTAAGCTATAGTTGTGGAAGCTTTATACTAATAGCATTTAAACACACACTTTCCTTCCCTTTAAACATAAACTGCATTGACCCTTTTTACACCAATAAACTGCGACAACACTTACTTTGTACCACGAATTCTTCCTCATGTTCAGCCTTCCCATCCACATATCCGATAACAACATCTGTGTACAAGTGTGTGCCACAAAGGGACGGAGCCTGGAAGACACTGCCAACTTCAGACACGTGGAGTTGCTCCAGTTTTTAAGCTCATAGGTTAATAATTTCATGGCCATAGTCTCATCTTGTCGGAAGGACTGTTCTAACAGCTCAACTGCCAGTTGGCCAAACTCACTAGAATGAAGAAAAACAAAATATAGTATCTATAGAAAATGACCTTGAGTTTAACGTGAATTTTCCTGTGCAAATTCCCAATAGCACAACTTGAAGAGTCTAGAATTTGTCCCTTCTGTGCAAATACATTGTAATTTGTAACTATAACACTTCAATCTGTGGTTTCTATTAAAAACATATGCATGCTACAAACAGCTATTAAAACATGCACAGAAATTACACAGAAGTAAATGGCACATTCATTGTTCTTTTAGTTCAACTACAAATAAAGACTTGTAACAGCTCTCAAGAGAGAGCAATATCTAATATAAAACTTCTACTAGAGTGCCACTTAATCCTTTTTTGCACAAAGGAGCTGTCCTCAAGTGTGCTAATAGAACAGTTTGTTTTGTTCATATGTAGTCCACTACTTTTATTGCAAAGGCCAAGAAAATATTTTGAACAACATAAACATAATTTACTTGGAATACTGTTTCAATTCTTCTGAAGTATCATCAACAAGGTCACTTTGTTTTGCTTCATATGCCATTGAACGATACACTTTGCAAGCAACCAAAGCTTTTGCCATGGACTCCTCGCCGTGCTGCCAGAAGAAAAGGGCCATTTTCTGCCTCTTCATTAACACTGCCCACAACAGCAGCTCGTTGAGAGGATAAGCAAAACGTCTTGTTTCAGGATCATCTATGTCTACTATTTCATCTTTGGTTCTTTTCTTTTTTCCCTCTTCTGCACCAGTGTCAATCTTTAAAATAAAAGCAGGAAGTTACATTTGTAAGTCTCTATACTCGGTCGTTGCATAAATTTGAAATAAAATGCTTAGTGATCCAATACCAAATTATATATAATTATAAAAAGAAAAAAAGAATTTCTAAAGACTTGAAAAGCAGCTTGAACTTTTGTTCGAGAACTTCAGTTGAGTCCAAATCATTTTAATAACTGTGAGACTGAGTTACTTTGAATTATAGATGAAAAGAAAAGCAGTAACTAATATACCTACATACAAATGAGGAAACTCATGGAAACTGCTTATAGTAGTAATACATGGTTAAATCTTGCTCTGAATCTACTGAGTCCCTCTCCCTCATTGCTAGAACTGTGTCAAAGATAAGCTTTTTGGTCCCTAACATATCAAAGCTTACCCAGAACTGTACTGAAAGAGAAACACTCTTTACAGAATCCAGTAAAACAGCTGCCATTTATAAACAAGTACAAAAGCAAGGTTGAAATTCCAGCTTCACCAAACTCAGTGCAATTGCTGCTACTCGCATTTCAGTGAGCACTTGGATTTCAACCAGGCTTTTCAATCTTAGCTGCTTGAAATAAGCTCCCAGCGTGTTCCCCTCACACATGCATACCTTTGGTTTGTATGGCTGCGCTGTCTTGATGAAATGATTATGGCGCATTTTCTCCTTCTTGTCTGCCCTGTTACCAAAAGACTCGTGGCTTTTACACATCTGAGGAGTAGCACTTGAAGGATTTCGACTAGATCTCTGTAACAGGGATAAGGAGAAGGTGTCTGGTTACTGAAACATCGATGAACTTATCTGATGGCACAACCAGAATTTTCACTGGATATTTAACATGGTTTCTTGTTTGTTTTCATTATTTTTAAGAAGTCACCAAATAGGTAGTTACACTTGTTGTTTAGGGTAGCTTACACAAGGAGCTAAGGTGCCTGCATCCCAAGCCCTATATAAATCTGCATGTTTAGTGCCCATTCTTCCCCTACGAGTAGGAAAACAGGGAATCACAGAGAAGGAATAAGGATGTGCCAGAATAAGGAGCAGCAGAACAAAACCTTTTGTTTGCCCTCAATCCGAAAGCGGCTCTCATCTGCCTTCAGAGGCCTTAGTACTGCCTTGAAAAGAACCAGTCCATTGACAAAGAGGAACAAAACAACATGGACCCAATTTTTCTCCAAAACATGTCGGTTTGGGGGTTTTTAATTGAGAACACACGTCCCGTTACCCCAGTGCCACATACCCGATTGTTCCCGCTGAGACTGTTGTATATCGCTCTGAAGCGTTTCCTTGTATAGGTGCATCTATAGGTTCCTCCCATCAGATATTCAATAACCAGTCCCACATCAATCAGGTTGATTTTATATCCTGGAGGAAGATTTCCCTAGGAATACAAAAGGTATTTTTTAGTTTTTCAGATTATAATCTTAAGCTTGTTTAGGGTGTTTCTACATGTTCTATCATGGCTCTAAATAACAAAAACAAACAAAATTTCATTATTTAAAAAAAAAAACCCACATCAAGACAAAAACATCTACATGGCTCAATAGTTATTATTTTCAAAGAAAGACCAGGTTAAAGCTTCTGTTCCATACAATCTCCCTTAGCATGTTTATTCCCTTGGGGGCAGAGGGGAGACACTGGTTTTTTGTCTATTGTTTTAACAAAAGTACTCCTAGCTGAGAGTATCAGCTTTCCATCCCCCCAAGAAGGAAAATTTTCAAAAGGAAGATGAAGACAACATTTTTCAGGTTTAACATCATTCAGGCAGCAGGGCACCAAGCATACAACAGTAAGTATTGTAAAAAACAAAATGTCTGAAGAGGTTACTTATTACTTACAATAAAACCTAATTAATAAACTACAGATCAAATGGACAGTCAAACACAGGAAATCATCATAAAACTACCATTGCTGGTTTGACAGATTTGTACATTTACAGCATACCTGTTTGACGTCCCGAACAAGGTGAAAGAGTGTTGGGTTAGTTGGGCCTTGTTTCTTTATAAAAAAAGAGAGGAAAAAAGTTTGGAACGAGAAATTCACATGCAGCGGCAACAGAAGAAAATTACAGTACAAGCCAAATACTTTTGCATGTTGGCTCAAATAAAAAAATCCCCAGCTTTTAATCAAACAGAAATGCAACAGATGCAAATACGTCAAAGCACTGTAGTAGCTATAGACTATTTCCTTTTTTGCTGCATTTTACTTCAGTTTTAGTTTGGGGCATAATATTACACCCAAGGTTTGTCCAAAAAAAGGAGAAAGGTGGGGGAAAAAAACAACCAAACAATAAAATCCCAATAAAACCAGAAAATAAAAAGCAGAATGGATACTCAGACTGATACTCATGTTTATGGTATTGCAGGATCCAGAGTAAAAGCTCCCTTACATTTGAAATTTTAGTATGAACATTCCCCTTTTTTACCTCAGTGGGTTTTAATTCCTTCTCTGATTTCCTGAGTGCATGAACTGCTACACTTCCAGACATATGGTTAGCCCCATATCTCACACAGAACTCTATCAAAATCACATCAAGTGTGTAAAAGTAACACTGTAATATTTAATTTTAAAAAAAATTAATGATTTGATTATTTAATTTATTTAATTAATTTAATTACTTAATTACTTCTTTAAAAATAATTAAAAATACAATTAATAAAAAACCCTTATCCATGGGCTCCTTTACAGAGTTCTATTGGCTAAAGAATTTTTTTTTTTCGTTTTTTTTTCTTTTCAAAAGCAGATAGTGAGACTGTCAATGCAAACCTAAGCCATATTTATGTACTACTCATCAGGACATGTGTACAAATACATTAGCTAATTTTTGGTGGAACACTTAAGTGTTATACAAAACCACCTTGAAATTCTTAAATCAACACCTAGAGCAACAGAATTTTTTTAAGTAATATTTATAAATATGCAGGTTCACAAATGAAAACTATTTGTACAACAATTGAGATAACGTTAACTGCTATAGACAGAATTCATCCTAGGAAGCCCTATAGATCCCATATCTTGTGCACAAGATTCACCATCTCTCTTTCTCTTGTTCTCTTCCCTATTGTTGGAGAGTTTTACATGTTTCAGGAGTTCCACAACAGGTCTGCAACAAACCTTCAGACTGGTGCACACAACCCAGTATGGGACGTGCTAAGCAACTAAAAAACTGTTCTGAAAGTAGCTTAAAAAGTAACCATTTACTTACTGTGTTATAAAGTTCTTCCAGCCTGGGAATTGTAAGAAATTTGTGCATGCTTACTCCATTTTCAATCAGAAGTTTCACAAATGCAACTCTATCCATCACAAGAGCATCCAACATAGCCTGTTCCAGGGAGCCAACCTACAACAAATAAGTAACAAGGTAGAGCCAGTAAAACAGCATGACAAAAGTGCACTTAGATAACATGTCAATCTCATTCATTTGCAGGGCTGTAGAAACTTTACATGTCTATAAAAATGTCAGCTTTGGTTCAGAATATCCCCTGAATTTCACACAATTGCAGCATGAGAAAATATTCTGAAGACTTTAACTGTTTCATAGGTGTCTCCTCGTGAGACAGTACATGGGACTAAACAGTCCTTCAGTTTAACATAGTTAAGCTGTTCTCACAGATTGATATTGGATAAAACACAAAGATATAAAACACCCAAAGTACAATTTGCTTCAAAGACAAATGGTTGGAACCATCATTTCAGTCAATAAGCCTTACAGTACATACTTCTGACTGCACACTCAGTAAGTTTGTGTTTAATTTTTACAGTAATAAGGGGAAAAGGCAAGAGCCCCCATGTAGTTTTTAAACTAATTTTCAAACTGCAAGAAACAGACATTTCATCCCTCCCTCAAAAGACACTGCAGTGCTCCCAATACTGCATTTTAGTAAATACTGCTTAAGAACTTGCTATGACCATGCAGTTGCAAGGAAAAAAAGAGCAACTGACTAACCTGAATTCAGCTTCCACCTTTTGTAATGTCTTTGCTCTGCTAGTTATTCAGGAGACTTAGCACATTCCAAAAATTTTTGAACCATTTTCAAATACATAACAGCAAACCAGCTGTAAGGCTATGCAGTGTGCACAAATAAATGTGTCAGTATTCTACAGTTTCTCTCTACAAAAGTCAAAAGATTCATTCTTTACTGTAAATTGTGCTTCTCTTTTAGAAACTATCATAATTATCATTCTGCTTAATCCAGACCATTACATACCAGCCATTGTTGCCCATAAACAAAAACGTGATTTTTGGCTATGTCGACTCTGTCCCACGCAAGTGTAAGAACAAGCTGGTCAAATGCAGATGCATTCGTGCCTTTAGAAGCAAACACATGGAAGAAAATATAAAATTAACTAAAATACAAGCTAATAAACATTCTTGCTTCCTAAAAAGACCAAATCAAGCAGTCCACTATGAAGTTTTACACCATATTTTATCATTTATGTCACATGATGGTATTACACAATGAGAAAACATAATAAATATTTTTTTTGTTTATAAACTAAATATTCCTACTGGCTATAGTATTGTATAAATAATCCATCATATAAAGACTAAACAATAATAGCTGGAGGTTCCAAATGCTCTTAAAATTAAGTCTCACCTTTTAACAATGCTGTAAGTATTGCAACATCAATGTCTTGATGTTCATCTGATCCAATATGAAAAACTGTGATCTGTCCAAAAGGGAAAAATGAGGAAAACATATTTTGAAGTTATTTTGGGACAAAGGTGATTAGCTCCAGTCTTTTCTAATCTATTTCAATTCCTGACATAAAAGACACCTTGTCTTTGATGCAATTTAAGCCTGCTATGCTTGATTTAAGCATTAGCATGCACTCTTTTGTTTTATTTTCCTAACTGGGTGCCACACAAGACAATCCAT
Source organism: Platyrinchus mystaceus (assembly GCA_035041135.1). Classification (NCBI taxonomy): domain Eukaryota; kingdom Metazoa; phylum Chordata; class Aves; order Passeriformes; family Tyrannidae; genus Platyrinchus; species Platyrinchus mystaceus. Next base: position 10,504,467 of record JAWWLV010000018.1, read on the forward strand.
TACAGGTAAAGGCAGAGCACAAATCCTTCATACTCTTCAATCAATTTGAACATCTCTTCCTACTGTGATTACAATACTCTCTTGTCTATAACACAGTACCCTGTTTACCTCTCCAGTTCATTCTAGATTGAGATTAACCTGCCAGCAAACATGTTTAGGTGAGTATGGTAATTTTAAACCAGCATAATATGATGTCTAAATGAGACACTAGTCCCTGAACTATTCTATGAAGTGATTTTGTTTTATACATGCAGAGATAGTACACTTTTGTTAGTAGTCATAACTAAAAGATACAAAAAAATGAAACAAAAAATCATACCATATATTCATAAATGCAGGCACCTTGCATAGAAAATTTTATGGCAAGATCTACTTACAAGTTCTTTTTTTTTCATGCATTCCATCAGTGTCTGAAACAAATGAACTGCTTCACTTTGACCAAAGTTAAATGTCTTTTTGATGGTTGAAATGATTTCAGGCTCAGCACCCTCAGGAACATTCCTGAGATTGAAACAAACAAACAAACAGGAAAGCAATTGTTTTATCCATGAACAGTGAGAACAACAACGCATTTAATTAGTTTCAACATGTCCATTCAAAGTCTTGCTATCTATAAGGTTATCACTGTCTCTGTGGCAAAACCTTGGGTAACCTTTAGAAAGTATAGGTTGCTTAATCTATGATTTTCTGCTACTGCCTCATAAAAGTAACTCAACTCTCTCTCCCTTTCCTTCCCATATTGAGTTCTGAGATACCTGCAACTAAAAGATTTTGACACTCACTTCTCTGAATAATACCTGCTTCTGATCTTACCATGGGCAAAGCTGTTTGATTTACAGCTACATCAGACCCCTCCTGCCTGAGGCAGCCCCTGCAACAACGACCCAGTATGTTTAAGGATTTATACAAAGCTGACAACTAACTAGAAATCACTAAGGATTGTGGAGCCTGACCACATCCCTCTTATTATTTGAAACAACATTTGAAACAGCCAAATGTTTTCTGCACTAAACAGGAAAAACTCTTGTATAAATTCATTAGGAAATGATCTCAAAACCCATCTATATACGACAGATAGTTTGGCTGGCAGTGCTGGGACTTACCCTCCCTCCTCTGTTTGCTTGTGAACATAGGCCAGGATGTCTGCAGCTCTACCAGTTCCTTCACACACCACCACCGGCACCGGGGGACTTTCCTGAAGGAAATCTAAAACTGTGAGGATGACATTGGGACCCCCTTCGAACACAAGTGCCACCACAGGCACACCTTGGCCAATTCCTGGAAAGTTGCAAATAAATAACAAAACCAGACAATGTTGTAGGTGTATAGGGAACGTCAAAATCAATTTTACACATTTAGTAAATCAAGTTTGCCCCTTCCATTGAATAAAAATTAAAATGCTGCCTGCCAGGCATGTTAGCTGTTGTTAATGCTTGGTTTCAAGCACTGTTTATACTTTGGGCTGGGAGGAAAGCACTGCAAAGCTGATAAATACATTGGAATACAGTCTACAGAACAGAGGAGATTTTTCACAGAAATATTCATGAGCTAATGCAGAAACTGAAAAATTTTTCTTTGTGGAACTCCTAACTTCCTCCAAATAGTTTCCACATATGACAACACATATACAATTTGAACATGGGAAACATTGCAAAAGCATTCCTAGAAGAGTCAAACACATGTTGCTCCATGATTGGGAAAACACCTAAAAATAAGTCATGGTTTCTTTGCACAAACAGATGATGTTTTACAAACTCAACTGCCCTATTGTGAAACTGCAAGTGAATGGTATCAAAACCATTAATCAATCAGACCAGTAAGGTCTGACAACATAGCAAGACCTGAACTGTCCTACGCTTGCTTTATCAAAGTAAATAGACAACCTTATTCAAAAGACTCTCCTCACTGGTCCCAGACAAACCATAAATCTACCAGCAATCTCTAGGGTCCAAAGCAGCTGTTCAAATTTGTAAATTCAGACTTGAAACATAAACAAAAGACTTAATTTTTCTACTTTGTCATTCAGATGTTTGGTGCAAGTACCTTTTTCATTAAAGCACAGTAACACTTAACCCTCAGGCAGCAGAATTACTTACTTGCATGGATCCGTTGCAAATTAATAGTTTTTTCCAGTTCTCTTCGCAATTTAACTTCTGCTCCATACTTTCCAACTGTTCCATCATCCACCAGAATGAAATGGGAATGGAGGTTATTTAGGACGTTTAGTTTACTTAATGGATTTAACAAGGTTTGATATGGAGCAACCACCTAAGTATAAGGACACAACAATGTCTTTTACTTGTGAGGATTCATCCTTGTTTCTGTGAGACTTAACTTTTCATCTAGACACAAGAACTGGTGGCTCAACGAGAAGCACTGACACATAAGAGCCTGCCTTGGGTCAGGATACACCAGCAGCTG
>JAWWLV010000018.1:10513665-10529192 GCA_035041135.1 Platyrinchus mystaceus
TCCCTATACATAGGAATAAATACTGTTGCAAAAGAGAAAGAAGGCCTAGCAAGGGAAAAGCAGGATATTAGACATTACATGCAAACATGGTGTTATGAAGGATTCCATTACATTTATGGTGCTTTTCCCACTTTCTGTTTGTTGGAGGGTTTTTTGTGTGTGTTTTTTCCTTCTCCTTTCAAGCAGATCAAAGTGACTGACCCTTAAGACGCTTGTGAAAGAGATCTCTTCCTCTGCTGTCCTCAACATCCATCTCTAACCTTTCAGTAGCATCTCCTCGGTTCTTTGGTAAGGAAAGAGAAGAGCATCACCTTCCACAAAGGAGCTGGGTATTTCCTAGGACACCTGTGCCTCACATGAGCTGGGTACCAAACTGCTTTCTTTCTTCTCTACCTTTATCAGATGATCAGCAGTGCTATAAATGTGTACACGTACATTTATATGTACATCATAGTACAGGTTTATTTTTAACATACAGTAGGTAGTCCAAATTTTTAGCTTCCTCCTCTCATAATTTTTCTCAACACTGTTAAGCCTTAGACCTTGTGATGTGAATCCCAGTTCTGGAAGCTGCTTTCTGCTGAGTCCCCACTGTTTACACGGGTATTTTTGTACTTCATTTCTTAAACCCGAGCTTTGCTTTAAAGCTGAAGTAGTTTAAGCTCATATATGAACTCTGCAGATCCTCTAGAATACAAAAAGATAAAGAGTAATTCAATACTTAGATGTTTCAGCCAGTTGGCTAAAACCATACCTTCAAGCAAGATATCTTAGGCATAACACGTTAGATGTTAAAATCCAAAGAATATAAACCACAAGCAATTGCGTCAATTGCTCCACATAATATTGTTTTATTATTAAGTGGTGATCAAAGCTGGGGACAGGGAAAAATGTGCAACACCACTTTTCATAATAAACAGTTCTGAAAATAAAAAAAAAAATAAAAACCCACAAAACAACGAACCATTCATTAATTTTTCTCTTATAGAATGTAGTTTTAACCACTTGTCAAGGATTTCTCTCTATTCTCCAGCAGTCAAAATATTTTCAGTACAGCACTACTACATCTGTGCTATTTATGCAGAGGAGGCTCTAAAACGTTATTAAAACATACTTGAAACTTGTCATTTGGTAAAATTAGACTCTCTGCAAAAGCATGCCTGTATGCTAATTAATCTTTATTGCAGGAGATTTTATACAGGATTTGCTAATTACAGGGTCTTGTTTTCTGTTGAGAGGGAAAAAGAAAAAAAAAAGAAAATACAAACCAAGTAAAGAAGAGAGTGAGAGATACTTCTCATAAACACAAAAATCACATTAAAAATATAGGATGTATTGCCCTCCATGTAAATAAGAACTATTATTACATAATGTTCCTGTGATGACCAGAAACAGGAAGATGACATGAGGACACTCCTAAGGATAAATTAGTTGCAGCAACTACCTCTAAGAAATACTTCCTTATCAGCTAAAGATTAACTTAAAATAGGAGATCAAGTGAGAAGTCCAAAATCAATATGTGAGTTATCAGACTGTTTCAGAAAAATTGCCTATTCTTATTAAAGCTTTTCATCATCTGTACAGGATACACAAGTGCACCTCTCAAACTCTGCTTCCAGTAACGGGTGACCCCTGCTGAGTGCTCTGTTTTCCCAGTGTATTTTTAGAAGATGTACTTTACACCATAGTTATGGGCAATGTGGGTCAGGGGCCTTTTAGAAAAAAACACAAGTAATATCAACATATAGTGAGCTGTTTTACAACTGTTTACTTTATTTTCTTTCAAAATTGCACTTGTGGAAAAAACCTTAGCTTTCCAAATTCTCTCCTGTGCATTTTTAATCTCTCAAGCTAAATAAAAGTTAAGACTTATATGAAAAATTTTAATACAATTACTATTACTCCAGAACTACCTTCACTTTTTCCTACAGGTGAGTTACCTACAAAAATTTCACCACATTAAGACCTCTGAGCAATCAGTGTTGGCAGGACCTTGTCTACACACAAAATAATCCTTAACTTTTATTTTTTGGAAGGTGTACTACAGTTCCTACTAACTCCTCATCCCCAAGTGGCTCAGCCTTTAAGCTGTAGATGGTTATGCAAGAGATCTCATTCTGGTTGTACTGACTTCTGAGCAGACACCCTGTCTTTCAGTACTTCTGAAAGAACTTCAAGAAGCAAAGAACACAGATTTGATTCAATAATCTAGAAGAGAAATAGTCACCCTGGGATCATGATTAAAGGAAACACTTTACACTGTTTCAAACAAATAATTTCTCAACAGTTTCACAAGTGCTGAAATAATTTTAATTGCCATTTGAAACAAAATTTACACACACATTTGGTGAACTACAAGCTCAAGGGAATGTGCCCAACTACTTCTGAGTTCTGAAAGTATATAAATGTCAAGATAATCCCATGGCCTTTTCCAGCAGCTGGAAGTTTGACCATAGCCATTATTAGCTGGTTTTGATTCAGCAGTAGCTTTAGCACTCCAAAGCCCCGATAACAGAAATTACCTAAGTGTTCCTGCTCCAGATGCAGATGTTACCTTTACTGAAATTCATAATGGGTAACTTTAGCAAGGCCCTTCATAGAATGAAACTTTTACCACAAACTGTAATTTAAGGTTTTGCATATAGCAGGTTACAAAAAAAAAAAAAAAAAAAAGAAAGAAACAATCAAAGTACAGTATGAGATCAGGTCTCAGGAAAAAAAACAAACAACCACTCCCCCCTTCAGCTCACTTAAGTGTTTCTAAGAGCCTCTCACTCAACACACTAAAATAAGAAGACAACTAAGTTTAGCAGGGCAGCAATTGGAGCACAATAGTATGGCAAAACCTTATCAAACTATTGTGAAATTCTCTAAGTTTACCGAACAAACTTGGTGTGAATTATTTTCTCTGTAGACAGTAAGCCTGCCTGCTCAGCAAGATCTCAAAATGACTCGCATGATTTTCAATTAACAAAAATATGGCAGCTATAAATATATTGTACAGCTGATCATCCTGAACTTTTTCATGTACAAAGGGTTCTTAAGTTTATTCTTTCTACTCTTTTGTGATACTGTATACTGTTGGTAACTCATGAGTTCCAATATTTACAATAAGTTACAATATTGTGAAAATATTTGTTACAAAACTAAAATCTAACTTATTCCAAATATATCACTCCGGAGCCTGCAACAGTGCACACCAACCCACAGGTCTGCTGACAATTTATCAACAAACCTGACCTGCTGAATCAGGAAACTGACGTGGATTAAAAAATCATTTTCCAAACTGCGACCTCTGTGGAAGGCTGATAGTGGAGATTTCAGTTACTGTTTGCATAGACCTGAGTTTCAAATTTAGAAGTCATATCACTTTTCTACACCATCTCATATTTCCTCTTTTAAATCTTTGCTTACACTATAAAGCAGTTCAATACATGCAATACTTTTTAAAGGAATAGATCTTCCAATTTTATTTGTCCTTTAACTAAAAATCAATACAGGCTCTATATTCTTTCCCCATCATCTCAAATTTTCTAAAACATTTATTTTCCATCTGAACAAAAGAAAACACATGGAAGGTTTCAGCAAGCCTGAAAAGAAGAAGACACAGTGGAAACTCTGCAGCAGGACTAGTCGTGCTAGCACGGCCACAGAGGAGTCCTATCTGTCTAGGTCACAGCCAACAAGATAAATTTCAAAACATTTCTAAGAGACATTCTGTACTGAGAGCGTCCTTTAGCTTGTCTATTCAAGGAAATGTCCACTGACAATGTTCCAACTTGAAGTTACTGCTTCTTATATAACTATACATGCTGCACACACTCTTTTCGTGATTTACCAGAGGATCTCTTATCTGAGAAACCCACTGAGCCAAACACGTGCTACACCATGGGACTGACCTGTGATCCCTGCCCAGACAACCAACCCCTGGCCCAGCTCTGGGCTCCTGCAGCTATAGCTGAAAGGCAGAAATTCCAGACAAACCTCATAAAGCCTCACGCTTTTATGCTCAATACATTGAATAAAACCAAACAGAGCCAAACAACCGTGATAAATACAATATCCAACTAAGTTAGCACACATGAAGGAGTCTGAAATTCATAAAGCTTCCTGTGGGAAGACGTGCCATAAATAAAATGCATGCTAGTTCTCACTGCAAAGTCTTCTAGCAGGCACTTCAAACCCTTAAGGCACTGAGCACCACACTGCAGGCAAAGCACCTGGGCTTGCTCTTAGCACAAATTATGGAATGACACTGAAAATGTGCATCACAGGGTGAGCTGAGTAACTGAGCCATTGTGTATGGGGTGGAGAGTTACCTAAAAGGCAGTTATGTCTCTTTACCAAAGAAAATACTTCCAATTTTGTATTAAAAAACTAGCAGAGCACAGAACTTAGTTCCTCAGGGAAACATTCAGCATTTGAGGAAAGTCTTCAAAACTTCAGCTAGCTTTAAGTAAATAAGCAGATGGAAGGAAAAAGAAAAAGTTAGGTAGTCTGATGCCATGCATTTGCTAACGTTTGTTTTAAACTCTTGGCTCCAGCAAACCCCAGACATTTAATTTACTTGCTTTCCCTTCAATTTAGAATTACATATTTCTATAATTTCTGGTTTGGGGTTTTTTTTGTTTTCTTTTGTTTTTTAAAAGGGGAAGGGAAACAAAGCATTTAGCCAGCTAGTATTACGAACTATATTTAAGACTCTCTGACAAACAATAACAGTGTTGTCTGTCCACAGAATGCACAAAACACCTACAGAATTTGTTCCTCAATCAGTAACTACAGTATCAGTCAACCTCACCAACTTTTTGTACTAACTTCTACAAAAAGCATGGATATGTGCAATACTAGAAAGAAAAATAGGTTCAAATATTGCCACAATGCCAGAAGATATTTATACAGTGCTTTAATGTATCCCTGTGAAGTATGTCACTCTAAATGAGAAGCTTTAATCTTAATTGTTGTTTAATCCAGTACAAATGAAAATATTTGTGCAAGGATATTTTACCTGCTGCCTCCATCAGTACTCCTTATTATTCTGTAACAATTACCTGCCTCATCTACAAGAAAAAGTTGGTTCATTTATCTCTTTTTCCCAAATGCATTGGGGCATCTCTTTGTCACAGAATGTCACCAACTCAGAGGCAGACAGACCCATCATGCATGAAAGGTGTCTCTGCTATGTTGAAGATCCTGTTCTGAGCAGAGCAGTTCACCTGGCTTCACTTGACCCTTAAGAAACCAAACAGCTCCAATTTGCTGGATTGAAAGACTTCTCTAGTGAAAATATTGCCACAGCCCTGAAAATACACTGCTTGACAGCAAAAAGTTACTGGTTTTATTTAAGTAAAGAACTGTTGAAGCAGGGAAGGAAAAAGGGCAGTCAGAGAAAGCCTTCTGTCTGTTCTCCTGCTCAAGGGAAGGAAACCTCAAATGAGCCGCAAGCAACGATAGGAATCTTCATCTCAATGGCTCCCTTAGTGCAGAAAACAAACCTTCAGCAATCCTATTCTATTAAACAGTTCAGGAGATTTGCTCTGAACAGATTTCACAGCAATCCAGGTCTCTAACAGAGTAGCTATTGTTTCATCAAGTTCTTCTCTGACTAACAAAGCCACCATAGAACCCACCGAATCCACGTGCAGTTCTGGATGCAAAGAGTAACTGGGATTTCTCAGAAAGGGATTTTTACAATTCTCTCAAACTTTATGAAAATTATTCCAATCTGCTATTTGAAGAACAGGCTGATTCTGTGAGAATTATTTCACCATAAAATTACAAAGCATATAATTCAGTAGCTTAGGGATTTTTTTTTTTTTTTGCAGATTGAATTAATTCAGAATACCCTAAATTGATGTACAGAATTTAGCATTATGAAGTCATTACTTTTAACCCTGACACACCAGAAAAAATCCACAGACCTAATATTTGTGGAATATTTTTATTTTATTCAATCTCAATTCACTTTACCCATATTATTGGGAAAGTTATCTTCTAACTGCAATACAGGTCTTTCAGTATGAAATTCAGAGTAAATACAGCACATTTTTAAATATATGTATTTAATATGTGAAGGTGCATGTTGTTCTGCAGTTAGACCAGCCATAAAATTGCTCCTCTTTTTTAGAAACTATTAAATCTTAAAATGCATACACAGGGCATAAAAGAAATATTAAAATTCACCTTGAAAACATTTCATAGCTGATTCTAAAGTAAGAGATAGTTCAGGTTACAACAGAACAAACCATCAGCTGATTTCAGAAGACACGCGCACACTGGTGGAATTTTGAACTGGCTTTTTCTCAGCTGATATAACAATAAACACCTTCAGAGTTAAATGTCCAATTATAACAGATACAGTAATTAAACTTGCCAAAACTAAAGACTCCCTGAGACTGTGTCAGCAGAGCAGATGGCACTGCTGCTCCTGAATGTGCCTTCAGAAAAGCCAAGGGGGAGCAGAGAGAGAAATGTATTTTGATTTTTATTTCCCAACAACTTTCATGGACAGAATCTGGAATTTTGGTAGGAAAAGGAAAAGCACAGCAGAAGGTAAACCAGTTTCAATGCTGTAAATTGAAGCAAGTAAATTAATTTTAAGAGTTTATGTTTGCAATCCTCCCAGCTAATGAAATACCAAGCTAAAAAATTTTAGTCCTGCTAAAGAATCTATAAATTATTTCCTGTGAGCTCACAGACCAAAAAGTATTTCAAAACATATACCAGAGTTAAGACCTAGAAGCAATAAACCACTGAGCTTCCAAAGGAGATGAAAATAATTCTTTACTTCCTGAAATTTACAACAATGGATGAATGAAAAGGACAGAAAGGGAGCATGTGGTAGTAAGAGCAAGGAAAATACAATTATAGTTTTTCAGTCACCTCTGTTTTACCTCTTAATATCCACTTTGATCAAATGAGATTAAAAAACTGAAGAAAAAAAAAAACCCACACCAAAAATGCATGGCAAAAGTACATAGGAATGTTTTCAAGCCTGTCATACGGTGCCCTCTTCTTTCTGATAGGTTTCCTCATTGAAAATCCATTTTTAGTTATATTGCATGACCCATATAAACCAACCCCAAATCTCTCACAATTTTAAACACACAGCCTACTTTTCCTTATCTACAGTGATACAATTGTATAGTCTGCATCCTCCTCACCTCTCTCAGCACCAATGATTTAGCTGCAGCCTGCAATCGTTCTGATGTTACACTGATGCAGATTGCAAGCCTACACACACTCCTGAATAAGCCCAGAAGGAGGTAGAGTCAGCATTCCCACTCACCAGAACACACAGAACGATGCCAAGCCTTTTTAAGTGGGTCAAAGCATTTCTGTGGGGGTGAAGGATGGCCACTCTCCCTGGTCCTTTCCACAGGGCCCCATGGGACACACTGTGCTGGCTGCTGAAGCCTCTGCACTTCCTGGCTCACCAGATTTACTCCACACAAAAGTATTAGTTTGGTTCATACATCACATTTCTGGCAAGTGCAGGGATTACCTTGCACGTGCCAGAGAGGCTGTACAGACAATCCTATGAACTCTGGGTTTATTTTTGGAAGGAATGAGGCTTGGGGCAAGCTTTTGGAGGTAAAACTCACACAGCCTGAATCTGGTGGCTGTCCTCCTTAAGCAACCTCCAGTTCCTTCCCCATCACACAGGGAATAGAAGTCTTAGATGCAAGGCACAAGCTAGTGGTGGCCACCTCTGGAAGTACAGTAGTAGCAAAAGGCTCACAAACCAGTCAAATAAATAATCTTGTCCTCGATCCGCTTCCAATTTGTTCCCAGATGAAGAAAGCTCAGCTCTGGCAGCCGCTATTCAGAGACAGCAAACAGGCTGCACACTCCTTCCCCTGATGCAAAGGACGTATTTCAGCAGTATTTGAACTGCAGATTTAAGGAAGGTCCTCCCTTTCTGGTTCATGAAGTGCATGAACATCTGATTAATGCACCAGGTGCTGAAGCACATCACAGCTACGAAAGTGAACTGGAAGGGCGGATGCTGTTTGTCTTGATCTACCACTTTCTTAGTCTGTTCAGTTTACAGATCTGACTTATTTTTCATGTCATACAAAGAAATACAGTTCTCTATCATCACAGCAAACATTTTGGTGCCTGCTGACTTAAGTAGGCTATTATTAACTCACTAGAGCAATGGAAACTTGTTATCACTAAGAGATTTTTGACATAGCTGGCCTCAAACAACCCCTTGAATATATATATTTTTAAAAATTAACGAAACCAACCAACCAAACAAACAAACAAAACCCACACCAAAAACCTGATAAACCAGGAAGCCTTATGCCCACCTTAATTATCACAGACCAATAATATTTCTCTGAATAGCATGGGTGACAAGGAAGAGCAAGAAAAGATACTAGTGGGCACATGAAATAGGTGACAGCACCAGACCACTGCTAAGGATGAGGACGCTTCACATAACTTAACTTTAGACACAGTATCAGGAAAAACCAATTTATTGTTATAATCAAAACTACCAACACTCAGAAAGAGGTCTGTCAGTAAACACACAGCCAAAGACCCACATGAAACAGATTTGGAATTTTGTTCACTTTAGCAGTGAGTACTATTAAGAAAATAATTTTGTAGAAGTTATGCAAGTCAACTCAGAGCAGAAAATAAGTATTAGACTGGTTCCAGGCTAATATTAAACTATCAGGAAGGGAGCTGATGTCTGAAGGACACAGAAGTCAGTTATACAAGCCCTGACTGCCTCCACGTCCTTGCTAAGGGAAATATGGGCACCACTCAGGGGTGAGTGATGGTCAGGAGCCACAGGGCTGTGGAGGTGTGATGGGGTACCTCACATTAACTCCTGTTCTCTGTGCTGTCCCTGCCTGTGCACACCAGCATGTCAGTATTTACCGGCTACAGTAGGGGAAGTGAACATTTTAGTCAGAGTTCTTGGGAGGTTAGAATAGGATGGAGAAAGTAGGATGAGCTGGGATAAAAGCAAGCCAAAACAAGAATTTGCTACAGCTCACCTGCTGTAGAATTACAAAAACTCAAGCATTTTTAACTCCAGCTCACTAACAAAGAGCTACTGGATTCAGTTACACTTGCACTGCCTGTCAAGACAAAGAACCAGCTCTGCTGTCACAGCAAGGCCCTCAGCTGCTCAGGAGTGCACAGACTACAGCCCTCATCTCAGGGCATAAGTAGCCTGACAGCATTCTGGAGACATCCATGTACCTAAACTCTTATCAGAAGATAAAGTTCCCCACTAAAACTATTCAAGTAGTTTCTGTTTACTCTAGAAAAGTGCAAAGAAGAAACTTCACTGGGTCTTTATTAAGGGAAATGAGAAAGCAGCTAATTACTGCCTCAAATAATATATGTTTATTTAGGCACTTTTAAGAATTTCCACTCTCACGTTTTGAGGGGAACAAACAGTTGTTTGAGCTATTGATGCTTTTAGAGGCACTCCTACATTAAATACCACATATTTAAATAATTACTCAGAAACTAAATATACTATTTTTAGAAATAAAGTAACCTTTTTTTTTGGTTGTTTGGGTTTTTTTGCAGGGTGAGGGAAACAACTAATTAAATGATACTGAGAGATCACAGCACAACTTGCACTTGGAAAATATTTTCTATTTATGATAATTTCTTCCAGCATACTCAATTCCAGTAAAACTCACCCATGCTGAGTGGTATGTGGCACAAAGGCCTGTCTAAGCTGTACTGGACTTATACCTGGGACGGACTCCTCCCAGGCCTACTGGGAAAGGACTGAAGACAATCATTCTAGAGAAACAAAAGTAAAGGAGGTGGAGATCCTGGCAAAGCCAAGAAACACAGGGGAAATATTTGCTTTAACAGATGCAATTCTTCAAATTATAAAGTGAGGGTGCAGTCAGAGAAGACAAGCTGAGCAAGTGACTACTCTGCCCTCCCACCCATTCTCCTGTTTCTTCCCTCCCACCAGCGGTTGTGCAGTCACCCTTTGGGGTTGATTGGGATCCCTAAAAAAGGAGGTAGATTCGATATCAGAACGAATAGATTCAGATGCAAACTGGGCAGAAAACTAAGGAAAGGATCACATGGCCATGATCAGGGTGGGAACAAGGGAAGTAGGACATCCTCTTTGGTAGCAGAAATAGCATCCCCTTTGGTTGGCAAAACAGCTGAGCTGATCCAAGCATGCTGTCAAGGTACATCAAAATAATCCCCAAAAGCACACCGACCCCAGGCATCCAGAAAAGGACTACAGATCTATCACACCAAGAGATGATTTTTTTTTTTTAAGCACATGTATCTTGATGTTCAGGAAGGAAAGGAAGCTAAGACTGTATTTCTTTATTCCTCAGAGAGCTGCCAGTGAAGCAGGAACGTGTTGCCTAAGGTCACATTTTCGGTGAGCAGATACCCTGCATTTGAGAACAGCATCCATTCTCATCTGGCATTGAAGATTTTTTCTAATTCATGGTATAATTAAAATCCAACTCTAATACATTAATTACAAAGGATTTTTCTTGCCCTACATGCAAGATCTTTACATTTGTTGAAAAAAACCTGAAAAAGTCAGTAATGACACCCAAGAGAATAGTCAAAAAGACTAACCTTATCTCAGCAGTGCTAATTTTTCTACATCTTCTTTGCAGAGAGAAAAGAGCTGCTCTGAATCCCCCTCCATCACCCCTGAGCAAGCCTGGGGACTTGCTGCTTAATTAGCTTTTGTGAATAATCCTCCCCCCCCAAAGTCCACCTGTATTCTGCAGATTGCCTACATGCATGTGACGAGAAAACATTTTCCTACAACCTGAAGACGAGATTTTTCTGACGGCAGATTTTCTACACCAGGAAGAAAGCACAGCCCAAAGTTTATTGCATCATATTGTCCAGAAAAGTGTTATGATTATACAAGTACCAAATATTTCTCTTGTGGGCTACAAAACGCCGAGCACAACCAGATGATCCATTCACACAATGAATGACCTGTTTGTTAGCAGCCCTCATCACCACAGAACCTTCACCTGTAACACGAGCTGGCAGCCCAAACCAGGACAAGGATGATGAGTGTTTTCCGCCCTCTTTCCCTATATAAGTAACATAAAAAGGCCACATTGTTTCACTGATGCACCTGAAACAGTCACAGAGAATTTAACAGTGAAGAGCCCCCGAGTTGCACAAAAAACTGTAAGATTTATGGGGAAAAACTGCATGCATGCAAACCACGGGTTTTCTACAGCTGAAAATTAAAAAGGGATTTTTCTGCATAAGATATTTATAAAAGAAACCAAGACTAAGACAGATCAATTGCTTAATGAGGCAAAGGCATAAATCCTCATCAAGAGTATTTCTGAAGCTGGCACAAATTAAAAGGACGAAGGTTAGTTAAGGAGATATTTCTGCTTTTCAATGCCTCTAGTTGCAAAGCCAGTTTGGTGCCAGTTTAAGAGGTGTATGTCCATCCCAAGCTCCACATGGATCAGCCTGCAGCATAACCCCATGAACGTCTTTAGCAGCAGCTACAGAGTCAGTAAACTAGAGTTTGTGAAATTAGGAGAGAGCCTCTTCCAAGTAGCTCTGCATCCAGAGGCATTGCCACACCAGATGATGCTAAGCTCCTAGAAGGTTGTGTAGGATATTTGTCAGCTATGGGATCAGTGATTCATCACTCTTTCCCCAGTGTGAGATTACTACCATGAGCAGGAATTCCTTCAAGATCACTCTTTCTCAAACTTTGTGGCCAGATCATCACCCACGGCCATGTACTTCTCTAATGCCTTCAGCTGAAGTTTTATTAAATTTGCCGTTTAACAGAATTCTGCAAACTACAGAAAACACTGCAGCCAGGGAACACAAGAGAAACTGGTAAGAGTCTGACATTTAAAACATCATTAACTGCACCTACTCTTGTAGATTAACTGATTTTTATAATTGAAGAGAAAGTTGATTAACAGTTCTGTAATTACACAACTGGTATTTTTAGGCTCCAATCATGTGTCACTTAAGCACATGCATAATTTAACCTATCCAGGTGACTGAAGTTATGCTTGACTAAAGACTTGTGTGACCGCAGCAGCCACAGGGACAGGCTTGGAAAGCAAACAGCTTTTTCAGGCTGGCTCTAGCCACAAGCTAGAATGCTGCATTGAGCTCCCTACACAAAGCCAATCTACACGCAATTTTAACGACGGTGCACATCAGCATGACCACCTTTGAACCTTGCCCACATGGCTGCTGTGCTGAGCTCTGGCAGGCTCATTAGTAGAATGCAGCTTTGGTCTCTCCTACCCCAAAGAAACAGGTTCAGCTTCCTGAGAAAGTTAAACAGGAATGGGAATACCACTAAAGAGCAAATAAGCAGCAAGTTAAGAACACAGAGAAAAAAAACTGAGCAAGATTTTGTTATGCGAGACAAGTTACCAGCAGTGAATCATTTGCCAACAGAAATAACTTGATGGAAGGGGTCAAACTCATCTTGATGCAGCTCAGTTCACAAAGACAGACTGGAGCACTGCACATCTGGTAAAAACAAATGATCTTGCATCTGTTAACACACATTCAGAGAAGCAGGTCAGAAAAACATCCTCTGTAAACAAGAATTTAGGTACAAGAGTACTCAAGAATAGCTACTGTGTGCCTGCAGTACAATTAGGCAAGGCCTACTGTGCCATTTGGTTTATACTTTGAAGAAGTTACAGAGCCTGGCTCGTGATGGCACAGCTCCATCCATGCCTGTGCACAACACAGAAAACATTCACGTACACCAAACACTTACAACACTTACAGAGTAACCAAACACTTTAATACGATGGCACAAATCAACTCAGGCACTGCAGAGTAAGCTTCCAATCCAGCTTCACAGCTCCTGGCAAGTTTGGGGTGCCACAATCCCATCTTCCTAAGCCTCTGCACATGATCCCACCCTACCTCATACCAGCACCAACATTTATGCAGTCACACAGAAAGCCGATTCAGGGAAATGACCGACAGAATAATCCCGGAAAAAAAAGGAGGTGACAGAAGTTCATTCAGTTCAGATCCCCAAAATAGTGGCTGAGCATAGGGAGAAGCATAAAGAGACAAGTGAAAGGGTGACAGCCAGAGTTTAGATGAGTTCAGACTGGATTACACCTTTTAAGAAGGGTTTTGGCAGATGTGGGAACAAGTAGCAAAGGACTCGAACAACAACCCGTAATCTGAGATTATTACCCTGTAATACACACAGCCACATCTCAAGCACTCCAGGTCAGCCAGGAAATATATTGTCAATAGCATAACATGGGAAGAACTGTGCTGCTAAATTACACTAGCTCTAAGAGTGCCCCAGGTCTAGAAATTTTTAAGCAGTAAGAGCTCGTGAAATAGTTTTCCTAACAAAGCACCTAGAAATTAACTTGCAGAAGGTAAAAACGTAAATTTATTTATTCAATTTAAATTTTAAGAGCCAAGTTTTTCAAGTCCACATTTCACAAAAACTTTGTGGCATTAGAGAAAAAATTATCAGACAGTTGGGTAAGAACCGTCAACCAGGGACACTTTGCCAAATTCCACCCAGCACAAGTCAGGGGACTACAAAGTGAAAACTCTTAGCAGAGGTGACAAGAATCAAGTAGATAAGATAAAGAAAAGAAGAACTGCTTTGGGTAGAGGTAAGTGTGAACAAAGCATGGGACAGAACCTGGTATTCAGTTACAAAAACCATTGTGCTAAGACTGACTGAGCTGTAACAGACACTTTCGCAGGCTTTGAGGATTACAGACTTATGGTAAAAGACTGAACACCTAGATTAAACTAATTCAGAGCTGTAACTGAGAAAGTATTACCAAGCAAGAATGCTTCAGTGTAACACAGAAAAATATACCGCAGTAATCATCCAAAAAGTTGCCAGCAAAGAATAAAAACAAAAAATAAAAATCAGCAAACCAGAACTTAATAGAAATATGCCAATTCTCAGAATCTGCAGCTTCTCTCTTTTTTTTTCTTAAGTCTGCTTTGATTAGCAGTAAACAACTAAAGACAGAATCCAATAGCACCAGCAGTCATCCAGACCAGGCTTTGGGATCCATGACTAGGAAGCAAAAAGCTTGACCAGTCTGTCACAGACCTTGAAAGAGCTCTCCAACTCAGAAACAAGCCTCACCAAATTCTTGCTGGTACAATTACTAGCAGGAAGTTTGGACGTTGGTAAGATTCACATGTGCACAACTGTCAGATGTAGACAAACTATAAGCACACATCTACACTCTTTGAAACTGTGTATTGGCTCTTTGCAGAACACATGATGTGCATTTAAACAAAATAAGCACTTCACGTTGGACTGGATCTCCACAGGTTAAAGATGAAGGACCAATAAAGCTTCACAGAGGGTCTACATTAGCTGTTTCTGAAGTTGGGTAATCTTCTGAAAACATCACTTGTCCAACTACACACAGCAGAGCACCAACTTGATTACTGAATCAGCCTCTAAAATCCTGATTTTGCAGCTGTAGAAAAATCAACAGCACACAAATCATATGGCATCCACCTTCAGCTGAAATGAAATAAATATGGGTTGGGATATTAACTCAGCAACTGCACGTTTGCCATACACACAGAGTGTGCAAACATTTCAGAGAATGTGACAACATAAAACATATGAAACAGTTCAAGTTAGAGTGAGATTGTAAGAGGCTTCAGGAAAAAGCATATTGCTCTTAATAACATAAGTATTAAATAATCCATAAGTGTGATGCAACTTCCAGGATTTAAAAAAACAAACAAACAAACAAAAACCACACACAGAAATTCCCATAATTAAGGTTTAATTCAAGCCTACCACTTCAGTAACATGTCACTTTATCTTTAGTTAAGGGGGAAAAAATGCATAACTTTTAAATCAGATTTCAATGTGCTGTCAGTTTGGCACCATACTTTAAATTCTCCTTGGCAATCAACCACTGCATTTATCTTACAGACTAATCCTGTAACATCCTTATATACCACATGCTGTCAACCCATTTGCCATAGTTCAATATTCTAGTCCTTTCATAAGGAATTTTTTCAGAACTATCAACACCACAATCAGCAATACAGTCATTTTTCTCCCCATGTTTTCAGTAAATTCAGAACACTTTTTGCCCAGATTTTGGGAAGGAAATGGCTCACACCTACTTTACATGCTAAGCAAAACATAGGTGTAAAGGCTGAAAAGAACTCACCACTCCTGAAGGAAAATAGCATTTCCTTCCATCAGTGGAGCAGCTGGGATGGAGACACCGCTGCCCTGCTCGGGTCTGGGGAGCCACCCAGGCAGAAGCAGCAGGTCGAGTGTGCTCGACCACAACTGTTTAATGATGGGCTGCTACCAAACAGACCAGTCAGCTCCTGCACATCCCACCTCCCAACCTGCACATCCCACCTCCCATCCTGCACATCCCACCTCCCATCCTGCACATCCCACCGCCCCTCCTGCACATCCCACCGCCCCTCCTGCACATCCCACCTCCCATCCTGCACATCCCACCTCCCATCCTGCACATCCCACCGCCCCTCCTGCACATCCCACC